>JARFIW010000394.1:0-1200000 GCA_036346225.1 Platerodrilus igneus | reverse complement strand
AGAGGACCACACACCAAGAACAATATTGGTGAGTGAATCTATCGCTTCTGTTTATTTTTACATGAATACAACTTTCGCATTTAAAGCTCGCGTTTTGTTATACCTTCGCAATACAGTCCACAAAAACGAATAAGACGCGCCAGCACATTATTCTAAAGCCTTGGCTTGAGAAACATGAAATGAAGGCAATTCACCCATAACTGGACTGATAGGAATAGGGCGAAGACGATAACAATGATAACATTTAGACAGTATTCTACAAACTGCGCGAAGAGATGAGATGATCCAAAATCGTTCTTGAAGCAAGTACATCGTTGTGTTTACTCCCGAATGTAAATTTTGTGTGTGCACTTGTTTAATCAACAAATCTGTTATACGGTGTTTATTGCGTAATACCGCTGGATGTTTTGCGGAATCTGGAAGACTGGAATGAATCAGTCTCCCGCCTACTCTTAAAATGTCATTCGAATCAAGAAATAAGCCTAGACGTTGCAGATGTTTAGGCAAAGGCTCACCTTGACGAACGGCTTCGATTTCAACTTTAAGTGAACTAAATTGGACCACCTTGACAATAACCATAAGAGCAGTGTGAAGCTCCACCGATGATAAAAATAGCGAATTGGTGGTACCTTTTCTAACATTAAAGATTCTCAGACAATATACCACTATACGTTGAATTTTGTGTAACGACGAAAGTCTTCCAGCCAAGATGATTCTACAGTAACAATCAAAGTAATGCGTTTCTCCTCAGAAGATGCTTCCAGAGAAGGGACGAACAATTTTGGCAAAGGCCAATTTTCTTCAGACAACGACAAGAATTCAGGACCTGCCCACCATAGCGGATGCGTGGGCAATATCGAAGGAAATAAACCTCTGGTAGCACAATCAGATGGGTTGTTTGAAGAACTAATGTAACTCCACTGTTCGGGAGAAATACGTTCTTGGATGTAACTAACACGGTTAGCTACAAACATTTTTAAACGATAGGTAGGTGACTTAATCCAAGTCAAAGCGACAGAAGAAGCAGTGTAACAACAGATTTTTTCAAAGGTTACATTTGAATAAGTAGTTTTAACAAAATGAACTAATTTAGACAAAAGTACGGTAGCACATAGTTCTAGCTTGGGTATAGAAAGACATTTCAAAGAGGCGACCTTTGATCTGGCCATAACAAAGTGAACAGATATTTTTCCTGACGGAAATACTAAACGAAAATATGCAATAGCCGAATATTCTTTTTCGGACGCGTCACAAAAACCATGTAGTTGTATACTACAGGCTTCATCAATAGGGATATAACGAGGAATTTGAATTGAATCAATATATGAAAATTCAGCAACACATTTTTTCTAAAATATGACAATAGATTCAGGAGGAGGATCATCCCAATCCAACCCTAGCACCCAAAATTGTTGAATGAGTTGTTTGAGTGAAAAGGTAACTGGTGTAATAAATCCTAGAGGATCGTAAATCCTAGCAACTGTCGAAAGTAAAATCCGCTTGGAAAGACGATTTTCTAAAGGCTGCATTTCAAATGAAAAATTATCAGATATCGAGTGCCACTGAAGACCAAGCACTTTTATGGTAAGCTGAAGATCATTTGCGACTAAACTTGGTTTTACTTGTTGATACTCAGTAGGAATATCTTCTAACAGTAGTGGACTGTTGCTAGCCCATTTGCGTAGTTCGAAGCAGCCAGCACGTAGTAGTTCGATGAGTTGACGTTTTAGTTCATGAGTTGCCCGGAGAGTGGACGACCCAGTCAATACATCATCAACATACAAATTGTTTCTCAAAGTATGAGCAGCCAATGGGTAGCTATTTTCTCCTAGTTCAGCTAGTTTTAAGATAGTGCGAATGGCGATAAAAGGAGCGGATGAAACTCCATATGTAATTGTGTTCAACTGATAGGTTGAAATTGGTTCTGAAAGATTCCATCGCCATTGTATCAATTGATAAGAACGATCCGTTTCTGATATCAATATTTGCCTGTACATTTGTTTTATGTCACAGACAAAAACGAACTTGGGAATACGAAATGCCAAAAGTATTTTTACAATCATTCTGGAGCTTAGGTCCAGTGAGTAAGGTATCATTCAATGAAATACAATTCGAAGCTCGAGCCGAAGCACCAAAAGCAATTCTCAATTTAGGTTTATTATTTTCTCGTTTGAACACGGCATGGTGTGGAATAAAATACGCATTATTGTCAGCTGGAGGCGTTGATAAAAGCGACATGTGACCAGATGCTTCGTAATCACGCATGAAATCTACATACAAATTTCGCAAGTCTGGATTAGTTTGGAGACGTTTAATGGCAATAGATTTTGAGTCCGGAAACTCACGAACATTTTCTCTAAATGGGAGGCTCACGCCGAACCTACCATTGGGTAACCGATGCAACGAGTTATCAAAAGATTGTTGAGCAATGTCATCTTCCGGGGACGACAAACTCTTCGATGGAATGTCGTCAAGCTCCCAAAAATGTTTAAGATTAATATCCATACAAGGATCGATAGATACAAAGAACGAATAAATAACATTGGTTGAGATGGGATCTACAGTACCAAATATCATGTAACCAAATATGGTGTTGACAGCAACAGGCGAAATTTCTTTGCCATCAATTTTCCCATTGAGCAAAATACGACTGGCAACATCAGAGCCCAATAACATTTGTACTGGAGAGGGATGTCTTCAGTTTTCATCTGCGAGTTTTATGTTTTCCAAATGAGACCAATACGATTGAATATACTTATTTGGAAGATTACCGCAAATAGGCGGCAAAACCATTAAGTTTATTTTCAAATTGTTGTCCGTGGGGACTGAATAATATTCCTGAATGGGACGAATTGTTCCAGATATCACACCTAACGTTTGGTGTGAAGTCTGGCCCAAACCAGAAATAGGAATCGAAGAAGGACGAGACGATATACCAATAGGCTTACGACAAGACTCCGTAATAAATGAAATTTGACTTCCAGTGTCTACTAGAGCATGAATAATTTGAGGTTGATTTCTCTTGTCGAGAATTTCCAAACAAACTGTGGGTAACAGAGCTAGACAAGTTGTCGCCTCAGACCCAACTGTTGTAGTGCAAGTAGCATTATTAGACGAACTGGTTTGCAAATTTTCTTCACGAGTTGGAGTTGAAGAAGGTGGTGACGTAGCAATCGACTGCACAAAATGTAACAATGTATGATGATTTTTATTGCAAGTTTTGCACGAAACTTTTGACGGACAAGACGACATGTTATGATTTTGTCGAAGACAGTTCAAACATAACCGAAGATGTTTGGCTTGCTCGTGACGCTTATTTGGAGACAATTTAAGAAATTGCTCGCACGAATACAATACATGATTTCCCTTGCAAAGGATGCAGGAGAACGAATTGTTCTTAGGAAAAGTGTTAGTTTCAGCTAAGAATGTCCTAGGCTTCAAGTCAGAATTCGAACGAGTGAGACCTTGTTTATTAATAGTACCTTTAAGCACTTTCGGTTGTTTGCTTGAGACAAGATTCTCTAAGGCTACACATTGTTTTGACAAAAAGTCTTTGACGCAATTGAATGTAGGCACATCAGTAGAATTGAAATGCAATTCGAATCGGTTACGAGTTTCCTCATCGAGTTTACATAATAAAAGATTTACAAGAACGAAATCCCACCTTTCAACATCAAATTGTAACGATCCCAAAATCGAGAAGTTTTCTGTGAAACAGTCAATTAAATTTCAAAGTTGTTTTACGTTTTCCGCATGCATAGGCGGGTAGTTTTTTATTAAACCCCAATGGTTATTAGCCAAAAGACGTTTATTATTATATCTAGAACATAAAGTGTCATATGATAATTTGTAATTTTCATGACAAAGAGGAATAGACCGCAACAATGTCAATGATTCACCCGACAAGCTTGAAAGAAGGTAGGAATGCTTTTCGATGTCCGTTAAATGCGGTTGTTTATCTATCAAAATATCAAACATATCCTTGAAAGTCTTAAAGTTTTTAGGGTCATTATCAAAACGTGGTAGAGTAATTTTTGGTAATTTTACTCTTGTCGAATTGTGTGATTCGCAGACGGAGTTTTCACTTCAGCAGAAAATATCTCTTGCTCTATCAAAAGGATAGCATAATATTCGTCATCTACGTTTCGACACAAATTCTCTAAAGCCGGTTGCAATTCTAATTTTGTGTTTACAAATACAGTAACATATTTTTCAGTAAAATCCTTGTAGATAGATTCAACCATTCGACATTCCAACTTAAAAAATTTATGACTGAATCATTGTATTGTGCCTTTTCAGCAAGTTCGACAATTTCATGAATCCTAACAGCGTAGAGCTTTAATAAAGTTACAGACGTATTTGTGTCAGGCATTTTGTATGAAAATAACAAACGACAATTATTTCAATTAACAACGACCAACAATAATCTTATTATAAATTCAATCACCGAAAATGATCCAATAAAGTCATTACCCAATTTGTAATGTAAAATGCGAAACGAGTAGTTAGATACCTATAGCTTCCTGTTGTATTTTGAAACTTATTTTAAACGAAATGACAACTCTTAACAAGAAGGTGTATAGAATGCCCCAAGGCTTTAGTCATTCAAACAAGAAATAAGCTAAAATATTTAGTGGTTATAAACTCTTAAGAATGCAGCTACGTATACGATAAAACTGGAATGTTGTTTCCAGCTGTACATAAGCCAAAGGGAGTGACCTACTAGACAGGTATACGAAATTTTACAATAGAACAACTTTGAATCCAACATTTGCAACAGGTTTTCTACACGAACTATATAACTATATCTGTAAAATGATTAATAATGCTCTCTAACTAAATTATTGCTAAATCGTAATATATCTATAATCAAATAATGATTTCTAATTAATAGACTTGTGTATCGAATTTTTTATATATAAGTAAATAGAAATATGATGAGAATATTGCTAATCCAAGTTTTACATACATACAAGCTACAACGAAATGAATTAATTTATTAACCATGGACAGCTCTATCACGCGAAGAAGGACCAAAATGTAATTAATTAACTAGAATAATGTGATGGCGCGTCTTATTCGTTTTTGTGGACTGTATTGCGAAGGTATAACAAAACGCGAGCTTTAAATGCGAAAGATGTATGCATGTAAAAATAAACAGAAGCGATAAATTCACTTACCAATATTGTCCTTGGTGTGTGGTCCTCTTCAATTTTGCTGCAATGCCCCCGGGGGAGTCAGTTGAATGTACTGTTACAAGCTCTATACTTTATTGTTTGCATAGCTTGTTCCGCAAAACCGTCCCGGTACTAGGTCGAAAGAAGAGTCCTCGATTTTCGTAACAAAACCACTTTCGCACGCGTTTATTCCATAACAGGCGCAAGCGCACTGCACAACTTTATTCCACTATAGTTTGTTTTAACTATTACGAAACATTAAGATAAACCTAGATAACAATAAATGGATCCGAAACGTCCCAGCACGCCAAGACATGCTACAACCATATACTTTAAAGATATAGCGTAGAATTCCCCAGCTCACCAAACCGTTTTGTCATCCATCACAAAGATACAAGAGAAAGTGGCTCCTTGAAGCCGTTAATTAGGTAAATACTCATACCCCCTTAAAGAGAGCGACCTGTGAGGCAGGCTCGTTAGTAAAACAGTACGAGGGACCGAAAAAAGGCATGTGGGTGCATTCCTGCACCCAGCGTTGAGCGATATCGGTAAGATATCCACACATATATATATATATATATTGCTGTGATAAGGGGTTGTTTAGGGGTGTATTGAATAGTAAGGGTCGTGTAGTAACCATAAATAGCAATAAGAATCAGAAAACTGCATTTATTTAGCAGAAAAATAGATAATTCGTACATTATGTAAATAGCAAGCGTTTAACACCCTGTATATAGACCATTATTAATTTTGAGTAATGCCAGTGAGCATACCTTTCAACAATAAAACGTATATTCAGAAGAAAAATGATTGTACATGTAATTGAGAAGTGTTCTACAATTTATAAAATAAAGACGCCGAAGATAAAACCTAACAAAGCTTCAGCAATTACGCTGGAACAATAAGCGCTTTGATAAGAAAACGCAGTTTCAAAAACGCATAAATTCATGAACGAAAACAGCATTAGAGTTACATCATTTACTTTGTACGATTATCCAAAAGGCGATATCTACACAAAACAACGTATGGCAAAGATAACAAATAATAAAGTATCACAGATCGCAAATAAACACCATTACACGGAAATCCGAATTAATTACATCAGAAACAGCTTCAAAAATACAGGGAATATTAAAGACAAAACCTGGTTGGTTGAAATAATCTGCAGAACTGCTTGAAAACCCAACCCAGAGGTACTGGGAAAAGGCTATTTAACACCCATTTGGTGATAAGACGAGTCAGTCCACACTGATGCACGTCGAAGCTACGACACTGTTAACCAGAAATCTACGCGTAAAATAAATAAAGTATAATAGATCAAATTTATGTTACAGTGAAAATAGTGCAACAATTACGTTAAGCATATATGAAGAGTTTTTGCAGCTTTTTATAGAAAACGTGATTAGAATTTGGGTAATTGATTTAAATTAAATATGTATAATGGTAGGGTTTTAAATCTGCGTCGACACTAATACTTATGGTATATAAAAGTTCTAATTCTAAGTGGATTCTAAGGGGACAATTCTAATCAAATTTTGGTACAATTCTGGTACAATTCTAATTTGCGTCGAAAGCATTTAAGGGAAGAGATTCAAAGCATATGCAGACAAATATAAAATAAAGAAACAAGGTAATTTTTGGAAAACGAGGGGTAACTGTACTAAGTATTGGTTCAACTAAGCAGAGCGTTGGTATACGAATGAAGACAGTGAGGGGGTGTTGATCCACAACACGAACAACATATCACAGGTCAGATCTACTTAATTTTAAGATATTTTTCAATTTAAATTTTAATACTGAATTTATTCAATTTATCCAAAACTTGTAAAGAACTCAACAAGAAACATTGTATATGTTAAACTTGCGTAATAAATCATAAAGAGGTCTCGAACGTTCCAGATTCCTTTGTAACGAGGTAGTTTTTTGTGACTTTATATTGAATTAAAAGTATATAAATTTTGGGATAAATAATACATATGATATTAATTGATTGAAGGGTGTATTTAAAGAATTTCAAAAATTGTAATTATTATTTCCGTTCATTATATGAAATTAATTGACTTCGTTTTATCAATTCAAATAGGTCATCATAAAGGGGTGAAAAAGAAAATTGATCATCGTAACGTTGTGCACTCTGTGTAGATTAAAAAGGGCTAGTTGTGTCATAATAATAAAATTAGTAAGATTGAAGTGAGAACACAGAGAGGTGGCGTTAAGTAAAACGTTCATTACACCGAGTACGGCGTTATCATATCAATATATATATATATATATATATATATATATATATATATAGCTAAAACCAAGGTTGGTGAACTCTTGGGATACACTCGTTCAAAGAGTGTATCCCAAGAGTTCACCAACCTTTGTTTTTAGCTATTGATTTACGTTCAAGAATTTACTATTATATATATATATATTTATATATATATATATATATATATATAATCTTGCACTCGCATATACATACGCTCATACATACGTTCGCTGTTAGCGGCCACGTGCGACTGACAGCGGCACCGCATGACCTCACGAAAGATTCCCAGAGTCGTGGTCCAGGTGTCTCTGAAAACCCCCCACGCATCCACACGGTGACTAACGGAAATGAAACGGCAATAGAGATATAGGAAAGTTAAAAAGAGGCATTTTGGAATGTACTAGTGACACTTCCAGGTAGAAGAGAATAGAGGAAGGGCTCGCATTGAGTAAAAGCGATAGAAAAAGGTGGATAGAAAAGCACTACTCAACCAACCAATGTGATCAGTAGCCCGGAGTGAGGGAAAAATCATTCTTATTTGGTAGACGGGTGTTCCGGGACAAGAACAGGTATACCGAATGAAAAATAAGGCGAAAACTGAGACAGCGGGATAAGAAAAAGTAGAGTTTTGGACAAGCGTCCGAGAGAAGGTAGAGAGTTCATCATCTTCCTAACGAGCGCATCCATTACGATAAGAAGATCAGACAAGAAGTTGAAACAACAACTTAAAAGTATCACTGCAGATACCTTCGCACAACAACCAACTGTTCCAAGGTAATTTTTAAAAACGGTAACGCCATAAACACATAAGAATGCCTAATTATAAGCAGTTAAATACAGACACACTGTCCCAATATGCTAAAAACAACCGAGAATTCGATAAGGTATCAATAAAAAGCGATAGCACCTCACCACGAAGTTCAATAAAAAACAACAAACAAAAATGTTTATATGTTCTGATGATTTAACAGAAGAAAAAACAAGTAATGATAAAGAATAAGGTAAGCGACTGTAATAATTCAGAAGAAAAACGCATTGCATAGAAACTCCTAGTTTTTGCAACTGCGAATATGAACTGTTTCTTACAAAGGCATAGGCCGCGGCTCCTATGTGAGTCCAAAGAAAAAAGCATCCACTCAACATCAGCTAAAACCAATCATAAAAATTCAATGTGTTATTGCAACCAAAGTTACGACAATCACCACGAAATTAAACAACGTAAGAGAAATGCTATAAACAAAATAATGTGGCGGAGAAAAGGTGCCAGACTTGATTAGGTGAAGCGACAAAGTTATATTAGATGATCTAGATGACAAACAGATATGAGGCTGACAATAAATTCAAGGTGAAAATTAGTAGCCAGCAAAAAGATAATTAAATTGAGGTAAATAAGCCAAAAGTGTAGAGGGTAAATGCTGTATGAGAAATGAAATGGATAAATAAAATTAACAAATTCATAGCACGGAGAAAAAACATTAGGTAAAGCGTTAAAGAAATGAAACGTGAAAAATTAATTAGCATTCTGATCAGCAGAGAATGGTTTAAGGTCTTTGATATGCCACCTTCCTTGACGTTTTCCTTCAGTGTCTTGGAGTTTATAAATAAGTGGACTAATAACACGAGTGACCCTATATAAAGTGAATTTTGGAGCTAATTTAGAAGAGAATTTTTTAGTAGCATCAGATAGGACATAATTCTTTTTCCAGACCTATTCACCTAAAGCAAAGAAAATATCTCGTTTTCGCAGATTGCAGTGATCTTTACTCTTTTCGTAAGTTTTCAAAAAGTTTTTTTTAACATGGTTAAAGATAGAAGGTAATGATTGTTGGTATTCGTCCCAGCGTACTTTTTCGTCAAATTCAATTACGTTAGTATCATCAGGAACTGTACCGTAGTAACTACCATCAATTGGCGTGTATCTTCCAAAAACAAGAAATGAAGGAGTGAATTTAGTTGCTTCATGTTTAGAAGTGTGCAAAGCTTGAGCAATTTTAAAGATATTTTCGTCCCACTTAGTTTGGTCTGAGTCGATATATGAAGAGATAGCAGTGATTAAGACTCTATTTATTCTTTCGGCAGGGTTTACCTGGGGATGGTATTTTGCGTTAAACCAAATTTTTTGTACTTTATAACTCTTAACGAAATTTTGAAAATCTTTTGAGATAAATTGCGCCCCATTATCACAGAGAATAATTTGAGGCACACCAAAGATAAGAAATACATTTTGTTCCAGAAATTTGATTATAGCGGAAGATGTGGTTTACTTTAAAGGTTGTACAATAACGAAATTAGAAAACCAATCGGTGACAACTAAAAGATATTGGTTACTTTTATTTGTTCGAGGCAGAGGTCCCAATAAGTCAAGTGATATTAACTGAAAGGGATAAGATACACGTTTGAAGTTACCCATTAATCCAGAACGATCTTCTTGAGAACTCTTCTGAGCTCCGGAAATTTTACAGTTTCTAATATAGCGGCAGACAGATTGTTTTAATTTAGGCCAGTAATATAATTAAGATATTTTAGCTAAGGTTTTTGTAACTCCAAGGTGAGCAGCTATAGGATCGTCGTAACACAATTTAAGGACTTCACTGCGGTTTGCGGTAGGAACAACAAGTTTCCATTCAGGGATGTTAGAGATTTTGCGAGATAAGGAAGATCCAAATTTATATAATCTATTATTTTTCACACGAAAGGTAGAAAATTTATCAGGATTTTCAGAAACTTGGTTTATCATATTTTGATACCAGGCATCAGGAATTAGATCTGGGAAGTTAAGGGAAGCGACATCACGAGTTAAGGCATCAGGTACGATATTTAATTTGCCAGGTCTAGGCGAATATCAAAGGTAAATTGAGAGATACGTAGAGTAGTATTATTATCTCATGGCGGGTGACGTCACATGCGCAATAGGTTCAATTTAAACTTAAACCTCAAGATTCACAACGCGACAGTACAACCCACAAACATCTTGCTAGCAACGTGGCTTTAATACGTCGTCACGAATATCCCATTTATTACGCTAAGTAAAATATTGTTTGTAAGGACCCCGTTCATGCTGGCGGTATCTAGAAATTCATAAATATATGCAATAAATCCAGACCTCCATATAATATCGGAGTTTTTACTTATAAACAATTTTAGGTTCGTAGCTTATTTATCCGTAAATATTTGCTGTGGCAATAGTGAACATACTCAGCGGATCCCAATACTATATATACCGAATGTGAACCGTAACTGTCATTGTCATTCTCGCTCTTATCAAGGTCTTATTGTTTCCAGTTTCCGTTTTAATATTTGTATCAAGTAATAGTAATCAAAACAGTTTTTTTCAAAACTAACTGATAGTTAATTTCTTCAGCAATGTAAGTATTTAGAAAGAATGTTCGTTCAATGATTAATTATGATATTTTTTAGAGTAATATTATGAATAAGAAGGAGGTGATTCATAGTCAAGGACGACAGATTGTTTTTAATGTGTTTCAATATTTGAAACGCATAAAACTATTTAAAACACATTCTTTGGTTGCTCGGCAATTTTTGCTCTGGCAACACTGGACGTGCAAGCAGTTAATGCTTTCTAGTCTCACTTTTTATTTTGATTATTAATATATCTCCTCCTCGCGCAGGTTTTTTCAAGGTCACTCGCCATGAGATAATAATACTACTATAAATTCCATCTTGCCAATTGACCTGCGGATTGTTTTAAGTTATTTAACCATGTGAGAGCAGCACAATCAGTAATTACTGTAAAATGTGTGCCTTCAACATTTCCTCTACATTTTTCAATGCCAAAGATAACCCCTAATAATTCACGTTCGGTAGCTGAATATTTTTGTTCAGCAGAAGTTAAAGCACGACTAGCATAAGCAATAGGGTGTTCTAGTCCATTATTTACTTGAAACAACATTGCGCCTAGACCAGTAAGTGAGGCATCGGTTTGAATATAGAATCTTTCGTCAAAATTGGGCGAGATTAAGATAGGTGCGGAAGTGATTAACGTTTTGATGTGTTTAAAAGCCTGCTGAGCTTCTAAATTGCATTCGACAGATTGACTTTTCTTTTTATTTTTAGTTAAGGCGGTAATGGGTGTAGATATATTGAGAGATTAGGTAGAAAAATACGATAGTAACTAATCATTCCTATTAAACGTTTAATTTCGGTAACAGTCTTGGGTGTTTGAAATTTAGTAATAGTGTCGACTTTAGCAGGATCTGTCCGAAGACCAGTTCATTAAGTGTAGCGATATGTTCTTCAAAGGAACTTGAGATGACTAATATGTCGTCTAAAAATACAAAGGTACGTTCTTGGTGTAAGATAGGACCTAACATTTGATCCATAGTACGTTGTAAAGTTTGCGGTGTATTACAGAGACCAAACGGCAAGAAATTATATTTGAAAAGACCCCGACCTGGAACAGCATTCTTTGGGCGGAAAGATAAGTCAAGTGGAATCTGATAAAACGCTTGTCTAAGATCGATAGATGAGATAAATTTAGCATTTCAAAGCCGACAGGATAGAATCCGTACGAGGTAAGGGATAGGCATCGGCCACAGTTACAGAGTTAAGCTTTCTACCGTCAAAGCAAACACGCCATTCATCATTTTTCTTACGAACTAATAACAAGGGAGACATCCATGGCAAATTTGAAGGAGAGATAACACCAGATTCGAGCACTTTATCTATTTTGGAATGCAAATGTTTTTGTAATGCGGGCGATAACGGATATTGACGTTGCTTAAAAGGAACAGCATCGCCCGTAGAGATAATATGTGTTGCGGTAGTAACGCAACCAAGTTCAAAAGTGTTCAATTTACGAAATTTGTCAATTGTAGAGTTAAGAATTTCATTCTGGGAATCCGTAAGAGAAATTTTATTAGATATACCAGCCGACACCCAAGAATTTGTTTTGAGAGAAGCTTGCCAAGAAAAATCTTGGAAATATAGAGATAAATTAAAAAGTTGGCAAAAGTCAACGCCAAGTAAAAATGGGTTAGCTAGTGTAGGTACAATTAAAAATGGAACATCAGGTTCAAGTGACACTACTCGAATTTTTAATTTAAGCGAATCAGTTACATATATTTTATTATCGTCAGCTAGATTAATAGAGGTTTTTTCGGGAATAGCCTGAAATTTAATGTTTTGTTCAGATAATTGCTGTAAGCCTTCGTTATTTATAAGAGAACATGACGAACCCGTATCCAATAAAGCGATTACGTTTAGAGAGGCAATAAAGATAGGTAAATGAGGGCGATTATCTAAGGGTTTTTTAACAAGTTGTAAGACATTACAAGTTCTTCTGTGAGTTTAAGGTAGCGGTATTATTATTGTTAGATACATTAGATATAGGTTTAATATTGGAAGTAATTTTATGCTTTAAATCTATTCACGTCTGGGTGCGTTGAATAGTTGGTGTTAAGGACGATTTTGATTCCTTGAGATATTCACGTTCCGAGTAGGAATATCTTTGCGGAAGTTTTTCGATAAGTTAGGGTTACAATTTGTACATCTAGATTATAGGTATTGTTACGACCACAGCCATAACAAAATGATTTTTGGCATATGTGCAAACATTATAAGTATGTCCGCTTTTCTTACAATTCCAACAGGTAAGTGCGTTAGTTGAAGGGGAAGCATGAAGAGTAATAATAGATACTTTACGAGAGGGTTCAGACTGACATGCTAGGTCTGGTTCTAATAAGCCAGATTATTTTTCTGGGAGAGGACGGTATTTATCTACACGTAACTTCACTTCTTGAAGCGAGCGGCACAAATCTTTAAACTGAGGTAAAGAAGAGGTATGTTGTAAAGATAGACGTTCGGAAAAATATGGATTTAAATTTCTAAGAAGTTGATCTATGATTTGAATTTGCGGTGGTTTTTATCCAATCTGCTATATAAAGCTTCCATTGAGGTAATAAAAGAGATTACGTTTTTGTTAGGTCCCTGGGTACGATTTTTTATTTCATTCCAAAGATCAGTTATATAGCCATGAGGTAAGAAATCGCGTTTTAAACACGTAACTAGTTCTTCCCAGGTAGATATCTGATTTCGTATATTTCTATACCAAATCAAAGCGGAACAGGAAAATAATTCGCCTGCTGAGACAAATAAATCTTCGCTGTACAGTTACGAGAAATTTTAAAATCATTTACTCTATCTAGGAAAGACATTAACGAGATTCTGGAATCAAAGCCCTGAAAAGATATACCCCATTTGTATACTGGTAAAGATTTCGGAGACGATATAGGTTGGGAAATTGTTAAATTCGAAAGAACGGTAGGCAAATTTGCATCTAAACCTAATTTAAGTTTTTCGAGGACGATTCCTTCAAGTAAGAGAAGGTTAGATAAGAAAGTTTACTTGGTTTCGTTAGCTTGTTCATCTTTAAGTAACGATAATAAATCTATACGTTGTTTTAAATGTATTATCCGAGCTGTAATGCGCTTTAATTCTATATTTGAAATTTCTGGGTTGGTTTTATGAAGTATATTGTTAATATCGTCTAGTGATTGTTTAATCTCAAAGGTATTTTGTGATAAATTGGACACTAATATACGAGGAATTTGTTGACCGTTAGCTTCTTGAGCTAATATGGCTTTTAACTGTAACCGCCTATCATTTTGGTTTGTTGCCGGTTGAATACTACGCAATTCCAGCTCGAAGATCGTTTCAAAAGATTTGAGGTATACTGGATTTATTGTACTATTATGTTTGAGAAAGTAAATATACTAAGATATGATTAAGGCAAATAACGATAATAGTCTTTTTTAAGAAAATAATTTTTTTGTTTAAAAAAATCCACAAAAGTAGTTAATTATTTAATTATAAGCAAAGGTAAGATAATATGGTGGTTATGTAAAATATAAAACTGAAACAAGCTTTTAGTAAACTAAAAAAATTCGTTAAAACAGGTATATAATTAAACTTAATATGATATCAAAAATTTTTTCATAAGGGATAGCCATGTCTAAGCTGAATTTAATGTTATTCCATTCTATTTTTGTTTCTTTCGTTTCAGAAATTTTCCCGATGTCTTTCAGTAATTCATTTGACTTTTTTCAAATCTTGTTACGTGCCGAAAATCGGCACTAGACATTTTTAAATAAGTGTTAATATGTGAGAATTTCGCGCCATAAATTTAAAAGACTTGTTGCGCGTATTTTGTCACTTCAAAAGAGCGTTGCGCGAGTTTCGCGTCAACGCGTCTGGGGGAAGAAGAATGTGGGAAATTTCCGAAAGACGCGTAGGGACTTGCCTCCGAAACGCGAACAAGAGTAGTTGATCTGGTATCTTATCGTATCTTTTTGTTAGGTAGATCCCTTTTTTCTCTTATCTTTGATTATCGTTCCTTATAAACCCGTTCCTGTCGTTCCCGCTACATAGGAAGAAGACCAGCAAATTTGGATGCAACCTGGCTTAGGAGATCCACGACCCGAGAAATAGTAGCGAAGCCACGGGCGACCATCATGGAGTAATCCTGAAGGAAGCCGCTGCCATCATGGAGTAATCCTGAAGGAAGCCTACCTGTTCACGTGAGTACCCCGTGGGGTTTTTATATAATTTGTGTAATTACGTGCCATAATTTGCATATTGTGTGACGTCATCGAAATTTGCACGTCAATTTTCACGCTATGTAATATCGTTACCAACTGTCTTTTGTGACGCGTGTACCGCGTCGACGGGACTGTAACAATCTTTCGATATTTATTATAAATATCATATTTACCAACCCTCTTTAAGACGAATTACACGCACCTTGAGGGTGTTAAAATGTTTCAAGACATTCTGTTAGTACAGACGTTAATAAAATCGCGTGACCGGGGAGATTGAATATAATGTCAAACTGTTAAAGTTAAAAGATTTCATTCGTGATTCAAATAGGCACACTAAATCTTGAAGCGCACCCTTATTTGTCATTAAATAAAGGAAACTGATATCAAGACTGTGTCGATTCCTTCTACTAGAACACATTCCAAATTTTTAAAAAATAGTCGGTATAAACAACATGCAAGTAAAAAACTGCTTAAATCTGTAAGGAACAATTTATGCTTGATACTTTTAAGCAATCTAATTCCTATAGTTTATGTTTGCTAATTAATACATAAAGCTAAATCCGCGATACCATATTTCTTTGAGGTCGTGAACCATTATAAACATGGTTAGTTCCACCAGGATAATTTTCCGCTTCTAACTTTTTAACTGATGTTCTAACAGAACCTTTCGTCGTATTTTTATACTTAAAATTATAATAGTAAAGTACTGCATTACAGTGAAAGATTTCAAAAGTGCAATTACGATGGTAAGAATTATTTTAGTCAAATTAATTTTTATGTATTTTTAGTAATATTAATTGTAAATTTAACTATTGTTAATAACAAATCAAATTCTCAAAAATTAATGCGAAGTTATAAATGTTTCAAAAATTACAGAATACGGTACCTGAAATTATTTTTTATTTATTTTTTACTGGTCAATTAATGCATTAATTTTTCTAAAGCCTGGTTACGATACATTTTACGTAGTGGGGCGCGACGGAATGTGAAGTGAATTTGAAGTTTGAGATTTATTTGAAATTGCTATCACAGTAACGTGCCGTAATAACGAATTCTGCTGTGTTATTATAAATTTGTAAATTAAATTTTGGTCGGATATTTGAAACAAAACGAAGCATTTGTGTGGGAGATATTTTTGAAAATGATTTCAGTTTGGTTATGGACATGACATGGTGGAAGAACTCTATTTTTGCAATCCACATTTTTTTATTTACATAATAATGAATGTTGCAAGGTAACAATTAATGGCTGTCTGGCCAAAAATATAATCATTTTTATAAATTATTGACTGCGTTTTACATTGTTATATTTCTTGATCTTGCTTGGTCCATTGATAAAGAAGCGCAAAAGGCTAATAATTTTCTGTCATAGGGCTTATTTTTACAAATTATAGTTTATTTTCTTAGAGTTGAATATCTGCTGAGTTTGACTGATCTTTTAAAGAAACGAGAAATGTATATTGCTCTTTCATACACACGGGAGCTTGTTATGACATTGAGGTAGGATTAACAATGTACAACGTGTAGCGTGTTGTTACGTTTATCGAGGCAGCCACGTTGGGCGCCAAATTTATGCTACGTTGGCTCGTAGCCGTGCGTAACACCAAGAAAATCAAAGAAATGACCGGGCTCAATCGGAGATTAGGGGGGGTTGTAGAAAGCAGACCAACATATTATGTACGCGGCTGTAAGGAGTTAGTAACAATACCTGCAATAAAAAAAATTAGAATAGTAAACCTGCAATAAAAAAAAAATAATCCTGCAAACCTGAAATAAAGAAAAAGCATAGCATGCTGATCGAGCATAGATTGTTCAGTACTTTGTAGAATGTAAAAAAAAACTGTTTAGATAAACTATATAATATAACAACGGTAAAAGCAATACAAAAATTTTTAGTACAAAGTGAGGTAATATTGGGGAGTAGCGGAAACGTTTCCTCACACACCAATTAAACATAAATCAGACAAAATGTTAACAAAAGATAAATAGATAAGATACAATTGATATGAGCAATCCAGTAGCATTGATTTTTTTTTCTTTCCTGTCCAAATATTCAAATTACTCAAACTAATTTGTTTTGTTTCTCTTTTTTTTTTGTTTCCTAATAGCATGCAATTCTATTGTAAAAGGTATCCGAACGACAAAAATATGGCAAAACAATGGATAGATATTTACAGTAAGAACAAGTAGGAAATAGTTCAACTTACAAAAGGTCCTTCAGTAACGCTTCCTTGCAATTGAAGTGTGGGATTCACGATGTCCGGCACTAGCGCAGCACTTCACCCTTGACTGGGAGGGTGTTGATGGAACTTATCACACACCCTAATCACACCTACGTATTTCACTGGTGTTAGCAGCAGACATTATCACACGACGGAACTATGTAGCATTGATAAATTTCTTGTTAATTCTATTTCCTGAGACAATAATTTCGAAATATTTTGTAGCACTAGTTTAATTTCAACTGGGACCAAATGTATATTATTTTCATAAACATCCAAAAAAAAAACAGTGAGAAACTTCAACCAATACCTTTGTAAAACGGTAATCGGTTATATTTCGCAAATAACGAAATTTGCGCAAGCAATGATCTATTTTAGATACTTTGGAGTTGGAAAATTCAGAAACTACAGTATCAACTGTATTTGGATAATCCAAAGTATGCACTACTCTGATAAAAAAAGAAAAGGACCGCGAAACTAGATCGCACAGACCGTTTAAATATCAAGAGACAAAGCACCAACAAAAAAACCACAATGAGTAAAGCACGTGTATCACTAGAGTATGTCCGTCAAAATGTTCCGTAGAACACGCGTGCAGGTCGAGTTTAACAAGTTCTACCACTTTTATTTCCAACAGAAACTCAACCGAAAAACAATTAGTAAGGCACGCGTAAGCAATAAAACCGTCCGTCAAATGTCCTTAAAACACACGTGCGTCGACCAAACACGTTCGCCTATAAACCATACTACTTCAATCGGAATTAGCACTACACGTACTACAGTTAATATACAACTTTTATTTCACAAGAAAAACAACTAAAATCGTGTCGTGCTTGTTCATGAACAATTCGAAAATTCATACCGCATTAATTCTCACTATTTTCAAAGCAAAAAGGAAAACAGTATTTTTACCGTAATTAATATATAGGAACAAAGAACAAACTACAACTGCTCATCTGTTTATATCAACTCGTTGCTATTACAACCTCTTATCGTCTATTATCTAGACTTGTATATCTACATAAGGAACAAAATTTATATGCACGGCAAGACAAGAACGATGCAATCCACTCATTATAATACGACGCATTCGCCTAAGGAGTTAATAAATATAAAATATAGAAATAGTAGTTACCGAAATGTATTTACTAATTGGGAAAAAGCGTAAAATGTTCAACTACAAAAATGCACGTTACAGTGTCTAAAGAATTGCTCAATTTGATCTATCCTACAAGCAGATTTGTACAATTTTTCGCAAAACTTCAATATAACAAAGTTAACTCTGTATTAAAAGTTGACTTGAATTTACCTATGCAATAATTTCGTAGACGATTGTATTATACTTACTTCCTTTTTCTAATGTGAGGTGCCATTCTGGACGAATTAAAGTTGGTTTAGATCTCCTTTCTTGCTTAAGAATACTCTCCTCCTTAGCGCGAAAAGTTTGCCAGCAGGTTGTATCATCTTTTACTGATGCTAAAATCACAACACAAAAAATATATATGAACTCCGAGTTTGTTTTAGTTAGGTTATGCTCCGATCTTTTTTTTTTGTTGTTAGAGCCTAAGTTCCTACATTACCCGAATTTTTCGGCCTGATGATACTTGTTCTTTCTTCCTTTACGTTCGACCTATTGTTCTTTATTTTTTGTGTAGGTTCAATTTTCTTGAATTTTACTTATGGTATCTTTTTGATCGCGCGATATCCTTGGTTGGCTCATCTCAGATTATCGGAATTGTGTTTTCGCCGATAATCCCAGTCCATTAAAAACGCTGGCGCCCAAAATTTTTTCTTTCTTTTCCTCTCGGTACATTTTGTTCTCCCCGTCAAGTCTCTAGTTGGTTTCTTTCTTTGATTTTTCTTTTATTCTACAGACCTATTCTAATTTCTATTTTGTTGTTTCGCTTCCATTGGTGTTTCTAAATTTTATCCGTGAGATATGTCTAAGTCAGCTGCTACTCCTTTTTCAGCTTCCTACCAAAGTTTTTCTGTGTGGGAGTGGAAGTCGAAATATTCAGGTAATCTAAACACTCTTACCGTACATAATTTTTTGGGACGGGTCGAAGAACTCCAACGAACTCAACATGTGTCAGAATTGCAGTTATTTGAGTCTGTAGTGGACTTGTTCGAGACTAAAGCGTTACTTTGGTATCGTGGTTACCGGCATAGGTTTTCTGACTGGAAGTCGTTGTCCAATTTACTGATCCAACATTTTGAACACTCGGACTTTGCGTATAAGTTTGCTACTAGTGAGGAAAATACTTTTGCTTCACATGACCGATTTGTTAAGATTTGTCCTACACCTACGGGTAGATCAGATACTTCTTCCGTACGTTTTACTGTTTTCTTCCCAGTTCTGCTTCTACTCGTCAGGTCATCTGCTTTAGTTACGACAAACCTGGTCATGTTTCGACACGCTGTACTCGTCCTCAAGTACTCCATTGCCATGGTTGCGGATATAAGGGAGTTTCTCGCCACAACTGTCCACACTGTCATTCTACTACTAAATAGGTCTTCGAATAATCCTTCAAATTCTGCCCTCGCATCTAGAGGCCTAATTTCTCCTGCTGCTAACTCTACGTTCTCTTCTGTATCTCATCCAGGTCATCCGACTTCTACTATCAAACATACCCTTCTTCGGCAAATATAATTTCGAACAAAATTTCTTCCGTTTCTAGTTCTACATTCTATTCTAAATCTCCTTCTGCTCGCGCCCTACTTATTTACTCTTACCCCAAACTGTACCTCCAACACCAGCGCAACCCATATTTCGAATTAGTGACTTGCAGCTAGCTTCTCAAGAGTTTGTTCCCGCTTTCTTACACGATTCTACCCAAGAAATTTCTGTCGTGTTTGCAATCACAGCCGTAGCTGAAGTGACAATAACTTCTAATTCAGTCTGCGAAGGTCCTGTTGAAGTCTATGAACTTGTATTTTCAATGTCTCTTACCGTTTCTGTCAAGATTTTACCTGTTTTGCTTTCTTAAATTGTTCTACTCAAGAAATTTAAGTCGTACCTACAATCACAGCCGTAACTGAAGTGAAGATAATTTCTAATAAGGATAGAGAAGGTCCTGTTGATATTAGGGAACCCGTAGCTGTGATGCCTGTTGCTGTCATCGTTAAAGTTTTATTTGATCCTGTTACGTTACTTACTCTTACTCATTTTTCTCATGCTGACAAAATGTTACTTGCTGCTATTCTTTTAGCTAAGGTTGGTGACATCCTAGCTGATGTCCTGTTATCTAATGTTGACGAAGGTCAACCCGATTCTGCTTTCTCATCTATGGTGAGTGAAGTTTTTCCTGATACTGTTTGTTCTTGTAGGGTGGATATTCCTACAGCCAATGCTGTTTTCTTTCCTAACTGTGATACTTTTAGTCCTCTATCTAACGTCGATGAAATTTTATCTGCTTCTATCCCTTTCCCTAAGAACACTGAAGTGTGATCTGCTTGTGTTTCTTTTCGTAAGGTTGATTCCCGTGCAGCTCATACTTTTTCATTTTCTACCATTAACTTTCTTATCACCAATTCTAAAAACAAAGAACCTTCTTCCATAACGTGTTCTGAGTTCCATAAATTACTACAACCACTACTATCTCCACCCTCGCCACCATTTTCTCAACCTCGTGCTACAACTGATACACCCCCTGTTGTTCCTGTTTGGCAGAAGACTGCCGAAAAGAGGCAGACATTAGTCTATGCTCCTTCCGAAGCGGAAGATATATGTCGGCGAAATCCTAATGTCATTGATCTCCTTTTTTTCGTGTTTTGGCGGCGTAAACGCCTTAAGCCCAATATCTAGTCCTCGTGCCCCAGATTCTTATGCCGAGTTGACTTTTGGACGTTACGATTTCGTTTTACTTCCCTGTTTTGCTAGGTTTTCTTTCGTTTTCTTGTTTTTTCTTACCCCGTGTGGGTCTGGGAATAGAATAGTCTCTCGGTACGACCTACCTGTCGTAAGACGCGACTACAGCGGTCCAACATATACACACACACACGCACACTCTTTATATATGTCCAATCCATACCCACACAGTTCATACACATACACATACCCCCACACTTCAGAAACACACAGTTCTACTTGGTTCTCCTTTCTTTCGTTTTCTCCTTGTACTCCTTGAACCCGTGTGGGTCCGGGAATAGAATAGCCCCATGGTACGACCTACCAGTCGTAAGAGGCGACTACAGCGGTCCAACACAACACACACACACACACTTCTTACACACCCACACACACATATACACACACACGCACACACCTACTCCTACATAACTACACTGGGATTCTGTTTTATTTTCTTTTGTACGATTCTTGTTTTTTTTTGTTTTGTACTTGGTGCTTGGTGTTATTCTTTTTGTATTTTTCTTTTTTTTTCGTTCCTTTCGCTCCACATTCCTCTCCTTTTTCCTATTGCTGGTCTTCCTTGCTGTCGGTCCCTAGTCCGATTGTGTTTCGTCCATTCGCATGGTAGATGCTTTCTAGTCCGTTTTTTTTCTTCGGAAACCACGACTTAGTCGACTTTAGGACTAGTTAGCATTTTTTTCTTTGGTTCTTTGGTTTTGATTACCACAGTTAGTAGTACATCGTTTTCTTTTACCAGCGCTCTCCCTCTCTTCCTCTCGTTCTTCGTTGTTGTTCCTTTGTTTACTTGAGGCTTGACCTTTGTCTCCTGTTTTGGTTTGCACTGTTGGTTTTCTTGCTCGTTCCTTTTCTTCTCTTGAGGTTGATAACCTTACTGTTTCTTCCGAGAAACATTCGTCCTTTGATGACTCCGCAGTGCTGAGGCCGTTCCACCTTAGTCCTCCTTGATTGCTTATTACCTGTCTTTCCTTCCTTCCTTTTTCTCTCTTTCTATTATTGGCCCTTTTAGTCGGATTTTGTTCGGTGTCTGTTTTTGTTTTCTTTTCTATCCGGAATCTGTTGTGGTCGGTCTTGTCTTTATTTTGGGAGTTTAGTTTCTGTGTTTTTGTTGTATCCGTAACGAATGTTCTTTTAGGTTGAATTGAATTTCTTTTTTTTTCGTTTTGTTTGGGTTTTTTTGGGCACTGCCCATTCCCGGATTTTGGCTTTCCTACCCCGATCTGTTAATTTTGCTGGGGGGTATTTGGTATGTTTATTTTTCAACATAAATTAAATACCCCTTTTCTCCCTGGTTAAGTCATTACCCGCTCGAATAAATTCTATTTCTATTCCTAAATTTTTCAACAATACCCTATATAGTGTACCTGTTCGGAATAAGCCCGCTTTAACATAATTTTAACTCATCCATTTTGCTTTTAAAACGAAAATTTATTCAATAAATTAAATAGTCAGTACCTTGTTTTAGGTATCCGTTAATTTGTTAAACATTCCGATAACGTCTCATTGCTTTCTCTTGTGTTTCCTACCTAAAGACCTGCCAAAATAATGGATCCTACTATTATTTGATAGCGTGTTTTTCTAGTTTACTAATCGCGCTTTGATAACGCGAGAATTGCAGTTGAAACTCGTGTAATTGGAACCAATTTTTAATTTGATTCAGCAGCTTGTGTGTTGAAATATTATCTACGTTACTCGTCCCAGTACTTTAAGAGCGATGCACGTTTTTTTTGACAAGTAGGAAGTATCTTTGGTGTATCGGTGAGTTTTTCCGCGCTTACCCATCCTAATCAGATTATCTTTTTAGCTCTTAGCTCGAGGCCAAATTGGTTCTTTTTTATGTTCGCCTAACTGTTGTTTGCCACAGATCAACTGCCGTTGCCTGTAGATCTCTAGTGCCGTTGTGGTAACAGGGTAAATAGATCCCGACGACCGTGGCCATGCGGTGCTGATTCACTCCCGATGGCGTGCATGCTAGTTATCCCGACACATACAGGTATATAACTTGTTTTCTTTTGAGTATATCAAGGAAATATTCTTTATCTGCGTTTGGTGTAGTTACGTGATAAGAAACATGACACTGTAGGATTATTGTTTGTTGCTGCGAATCGATATTATCACTCTACAGGTGTGATGTATCATTGTTAAAAATGTTTGACAAAAGTGTGGAAAATACGAGATGCGCACTTCGTATCTAAAGTACTGAATTGCTCGTGTCACATAATTGTTTGTTTTGAAATAGTAACGCTTAATTTATTTCTTTTGCTTGTTTGTACAGAATCCTTTATTTATTTTTATTGTTAATAGATAATCGTGGGCGACGTGCTTTTTTTGTATTTAGGCGAATTCCCCAACTCTCCGCGTTCGGTAGTTAGCCTAGTATTTACATTTCTTCCGGCTACGTCTAGGTACATAGCAAACATTACAATAGATGGGGGTGCTAGAGACACTTGAGACTCTGGCTAAAATTAATGCTAGTTTCGAGGGGAGAGACACCTGAGAATCTGGCTAAAATTAATGTTAGGTTTGAAACCTTACATGATGTGTAAATTTTTGTTACTTTAAGTAGCTACAATAGCAAAATAAATTTACGTGAACTGTTAATTGCATTCTAACTTTCATTATCACAAGTGCCACAGAAATTTTTTAGTTGGTAGTAATTATTATTTATTATTGTTTCATTGTTGTAGATAATGATTAATAACCTATTCAATATAAATATGGGATGACGTCATAAACAGTAATAGGGTGCTAATGATTGTATAATGTGAACGTAGCTTTAATGATATAACAATTTAGTATGCTACAGTTGGCAGTGTTGTGCGGTGTTGATTGTTTTCATTGGCATTTTTGACTGTATTTTTTGTTTAGATTTGTAGTAAGTGGTTTATACGTTATATTTGTTAAATTTAGAAACCAAGTTAAAAACTGTCGTAGTTATCCAGGGGCTGACATAGATAGCGATCATAACTTAGTTAAAATGAAGTGTAATATAAAATTTAAAAAATTGAGAAGGGTTAAAAGAGAGGGATGGGATCTAGGTAAGCTTAATGATAGTGAGGTAAAAGAGGAATATAAACGAGTATTAGATTATAAGATCAAAGAGATAGTTATACGAGAGAACGTAGAAAATAGATGGAAATAAATAAAAAGGGCTGTACATGATACAGCAACACAGACTATAGGTAAGAAAAAAGTAGAAGCGAGAAAACCCTGAGTAACAAAAGAGATATCAGAATTAATAGAGAATAGAAGAAAGCTTAAACCTTTCAGAGAATTGGATAGTGAAAGTAAGCAAAAATATGATAGAGTTAGAAATAAGATGGTACATGAGTGTAGAAAAGCTAGAAATAAATGGATGGAGGAGTATTGTAAGGGAATACAAGATGATTTGAGAGTAGGTAAGACAGACAGGGCAGTTAAAAAGTTTTTCGGTGGAGATAGGAAAAAAATAAAAGGTATTAAAGATGAGAATAATAAGCTTCTAATAAATAAAGTTGAGGTAGCAGAGAGATGGAAAAGATATTTAGAAGAGTTATATAAGGGAGACGATATGGATGAGATAGAGAACGACCAAGAAGAGGATGTAGAAATAGAGTTCTCAATATTAAGAGAGGAATTTGATAGAGCTGTTCGGAATCTTAAACTAAATATAGCGCCGTGGATAGACAATATACCCGCAGAATTAATAAAATATGCAAGTCAAAAAACATTACACAGATTATATGAACTAATAAAAGTAGTATATGACACAGGTGAAGTCCCAATAGATTTTGAAAAAATTATTATCCAAATCTCAAAAAAGTGAGGAGCTGATAGCTGTGAGAATTTTAGAATGGTTAGTTTAACTTCCCACGCTTCCAAAATACTAACAATAATAATTAAAAATAGAGTAGAAGCTTTGACTGAGAATTATTTAGGCGAAGACCAATATGGTTTCCGTAAAAGCCTCGAGTAAATACAAAGTGTAATTAATATTTCGTTGACCGCATGGAGAACGATTCATTTCCAATTTTAAGCGATTTCTCATCCCTAGTGTAACTGATTAAATAAATTGTGGGTGCGATTAACGGTCCAGATAAACTGATTTCACTAAATTAGATTGGAGAGCGGACACTGATTGTAAAACATCCAGGGGTCCCGGTCTTTTCACTTTCAATGTACGAAAGTGAAGGTATTTATAAACTCAACTAAATACCGTCAGCCCGACAAAGCAACCCTGCGGTGCGACGTTAGCAGGTAATTGTTGGTATAGCCACTATATACGTTTTTAGAATAGAAAGTGAAAGTGTTTCGTGCGAGGACAATAAACTACCCAAATACTGCGAGTATATTACCAACAACGGCGACACACGACAACCAGGGCGCTGACCCAGGCTCTGGAATTTGCACCTGATCGTATACGCAACTCTGGTAGAAAAAAGCGGCGCATGTAATGTAAGTAATTTTAATGTTAAATTGAGCCTTAAGGCGATTTATGACATACGTGTCTGTAGTATACAAAATAACTAGGTTAAGAGTATTTAGTTAGGGAATTAGGTATGCATAAAAATAGATCTGTGGTGTATTTTGTTTTTACATCCTAGTAAAGAAGTTGCTTGTAAAGACTTATTTTTTTATTTAAATAAGTTTGAATACAGTTAGGTAAAAGCTTGTAAGTGGCTCACGAACAAGTACTGGAATTCAGGGTAAAGCTTTTTAAAAATTTAAATTCTGAAAAATTTAAGGGATTAGAAGCATTTCCTGCCGTGTTTAATAAGTGATAATGATTATCTTTTAGAAATACTCTGTTGCAGGATTATCATAAAAGAAAGAGAAATAGGCTCAAGAGCTTATTTTTATATTGAAACTGTAGGTACCCGTTTTAGGTGTTTTATTTGTCACCAATACAAATAAAAACAACCAATATTAAACAAAGGGAAACGTTACAGTCTTAGATTATAGTGTTGAGAAGTAAGCCGTGGCGAGAGTGGTTGTCATGGTGTTATAATAATTAGTTGTCATATAGTTGTCACTTTTATTTTTATTAACTGAAAAACGTTTATGTAGAATAAAATAGAGCTTTTATACTAAGAGACATTCTGTAATATACCGCGCATCCTCTCATCATATAGACTACTAAATAAAAATAGAGTAGGAAGACCTAGACAAAACCGTATTAGTCAAATTATTAGAGATTTAGGTTGTGAAGGGTATGTAGATGGATCAATCCATTTCAAATCACCCAGGCAATGTTGCTCAACTTTGTTAATTTTCCTGATTTTTTTTATCAAGGGTTCCCTATTGGTAGACAGTCACAAAATACTGTTTGACAAAATTTTATGAGCCATAGTTTTTTCTGACAATCATTTTTAAAATGGCGGTTGGGCAAATTTTAATGATAAACATGGTTTGTGAAAAGTTTAGTTGCCTAGCTATTTATTGCGTTCTCTTGTTTGTACCGAATTATGTATTTAATTGAATTATTTTTTTTATTTTGTTAATAGATAATCGTGGGCGATGTACTTTAGTATTATTTTTTTTTTTTTGGTATGTAGGTGAATCCCCCCCACTCAACACGGTTGGTAGTTAACCTGATGTTTACGTTTTCTTCCGGCTACGTCATTGTACGTAGCAACCTGCTGGAACTATATTGGAGTGGAGGTTGGTACATAAACTTGTAATTAAATGTATGGACCGAACGTACTGATAGTAGTCTGTGTTTAGATTAAGTTTTTAGTTAGTGGATTTACTTTTGCTTTTCAATGGTTGTTTATGATTGTACTGTGTATTTGTAATGAAAACGTGTATGCTATATATTTAGAAGTGTTGTATAAACTTGTTTAAAAACTGTATATTTAGTTTCTCCATTATTGTAAAAGGTATAGTTACCGTTTTGCTGTAATAAATTGCTTTGTGGTTGTCTAAAAGCACGATTGAATATTTCAGGTTATTTAACATTTACTTTTAAGAATCTTCTTTTCAGTTAGCAGTCTTAAATGTATTTCACGATAAAGATCATATTTTATACCTGATAGCCTTCTGGAACGCTAGTCAAACACTACACCACCCATCCCACTGAGTTAGTCGGCAATCAATTATTTGTTAGTACAGTCGAGGTTTTCGGTATTTTACCGAAACAGGATGTTTAGTGGACTGTTTCACTGGATTTTCTGTTAATTACCTGCTAAATACTCTAGGGATCAAAACTGTACGTAACAAGTGCATTATTGTAGATGTTTCTTTTCTCTTATATTTTAGTAGCTTTTAGTTCGAGTTCGCCCGCGTCAACCTAGTATGTAATTAGGTAAGATTTATTTTTATAGTTATGTAGGTTTATTTGTGTATTTAGAATTTGAAATTGTTTTATGCTTGTCGTCATGTTTTCCATATATCATCAAGTTCAATACATGCAATCTGAATTCGTCATTTTATTATGTTTTAATCGTTGTGTGATTGTAACTAATTAGTTGTTTGCTGTGCCACAACAGAATGTTGTTTGTTAGAGTTGTTAAATGCCAAACACCCTTTAGTTTTTGTTACTTAGATAAAATTAGTATTTAATAGTCGTATG
This sequence comes from Platerodrilus igneus, assembly GCA_036346225.1. NCBI lineage: Eukaryota > Metazoa > Arthropoda > Insecta > Coleoptera > Lycidae > Platerodrilus > Platerodrilus igneus. The sequence goes on along the minus strand of JARFIW010000394.1, from coordinate 1,172,371 downwards.
TGAGAAGTGAAGAATTCGGATGCCTGTCCTTAAACCAGCAATTTAATGGGATTACTATCTAAATTCATAAAAATTATTTATTAGAGTTTCATGTGTTTTTGTGTTTAATTATCAGTTCATGTACAGATGTTCTAAAAATTGTGTGGATCGTATGGCCTGTTGTTTTGTTCTTTAGACTCCCCCAGTCTCTAACTGTGTTAACATGGTATTGATTTTATTTCTTTTCTGTCTCTTCCTTTGTTACACGAAATTTGGGCAAGAATTCCGTTACTGATTTTGTTCTTTTCTTACTGGCTGGCTCGTCGCACGAGTAACAGTATATATAATGAACCCGTTTAAAAAAATTCGGTAGTTATATAATTATATTGTTTTGAAAGTATATTGTTTTTCATGCAGATGAAAGATTTATTCCTAATGTGCACCTAGTCTTTGCCTCTACAATGCAAGACTGATTGTTATAGTGAATTAGATTAAATTAACTTTCCAAAATGGTTCGAACCTTAACTGTTAATTAATTTAAGCAATTTTTCAACCATTGTTATGCTAAATGCTCTTACGCTTTAAACCGCGAATTCTTACGGTTAAAATGTCGATAAATAAAAGCGACGTCACGGGCGGTTGGTAACGCTAATCTTATACAGATTTGGCGCGCCCATCTATCGATGACGTCACCCAATTATATTACGCAATATCGGAAATATAAATTTAAGACAATAGTTCATATTAGCGAACAAATTAAACAATGGACTACTTACATCAGAAATCCGGCGTCCTGCGGAGTTGAGTTAAAGTTGGCCTCTATCAAAGTCCATCAGGGCTACGGAGGCCCCTTTTTAGGTAGTTAAAGATGGTACGCCCAACGCTCTTCTAAAGCGCTTGGACCAGCTCCGGCAGTCATGGGCTCGTTCATCCAGGGTCGTGTAGTACGGTTTGCCAACGGCTGCAAATTATCTCCTACCTATGTAGGGAATGGACAGGAATACCAGGTATAAGGCGACAAACAAAGATAATTAGGCAAGGGAATCTACATAGATAAAAAACAAGCCACGATACGATACCTCAAACGTCCACTCCACTCGAAGGTTCAGGCCAAAATCCACGTTACAGAGAGCACAGGAAAAACCCTACCTTATCCCTACTCCACTCGCGTCGCGCGATCTGGCGCAAACGCACTGTGACGTGACGGAAATACGCGCCAAGTTTTTTGAATTTGTGGCGCGAAACTTCCCCACATCAAAATTAACCTAAAAACAATGTTTAAGGGCCAATTTGGCACGTAACAATGCTAACTAAAGCAGCACCCAAATAAATAACGCATTAACTAGTGTTTAAAAAACTTATATCCAGAAATGGTTAATTGAAAACAACACTCCCATTGATAATGCTTTTTATAAACCAGAATTACTTAATTTAGTAAAACGCTTAGTGACAATAGATATATATATATATATATATATATATATATATATATATATATTGCATGGATTTTGTTAATTGTTGGCATAGCACGTTACATGCCAAAATTGGCATTTTACAGTTTTAAATATGTGATTGAATTTGCGCCAATATTTAAAAAAATAAACTTGTTCATTTCCGTCACTTCGGACAGTTGCGTCAGCGCAAGAGAATGCACAGACCTGGAGGGGGGAAGTAAGTGCGCGGTTTCCGACACGATTAGGTTTAGCCAACGAGACGTCGAACAGTGAAGTTTACCGGTGTCGTCCCTGTGTCTTTTCTCTTTTAGGATGTAGGTTTCCCTTTATCTCTTGCCCTATTGTATCTCTATCTTCACCTTATTCCTTATCGTACCGCTACAAACGAAGAAGAGGGAAGACAAGGCAATCTGGTTTCAACGAGGGCATAACCCCGAACCACGCCCAACAACGCCGAGACCCATGGAAATGAATATGGCTCCTGCCGTCAGGATAACCGCAAAGTCGTAAAGAGTCCCACCTTTATTGGTGAGTGTTTTCTTATCTTTTTTTTAAGGCGCATCTTGTATCATCGTAAACATTTTTGGTATGTGATACAATTTGAGATGCAATTATGACGTAATATCTTGTTGCGCAATATTGTGTATGTGGTTAGTATGTGTTGCCAATTATCGTAGTGGCTCCGAACACGCACGCGCGGGACTATAACGGTTGCGCGGAACTATAACAAATAGTAACTAACCGCAACCAACGTATGTACCTGAATAACTGACAGAGTGCTATAATCACGCAATGTTAAGACTTCTACCATACCACTGCTTTTTAACCCAATTGAACATATTTGGAGCATAACGAAGAATTATTATAGGTATCGTATTGGAAGTGGTGGCATTTTAGTCTAGAGGTCGTTGAGTGTATGGAAAGAAGCACTTTCAACTATAGCCCCTAGGGTATGATCTGGCACTATATGGAGAAAGAAATTCATAGATTCTTACGGTTTAAAATGTTCAAATTCTTACACTTAAAAGTTCATAAATACATCGCGCAAGCGCGGAAAAAGCGACGCCACGGGCGGTTGGTAACGCTAATCTTTTTACAGAATTGACGCGCCCATCTGTCAATGACGTCACCAATGCACAAATTTAATACGCAATTTACGAAAAATATAAATTAAGACAATAGTTTATAACAGCGAACAAATTAAGCAATTTGAGTACTTACATAGAAATCCGACGTCCTGCGGGGTTGAGTTAAAGTTGGCTTCTGTTGGAGTCCATCAGGGCTACTGATGGCCCTTTTAAGGCAATTAACGGGGGGTACGCCCAACGCTCTTCCAAAGCGCTCGGACGGGATCTCAGGGCTCCACTCCGGGGTGATTAAAGATGGTGCTCCGGCGTGGAATGCGGTTCAGCCAAGGCTACAAATTTATCACCTACCTATGTAGGGATCGACAAGGAAACAGGTATAAGGGCGATAAACAGATAAACAAAGGCAAGGATCTACATAGATATAAGATAAAGGCACGATACGATACCTAAAACGTCCACTGCACTCAAAGGTTCAGGCAAAAAAGCCACGTTACATAGACTCACGGAAACACTTCTCTCCCACTTTTGTCTCCGCCACTCGCGTCGCGCGATCTGGCGCAAACGCACTCTGACGTGACGGAAATATACGCCAAGTCTTGTGAATTTGTGGCGCGAAACTTCCGCACATCAAAATTAACCTAAAAAATGTTTAAGTGCCAATTTATTGGAACGTAACAAGATGTAGCAGAATTAGTTATCAGCTTAAATGTAAATGATGCCGATGACATTCATTGGAGCATGATGAAGACCAATGACAAAAAATAGAAAATAAATTGTTTTAAGCATGCATTTACATTCCAAAATATTTGTAATGGTTAAGTAACTTTTTTTAGTATTAATCGTAACCTTAAAATACTTTTTGATGAAATTCGTTGCCACAGTTTTGATTTATATCGTAAATTAATAAATGTGTTTCTACTATGTGATTTTATTTTCACTGTTAGTTATATGTTATTACAGTAAACGGTTACAGGTAAACATTTTGTATCAGCATGATTCAGTATATGATCCAACACTGCATAAATTTACATGCAATCGAAAATGCAAATTACGAATAATCTAAAAACAGCTTAACTCTAATTATTCGTCGTTGTTTAGGTAAGGCTTTATATTTGTTGCTGCTTGGAGAACTTTATGCCAGCAACAAACAGCAAGTTGTTTTGGGTCAGGGTGATTATTATTCAGATTCCTGTAGTGAAATGTGTTGAACCTACAATCTAACAAAAGGTAATTGGACAGGAAGGTATAAGGAAAGGCAAGACACATTCCGCTGCACTTTACATGTACTAAAATATGTCTATACATTACGATAGTTGTCGATGATGTTCAGTTTAATATGCCTATTTTCCATGACCTTGATTGTCCCCACCATAGAAATGCTTCTCATTAGCTAAATGCAATGAGTGCACTTGATTCAAGACTTGGGAAAATGCCTTGTTAAGACACATCAATATTATATGGGTTATTCATGTGAAGTTTTAACCACAATTTATTTTGCATAGCAACAATAATGATGAGAAAATAAAACTTTTCTTTCTGGATTATAAAATCCCCTATTCCTAAAATTAAAATGAACCCTGTGTGCAACTAGAAGCATAACTACATATTTAGTGAGATAATTTTGAAAAAAATGAAAAGCTTGGAACTGTAATCACTAATAATTTACAGAACTAAGTTTCGGTAAATATTTTAGTTAAATAAGAGCCATAGCATCTTTAACGGCTTTGCAAGTTGGATTTGCATTTTCATCTACATCCTTCTCTACTCTTCTTGTCTATGTGTAACTGTTCTAACAATAATTGAATCGTCACGATTTATTTAAGCTACTGTAGGCGAGATAACATATAAAAGAATGCCAAGTACTCTGACACTTAACTTTTTCTCATTCATGTTTTCTCAAATCATGCTTAGTAATTTTCATGTTACTGCTGATTTACTTTGTAGAATTGTTTTATACAATCAAGTAGTTAAAAATTTATTATCTGCACTAAACATATAATATCGTACCAAAATTGCAGTTAATTTCAAAGATTTGGACTTTGTTGGTGTATCAACTTGTATCCAGTGAATGGGTCGAAATCTATCAAAATAGTGGATCGCTTAATGAAAAACGCTCCAACAGGAATGGTACAGTGTATTTTCTGCTCGATTTAAAGAAAACGATTACTTTATTTTTAGATTTTGCTACAACTACATCAACTACTACACAAACTCCTGTTGTATCAAACTCCATAAAGAAATTACCGTTGAAAAATATGAACGTTGAAGAACCAACACAGAAAACTGATTTTGAACAGGAAATATATACCAATATCCATAACATTAAAAATGAAAATCATAGTAGAATTGAAGAAAATGTTCGTAATTATGTAAAAGCAGAAAATAATCAGAAAGGATGGCAAGAAGCACCTAGTAGTAATGGCGATTTACTTTCCTACCTAAGAACAATACAAAACATTTTAGTTAGGAATGCAGATAAAACTAAAGGCAGTAAGATTGTTGTTCTAAAACGTCTACGTGATCATTTATTACTGGAAATAGGTAAGAATAATTTACTAAATTATGCCACAACTCATTGCAAATTAATTTGTAAGAAAATAAGCTTTTTATCAATATTAATAATGATCTTTTGCTTATATGTATGACAAATTTTCTTCGGTATTACGGATTTCGGATACCGGATTTTATAAAGGAGTTTACTCTCGGTTGCTCTTACGTTCCCTGAAGTTTGGACGGAGTCCCGAATAGCTGAATTGAAGAAACTGATGTCAGGGTCAAACTGTACCTAGGAGATATGCCGTGGCTTGCACTAGCATAAATCCGTAGCTACAGTGTGGCTAGGTTTGTCGAGGCACCACGTCGGTCACAAATGACGCTAGTAAGCCTGGACGGTAGGTTAGCAATGGTTTACAGGATTGGGGAACCATACTGTGTCAGTCACTTTTATGGCTTCGCACCCCTACAGACGGATCAAGAAATGCTTAAAATACATGCCGCGATGGACGCAGATACTATTCCTTGCATTAATCGATTACAGAGACGGTACAAGAGTAAGACAGCAACCAAGTATTGGGGAACTCTACCGTGTCAGTCACTAGTAGGGTTTCACCATACTGCTAACTGCCCTTGGATTGAGTAGTGTCTAGGAAACATACTGCATTGGTCACAATTGATTTGTGTAATTGGTTGTGTGTACATGATTTATTTTAATTATCTGGTGTTAGAAAAACTATGTATCACAACATGTCATCATAAACATCTACTCTAGCCTGCCGGTACTTTTGGAGTCTTGGTTATGCAATTTAGTGATACAAAAGTGAACTTTAAAATTAATTAAACTCTTATTATCAGTATTTTCCTAGTGCGGCATTATATCATGTGTTTAGCAATTAGTATGTACTAGGACAATAATTACATTAATCTGTGTTCAAACAGAGATACAGATATCATTTATTTAAAATATTGTTGCGATCCACTATTAGGCAACCCGTCAAACATACAAACGCCCGGGGCACAGCGTATTCTTCAGCATTCGAGAATCCTTCTACAAAGTTCTAGATAATGAGTCATATCTTAATGCAGGGTATATATAAGGCCGCTTATGAATGTAAGAGTTAGTCTATTCTTGAATGTCTAATATAAATTATATCGTTGTAAAGTAAACGTAGTTGAGTTTTTAGAATATATACATAAATGATATGCTGTGTCTAATGTGCATGCAGCTTGCAGTATACATAAATAAATAGAAGTGTATAAACAAATAGTTGTGTTAGTGTGGTTATTGGACCTAGGGTAAAGAAGTTAGTTTAAGAAGATATTAGTGCTTGTAAATTCATTAGTGTAATAGTGCTTCATTGTTAAGTGGACTGAAAACATCTATAAATAAGGCATATACTGTTAATTAGACTTGTGAACAGTGAGTAATAAAGACCATTATTATTACTTGTTTTAAATTAAAGAAACGCGGTAGTAGTAGCGCGTTACACTGGTGTCAGGCATTTGTGGGGTATATAGTGATTAATTTAAAACACAAGTCTAAAGACATTTAAGTAGTTTGTATATGCCAGTGACAAGAAATCAAAGTAAAATGGAGGCAGACACTTTAATGAATTTCCTCAAGGATTTTAAATCCGGTATGGAGGAAAGGTCGGCTAAACTAGAATTGACACTTAGTGAAAATGCTGAGAAAATGGAGGAGAGGTCGGCTAAACTGGAAGTGACACTAAACGAAAACTTAGTGAAGTCAGTTGAACTGGAATCGACCCTTAAAGAATTTAAATACGGCATGGAAATGACACTTAGTGAAAATGCTGAGAAAATAGAGGAAAAGTTAAGTGAAAATACAGCCACGTTAGAACGAAGATTAATGGAAAGTTCCATTGCATTGAAAGAAGATTTCACTGAACAGGTAAAAACAGTTGAGCAAAAGTTGGACAGTAAATTGATAAAATGGAAGAAGATGTGATGAGGCTGCAAGAACAAGTAATTTCACTAACAACGCGGCCACTTGAATTGCCAAGCCAAGTTGTTAATCAGAACATTCCAGAAATAAGAACCACGGAAAGAAGCGAGTCAATTCCGTCTAAATTTAAAGTAAAACCACCTACATTCGATGGTAAAACACCTTGGCCCACATATTTGAAACAATTTGAAGCTGCTGCAATAGCCAACGGTTGGTGCAACAAAGAGAAGGCTATCTCTCTAATAGTGGCTCTACGGGGGGAAGCTCTTAACATCTTACAAACGATTCCCGATCACCAGCAGAATGATTACGGCCTCTTAACATCGAAGCTTGAGATGAGATATGGAGACGCTCACCTTCAACAGGTTTACCACGCACAAGTTAAGAACCGCTCGCAAAAGACAAGTGAAAGCCTGCAAGAATTCGAAGCTGACATCGCCAGATTAGTTAGATTGGCATATCCAACGGCACCAGATAGTTTCCTCGAACAACTGGCTGTACAAACATTTGTGGATGGCGTTAAAGATGGCGAAATACAGCAAGCGCTAAGATTAGCACGGCCAAAGATGTTAGATGATGCACTGGCTCATGCGCTTGAATTTGAAGCAGCTAAACAGACATCACACAGAATGAGTCACAAAGTTCGGTCTGCCTTAGAGGAACCTGATCAAGCGCAGAACAGCATAGAGGAAATAATCAACCGTGTGGAAAAGCTTGAAAGACAACGACCGCGGAGATGGGGTCTGCGATGCTGGAACTGCGGCGAAGTTGGTCATATACAGAGACGCTGCACTCAACCAAAAACAACCGGTTGAGCAGCAGGAAAACTAAAGCAAGTCGACGTAAGGGGCGAACGTCGACAGCACAACGTAGTGCCCGGAGATTATCATCCGTGCTGCATCGTCGATGGGGAGTCTGGACAGCATTTATATCGATGGAAGAATTAATGGCAGGGTGTCCGATTACTCGTGGATACAGGAGCGACAAAAACTATTGTGAGACCAGATTTGGTTGGTCGTAGAAAAATGCTACCTGTATCGGTGTGTCTTCGAACGGCAAGTGGTGAGTAAATTTGTACTCACGGAGAGACTGCCGTTATGTTGACAATTGGGGACAAATTAATTAATCATCGAGTGTTGGTAGCTGAAATTACAGAAGAAGTGATCTTGGGAATGGATCTCATGAGAGAATATGGGTTTCATGTAAACATGAAAGAAAATGTGCTTCGGATAGATGATGATGAGATTCCATTTCAAGGTAGGAGTAACCAGATGAAGCAAGTTCAAATGATTTGCGCTATGAAAATACCCGAGAAGGCAGAAATGATAGTAATGGGACGCCAGGATGGTACGCTCCGGGAAGGACAAGTATGCATGATGGAAGCAACTGAATCGGGAGTGGGTCAGGAGGGACTTCTAATTGGAAGAACGCTGGTAAAGTCTCGAAATATAGTACCAGTAAGGGTGCTGAACATTAATCCCCATACAGTGACCCTGAAGAAAGGCATGATTGTGGGAAGTTGCATTCCAGTATGTCATATTAAACGTTGTGTGGACGACACGAAAAATAAACCAACCAACGGTTGCTCACAGAAATTGCTGGATATGTTGATACGCTCGTCTCAAGGATTAAATGGCGACCAACTGGGCAAGGTAAATGAACTGGTCGGACGATATCGAGGTGTATTTGCACTGGATGATAGTGAGAAAGGAAGGACGAATGTTGTGCAACACAAGATCAATACTGAAGATGCGCAACCGATAAGACAACACCCCAGGCGGCTTCCTTTGGCAAAACGTAAGGAAGCTGAGCAAATTATCACCGATATGGAAGAACAGGGAGTGATTGAACCCTCGAATAGTCCATGGGCATCCCCGGTAGTGCTTGTCAAGAAAAAGGACAGGTCGACAAGGTTTTGTGTAGACTACCGGCGGCTTAATAATGTGACAAAAAAAGACAGCTACCCTTTGCCCAGAATTGATGACACCTTACATACTCTATCCGGATCTAAATGGTTTTCGACCTTGGACTTGAAAAGCGGATACTGGCAGGTAGGCTTGGAGCCAAACGATAAAGAAAAGACTGCGTTTACAATTGGAACTGGATTATGGCAGTTCAGGGTCATGCCATTTGGATTATGCAATGCTCCTGCTACTTTTGAACGATTGATGGAGTCGGTACTGCGTGGACTGTCCTGGAAGACATATCTGGTGTACCTGGACGACGTGATAGTGTTAGGCCGGTCTTTTGAAGAACATCTTAAGAACCTAGAGGAGATATTCCAAAGATTACGCGGGGCAAACCTTACATTAAGCCCCAAGAAGTGCCACCTATTTGGAAAAGAGGTGAAATACCTAGGACATGTCGTCTCAGAGACCGGAATAAGAGCTGACCCTGACAAAATAAAAACGGCACAAGAGTGGCCTACACCAGCAGATAGACACCAACTACGCAGTTTTCTAGGATTGTGCACATATTACCGACGTTTTATACTTGGGTTTGCGAACATTGCCAAACCGTTAACAAAATTAACCGAAGATGGACAAGAATATGATTGGAATGACGACTGCCACAGAGCATTTGAACAACTGAAACGGCTACTAGTTACAGCACCAATTTTGAGTTATCCGCGGATAGAGGGAAAGTTTGTGTTGGATACCGATGCCAGTAACACAGCTATAGGAGGCGTTCTTTCTCAAGTGCAGGACGGACAAGAAAAAGTTATTGGGTATTTCAGCAAGGTCTTGTCGCGGCCAGAAAGGAACTATTGTGTGACAAGAAGGGAGCTGTTGGCCGTCGTCAAATCCGTAGAGCACTTTTATAAGTACTTATACGGCCGTAAATTCCTGTTGAGAACAGACCATGCCGCACTGAAATGGTTACTGCAGTTTCGAAATCCTGAAGGGCAAGTGGCAAGGTGGATAGAGCGGCTGCAGGAATATGACTTTGATACGGAACATGGTGTAGGAACTAGCCATCGGAATGCAGACGTTCTATCAAGGAGACCTTGTCCGAGGGACTGCAATCATTGCTCCAAGATGGAAGAGAAAATAAGTGTCATCCATAGAATGACGGTAACCGATGATACTTGGCAACTCGAAAGAATACGAGAAGACCAGGAGAATGACGCCGAATTGGGACGCATTATTGAGTGGAAAAATAGAGGACAACGACCAGCTTGGGAAGAAATTAGTATTTCAAGTAGGAGCCTGAAGGCATACTGGTCACAGTGGGACTCCTTGATGATGGAAAATAGAATCTTGAAACGACGCCTGGAATTTGAAGATGGCACTGAGAGACTTCAAGTGATAGTGCCGAGAAGCAGAGTGCCGGAAGTGTTGCAGCACTTGCACGATGGTATTTCCGGAGGGCACTTTGGCGTGAAAAGAACTCTCGAAAGAGTGAGAGAAAGATTCTATTGGGTGAACTGCAAAGAAGATGTGAAGGAGTGGTGCCGGAAATGTGAATTGTGTGCCTCTGCAAATGGCCCGGTCTCAAAACGGAAAGCCCCAATGAGACAGTATAACGTGAGGAATCCTTTTGAAAGGGTAGCCATTGATATAGCTGGTCCGTTTCCTGAATCAGAGAAAGGAATAAATACATCTTGGTTGCAATGGATTATTTTACCAAATGGCCGGAGGCATATGCTATACCTAACCAAGAAGCCGAGACGGTTGCAGATGTACTAGTGAGGAGTTGTTTTGTCGCTTTGGAGTTCCGTTGGAATTACACTCCGATCAAGGTCGGAACTTCGAATCAGCGTTGTTTCAAAACGTCTGCAAGCATCTTGGAATCGGGAAAACTAGAACCACGCCACTTCATCCTCAATCGGATGGAATGGTTGAAAGAATGAACAGAACGTTAGGAAAGTACCTGGCCAAAGTTGTCTCTGAACATCAACGGGACTGGGACCAATATCTACATTTGTTCCTACTGGCGTACCGATCTTCGGTACATGACAGCACAGGATACTCGCCCGCTTGCGTAATGCTAGGACGTGAATTGCGGCTACCATGTGATCTTCAGTTTGGATTTAAACCTGGAGAAGAGATCGCCGGTGAAGATTACGTTAGTAAGCTTCGTGAAAGATCAAATAGTATTCACGAAAACGTCCGAAAGAATATACAGGCAGCAAGCGATCGAATGAAATCACAATATGACACGAGAGCACAAGAAGGTGGTTATCAACCTGGAGATTTAGTGTGGTTGTACAATCCACAAAGAAAACGTGGATTGTCGCCAAAACTACAAAGACAATGGGAAGGGCCGTACGAAGTGTTAAAAGGATTAATGATGTAGTGTACCGGATCAGAAGATCCCTCGTGGTAAACCGAAAGTGGTACACTTTGACCGTTTAACACCCTACACTGGCAACAACCAGGAAGACTCAAATAATGATAATGGTGTTCGGCAAGTTATTAATCATGAGCCAAATGCAGATTTTGAGAGCTTTATGGCGGCGTATGGTGGTTCCGCTAAAGCGAGATTTGGCGTTGTTGTTGAAAAACAGCAAGATCTGTTTAGAGCACCAGAAGAGTATTCCCTTGCACATTGCGTAGCTCAAGATTTGGCAATGTCAAGGGAATAGCTGTTGTTTTCAAGAAAAGTTTGGATGTGTGGATGAATTAGTACAACAGCAGCCAACTGTAGGAAAATCTTTGGTTCTTCAAGATAAAAATCGTTATGTTTACTATCTGGTCACCAAAAATTCTTCATGGCAGAGACCTAGTTATGGACATCTATGGGAGGCTTTGCTAAATCTTAAGGCGCAGATGATGGAAAATGGAGTAACGAGACTAGCGGTGCCCAAGCTGGGCTGTGGACTGGATCGCTTGGATTGGAGGATAGTCCGAAATATGCTAGAAGTAGTTTTCCAGGAACCAACGTCCAGGTTCTTGTTTGTTGTTATCAACCGGTTGCCTACCAAGACCATGAAAAGAGTGTTGACTGTTACTTCCAACGACGCGGTGGATGCACCAGAGGAGATAGCTGCCGATACCGTCACCAGTCATCGAATTGGCGTCAAGATGGATTTACAGTTACGAGACGTAACGGTTTTAAAGAGGGGCAGTGTTGCGATCCACTATTAGGCAACCCGTCAAACATACAAACGCCCGGGGCACAGCGTATTCTTCAGCATTCGAGAATCCTTCTACAAAGTTCTAGATAATGAGTCATATCTTAATGCAGGGTATATATAAGGCCGCTTATGAATGTAAGAGTTAGTCTATTCTTGAATGTCTAATATAAATTATATAGTTGTAAAGTAAACGTAGTTGAGTTTTAGAATATATACATAAATGATATGCTGTGTCTAATGTGCATGCAGCTTGCAGTATACATAAATAAATAGAAGTGTATAAACAAATAGTTGTGTTAGTGTGGTTATTGGACCTAGGGTAAAGAAGTTAGTTTAAGAAGATATTAGTGCTTGTAAATTCATTAGTGTAATAGTGCTTCATTGTTAAGTGGACTGAAAACATCTATAAATAAGGCATATACTGTTAATTAGACTTGTGAACAGTGAGTAATAAAGACCATTATTATTACTTGTTTTAAATTAAAGAAACGCGGTAGTAGTAGCGCGTTACAATATTGATATATGCAATTAGTTTCATTTATGATTGCTATTTGCTATATCTACGAGGGCCATTTTTTTCAACCTCCGATAGGCTATAAATAAAAGACAAATTTATATAAAACAATAATTTTATTACCAAAAAATTGGTACACTTAGGGTTACTTTTCGACATAATCACCGAGGAGATTAAGACATTTGTCATATCTGTGGACAAGCTTTTCAATACCCTGTTCAAAGAAAGTTGCCGCCAATAAATTCAAGTAGTCCTTGACGTTGGTTTGAAGGTCCTCATTGGTTTGAAAGCGTTTCCCACCAAGCCACGTGTTCAGGTCAGGAACAAGATGAAAATCGCTTGGTGCTAAGTCAGTACTGTATGGCGGATGATCGAAAATGTCTCATCCACATTGTTTGAGAAGCCGTTGAGTTACTCCAGCAGTGTGTGGACGGGCATTGTCGAGGATCAGAACAACTCCAGCGGTCAGCTTTCCTCTTCGTTTGTTCTGAATGGCTCTACGCAACCGTCACAATACACAGCTGCAGTGATTGTGGTTCCGGCCTCCATAAACTCCACCAGCAACACACCTTGTTGGTCCCAAAACACAGTAGACATGGTCTTTCTGTTGTTGAAGGTTTGTTTCAATTTCTTTGGTTTGTTTGGTGAAGTTGAATGCTTGTTGTGATTGTCGTTTTGTTTCTGGTGTGTCGTATTGAATCCAGGTTTCATCCCCAGTCACGATTGATTTCAAAAAGTTGTCTTTTTCATCATGATAATGCTCAAGGAACTCCAACGCTGACGCCATTCGTCGAGTTTTGTGGCGGTCCCTTTAGAAGTTTGTTTAAACTTAGATGTATTAACTCCGATTTATGTGGGATCTAGTGATTTTTTAGTTAGATGTGCTTCCTGTGAACAGGTGTAAAGCAAATATCACATTTGATATAGGTGTCTTGATTACTAAAAGGCTCAGAGCAGTTTCCACTATTAGTTTTCATCCTTTTTTCTGTCATTAATACATTATCAGTTTGAACACTTTAATTTTGATAAAGATAATGTAAATCTGGCTATTTACAATTTGAAACACTTGTAATGTATTGTTGATTGATGAGCTTTTGTGTATGAGTTAAATTTGCTTGAAATATACTGCCACTTTAATTTAACTCACTGTCCCAAATTCTGTGATTTGTTAGAATTTTTCCTCACCTTACTGAAGGTCTAAACTTTAACCCTCACTTTGGTATAAATTTCACTATTTAATTTCACTTGTAACACTTAAAATAACCAAGTTTTTAGGAGCCACATGCACTTAACAAATAATCAGTACAATAAAGACGTTTCAATTCAATTCAGTACAAGTACAGATTTTGACACTAGTTACTGACCAGAATGAAGTGCTGAAGTGCAGAAAGTTCTCTAGAAGGTAAATTTTGGTAAATTTTAGTGTACCATAAAAGGTTTATTTACACAGTAAGACTGGATGATGTACATCTTCACCTACAAACGGTAAATTATCCCTCATCACGACGTACGCAATATTAGAGAAAATAAGATGCAGCAGTTTACCTTGTTGATTCTTTATATTATTGAATTGTATTGAATTAACAAGATTAGCGAAATTGTTCAAAATTTGACTCGGGTTATCATCTACAGTTCAGTTAACATAACTTGGTATATTAAAGTCTCATAAAATTATTACCTTCTTTGTGCCATTTGATAAAAATTCGTGTGAAATATTCAAGCAAAGTTTCAAGTGTATATCAGATGTTGGTGTACGAGGAATGTAGATTACAAAAATATAAAAACAAAAGCTATTAATAGTACATTTGCAACTCACTAAATCTACATGTGTCACCTGTTGTACTAGTTCCATCAAATTCAGCTGTTGAACCGAAAATTTATTTTTAAAAGTGAGAAGGACTCCTCCACCACGAGACATTCCCACTTGTTCAAATTGACGATCGTGTCTAAAACACTATATGTATTCATATTAAAGTATTCCGCACTTGAAAATCACTGGATAGCCAAGTTTCGGTGATTGCTATGATATCGAATTTACCATCCGATACTGAAGAATAAAATTGATTACTTTTGTTTCTTATACTGTATTTATTCGAACCCATATATACATGGTAGTGGCAGAGACAAAGCAATATAACAAACAATATAGCATATAGTGTACGGCAGTGTTAAAAGTCTTAAAATAATAACAATAAAATATATTATAGTCATAACCAATAAAAATTAACCAACAATAATGATTAACAAAGTATCTGTCATAATAGGTCTGACACACTCATCGTTCAAAAACTCCTCCACCGTCTAATAACACCGGTCAGGCTATTAGCGACAATTTAAAATTATGAGTACTCGTAGAGTTTTTAATGCTGTCAGGAAGTTTATTATACAGAGTTAGTGCCATAAAAAGTATTGATTTATAAACCCGGGTTGAAGTAGGTGTAATTTTGTAGATATCTCTTGAATTTCTTGTAATGTGTGAAGAATTAGTGTTGGCACTATTATATTTAAGAGTGTTTTTACGGAAGAGCAGCAACGTATCCAAAATGAATAAGGAGGAATATGTGAGAACTTTCAATCGTTTCAAGAGTGGCCTGCAGTGTTCATCTCTCGGTTTATGGCAAATAATATGGATAGCCAGTTTTTGCAATTTGAAGATGAGAGACATCTTTTCTAGCGTGGTATATCCAAAAAGGGTATACCATACCGCAGCCTGGATTCAAACAAGGCATAATACACTTTAAGGGCAGAGTCAACTGCTAGTTCCATGGGTATAGTTCTCAGTACATAACATGCGGATGCTAAGTTAGTGGCAAGCAAGGATATATGATCTGACCAAGTTAAGCCATGGTCAATAGTTAAGCCTAAGAATTTAGTATTAGTGACAATATTTAATGATAAATTGTCTAATATACTTATAGTTTCAGAGGTGACTTGAGGTTTGAAAATTATACAGCAAGTTTTTTTAGTGTTTATAGAGAATTTGTTTATTTTGAACCAATTTTGAGTAGAAACAAGATCCGACGAAATGCAATTGTGAAGTATAGGAGCAGAAGAGGAGTCCCGGTACAAAGTAATATCATCAGAAAATAGTGTACATGAAGCATATTTAACAGAAGATGTAAAGTCATTAATATAAAGTAAGAATAATAAGGGTCCCAAAACAGAACCCTGGGGAACTCCTAAATTTACACGTACCATATTTGATACAATTGTTTTACGTTGACTAGAGAGTTTAACGGATTGAGTTCTGTTCTCTAAGTAAGATTTAAGCCATGAATTTCCCACCCCTCTAATACTATAATGGTCAAGTTTATTTAAAAGAATGCTATGATGCATGCAATCAAAAGCTTTACTAATGTCTACAAATACAGCAGCAGATGCAGACTTTCTTCTATTCAACGTTGTATAGAGACCCACTAAAAATTGATGTTTAGCATCTGCTGTGGATTTGTTAGAACGAAAACCAAACTGATTAAAATATAGAATATCAAATTTGTTAACAAATCTCGTAATACGTTCCTTTATAAGCGTTCCTAATAATTTAGAGAAGGTTGAGATTGGTCTAAAGTTATTAAGTGTGTTGGCTCCTCCCTTATGTAACGGGATGATAATAACATGTTTCAAACACGAGGGAAATATTCCATTCAGAAAAGAATCGTTTATAAGCTTAGTAAGGTATTGTATAACATGAAGCGGAAGAAGTAATAAAATTTTAGCTGAGACATTATCAATTTCTACTGTATTTTTATTTTTAAAAGTTTGTAGGACCCTAACTACTTTGTGCTGATCGGTAGGGTAAAGGAAGAGACTATTACGATTTTCATCCTTATGTTTACGCAAAAACTCAATTGCATCAGTAGCCAAAGAATTGTTCTCTGAGACCAACTCACTTGCTACCTTAGCAAAATGTACATTTAAGGTGTTTGCGATATCATCCACCTGACAATTCTCAAGCATAATGTCTTTTTTCTGAGTATTTAATCTATTAGTCAGTTCATTTATAACTCTCCAGGTTTCTTTAGGAATATTTTTCGAGTTTAATATACGTTTAGATAAAGAATGTGACTTTGCTGTTTTTACTAAATTGTTAAAAATTCTTTTATAGCGAAGGTAATAAGATTTAATGAAAGTAGAATTGGAGAAATGTTTATACAGAATGTGAAGTGACTTTTTGTTTTTTGCTGAAATTCTCAAGCCCTCAGTTAGCCAATTTTTATTGCCAGGCTTAACTAACACCAGGGGGAAGGACATATCAAATGCCGAAGAAATTTTGTTAACTAATGAATTGAAATTATTGTTAAGGTCAGTTAAATTTGAAGTGGGCAGACTATCAAAGGAACTCACAAAAGTAGATATGTTCGCTGGAGAAAAAATTCTGTGGTAATTAGGGGCTGGTATGTTCAAATTTTGTAAGCTAGTACTGAAAAGAATTGCTTCATTAAATTTGGACTAATATTCGTAAGAACATAGTCAATTTTGGAACTAGAGTTAGCTGTTATTCTAGTGTCAGATGCACCTTGCATATCTAAGTTGTAGCAATTAATAATTTGTTTTAACTGAAGAACATTTTTATCCAGGTTGTTATTAAAATTAAGATTAAAGTCCCCTGTAATTATTAGCTTACAATAAAAAGAAGTAACCGTGTGTAAGAGTGTATCCAGCAATAAAAGGAAATAGTCGACACTACCTGTTGGGAAACGATAAATGGAAAAGACATGTAGTTTAAGACTTTTGCTAAAGGCATGAGAGAGTTCAAAATTGAGCTCACTCTGGAGTTCATTAAAATCAGTGTTTTGGGAGAAATCAGTGGTCAATCTACAATAAATGGCTGTGCCACCGTGACTCGAGTGTGGTCTGTGATATATACTAATAATACTACAAGTGTTTTGATAATAACAGCGCAGATGATTCAGTTTTTTGTAGAAACTATTTTAGGGACACCACGTATGTAACGAATGGTGATATTGTTTTTGCCGTTATCTATCCGATTTTGCAGATTTGATCACAATTTTTTTATGTGTTCATGTTGCATCGGTGTTTGATCTGATGCAACTCCGACTTGCTTATCATCCAGCTTTACTTGGTTTCGAAGAACTTTAACCGCATCAGTGTTGGAATTCAAAATCACCTTGAGCGGTCGTGGTTTATTCAGTTGAGTTATTTTGCCCAGGCGAAATGCTCTAATATTCTCTACCAATAACCGGATTCAATATATTCTTGACTTTACTTATATCTTCCAAAGTTCGTAGTCATGGAATCACTAGTGCTTTTCTCAATGGTAAACATAATGATGTTATTTGAACGTTGCTGACGATCAATAATTTCAGAGATGACATCTTCATTCGCATCCCAATTTAATTTGTCGCAAACTTCAGTATTGGCAACCTTCAATTTTAGATTAGCTAATTCAGATGTTAGTCTAAGTATCAAATCTTAGAGTTCCCTAATTTCGTTTCTCTGGCCCTCACATTTAGCGCATTGATATGTAATACATTGTTCTTTTATTAACAAACATTGAATCTCACCATGTGTAAGACCGGAACAAGTTGTATGTATTGGTAATTTGCAATAATCACACTTTAATTCTTTATCTGGATTTAGCTTGATATCGCAAATCAAACATTTATTGATCAATGGCATAATTAACTTTTATTCATTCAAACTAAGAGAACCATAAACATGGAGCACCGATACTATGCGCCCTTACTCAGCAATGCACCACATATTGTACATTAACACCCTGTATTTTTTAAACCATCAACATTTGAATAAGAAAAGTTTGGCTCAATGGTTATTATTTGATGCCTAGTATCTCTACTTAACCATTATCCTATTGTAATGAAACACCCTGTATAAGTTGTTGAAAATGCCAACAATACTTTCACGGTTTTTCTGTGCAATTTTGAATATCTAATATAAACTTTAACCCAAAATTGGGTTGTATTTTAAACTTAAGTGAAACCTGTAATGTAGTGTTGTAACTAGTTCTAGTAATTTTTCTCATTTCAAATCGACATCGTATTCTTGTTGTTAGATAAACAGATTTAAACTTCAAACATTTACTTTTGTTGTGGACGTCATCAACCTACAGTGATAACATCTTCAGTTGTTTAAAGTAACATTAGTTAAGTGTAAGCCTACATGGTGTTTTTTATAGTGCTGCTACTGACGATGACCAGGTGGTTGTTGAAATTCGTATCTAGGTTTTAAAATAGTAGTCATGTTTTATTATATTTAATTTAAATTGTGCCACAAAGTTCTTAATCAGCATTTACTATTTAGTAATAATTCTTTAATATATTTTTACTTACTTTATAGAAGATCGAATTCATTCTTTGTGGAATCCAACAGCAGAAGGTCGCAGTGCTCGAGAGTATAAAGAAATTGGTTTTCCATCAAACGAGGGAGCGTTGATGACCATAGGTTTTTAACATTTGCAGTGTTTTTAATAAAACTTGTTTTGGTAGGTTGTACATTTGTTTATACCGTAGCGTAAATAATTCACGTTTCTGCAATTTTAGCATCTCATACAAGTAATTGGTAATAAATATGAAAATAATGGTACAGCGACCACATACTTGGGAAGAAGACGGAGATCTATTACAAACCAGCAAATCGAAATTTTGAATTCGCTTGATATTTTTGAATATAAATTCGATTAATTGTTACTATGTGCAATAGACATCCCGAATTCTATCATTATTAGATTATAATTTATATTTAGCAATGACCAAGGGTTAAAATTTCACAAGTTAGCTATGTTGTGAAAAAGATTTCAAACAATTTATTTTATAATAAATGTTTGTTGGAATTAATTAAGTTCTATTATTTCCAGTTGAATATTTACAATTAGCTTCAAAAGAACATTTTTGTATAGGTTTATTAAAACGAATTAATTATTAACACGTTAACTGCTACGGCTAATTCACGGGGTTCTACTCAAGCCACCAACCTATAATATTCACTTCTAAATATGATAGAAGTAAAATATATTTTTTTTACAATAAGTATAATACAAGGGACGGGTTTCTGTAAAAGAGTTATTGAAAAAAAACACTACAAGTTATCTCTTAATCGACATTCACGAAGGAATTTTTATTACATATGTCAAGTACAAGTTCTCACAGTACCCTTTCTTACATGCTATGAACACATGCATTGCTTTATTATCCAGTTAATTTCAATGAGGTTGTTTGATTTGCGAGTTTAGTTACAGTTATTGCTTTGTGCAAAGCACATGCCGTAACGCAGTAAAAATGGTGTATAAATATACTTACTGATGTAGAATTAGGGCAATATGCAGAGATGTCCGATTCTAAGTTTAAGAATGTATTGCAAGACTTTTTGGATGTAAACAAAAGTTTGAACCTTGGGATTCAGTTTCTTCAGAACATGAACAAAGTGCAATAAGTGATGCCTATGAAAATGGACCTTTAGGGCAACAACAAAACAATCAAACACAATAAGGAAATCTTCTAACAAGCAGTACATGAAATTATGTTACTGGTGTTTGAAGTGTAAAATCATTAAATTTGGAATTGTCGAAAAAGGGTGGGAATCCTGTAATAAAATTAAAATGCATTGGCCAACTACAGTAATGCGAGAGTGGGTCTCTATAGCAATAAATAACAGAAAATGAAACAAAATTGAGTAATAATCAAAATATTTACCTAGGTACGATTTTAAGTTACGATACTACTAGCACTTACCTACCCTTTTAGGTTTTAGTCTGTCCGGTCTATGAACGCCAACTACATCTAGCCCAGTAAAATGTCCTTTGGATGACAAGTAACCCAGGGATTTTGATTACAGCCATCTCTTTTGGTAAAATGGATTTCCTTTACAATAGGTCGCCTGTATGTTTAAACAAATAAAACAACAAATCTCAACTCACTTAAATCTATTCTATAACATTATTCCAGTATTTCTGTGAACAAGTATGCACATGACAATTTTAAATTTACTTACATTAATATTCAGGTTAGTGACTCGAGATGAGTCTATAACAAAATACATACAACAACCAAAAATCGTAAAATATTTTCAATTCAAGCTTAATATATCTAAACCTTTATGGTTAAATATCATAATCAGTTGCAATTAAATTTGCAATGTCCATACCTTATATTTCTAATAATGTAACACTACACATTTGATAATACTTTGTAAATGCCATCAAACATAAGTACTATTCAAATTACAACATCTAATTCTATTAAATTTTAATTTACAGTTTCACCTTACCATGATATCAAGTCCATTGAAGCCAAGAGTGAATATCTCATGCGTAGGGGCATTTAATTCCAAACTATGTTGTTGGGAAAGCACCATCCTAATCTATTTCAGTATTTGTAGGAAATGTCAAAAGTTTGTAATCAACCACGGGGACCCTCATTTATTATTTCATAATCAGCGGGTGTTTTACCGTAAACCAAACATTTTTTCCGTTTATCCTCACGTCTGTTGGTGTTGATAACTTTTAAGTACTCAACTAATTTAGTTCTGGCGGCTGTCTAACCGTCATCTCCACTTTCTTTGTTTCAGAGAGATGTCGTTAACATACCTTACACCTGGTTTAAACATCGTGCATAATTTTTCTTTATGTAACTAGTTTGAAACATTGTAATTATATGGTATGAAAAAGATTAAATCACCTGTAATCTAATACTTGTCCATTTTCCCTACATAACGTCTGGTTGTAACATTGTTTTATAAAATAGGATTGTGTCTGTGATTTTCTTTGTATTTGCAGCTATGTAATATTGAATTTAATTTATTTATCTAACATTTATAAAAGTTCATATTTGGAATGAACAATAATTGCTGTAAATTGATTTTGGGTCTATGTTTGCCACCCTTTTATTGTTATACCTATGGGGAGGTACCATTTTTACTGTATTGCTCTATTAATGTTTAAAGCGTAATTTATTTGGTGTACACTGTATATCGCACACACCAGTGAAATGATAATATTATTGTAAATATAGATATATACAAAGAATTTATTACTACTGTGTATAGATTGTATAATACATTTTTACTTTATATATACTGAGGCTTATTTCTGTTTCTGTGCTCAAACAAGGTACATTTATCCCGTGGGTGGAAATGTGGAGAAAGATTTATCCCGCAGAGGGTATGTATGTAAAACGGTAAGGGATGGTCGGATTTTAAATCTGTTTGCAGATTCGAATGTTGTATCAAATTCTAGACTGATTTGATGTATCGCATGGCTAAAAAATTTATAAGAACGGTCAGAAATCACTATCGGTAAAAAATCTTAAAATGAGGATAGCTCCCTGTGGGATAATGTTATCTAAAAAATAGAAGAAAAAAACTAATATTAATTGATACCAAACAAGATAGGTTTATCTTGAAAGATGCAATGGTTAGTCGAATAAAACTATTTGGTGGTGGTGGTGGTGGAGGATACAGGACCGACTTCCTCCATCTACTATAACGCTATGACGTCACAATATTATAGGTGGAAGTATGCACGTGTCAGGCCGCCCCCCTTAACAACCGCCAAATAGTAGGTAGGGTGGTGGTTCGAGTAGGTAGGGTGGGGGGTTTCAGTAGGTAAGGTGGGGGTTCGAGTAGGTAGAGTGGGAGGTTCGATCGAGGCAGGGTAGGGGTTCGATCAGAAATAGTAGGTAGAGTGGGGGGTTCGAGTAGGTAGAGTGGGGGTTCGAGTAGGTAAGATGGGGTTCAAGTAGGTAGAGTGGTGGGTTCTGAGTAGGTAGGGTTGGGGGTTCAAATAGGTAGAGTGGGGGTTGGAGTAGGTAGGGTGGGGGTTCGATCGAGGTAGGGTGGAAGGTTCGATCAGAAATAGTAGGTAGATTGGGGTTCTGAGTAGGTAGGGTGGGAGTTTGATCGAGGTAGGGTGAGGGGTTCGATTAGAAATAGTAGGTAGGGTGGGAGGTTCGAGTAGGTAGAGTGGGGGGGTTCGAGTAGGTAGGGTGAGGGGTTTGATCAGAAATAGTAGGTAGAGTGGTGGTTCGAGTAGGTAGGGTGCGGGTTCAAGTAGGTAGAATGGGGAGTTCGAGTAGGTAGGGTGGGGGATTCGAGTAGGTAGGGTGGGGGGTTCGATCAGGTACGAAGTGTGCCAAACACAGGGCACCTGGAGAAAATCCCTCTCCTCATTTCCTCCTTACGGGAATTTACATGTAAATTAAATAGTAGGTAGGGTGGGGCAGGCCGATCGAAGTAGAGTGGTGGGGTTCCATCGGGATAAAAATCCTACAAGGAGGCTCACAAGGAGGGATCAGGGAGAAAATTCCTCTCCTCATTTCCTCCTTATGGGAATTTACATGTAAATATATATATATATATATATATATATATATATATATATATATATTGCTGTGTAACCTTATGACTTTCTAGTTACCGCTTGAAGCGAGCGGACGTGTTTAACAGAGCTCCACTTCAGCAACTAAGAAGTAAGTTTTATCTAGGGTTTTATTATTTATTTTTAATTTATTTTGTTTGAAGCTTTGTTTTTATTGTGTTTTATTTTTATAATTGTGTGCCATAAAATTTTAAATACGGTGCCGTAAAATAAAAATTTTAAAACAGAATTTAAACTAAATAAAACTAAATAAATCGCGTTGTCCTTGTAATTTAAACTAAATTCGCGTTTTAAAATAAACTAAATAAATTTCGGGTTAATAAAACAAAAATATACTAAACTAATACTCAAAATAATTTCGAAATAACTTAAAGAGGCATTTTAATAATAAATTTAAAATAAAAACCGCGTAAATCGAGTAAAAACCGGGTAAAACAACCAAAAAGTGTGTGTAATTTTTATAGTGCGCGTATAATCAAATAATAACCAAAAACAAAAATCTAACCCTTTTAAATCAAATAAATAACTCAAAACTGTAAATTTTAAAACAATTTTAATATAAATTTAAGTACACGCGTACTTATAAGTGCTTTTAAAATCGATTTTGGTGTAATTAAGCGGTGTATCAGTTACGGGTTGTGCTAGTTACCAAGCGATAAAGTGAAAGGTCATTTCCGGTTACCGCATTCCGATTGCGCTCGACCTTATTTTGTTAATTACACATTTAAAAATAAAGTGTTCTTATTTATAAATTAGATATTTTAATATTTTGAAGTAATTAGTTTATTTAAATTTGATTTGGCGGTTTAAAATTTAAAATAAATAAATAGCGTTCTTTACAGTACATTTTAAATCCAGATATTTTTATTGCGTTAGGAATTTATTTGATTCTAGTTGTTATTTTGACGCTTAGTGCTTGTTGTATTTTTGTTAAAATTTGATATTTAATTGGGCGGTTGAAGTTTTAATAAATACAAGGTTGTTTACGGTTCACCTTTAAACAAAACTTTTTTATTGGACCAACGTTTTGCGTTCTTCTAGCGTCGTTCTTTTAGCGTCGTAGCGGTTAGGACGTTTTTTGAGCTGCGTTTTAGGTGTCATTTTTATTGCTAGTTTTGTCAGCATGGTGGTCCACCGCGATGAGGAGCCGCTGCCCAGGAGGAAGAGGGCGATCGGTCGGAGTCTGCTAGGTCGGCGGCGGAGGGCGCTGTTGGGGGGAAACAGCTTAAGGTAGTGCTAAAGGATTTCTTGTTAGAAACTCAGGAGGAGGTACAGGAGGTAGGGAAGGAGCCTGCGTCTGCGGCGGTCGTGTCTGGGGAGTCGGGGCCTCCCGTGGTGGTTGCGGCGCCAGAATTGCCCTCACTTCGAGAGCCCAGCGCACGATGTCGACTAGCAGCAACGGTAGCGTTAATGCTAGCGACCTCGATGAGCTGGAACTCTTAAAGTTTAGAGTGAGGAAGGCGCACGCTGCCGTCTATGGGAAGGTGCCGACGACCTCCGCCACTATCGTCGTGGAGGATAGGAAGATGGTTCGGCACGCCGTAGATGATATCCGCGACGTGACGAACCAACTGATTGGTATGGTTAGGGCGCTGCGTCTTTGTTTAGATGGTTCAGGAGAGCAAGTGTTGTTGGGGAAGTACGGCGGTGAATTCTGTCGTTTCAGGAGGCCAGAGTCAGGGTGCGTCGGTGCAGCGCAAGGTCTCCTACGCCGCTGCAGCTTCAGCATCTGCCCCTACGTTTGCTGTAGGGTCGACGCCAGGCCAGGCCAGAAGGACGACGTGATGACGACCCTGAAGCAGAAGGTCGATCCCGCTCGAGATGGGTTTGTTGTTGTCGGAGCTCGTAGGACGCGCCGGGGCGGTGTCGTTGTGGAGTGCGCAGGTCGCGACGACGCCAAGAAACTGCAGTTGAAGGTCGGCGGGAACTGCAAGGAACTCGTGGCGAAGACCATCGAGAAGAAACGTCCACGGGTCGTTCTTCCGGGGTCGAAGCGGGGATGAAGGCTGAAGAGCTCGTGCGGTTGATTGCGAGCCAGAATCCCCGTTTCGGCGATTTGAAGCTAGAAGACCACCTGAGAGAGAAGTTCAGGTTTGGCGGAAAGGGCTCTAGAGATCCCTTCGCCAACGTAGTCTTCGAAGTGACCCCCACACTTCGAAGACGTATATTAGCTGATGCTATTAACCTCAGGTGGCGAAGAGTATGGGCCCGGGACCACTTCTCGATGACCCAGTGTTACCGGTGCTACGAGTACGGCCATCGATCGATGGAGTGCAGGAGAAGGTACAGTGGTGCGGTAACTGTGCCGAGGTCGGGCATGAATTCAAGAATTGCCGGAAGGCAGTCCCCTGCTGTGTGGTTTGCGCTAGGGCAAACGACAGAACTGGCGGTGGCGCGAAGGTCGATACGCGCCACGACGCCAAGTCGAGTAGATGCCCCACGATGCAACGTCTGAAGCACGCAATCACACGAAACATCGATTATGGACTGTGAAGATAAAACAAAGTCCATAAGAAGCAAGAAGATTAAATTCGCGCAACTAAATCTCGGGAAAGGTAGAGGGGCAACAAATAACTTCATAAAGTTATTCATCGAAAATAATATCGACATCGGGTTTATACAGGAACCGCACCTGTATGGCCACAAAATAACAGGTTTTGGGAGAGGGGTTACCGTCTTAAACGCGAATAGTGAACGACCGCGTAGCGGATAATAATAAATAATGGAACGTGCGCCGGAATTATATTAAATAATTTATCGAACGAATTTGTAACGACGGCCGAAATCAAATCAGGGAAAATGCGTTCTATGTAATAGCGTGTACCTCCCGCCGGTCGATTCCCGGCGGAAAATCCCAAACCGAAGACTTGATAAATGAAGTAGATAATATTATTCGTAAAATCGGCAGAAATAAAAATCTAGTCATCGGGGAGATTTTAATGCCAAGTCGCCACTATGGGGCAGCCCTATCGAAGACGATAGAGGCTCGCAGGTTGCTGATCTTTTACGGAATGGGATCTTAGTGTGATAAACACTAATGATTTACCTACGTTTGAGACGCATAGAGGCAGCAGTTTTATAGATATTACTGCAGTCTCGCACGAAATGTTAGAAACGATTTGTAATTGGAAATTAAGGTCGGACGAGGAAACGCTCTCTGATCATAAATTAATAACATGGGACGTTGAAACCAAAACAAGTGCAAACGAGCAGCTAACTGTATTTCCGCGGTTCTGTAATAAAAAGCAAATTGGGAGCGATTTAAACAAAAATTTGGCGAAAGTATCCCTGTGCTCGAAAATGAGCTATTTAACTGCCGAGAGGCAGACGAAGTAGAAACACTCGCGAAAAATTAAACGACGCGGTGGTAGACGCGTCGTCGTATTCCATGCCGAAAAGAAAACATTTAAAGACAGCGTACCCTGGTGGACCCGGGAACTAACCACCAAGCGGGCAGAAACGCGTAGCCTAAGGCGCCGCTATCAACGCGCCTCGGGAGATATAAGAGAACAACGGAGAATAGAATATAATCAAAGTTACCGCGAATATAAAATATTAATAGAAGAAACGCGAACGAATAAATTTAAAGAATTCTGCACGCGAAACTCAGAGAAAGAACCCTGGGGAACCGCATACCGCGTAATTATGAGGAAAACAACAAAAATCGCGCTCAGTAATATAAAGAAAACAAATGGCGAATACACGGAAGGTTCTAAAACCACGGCGGAATATTTACTACAGAAATTTTTCCCATCGGATAATCCCGAGGGGGATGAAGGGTCGCACGATTTAGTACGTCGGGAAGCTGCAGAAGCGCAAGGAACAAGTGCCGATAAGGCAATCCTAGTTCACGAGGTCGTCAGGGCTCTTAGGAGGATGAACCCTAAGAAAGCACTGGGGCATGATGGAATCACTTCAGACGCAGCTCTGGACGCGTGCCTGTTAGCCCCGTGTGTCTTTGTCGGGTTGTTTAATCTTTGTTTAGAAAGGAGCGTTTTTCCGCGTTGCTGGAAAATCCAGAACGTGGAATTTATACACAAACCTAAAGAGGCGGATGCGTCAGATCCGGGCAGCTATCGTCCAATTAGCTTGCTACCGGTGCTGGGGAAAGTTTTAGATCGCGTTATGACTACGCGTGTTGAGAACCTAGTGCGAGACAGCGGCGGTTTTAATAACCGACAGTTTGGTTTCGTGGAGGGAAAGTCGACTATCGACGCGTTAGAGTTTGTTGTCGGAGAAATTAAAGCAGGCGAGAGATGCTAAAGAGTACTGTGTCGTTGTTGCTTTGGACATTTCAGGAGCATTTGATGCTGCCTGGTGGCCATTAATCGTTTGCGAGTTAGATCGTAGGGGTTGTCCGCGAAACTTGATGTCTTTGGTCAAGAGTTATTTCTCGGGGCGATTGGCACAGGTTGAAATTCCGGGTGAAGGTTCTGTCGCGTGAGGTGGAAAGGGATGCCCGCAGGGTCATGTTCTGGTCCCACATTTTGGAAGTTGTTGTATGAGAGCATCTTTAGGGTCAAGTTGCCCGCAGGATGCTCAATCGTTGGGTTTGCGGATGACACGCTTTTAATTGTAAGATCGAGATTGTTAATGGATATGCGCACAAAACCGAACGAGGCGCTTAACAAATTACACGAATGGTCGCAGGCGGTAAAATTAAAATTTAACACGGCGAAGTCAGAGGCGCTTTATTTCGGCACGAAACCAGGACAGAGACCTCCTAGGCTAGAGCTAGGAGGAGAAAATCCCGTTTAAAGATTGTATTACCTACCTCGGCGTCAAGATTGACGATAAAATTAAATTGGAAAGCGCACGTACAATACGTAAAAAGTAAGGGCGGCGAAATATCAAATAAAATGATGGCGGCGGCTAAAATAAAGTGGGGTTTCAGGGCGAATCGCTGAGGACGGTTTATGCCGGAGCAATTGAGCCGGCAATACTGTACGCAGCTTCTGTATGGGCAGAAGGTTGTAAAGTCCGGGAGATGCGTCAATTGACGAGCGTACAACGTATAACCGCGGTAAAAGCGGCGAGGGCGTACAGGACCACCTCCACGGAGGCTGTCCTGGTGATCAGTAGGACTCTCCCTATCGAATATGTCGTTAGGGAGATTAGAGATAGGCGATTAATAAATATAGGAAAAGGGCGCGAAATTATCGAAGATCTTAATCTTGGTAATAGGGAAATTGCAAAAAAGATCGTTGTATCTGAGTTGGGGCACCCGGCTGATATTAGGGAATCGAGTTTGTCGAAGGTGATGAGGACGCGATGGGTATTAAAATTTATACGGACGGTTCACGTATGGACGATGGACAAGCAGGCGCGGCGTTTGTCGTGTTTAAGCAGGAAAGGAGGTGTTTCGGTTTCAAACCAAACTCGCGAACTGGTGCACTATCTTCCAGTGCGAATTGGTAGCCATACGAGAGGCTATCGATTACGTAATAAATCACACGGGCAGAGACGAGTATTATATAATCAGCGACAGTAAATCAGCGCTGACGGCATTAACTAACATGAACACCTCGACAGACCTCCAAGCGGACGTCTGGAGGATAGCGCGTACGGCGCTCGGGTTTCGACGTTTAAAGTTCTGTTGGGTCAGGTCGCACAATGGCAACGTAGGAAACGATAGGGCTGACGAATTAGCTAAAGAGGCCGCGACGGGAAACTTTCGGATATCACATTCGTCGATACCGAGGTCTTTAATTAAAAGAAAGCTGCGTGAAAATCAATTCGACAATGGGAAGAGAGGTGGAACAACGCTGCCACGGGCAGGTTGACCCACAAATTCATACCGAGCTTAGAAGCTAGAGGTAGGATTGAGGTTAAGCTCGATCATAAAATAGTTCAGTTGATAACAGGACACGGCGCCTGAAGGCGTATTTGCAAAGGTTCGGTCTAACCAACAGCGACCGCTGTGAATGCGGTGAGGGCGCGGAAAGCGCAGAGCACGTGCTCTTCGACTGCCCGCTTGAAGCGGCAAATCGAGGGTTGGCTGATAGCAAATTAGCTATCCTAGGTCTGGCATGGCCAAAGAGCCTAGAGGAAGTCGGGAAGTGGTCAACCAGAAGGCGTTCTGGACAGCCTTAAAAGAATTTGCGGAAGGGTCGCGAGATTAGACAATCAATGATAACCGCGTGTAAAATTCGGTGGGGTTGGTGGGAGGATTGAAAATTTTAGATTGATTTGGCGTGAGTAAGGATACGAGCATATATAACCAAAACCTGATAAAAAAAAAATAAAATAAAAATAAAAAAATAAATAAATAAAAATAAAATAAAATAACTTGATAATTATACCCAAATGTCCAATATGCACGAGAAACCCCCACACCATTAATACAATCACTGCCTATCTTCATAATTATGCGCGTAAAATCGGGAAATCGGGAATAAATAACAACAAATAAACAATAACAAATAAATCAGAAACCCTCATTAAATTAAATCAATAAAATAAACAAATATATTAAAATAGAGTGAAACCGCGCATCCCCCCCAGGACTTAAAAGTGAAGTGATAGTGATAGTGATTGTGATCCCCCCAAGAACATTTAGTGCATATCCACCAGGACTTTAGCAGTGCACCCCATCTTCCCCTTAGAAGTAAGTTACAGTTAGATGTAAGCAGACGACCAGATCTTCGGATGCTGGAGAATTTTATTATCGAGATAAGGCGTAAATTGTGGCGGCTGCACTCGCACAAGCATTGATTTACATTAATTAGTAGTTTTTGAAACAATTTAACAAGCACGTTTGGTGTGTAAAGACGCTAGCCGACATAATGCTTGTGCGAGTGCACCTGATAAATGGGGTGATGCTTTTGCTATTTTGTGCACTGCTATATGCTTAACGCTTATTAAACATTTATTTACATATTTATATAATTATATTTATTTATATTTTATATACACTTTATATTTATTTATTTATTAGCAGGTATTGCAGTATTATGTGGCTTATTTGTTTTGTTTGACGTTCTGTCGCCATTTTGGTAGCAGTATATATTCGGGAAGGAAGAGTATAATTGCGAAGATTGTAATCATAATATAAATCAGTTAGGGAATGATAGGGAAAGCTAGGGATGGATTTAAGTTAGTTAGCTAGATTTGGATAATTTTAAGACGACCCTTCAGGTCGCACTGGTAAGCAGAGCCGGCGTCTGCTATCCGGTATTACGGATCCCTTCCCCTCTCATTTTTGCTTGTGTCTTGTTGATCGGGTACACTCGAAAGTCAGCGCTAGGGATACCATTATTTACAACCCTGTTTTTAGTTTTTGTTTTTAGTTTTTGTTTCAGTTTGTCAGACTTTTAGATTTGTTAGATTGTCAGAGTTTGTTAGGTTTGTTAGATTTTTAGATTTGTTAGATTTCTATTTAGTTTTTATTTAGGTGGATCAATTATGAAGTCAGAATAAATTAGAAGCACGATAATTTTTCGCGTTTAAACCCAATGTAGTACCTCCGGGTGGAGCATTGGGGACGTGGCCGCAAGTATAGCGGCCCTTATTCAAATTATAATGTGTAACCTTATGAGAATCGAGCCTCTTAAATTGGTAAATTGGGCGTCATAAGATTGCCGTGGAACTCTGGTAAAATCCTCACCAAATAAATATTTTCGAAAATTACATTAAATTTTCAAATTCGAAAATAGAAAAATTTCCAAAACTTTATAAAAGTCAAAAAAAAAAGATATTGCTTACCCGTTTTTCTCTTTTCCTCTGTTGAACGGCCTTCTTCAACTGCTTCCGGCTAGCTCCTTAGGGCGTCCTTTTGGATAGCTATATTCATTCATAAATCCTATCATTCACGCACACTCCCAAAAAAAACACAAAATACAACAAACATACAATCTTTTATTTATTCCTATTTACAAAGGCAATTCATTATTATCTTATTGTTCACGTTACACTTCAGTAAATTTTATTCATTAATATCTTGTATTTAATTTTAACATCATCAAACACATAAAAAGTACTCGGAGTAAATGGACCTTGAATAATACCTTCTCTAAAATTCCTTCTTTATAATTTATTTATTTAGTTTAATAATTTAAGTAAACTGTGGGGTATGGTGAGCTCATAATAACCCAATTAATGTATGCCCTTCTACTTTGCATACTCTAAAACTAAAAAAAAACAAAGCCATGCACTCTTCACAAAATTTCACGTTCTGATGGAACGTTTAAAAGCTTTCTAGACACCTTTAATTTCTAGTTGAATACCGTAATAAAGTTATTTACGCATATTCTGTTCAATAAGTAAATAATTCACACTACCTTGAAAAACACTCTCATACGCCACCCCAAAATTTACAGTTTATAGGAATCATAATATTAAATCGTTACCTGGAATTTCTATAGGACCTTCTCTCTGTAGATGATGCCATGTAAATTTCTATCTGGTCTGCACGTCGATTCTCTCAATTACTAGACGACTTCCATTTCAGTTGATCCGCCAACGCCTTCTCGGTGTAACCAAATTCCAAATTTCATTGCAATTATACTTCTTTCACAGTAATCTTCGTTTATTTAATGTCCCGACACGAGTTGATAAAAATTATAGGTGATACCTCAAATTAAAATAAGTAATATCGGCACACTAACCGCGTTTTAATTAATGTAGAGGCTATCACTAAGCAATGCTATTAAAATTTATTTGTCAATACTTACAACTCATGTTAACTTTTATACGTGCTTTTGGGACGATCGAAATTATAAGGCACAAAGTTAAAAAACAAGAGAGCAAGTGCTAGCTCTCTAGAGTATATATCTTTCGACTGTAACCTCTCCAGGCCCCCAGTTATCCGAAATCCACTGCACACCACACACATTCTCATAATTTTGCACTCAACCCCAATTTCAAATCTGCGAATTTCAGTACCTCGTTATAAATTTTTAAGAAACTCACGCTACACTATCCTCGTGTCTATATCAAGTTGAACTAACATATCGACCAATCGTAGACTTAATGACGTTTCTCAAATCCCTCCTCTACTATTGTGGTCTCATGCTTAAACGTTTTCTACGTCTCAGTCTAACCTTGCTTGAGTGGTTGAAAAATCGATATCCTTGTTTGTTCACTGTTTACACACGTGGACTCTCTACGTGCGTTAAATAACCCCCTTATTAGCATTTCCCGTGAATATATGCGACGGTTTTACAATATACGTAGAATCTTTGTTGGTAATCTACAGAAATTATTGGAACGTGACATTTAAAAATACGCAGGTGTTCAATCGTAACATATTGAATACACTTCTACGAGTTGGATATTCCACGTATTTTAACCCTCCTGATATATTCGTTCGTTAGCAACGCGTCTCATCTTTTGTATTATTGGGGTTCTAAACGCTTTTATGCATATTATACATCAATACTCGTTCAATTAAATTCAAATTAATTAATAAATTAATGTCATTGGCTTCTACCATTTAATTTCTTAACAAATCTACTTAAATTTCATTAATTATTTATAAAATTTTGTTAATACCAGATACTTAGAATTGAATTAACTAATATAACCTTTGCACGTAATTTCTGGTTGTTCCTTTATACAGGGTGTGTTGAAATTGCTTCGTTTATATTTATTTTTGATCTTTTAAAACCACTATAATATATATATATATATATATATATATATATATATTGCTGTGTTGGTTCGCACGAAGTGGCCCAGAACATACCTATTCTATCTACTTATGCTGATATGGAATGGTACTATGAAACGAGGCGCTTGGCTCGCAATTAGGGTTATCTTCTGTGAATCCGCTGAGTATTACAGCGCATGGTCACGAAGCCGAGGTGTTCTGGTGATCGTCGTAGAAGGAATGGAAGCCTAAAGCATTCTCCAGATAATTTATTTGAAATTTCTGTTGTTTGATAAACTTTTGTGAAATTTTGGTGCTGTGTGAGTGAATTTTGGGGTTTAATTATGGTTATATAAACTTATTGGTAAAGTTACATGTACTGGACAATTTTTTGGGGTTAAATATTGAAAAGGGGTGTATTTAAAACTTATAAAATTTTATTCTGAATATAAATTGGATTGTAAAGTGTAAACGGGTCTATCAATTTTGTATTAATTTATGCAAGGTAAAAAGCATATACAAAATAAACTGGGTTATTATGAGCTCACCATACTCCAGTGTACAGTCAATTTAGGGTAATATCTGGG
The DNA here is from genome assembly GCA_036346225.1 of Platerodrilus igneus. Classification (NCBI taxonomy): domain Eukaryota; kingdom Metazoa; phylum Arthropoda; class Insecta; order Coleoptera; family Lycidae; genus Platerodrilus; species Platerodrilus igneus. The sequence continues at coordinate 1,139,267 of JARFIW010000394.1, read as the reverse complement.
ACCCATCTACTCATATTTTATTAAATTTGTTTGCAAACAATTAGAAAATCAAAGACTTTAAAACATATCACATTTGAGTTTGTAATTAGTGTACCAAACTATTTTTATACATGTGAATAATTTGTCTGTAAATAGCAGTAAATAAAAAATTGTATGATTGTTGTATTATTTGGTGATTTTATTGAATGGCGTGCGAGTGTGAAGGAAGAATGGTTGTATATTTAAGTATCCGAGAAGAGGCACAGCTGAGCTAGCCAGGGAAGCTGCTGAAGATTTTTGAAGCAGAAATCAAAGGGAAAGCAATTTTTTCTTTGAAAATTTTGAATTTGTGAAGATTATATGTTGACCCTGGTGATGCTTCAAAAATCCCTAAGTCTACGGCAATCTTATGACGACCCAACGCTGGGGCTCGATGTTAAAAGTTTAATCTCCCGATTCCACAGCAATATATATATATATATATATATATATATATATATATATATATATATATATATTACTCATATTTAGACCAGGGTAGAAAATTAATGAATTACATAAAATAATTTTAATCACCGTGTATAAGGAATTTTATTAGATAATACGCTTTATTAAAACACCGTGGAGAATAAAAATTCATTCGTTTCAGTAAAATAAGAGATTTAAATCATGTACAAGACGCTTTATATCAAAAGAAACAGTATTAAAAGCTCTACGTGTAATTTAATTATTCCTAATAAAGAAACAAATGGAAATTACGTGCAAAATTTATATTAATTAACCCTATTTTAAGTAACCGGTATTAAACAAAGTGTACACATAATAATTAATATTTAATTTGTATTCGCTAAAATGAAAGGATAGAAGTCAATTTTAATTGGAGTTAATTAAACCATTATTAATAATAAGCATAAAAGCCTGTGAAAATCCAAGATTAAAATACCAGAAAATAAAGCTCTGAGAATTAATATTATGTTTGAACACCTGCGTAGTTTAAATGTCACGTACGGCGAAAATTTTGTAGGTAACAAATGGTTTCAAAGAATCTTGGAGAAACCGTAGCTTAATAGTTACGAGAAATGCTAAAGGTGGGATATTTCACACTCCACATGGACTAAAATAATCGATAATAAAGAATATCAATTTGCATCAATAAGAACGGGTTAGATAGAGACAGTTAATATGCACAAGACCGAGACACATATAGTAAAAGGCGTGAGTAGAGCAACGTCATGGGGTTGCGATTGGTTGAAAGTAAAAGGCAAAATTTGAGAGGTGAAAATAACATTTCTGAATAAAAGTCAATTAGTTATTTTCAGACGTTGCGTGCCGTGTCGAAATTTCTGAGATTTAACTGGGGCGAGTACAAAATTCGTAAAAACCGACGCGCGGGCTACGGAATGGGAACCGAGAATGCGAAATTCTTTAGAATGGTCCGTTTTGAGGACTCGACCGACAGACAGGCTAACCTCTATATATACCCAGGGGAATATGAACAAGCTCTCTTACATCCGTGACTTGATTCAATACGTTAAACAGTGCATTTTAGTTTGATAGAATAATTTAAAGTTTGCTCGTATAATTTGGTGATTTAAAACAGTTTGTTATTTACGTGCTAACATGAATGTACTTGAGTGCACTTAGATACAAGGTAATAAAATTTAGTATCACTGTACCAATTAGTAAAATTTACAACGACAAATGAATACACCAAAAGTAGGCAGTTTTGGCGTATATTGGTGAAAGAAGTATGAATTTCTTTGCTGTTTTTCGGGGGTGTTAATGATTAAATGGTTCATAAATGTGTCTGGATCCACAAAACAAGGGTCAGATATACACAGATGAGTTCTGGAAAAGCCCAGAAACAACTTTAAATAAATGGTGATAAAGAAAATTTGAAAAGCGTTGAGAATCAGAAGCTGTAAATATAACCCAGTTGGAATGGTGTGATTAACAAAAGGGACGATGTACATTGAAGCTACGAGTGCAGTAACCTTCAGGTAATTTATACTATTTTGTTTGAACTTTGATATTTTGTGTGTGTTGAATTACTTTATAATTGATTTACTTTAAATGGACATTAGTGAAATTGTACTAACCATAAAATTTTAATGTTAAGGTGAAATTTGCTTGTTTAGGTAGAAAGGGTATTTAGTATTGATGTTCTGGATTATGATGAAAATTTGGGTATGTCTTTGAGCTCAATTAGACGAACCTGGTTAATTAACGTAAAGGGGTGGTAGATGCTCCTTTGTACTCAGACTCCGGTCTGCATATATTGTTATATTAATTAGTAGGCATCCAACAAGGACTTTAATTCAGGATGCACATTTAAATGATAATAATGTAATCTTGAAAATTTCTGATACTGAAATTTATGCCAAAATTTAATTTTGAAATTTTAATGTATTGTGAATATTGATGTAAATAGAGTTAACGTTCGTGTTTGTGGTAGGAATGTGTTTGTTTTTTTTTATGAATGAGGATGAAAGTTATCTAGGGGAGCAGCCGAGGCGATTAACAGAAGAAAGTCAATGGACCAACACAGTTAAAGTAATGAATAGCTTTTCGTAGGATTCACAGCATTCTGGACATCCAATTCGTAGGGGCTCGATTCGAAAAACGGAGTACCCGGATTTTGGTGGTATCACAGCAATATATATATATATATATATACACACACACATATATACATATACATATATAATGTCACAAGAGAATAGTACAATTAAAGTAATCAAAATGTATGACAATTTTTGGTCACCAAAGGAAAACGTTCTCCCTGTGCGCCAAAGGGCCGTAATTTAAAGTTAAAACAAATACTATGTACATATAGGAGTACGCATTTGTAGAATAAACACATGAAATATTTATTTAGAATATAAGGTAATATTTTACCACTACTAATGGAAAGTTAAACCAAGAAGATAACCACATACTTGGCAAGTACCACTAGAATGAACGGTATAAAATTTGTTCAAATACAGAAACCACACCCTAAAATTTGAGGCAGAAGCCTGTCATGTAGACTATAAGGTTAAAATAAAAGCAGTAATATGGGTATGACTCACCAGATGGACTGACAAGGTTGTTGCACGCATCGCTAGGATGGACAGCTGGACCCAGTGAATATCAACCATATATACGGTGGTGAAACATCCTTACTATATCTCAGGCATTACACCCACGGAAGATGCACATGAGAAGATTATCGCTCCAAAGACACCCACAACATCAACTTTATCATGTGCAAAACCGACAGGAAACATCTATAGTAAGACCATGACGAACAAGGAATCGGCTTTTGCAGAAACATGAATATTGTTGTTATATAGCTTTAGCGAAAGAATGAGAATGTTCTTTCATCACAAGCAAAATCTAATTCAACATGTTATCAAAACAGGTGCGTAGAATTCTTAGTAAGTCTTTATCAATTGATAAAGCCAATCAACATTTCGAAGAGCTAAATGCAATCACATAACGTAAGTAAACCAATACACAGTATATTAATACGGCCTTTTATTAAACAAGATACGGACTACAATCAATTTTAACAAACATTTAAATTCGCGGCAAAGCTGGTTTGAATAACTTGTTAAAGTACACAATCTCTATAGTGACGTATCATATATGAGGTAGTATTTGAATATAAAGACCGAAATCTATACAAATAGGTACTTGAATAAAGTACTGTACAAACGACTATGCGTTTGGCGGCAGCACGTAACAAGCTTTTGTATTATGTTGATTACTGTATAAAAGAGATTTTCATCACAACAATATTTCCAATTCAAGATTATGAATTTATCTTCTACTTGGAGATTTTACAATTTTAATCAAATAAAAAATAACCCAAATTTTACCAAATATAAAATACTGCAAAAGTTGAACAAGAAGTATTTGGAAGACAAAATCTATAAGTGAGAGGACGTCATACTTTAAAACTTCCTATATTATTCTTTAGTATCTCTACATATACCGAAAAATGTACACCATCTTTAAACTAATGGATTATAAAGTTTGTAGTTTAAATTAATGTGTAGTTTATTACCTGAACCAAGTTTTAGAGTATTACAAACAGTTGAAAGCTTTTATTGACTAATATCACTTATACTAGTGGCATTAACAACCTATGAATTATGTACAGTACCTACAATATATTTTCTTTAGTCTTGTTAACGTAACTTACAAAGAACTTAATATATTACAACAAGTCAGTTTCAATACAAGCTATGGTTGTTCAATACTTTTATCAGAACTTTCAACCACTTTATCGTTCCTTACTGATGGTGGTGTAAGTTGTTCATTTGGCAATTCAACGTAAATAGGTAGATTTGTTGACAAAAACCGTTGAGATCCTTCTACTGGTTTATTTACCGATGAGCTCATTTTTGACATCTGTAGATCGAATATTAGTAAACATAAACGTGAAAATAAATATCTCACCTTATGCCTGTATAATATTACTAATAATGTTAAAATACAAATGACAAAGGCCGACGCTGCAGCTACTACTATAAATGCTGTATGATATGGTGCCAATATTGATACAGGAGATTGAGATACTATCTCTCTTTGTTGAAATGATATAATTCTTTCAGCCAAGGGATGTTTTGAAGATATTTGGTAAATAAATCTTGAACGAGTAATGTCTGCAGTAATATCTGGCAATTCTTGCTGTTCCACCTAAAACAAGTTAGAAAGGTGCTATTGTATTCATTCATAAATGTTCATTTTACTAATAATATTTTTAAGATAGTGTGTTATATCAAACAGAGAAAAATATGGGTTAGTATATGGTATCGAGTTGTTGTTATTTTCCCCCTAAATGTGACGCACAGCTATATATTGGTCATACTGAAGCTATAGAATACATTTCAAACAAATATGAAGATTCTCCAATCTTGATATTGGGAGATTATAATTTGCCCGATATTTCCTGGAAACAACATGATGAATGTGAAGGTGCTTTTCTTGAGAAAGTATTATTAAATTCATCCTCAATTTTTTGCAATGAAATGTTGTCATTAGGGTTCACTCAGTTCAATTTGATTAAAAACTAAAATTATTCAATCCTTGATCTAATATTTTCAAACAGCTATTATTATTAATCCAGTTGATAATGCTTTTATTAAATGTGACATTCATCATCCGGCCTTACTTGCAAGTTATCACTTACAGGGTGCTACTTCAACTAATGATCGGTCTTATTTTCATCTAGACTTTATACACGCACCATATATATCTATAAGTTCCCTCATAGTATAAATTAGGAAGCCTTACTTAAAAACACAACAACAGAGATGCCCAGTACACTGTTTTATGAAATTTTGAATTATATAATAAACTACTTTGTCCCTTTAAAACGTACTAGACATAGTTCATTTTCCAAATGGTTTTGCCCTGATACAATCATGTTAATGCAAAATAAAAAAAGGCTTCATAAGATTTATAAGAAAACAAACAATATGCATGACTATACATTATGCTCAAACCTTAGACGGTTATGTAAAGAAACTATTATCAATGATCATGCATGCTATATTAACAAAGTTGAAGAAAACATTAATGATGATGTTAAATTTTTTTGGAAATATTGTGTGGAAATGAGAACAAATTCTTCTCGAGAAATTCCATTGCCAGTTCATTTAGGTGAGGTAAAAACCTCTGAGTATAACACAATGGTAAATCTTTTTGCAGAGTATTTTAAGACAACTGATCAATATAAAGGAATCAATATGGCTAATGATTTTAGCATTACAAATTCCTTTTTACTTCTTGGTTACTCTTGTTTATCACTAGAAAGTATTACAAATGAAATTGTTTCAATACATACTAACACCAGCTGCGGCCCCGATAAAATACCACCTTTATTTGTTAAAAACTTTGAAGAATCCCTTACACTACCTTTGTATTTACTATTTAACAAGTCACTTAAGGAAGGTTATGTACCTCTGAAATGGAAAAGATCATTTATTACCCCTTAAACATAAATCTGGGAATAAATCTGCTGTGTCAAACTATAGACCTATTTTGCAGTTCAATTTCTCGTTACGTCATTTCTGCATTAGTTTGCTAATTTTATGCTATAAGTAAATTTTTGTAAATGTAACCCTATTTAATGGTATGGTTGTATAATTCGCAAATGTTATATTTGTTGTTTTGGTGTTAGTTTATTTAGTTAAATGTTATTGGTTAAGTCTAATATTATATATAATCAATTTAATTGGCTATCTTGAGCACATATCAGTTCAAGTTTAACATTTGGTTTCGGATATTCTGGGCACTTCGATCCTGGTTGTTGCGTTATGCGGTTGGGCTGCCTGCCATTGTTGGGATTTGTGACCCCAGGGATTTTTGAAGCAATTTGGTGTTGAATAAGTATTCTTGGTTATGGTTGCTCAATAAGTCATTTAGAGGAGTTATGTATCGAAGGTAAAGGTAATTATTATATTCGAATTCATTGATTTTATTGTACAGGTGTTTTAGGTATCATCTGTTCTTGCCCTTACTGATCTTCAGCTGATCGACACGTTTATCTTGGTTCGTTGCCCGTTGTACAGTATGCATATTCATGTGGTTATATTGGTTACTAATATTTCAAATTTTAGGACTTTTAGTTGTTAAGCTTGACATTAAGTATTCCAATTCAGAGTTCCAGTACTTCCAGTAATCAAGCTTCGAGTTTAAGTATTATCCGGCGACGCTAAGAATCGTTGGAAGCGCGATCATTGCAGTTTCTTGGTTGGCGCAAAATTTGTTGAAGGGTATCGTTATGCATGATTGATGTTAGGAATCTATTTATCGCATTTGCTAATTTAGTACACGTTAATGCATGAATTTTTAAAGGATTTGGTATATATTTTCTAGTACATTTTATTAAAGTTATAATTGGGTAGAATTGATATGATTATCACCAGTGATTATTTATTGCATAATAATCAGTAACGTCCAATAGATTAACAGAAGCTTTATACTTATTTGCATATGTAGGTACACACTTATATCTTAGTTATTTTACTTAAAGTAGAGATTTTGTAACTGATATCGGTGCACCAATATCCCCAGTACATGCCGTACGTTAATAATATTAATTATTCCATTATTTCAAATACATAAAATCGTAGAGCAATAATTCGCATTAGCTTCGATCCAATAACAAATATTTATTGATATCTCATCTTATAAATAATTTAGTAAACATTGTTATAATGTACTTGATATTTATTTTGGTATGTCCTGTGAACATATGCGTGATTAAGGTATGATGTCCTTGTAGGATAATTAGGTTTCATTTCGATGGGAGAACGTCCCAATTGGGTTCGTAGAGATTCAGGTTATTTCAATTTGGTGGCGCTGATTATTAGTCAATCTAAGATCCTCCTTAGGGCTGGTTTTTGGAAGACCCACTCCCTCCTCCACTGGTCTAGTTACAGCAAACGTTCCTAGTAGTTTCCGCTGTTCGATTATCCTATTCGTCGTCGTTTATGTCTATATTTTATTCTAGGGCGTCAGTGCCTTGTGGTCTCTATCTAGCCAACGTTAAAAAAAAAGAAATTAATATACACCATTGGTAACAGTTGGGCAGTGGTGTAGCACTATATGTATTTAATCTTGTATTCCTAAATTATTGGATTTTTTTGGTAACAAAATCTCTTAGCTCTGTTCTCAATAATATGATTATTCCTGAACAGCATGGTTTCTCAGCCGGCTTATTGATTAGTACTAATCTCGTACTATTTTGTACATATATAGCTGAAGCATTAGAGGACGGTTGTGAAGTGGATGTGGTGTACACCGATTTTTCTAAGGCATTTGATAGTGTCAATCATGATATACTATTACTTAAATGCAAATATTATGGAATTTTTGGTACTTTATTAAAATGGGTGTCTTCATTTTTGTCGGACCGAATTCAACAAGTACGTATAAACGGATGTTACGTGCCAATTAAATTGGCCCTTAAACATTGTTATTAGGTTAATTTTGATGTGCGGGAGTTTCGCGCCATAAATTTCAAAAGACTAGGCGCGTATTTCCGTCACGTCAATAGTGGGTTGGACAAATACTTCGCGCCGACGCGGAAAAGACAAAAGTAGGGAGAAGTTTCCGTTAGACGCTTGAACGAGGCTTTTTTGCCTGAACTATCGAGTGGAGTGGACGCTTTGAGGTATCGTATCGTGCTTATCTTATCTATGTAGATTTCCTTTGCCTAATTGTCTTTGTTTGTTGCCTTATACCTGGTATTCCTGCCCATTCCCTGCATAGGTAGGTGATAATTTGAGCCGTAGGCGAACCATACTGCACGACCCTGGATGACGAGCTCATGATTGCCGGAGCTGGTCCGAACGCTTTGGAAGAGCGTCGGGCGTATCATCTTTAATCCCTCCGGGATGGAGCCCTGATGGACTTGGAATAGAAGCCAACTTTAACCCAGAGACCTATTCATGTGAGTAATTGCATTAGAATATATTGCCTTAATTTTATATATTTTTCCGATAATTGTGTCGTAATTTGTGCATTGGTGACGTCATTGGCAGATGGCCGCGCTAAAGCCTGTGTAAGCCGGAGCTACCACCCGCCCGTGACGTCGCTTATTTTGCGCTTGCGCGATGTAGTTATGAACTTTTTAACTGTAGTTATCGACCTTCTTTAACGGTAATTATCGACTTTTTAATTGTAAGAATTATCGCTTTTTTAAATTGTAAGAAATGGCGCCTTTAACGAGGAAACGGTAAACCTATGAATTTTCCTTTGTTTTTATGCCTATACAATGTATTACCAATGTGATTTATAGCTTTTTCACTAAAAAATTAATTATTTAATATCTGTAACCTTGAATTTTATGTTCGTGTTTTAGAACACGCCACATTCTTTTAGATGTCAAAAATCAGTTGCTATGGCAATCTGAATGTAGGCAGCCATTTTGACATTGGAATATACAGCTGTTGTATGTGAAATGGTTAGCTGATTTAATGGTTTTCTAATTTAAATATGGTGTGTGTGCTTTTGATAACTGAAATTATCTGAAATATGTGTTTAGTTGTTCTAAACAGAACTGCAAGCTTTTAGGATTTATACCTCCACCCTGCTTTTAAATTATACAGGTGAGTGCATCATTTATATATATGAATAAATACAAATACATAAGCATCTTAAGTAATGCATGCCTTTATTACGGAAATTATCTACTTTATATTAAATTAAAATATAACCCTTGTTTGTTTTTTTAACTTTAGAAGACCGTTTTTGAAACTTGAATACACTGTCTTGTGTGTTACATTTTAAAAAGTGCATTAGTGATTTACCTATTTAATTAATAATATCTTAATTACCTTTACAAGAAAACCTTGTGTTTAAAAGCACTTAACGAAATAAATTGCCTTTTTAATATCTTTTTATGAAACGTCAAACTATGGGTTCTTGTTGCTTTTGTTAAATAATACATTACCTGCGTGTTTTTATAATTTGGAATGTCTTTTTGTAGTTTATCAATGATATATCCCTTTATTAAATATTAGCCTTGCCTCATATAGTTTTAAAAGCTGTTCCTTGAATGTTTTAAACAGTATAACCTATAAATGCGTTTTATAGAGGTTCTTGCTTTATATATAGTAACGAAATTACCTAACCATATTTTTACCTTTCAAAATGTTGTAATAAACTGCATCTCTTTATATCTGCTCCTTTGAATACTAAAATAAAGAAATTTCCGTTAACGTTTATTATTTAAACTCATTTACGATAGTTGTTGATAACTTCTGTAATATTGAAAGAACATTCCAATAATTTGGAATACCTTTTGTATAGGTATCGTGGAATTTTTCTTTCATGTAGCGAGTATGATTTTGTCTTGATTGCATATTTTTTTTAGTTATTGATATTTCAACGTACTTTAACATCCATTAAGCGAAATTTACTGTCGGATTTGGTCGTATAGCTCTGTAAGTCTAGAACGAGACCCAAAGGGCCAGTCGTAGAGCATTATAAGTCTAGACGAGAATTTGCTTGGTAAGTTTGTCGCTTTAGAATTTGTGAATCATTTTTTAATAATGATGTTGAAATTTTTCCTTATTGGTTTGTGTAGAACTCAAATGAGAGCTTCCCATCCCAGTAAATATATGCTTTATAAAATATCTTTTTGTTTTTCAACAATTTTATTAGTGAATCGAGACTCGATTACTCTTATCTCTTTACATAACGATTTAAACCTCATTAAATGCCTTAAAATTGTCTTTAAAATCGTTTAACCCTACGTATATCTAAGAGCTTTTCACGTTTACTTCTTTGACAATGTACCTAATGTTCTTAGCTTTCACTTGGCTTAATAACTTGAAACAACCAGCAGGTCGTTTGGCAAGATGGAACTTGCGTGTATATCAATTCACTTTTGACGTTAGGCATAGGCCTGGCAAATTAAATATCGTACCTGATGCCTTATCTCGTGATGTTGTTTCTCTTAACCTTCCAAATTTAATCCCTGATACCTGGTATCTTAATATGATTAAACCCTTACGATTTACTTAATATTTTTTGTTCTCACCATTAATTAGTAACTTTAATTACTTATTCCCTCTCTCATACAGTGTATAATCTCTTACACGTTTAACTTTACTCACCTTAAATTAGCTATCTTTTTCTTTTGGTTGACTTTTCCTTGATCATACCGTTACTTATATATCATTTCATTCTCTGCACCCCCCAATATAACAATGTCGTTTCATTTAATTAATCCTCGAACTTTACCTACAGCATATTTTTTGGTTTTTAGTGTTTATCTTACGTCATTTAATTTTGTGTGGTAATTGTCGTAACTTTGGTTGTAATAACTCATTGAATTTTTATGATTGGTTTTAGCTGATGTTAGAGTGGATGTTTTTCTTCTTTGGGCTCACATAGGACATGCGCAACCTATGCCATTGAAAGAAATAGTTCATGTTCGCAGTTGCAAAAAACTAGGATTGTCTATTCCATGTGTTTTTCTTCTGAATTATTGCAGTCGCCCACATTATACTACATCATTATTTCTTTCTTTTTCTACTAAATCAACATAACTTATAAACATTTTTTTCATTGTTTTTTATTGAACTTTGTGGTGAGATGCTATTGCTTCTTATTGTTATCTTATTAAATTCTCGGTTGTTTTAGCATATTGGAACAGTGTACCTGTATTTAACTGCTTATAATTGGGCATTTTTGTGTGTTTAGGGTGCTACCGTTTTGAAAAACTACCTTAAAACAGTTTGTTTTTGTGTGAATGTATCTGTAATGATACTTTTAAGTTGTCGAGTCAACTTTTGTCTGATTTTCTTATCGTAGTCGATGCACTCGTTAGGAAAAAGATCGTACTAGTTCTCTTAAGGGCCTAGTTTTTTTAAATTTATGTGTATATCTTATCTTGTCGGATTAATATCGCAGGTGGTCCTTCAGACTGCGCTGTGTTTAACAGGGACAACTCTCTACCTTCTCTCGGACGCTTGTCCAAAAACTATACTTTTTCTTATCCCGCCGTCTCCGCTATGCCTTATTCTTTTTTCGGTGGACCTGTTCTTGTCCCAGAACACCCGTCTGCCACATAAGAGTGATGTTCCCTCACTCCGAGCTACTGGCTACATTGGCTGGTCGAGTAACGCTTTGCTATCCACCTTTCTATGTCTCTTTTGCTCAATGCGAGCCCTTCCTCTACTTTCTTCTACCTGGAAGTGCCTCTAATGCATTCCAAATAATCTACCTCCTTCTTTTTACCGTTCCTGTTTCTCTGCCTTTTCATTTCCGTTAGTCACCGTGTGGTTGCGCGGGAGGTTTTCACAGACACCTGGACCCCGTCTCTGGGAATCTTTCGAGAGGTCATGCGGTGCCGCTGTCAGCGCATGGGCTCTGGCAGTGAAGGTATGTATGAGTGCGTGAATGTGTGAGTGTATGTGTATATCGTATATACCGTGTGGGTATCGGGTGATCGTATCACCGATATCGATTAACGCCGGATGCAGGGATGCGCCCACATGCCTTTGCCGGTCCCTCGTGCCGTTTCTTGTAAACGGACCTGCTTCACAGGTTTCTCTTTTTAGAGGGCACGAGACAATCCCTATTTAACGGCTCTACCGGAGCTACTCTAACTTTACTTTATCCATTGTCTTGGGTAATAACTAAGCCAATACCTTTGTCTTGTTTATTATCTTTGTTAATACCCTTAGTTTTAATATCGTTATCCTACCGATTACCTTTAATAATAACTTTAGTTGAATATCGTTATCTTACCGACTACCATTAGTAATAACTTTTGTTTAAATTCAAGTTATCTTACCGGTTATCTTTAGTAATAACTTTTGTTTAATATCGCGTTACCTTACCTACTATCTCTAATAATCACTTTAGCTTAATATCGCGTTATCTTATCTAGTATCTCAAATAATAACTAAAGCTTAATACCGTTATCTTATCCATTACCTTTGAGGATAACAATTTAAGCTTAATATCGTTATCTTATCTCTTATCTTTAACAACAATTTGAGATCTTATCTTTTTACCTTCCTAACGTGTGGTATCTATGACCAGACGTGGGAATTATTTTTCTTGAAATTTGAGTGAAAAAGCTAGCCTGATATAGAAATGTAATTTGTTAGGTTAGCCATATAAGGATTTAGTAGGGTGGTGCCTTTGGTAAATTTCTTGATTCACAACTATGTCATGGACAAGTTTTAAATGTGCATCGTTAGTAAGCCAAAGTACCAGTAACAAAATTTGCTAGAGTGTATAGTGACACACTCTGTGAACATTTTTAAATTTGGGCACTTCTTGGCAACTAAGAACAGTTTTGATGCAAAGCTCATGTGTGTTTGCACGTAAGAACTTTAATGTTAGCTTTAGTTAGATAGGTTAGGCGACTTGTCGCATTAGTTTTAATTTAAGTAGTGTTTCATGCTCCCCGACAAATTTGTGCTGTCGATTACTAGTGTAGTCAAAAACAATGGGGCTACCTATTCCGTTTCCTAGTAATTCGGTAGACGTGTTATCGGTCAAAAAACCAGGTGGCGCCTTACATAAACATTTTGTAGGTTTTAAGTTAGGTTTTATATAGGGTAGTTAGGACTTAGATTTTAAGCTGTTACTGTGCTAACAGACTTTTTCTTTTTTAAGTTTTTTCTTTTGTGGTTTTGTCGCGATTGTTACGTGCCAATTAAATTGGCCCTTAAACATTGTTATTAGGTTAATTTTGATGTGCGGGAGTTTCGCGCCATAAATTTCAAAAGACTAGGCGCGTATTTCCGTCACGTCAATAGTGGGTTGGACGAATACTTCGCGCCGACGCGGAAAAGACAAAAGTAGGGAGAAGTTTCCGTTAGACGCTTGAACGTGGCTTTTTGCCTGAACTATCGAGTGGAGTGGACGCTTTGAGGTATCGTATCGTGCTTATCTTATCTATGTAGATTTCCTTTGCCTAATTGTCTTTGTTTGTTGCCTTATACCTGGTATTCCTGCCCATTCCCTGCATAGGTAGGTGATAATTTGAGCCGTAGGCGAACCGTACTGCATGACCCTGGATGACGAGCTCATGATTGCCGGAGCCGGTCCGAACGCTTTGGAAGAGCGTCGGGCGTATCATCTTTAATCCCTCCGGGATGGAGCCCTGACGGACTTGGAATAGAAGCCAACTTTAACCCAGAGACCTATTCATGTGCGTAATTGCATTAGAATATATTGCCTTAATTTTATATATTTTTCCGATAATTGCGTCGTAATTTGTGCATTGGTGACGTCATTGGCAGATGGCCGCGCTAAATCCTGTGTAAGCTGGAGCTACCACCCGCCCGTGACGTCGCTTATTTTGCGCTTGCGCGATGTAGTTATGAACTTTTTAACTGTATTTATCGACTTTTTAAGTGTATTTATCGAGTTTTTAAAACGTAAGACGGATCTATATCAAAAGATATTCATTGTCACTCTGGAGTATCACAAGGTTCTCATTTGGAACCATTTCCGATTTCCTAATCTTTGCTTATGATGTTAAAATTTTTCGCAAAATTAAATCTCTGGCACATTGTAAACAATTTCAAAATGATTTAGATAGACTTTTTGATTGGTGTCGAAGTAATGCACTATGTGTCAATGAGCAAAAATGAACAACCATTCGTTTTAGCCTGAAACTTTGGTATTGAACAGTATTAATAAATTCACACTAAACAGAGTTTACATATGTTTTGCATGGTGGATATGTATGTTAGAGATCTCTACTTTGCCTAGGTTGATAGGAGTTCTGCTAAGTTCTAATATTCCAGATTAAAAAAACGCCTCCTGACCAATGTAATACCTTCAAACAAACCACTGCAAAATTCAAATATAGGGTGTGACATGCAAGACATCTCCATCGATTAGTTGGTTTGCGTGCAACTAGGATACCCATTCTTTCAGATTCGATTCGTTATATGAATCGCTTGAAAAATGTTAGAAGGGGATTTCCACAAAAAGCACACCCATTTGGACAAGAGGTTCTGTAAAATCACTTTATTCTTTAAAGCTGTACTCCAATAAGGATTTAAAAAAAAATATTCTCAGCAATCAACCAAAATGACATGCAGTTTATAATTTTGGAATTAATATTACATATCGTCTGTGAACTGGCAATAACTCCTATCTGAATTTAAATTTTACAGAAAACCTTTAAAAGTAAATAAAATGTAACTGAAATTGTATATTTCCTTCAAAACTTGAAAACTAGTTATAATGTAACACATTTTCATTATAGTTATTTTCATTTTAAATTTGTAAAAATGTTTTAGATTGTTAGGTTAGGTAGGAGATTTTAACACAACAGAATTAAGTCATAAATATTTTACACAAGCTAGTTAGTAGGAGTTACTATTATGAAAAACAATTAAATACCCAAACTTGTAACGAAAAAAAATGTTTTCAATGTTTTCTTAAAATAAACATAGTAGTATTATAAAAATTAAGGAAACGCCTCAAAATTCGACAAGTTTTATTAGTAAAATGTACAACTAAATGCCTATAAAACAAAATTATTCCACAAAAAATAGAGAAACGAACTAACATTTTATAGATAAGGCAAATTGTCGTAATAATGGTGGCATTCGGATGGGATAACACTTCTAAGGTCTTGCAGGTGATCAAATTTTATTCTTGAAATAGGCAATCATTCATTGTGTACTCAACTGTTTCCTTCCTTTGTAACTGTTGTGGTAGGTCCATTCAATCATCATCAAAGGCTAGCTTTACTTATATGCTTCCTTTAGGATCGTACAGGATAGCACACAGATCGGTCACTTTAGGGTCTTGAAGAAGTCGAACTGGATCATGTGTACTTCATAAAGAAAAGGTTTTTAGGTGAATCAGTTGATTTTTAGCTTTCTCTCAATACTGCTATGAACTGAGTCACCTTCCATTTGTGTATCTCCCATTTCTAGAAACTTTTGAGTAATAGTTTGCACCATGTGTAATTGCAAAGTTTAATAGTGCATTCGATAAAATATTGTTACGGTTTTGACTTGTGCATCCATCAGTATAGATAATAATTTCCCATCAAGACAATTTGTACTTAGATAATCAATGATAAATGATACATAAGTGGAAACTGTATGATCACTTTCAGTGTCAGCGAACCAATAACAAGTAGCGTTATGGGAACCGAGATTATATACTGCATAGTTACGAAAGCAAAGCATAGTTTTATAATGATAAGCACTTGCTGTTGTAAATGTTTTCCTGCCTTGCTCGATTATTTTTCGTTATATGTGTATTGTACATTTCATCGTCCACATTTTCATGTTCGTGTTCTACACAAATGTTACACACATCTTTTTTCAACTGATGAATCATTAAAGTTTTATCATGAAACATCTCTTCAAAGTTTTTTCTGGAAAAAGCTCTTTCATGTAATTCTGAGTAACGATCTTTGTAAATTTGATATACATGAGAAATACTTCTATAGATACGCTCTAAAAAGATTTTGTTTGTATTCATCCTATTATAGTGAGAAGGAAGTTTCAGAATATCATCAAAAAACATGTTTAAAATTTTGGACTGACGTCGCTGTTTATTTGTACGGGTGTTTTGTTTGATGCTTTTGTCTGATATACTAAAATTACATTTCTTTACCCACGATTGAACAGAAAATGATCCAAGCCATAATGTCGATAGAAATAAGCTACGGCAAACTTGTTTCTTTTCTGAATTTTCCGTAATTGCCAAATAATAAATAAAACTTCCTCCTCTTCTTGAATTATTAGAAGTGATTGTAATTCGCTTTCTCTCTTTAAACACAACATTATTGTCTACAAAAATTTTGTTCTCGTCCCAAGTCATGTTACTCCAAAATCTTTGAAATAAAGCTTGGTGTTGGATTTCCGTAACTAAATTACAAAACCTCAATTTACTTTTTCTACAGTAACTGGAATTACAACTGGCTATTGCATTTTTGCAGTATTATGCAGTCTTTTGGATGTAAAAATCCAAGGTAAGGTTGCCCTTTCATTTTAATTTCTTGTATACATTTCTTTTCCACGTATCTGGTTTACCATTACGTCTTCTTTTTTCTACCCTCTTTCATATTACCATAGTGTACGTTTTCGGAAACCACATCTGCATTTTCTTTTATGAGCTCAAGCTCATTTCTTCATTGATTTGCTCTATATTGGAATCAGATTCAGAAAATGGTCGATAGTCACTGTCTTCATCAGGAGAAAAACCACTGAAATCTTCTTTTTCAGATGAATTAAGCTGACACTGTACTAGCGTTTTTAGAGAATATTCAGAACCTGAAACAATTATTTCTTTATTTCGAATTCAATTTAAATCGGCCAGTTCTTTATGTATATTACTAATGTGTGCACAATCGTTTTCCAAACTGGGTATCGTTGAAATTGTGTTTTCTGCCGAAGACAAACATAATTGCATTATTCGTGCCGTTCTACTGTGATTCATTCTTCTACAACAATAAATTAAAATGAATAAGAAAATAATAATTATCATATCAAAATACGTAAAGCGTTTATCCTATTTACTGTAAGAACTGTAAGAACATCTTCCCAAAAAAATTAGAACGTGTTTAAATGAAAAATGTTGATGCAAATTAATGCCATTTATTCAATGAAATCTACAATTGTACAAAAATATAACTACACAGCTGAAGTAAACTATGGGAACTGTACAAAGCAATATCTCCTAACTCCGATTTAACGCTCATAAAATATTGTAGAAATGGACATAAAACTAATATAGCAGTTTCTCTCATATCAAATAAATAAATAAAAAACACTGTCAATAGTTCTTGATGTGAATACAAAAGATTAATTTGATTCAAAGATTTGATTACCTATGACTAAAATATGTACCACTCAAAAAATTGTTAATCTACAGAAAAAACAACCAAATAAATGTACATTCAGAAATGCAAACGTGCATACTCTGACAAGTCTATGCATGTACTAAGCTAAGAACGTTAGTTAGAAGCAATCGCTGCTTACTAGATAGAAGGAATTACTGCCAATATTCCTTGCATTCGAGTTGGAAGTTATTGCCACTTAAGGAAAATAGCATCACTTTAAAGGATTTCATCCTAATATAGGTAGTAACTATTTCCAATAGATGACGTGCATAACTCATTTTCGGTAAAAATGTTAGAAGGTACTGTCGGTTCACAGACGATATTATTTAGTCAAGAATGTAAATTGTGTTTGTTTTTAATTTCCATTTCTTAATGGTATTTAGGTATATTCTTTTTAGGTCTTTTTTATAACATCACTTATATAGTGCTGCAATTAGTTTAGTTGATTCATCACATTTTGTGTACAAAAACAACCAATTACTTATAAATACGCCTTACCATTTGTTCTAATCTGTAGGCCACATCAACCTTTGTGTTTCCAACAAGAGTTAATTTAATGTATAATACATCTGGAGTCATTTCGGTAATTACTTTATCACTTCTTATGATCCCATACAAATGTTTAATCAATTTTCTTATATTGTTCACAATAGCTAGTGATGAAACATCATTAAATTCCCTCTTATTCCAATAGTTACATCAACATTCTCAATAGAAGTGGGTACTAAAAAGTGATATCATAGTTTTTGTGTTAAACATGTTAGTTTATCTTACAGCATAGTTGCTCTCCTTTTTTAAACGAACTTGTATGTGGCAATTGATTGCCAGCTTCGTCTACACACCAACATTGATCTTGGTCGCACTGATCTGGATGAAATCTTCCTTGATCATCACATTGGGCTCCTAAAGCTTCACATCGGGATTGAAGCGGTAATTCCAATTCGTCAAGTGAATTATTTAAAGGGTCATAATAGCTAAATGTAGCGAATTGTAACATTACATCTTCCAAAACTGAAATAAACTTATATAAAGCATAAATCGCCAAGCTGTCATAAAATACCTTTTTCGGTGTTATCCATCAGATGCTCTCTTGCTTGTCTAAAATTACAGTGTGGTTCCTTGCCTCTGGTAAGAGTGCCTTTTAAATGTTCGCCTTGTGGATTAACACACCAACAAACACCGACATATTCCATACATTGAACTGGCTCCCAATTTCCGGTAGCCTTTTCACATCGTGGATTGAATGTCGGTTTCTTATAACGTTCAGAAACTCTTTTGTTCTTTTCACGCAAACGTTCACATTGACTTAGCACTAAATTAAAAAATCAATATTTAAAACTTAATTGCTTACAAGTACCTGGACAAACTAGGTTACACATGTCTTCAGTATGGAAGTTATTATGGTTTCCTTGGCAACCATAGTAAGTAAACCGCTCACACTTGTTTGTTTTTGAATTAAAGTAAAATCTGGTTAAATTTCTTGTCATTTCGGAGTAAGAATAGTGTCCTTGATCGCGTGGTTCAAAGCAAACATCCCCTGTAATATACAGTTGTGATGATATTAACTATTTTAGAGTTAAGAAAACTTACGAGGTTTTGGACAGCACACTGCATACTCTCCTAATGGACTTAATTGACATTTGTGTGAAGATGGACAGCTTTCATAATCTGGTCCACAAGTTACAATGTCTTTTGTGCCTGACAGTTTAAGTGGTTCACCATTTTGGCAAGGATTTTCTTTCTTTGGTAGACACATGGGTATAGAAGGACATGGCCAATCAGTGCATTCTACATGTACTAATCTACACACTTCACCTTCGTTACGACACACCAATGAAGAGCAAGGATCAATACAAGTGCATGTTCGGCAACCATTTTCATTTAGTTGATATCCGTGTTCACAATTGCTAACACAGTTAAATAGTGGACAATCACCTGAAAATGATTTGGATGCACAATCAAGTTGTTTATTCGATTTAGTTCTGGTTTGTGAAATTTCAAATCCCATAAAATCAACGCACCAACATTCTTGCTTTCCAGGATGACATTGTTGGCTTTGGTAATTGCCATCCTCTTGACATTGTGGTACATAAAAACGTCCTGCTGGTATTCCCGACTCATGAGCTTGGTATTGGGCTAGTGCTCTCTGATGCTGACAAGCTGTATATGAAACAAAACAAAAATAATTTTAAATATATATAATTAAACAAAACAAATGTAAACGAGAAATCAATAGCACAAATTACAGAAGTGTTTGGTTAAAATAAACGTGAATAAATTGTCAATATAATTCATATAACAAACGTTCTAGTATCCACTGAAAAAATCTAAAAACTAAATTTTATTTAAAAAACAAATGCAGATATATCTAATATAAGCCTGAGAGAAACTACTAAAAAACACTTTTTGCAAAATTGTACTTCATTCATCCATGCAGCTTTAAGAGTGACATAATCATGCCAATGTTTCTCTAACATTTGATGACTTTCTTTTGTAGAACAATATATCTTTGGACTTAAAATAGGCGTTTGCTGTGACTATGACTTCAGCATTTGACATCTTTTTCCCTGCAACATTTTTTTGAAATATGCAAACGGCTAGTAGTCGCAGGGAACCAGTTCTGGTAAATACAGTGCAATTTTGCGATTGTAGCAAACGAGTTGTGACATAGTACATTGTCTTGGTGAAAAGCACTTTTTTCTTTTGTGTTTGGAACCATTTATTTGCAATGTCGGTTGGACATTTGCATTTTTGGTTGCTTCAGAAGACTTTCACCGGCTAATATCCACTCAGTTGACTGATGGTGTGATTCTGGAGTGTAGTGGTAGATCTATTTATCATCCACTGTCACATACTGACGCAAAAAAATCCCGTTGATTATGGTTAAACAGTTCAAAAGTTAGAAAATGCGATGTGTTTAAATTTGTCCATATTAAGCATCCAAATAGGAATCAAATTTAATAAGAAATGAAAATAAAAATGTATCCCAAACGTGTATATTTATTAAAATATTTGTAGTTAACATGATGCGCCATCTATAGTCTTCCTTTTTATTTATTTGTCGAGTGTGTGTTGTTAAACTGCCATTTGTCAGTTCATTAGTGTGTTGGACACATCATGGTAACTTAAACAATTTTTGTTACAATGATTATTTACTTTTTATCAAGTCATCACGGCCTCGCGATGGATTACTTTAATCTGTAAATTATGTAACCTTAGTTCCTTATACCTTTTGGCTGCACAAAGTTTTGCTTTAATATTAGTAATAGGGATGTTTTAATCCGAAATGGAAAGCTTGATATTCCCATATGAATAAATTAGGTTACTACGGCAAAATTTCAGTTTTCTGTTCTCATGCATTACATGGCAATAACCTACAATTTTCTTGTATGTATTCGTTTAGATGCATTTTCCCCAGATAAAGGAATGTGTAGTTATAACGTTTAGACAAAGGGAAGCGTTTCTATAGTGGGAACAATAACAAGTTCATGAGAAAAACGCGTTTTAAACGGAACTTGACCGTCAACTACCATATGATATCAATGTATTAAACACGAGTGCGTATTAATTACAGGAAGTGTACCCGTGAAATCGTTTACCTGTCTCGCATATAACCCTGACAAGTATCTGTTCCTTAAAAGTGTAGGTTCAACACACTTAGCTGCAAGAATCTGGACCAAACGTAAGAATCGGATATCCACGAAACCCTGATATAGTTTAAGACATCAGCGGTGATTTATGGCTGAAAGCGACAAGCGGAGGATGCTATTTTAATTGCATTAAAATAAAGTTTTTCTTCATTAAACGATTGTAAAAACAACTGTAGTTTGCTAGGGATATCGCTAATTGAATGTTTCTGTGTATTGTTTATGCAAAATTCAACATCTTTCAAAACTTTATCCCATGAAGTTTGTTTCTCGTTACTAATCTTGGCTAATAAAGGAGTTATAATTCTGTTTATACATCCAATTTGGCCATTGGCCCTCTGTGCATCTGCTGCCACCATTATGTGTATAATGTCGTGCTCTTTTACAAATTCTTCAATTAAATTACAGGAAACAAAAAGATCTTCTATCTGAGATTAAAATTTTGAGTCTGCTATAATTATGAAAATAAGAGTTTAAATGACCAATTACTTCATCACCACCTGCGCTTTTACAAGAATAAAGTTTGATAAAATGCACGAATCCGCAGATTTTCAAAAATAAATTTCTCATATAACCTAAAGGTCCATAATGTCCTATATGCAGCACAAAAGAAATCGGTCCTTTCGGAATATTATTAATTACTCTTAGGGTTTTCCAAATTTTGGGTTCTACTCAAATACATTTAACAGAATTATCGATGTGATTTCTGACTGGTTTTAATTATGGGAAACCAATATGTCCGTAAGATTAATTCCAAGGTTTTATCTACTCCAAAATGGCCCATTTCATTGTAGTAAATATAAATAATAAATATGTCATACATTCTGGTACATAAAATAAAATATCATCTCTCCTTTTCCTATAACTAAATCTTGCCTTAAGTCGAAGAAAAGATGATCACTTTCTAGTAATTTATTTTTTATTCTAATGATATCTTCATCTGTCCCTTGCTTAAGTGCTAAGGTTTGGTCTAACGTTTACCCTCAAGAACTAAAATTTGTTGAACCTTACTTAACACATCACATCGAATTATACATTTTTATTAACAAGAAACTAACTTCTAGTCGTTTGGTTTTTCTGAATTAAAAACAGAATACATTTATTAGCATATTAATATCGTAAATGTGAAGTCAATCAGATGTGAATGAAATAAATAAAATTTGTAATATCATACTTCAATAATACTGTCTGAACATCAACTCAGTTTGATAATTTCTAAACAAAAAAATTTATGATGAACGAAGGCTTACATTTAAATATTGATTATTTTTAAATATGTTCATTGGAGATGTTTGTCTGACCTAATTTGTGTTATGAAGTTAATTAAAATCCCTTGATTACACAGTTGTTACCTTTTTGTATATATGTTAATTATTGAAACTTATGAATAAAGTTAATTTTTGATTTAAAAACAGTGGCTTATTTCAGAGTGATCTATGACCCTAAAGCTAATACCTTCAACTAGAAGTATTGGTAGATCATTTACATTCCAGTAAAGTATTATTTTGTATTTTGTGTCTAGGCGGAGAACCACAAATACTGGTATTTGTAACACCCAAGAACATTTTTAAATTAATTTAAATTTCAAATGATATTTTCGGCCAATCACAAACAATTCTATCTAAAATGTAACCCCTCACTGACCAGAATTAATATAGTTATCCAATCCTAGTTTGATTTTGGGTGACAATTGACAACTTAAATGAACATAACCTCTCAGCTGATATCTAACATCCTGTGAAATTTAGAAGATTTTAAAATAAGGCGCCAAAGGAAATGCTAGTTTGTTCTAGAGAATTCGAAACCGGAAGTGCGTAATAAAATGTAATTTTTCGTGATATCTATAAAAATATTCACAGGAAATACTTTAGAATATAGCAGAATAACTTAAATTTAAATATAGGGCAGTTTCAATTAGCAATGGCAATAATAAAAGTCGATTTAAACCATTAACCTAAAAGCACATGTAGGGATGATGTACGATTGTGAAATATGTAAGGTGTTTGATTGGCTAGAGCAGTCACGTGACAAAAGGTATATAAATATGGGAAGTGAGAGAATTAAAAAAAGTCGTCACACAAAAAAAAGTCGTCACACAAAGACAAAACACGACACACAAAGCCGCACCAAGACACACAAAGACTAAAGATATAAAAGAAGGCACGTAAATGTGACAATAACTAGCACGGAGCTAGTGATGATTATGCTGCAAGATCGCGTAGCAGTATCGGCTATATGCCCGTGTAAATTAAAATAATGTTTAGTGAACAAATATAAGAAATGAGTATGCTTATTACGGGAAGAATAGTGAATTTAAGTAGTGGATAAAGAACACAGATAAGTTTCGGTCTTAAAGTAGAATTAAATAGTAATAAAGTTAAGTGTAATCAGAAGACGAAATGGTTAAGTTGTAGGGCGGTTAAAGGTTGGAGGCGCCGGCTTATTAACGGCAGAGAAGATGATAACTAACCACACCTATACGGTTCATTTTTGATTGATTGTGGAAGTTTGGATTTCGGAAGCCCGATTCCAAACCAAGTCGGTACAGCAGTAGTGGGAGATACAGAGTTCGAGCATAAAATTTACCAACACCCTTGTTAAGCACTATCAACCCTGGTGAGGATAAGTTACCTAGGCGGTAGTGTAGAGATTGGAGCAGGTATTGAGTGAATCTTTGAATAAATGGTTCGAGAGAACGGACGTGTATTTGCATGCATACACCGGGGGTTGCAAGTATGAACTTTTATATAGTTATACATATGCTTTTACATGAATATGTTATTAAGTTGCTAGATTAAGGTTTGAATTTTTGGACATTATTATTAACGTTACCGCTTATTATTATGAATTTTGTGTAGAATAGCAAGAGTTATTGGCTATGTTTAATCGGGGGGCCAATTTGTTTTAACTGTAGAATTTACAGTGCTTAGTACAATATATAACAACCCGACTTAAGGTAACTTTTAGTTAAGTAAGAGATATTTCTTTTATTTCATTCAATTATGTCGATATAGGAAATGTAAATAGTTATATCACCATATTAAAGGTTATTAAATTCATTACTTGATACGAATGTTGAGATATATGTTACAATTAAAAGGGGTTTCTTGAAATACATTTAGGTACAGATACTTTGTAAACTTTTGGGTAAGTTAACTCACCAGTATCGGTTTCAGAATTCTAGGTCTAACCACCCTGGGGCATGTCCATGTACTCTCTGCTGTAGAGTAGCCGAGGCGTTTGAGGGAAGTAGAGTGAAGACTATTGGATCAGAAGTAGTTGACAACCTTATGGAATAGGTAAGTGGACCCTTGGATTGCAATTTTGAAAAGTGATATAGAGTTGGCATTCGATTATATATGTATTAGGTAACTGGTTCCTTGTTTCTTTGACTGCTACATAGGTCAGGGGAGGAGGACGAAGTGTTACATATTGGTTTAATTAATTATATTTTTTCTTTTCGGGAATAGAGTATAAAGGGGTGGTAGAACAATGATATTTTTTATTATCGAAGTCCATTTAAAAGTCAAGGAATTTCCGCGTTTCCCTCAGAACTTATGATTTCATATTGTTATAGTGTAAACGCCATGGCACCCTCTCTTTTCATGTTTTGAGTGATGAAACGAAATCGGCCCACAACCCCGTCTCATGCCAGAGCACTGAAGTAATTTTCAAAGCTGACCATTTACCTAATTAGGAGTTTCCTTTTTCTCTTAGCCACTTACCGACCAATTTCACCCTGGGCTATTGTCATATTCAGGAAACTTCCGTTACATAGCGATTACCATTATTAAGAAAAATAATATTTCACGTGTGCCCAACAACGCGGGGCTGCAGATAGGAAAAAAAGAAAAATGAAGATATATTCCGCATATGCACTCATTTTTCCAGGTTAAAGGAATCTGATGTAGCACGGTTAGCCATGAGAAGCATGGTATGGAAGGGATACGAAAAGCAAGGGACTTGAGTATCAGCTTTTGAAGACATGACCATGGGTGCATGCTAATTCCAGTGAAGTGATTCCTTCCTATTCCCGTACCTTTTCCTCTTACCTGAAAAACTATCTTGTGCTCCGCGTACGTGTAGGTACGTACATTCATTTCGACACCAGAAGAAACCGCTCTCACACTACCCTAACCTCATGCAGACGAGCAGAGACTGCACTTGGCTTCGGCAACCAAGCAGGTGAGCTCCTGGCATATTTTTACTTTTTGGCTTCACCTGGGACAGCAATACTGGCAACCAAATTTGGGACGTAATAACTTACGTACAAGTGTTACATGCCGAAATTCTGCCTGTAAACATTTCAATAAGTTCTTAATTTAAAAGTGATTTCGCGCCAATGATTTAAAAAGACGTACATGTATTTCCGTCGCTTGAAATAGTTGCGTTTACGCAGACGCGGAGTGTGGAGAAAGTAAGTGAAAATCCGACACGTCAGGACTAGTCAGCGAGACGTCGACGAGTGTAGTTATCTTTGTGCCGTATCTTGTTTTTTTTCAGGTTATGTAGGTTTCCTGCTTATACCTAATTACCGTACCTCTACCTGTATTCCTTCATCGTACCTCTACATAAAGAAGAAGACGAAATTTGAATTAGGATTTGACAAGGGGGCCCAACAGATCACCCACGCCCAAAATGCTCAGCGAAGCCCAGCTGCCGCCATAACAGTGTAATGCTGTAAGAAGTCCTACAGTTTACGTGAGTACCTTTTGTTTTTCCTTATAATTAATATAAACCTTTTTTGTATGTGAATAATTTGAGCAAAGGTATGACGTAACCGTTTATTGCACAATATTTTGCAATTATTTATCATTGTTACCAACGGTCGTAGTGGCTCTAGTAGCTTACCGCCGGAGGTATAATAGTAGCGCCCAAAACGTCTATTATGTTGAAAAAATTTGTTTTCTTCTTGCCTATACCTTACAATGTATTAGTTTATATATATATATATATATATATATTTTCATTCAAAAATAAAATTTTTAATTTTCAATAACTTAGAAAATATAGGGTGGTAACACTGCACGTTACTATAACAACCTTAAATGAAATGACATGCAAACAGCTGTTATGCTAATTTGACATGAGTAGCTAAATTGATTATTGTTTTTTGTGTTTACCGTTTATTAATGTATTGCTAATCCAATTAATTCTCGTAACTTTATAAAAAATAGTGGGTTTCAAATTTAAATTCTTTTAGATAATGACCTAATTTAATTTACCAGGAAGCTGGAATAAATACCTTTTAAAAAGTGTTAATTCAACATAACCTCACTTAAACGTGTTTGGATTACATAAGTTTTTCCTGTAAGAACACTAGTTATAAATAATAGCTTTATTTTCCATCCATTATGAAGAAAAATCTGTTAAACTGACATTAAGTTTAGTTAAAATAATCATTTTACTTCTGAAATTTTTCTTAGTCTATCTTAACTTGTTTTTTGGGTTAACTTTTCAAAACTCGTCGTTTAGATAACTTATATATTATCTTACTTTATTATTATTCTAAAACGTTCTCTTAGTAATTTAAATAATTAACCATAACTTATGAATCCCTTTTTAAAGGAATTTGTCTTCAAATACAGCTAACGCAATTATCTAAGTATATCTTTTACCTTCCAAAACGCTGTAATAAACTTGATTTCTTTATATCTCCTCCTTTAAACACTGTAATAATGAAGAGTTAATATCGTTTTGTATTTAAGCTCATTTACGATAGTTATTGATAAATACCGCGATATCAAAAGAATATTTTAATAATTTGGAATACTGAATATTTCTTTTGTATAGCGAGTATGATTTTGTTTTGATAGCATATTTTTTTAGATATATCGATATTCCAACGCAGCATTTTAAGATCTATTTGGTTTAAGCGAGATTTGCCATCAAACTTCGTCGCTCAGCTGTATGTAAGTCTAGACGAGACCCATGAAGGGCCGGTCGCTCAGCATTACGTAAGTCTAGACGAGACTTCGGGGGTAAGTTTGTTGCTCTAGCAATTTGTGAATCATTTTTTTAAGAATGATGTTGGAATTTTTCTTCATTAGTCTAGTCTAGGTGAAGCTCAAAGAAGGGCTCGTCATCCTAACAAGTATATGTGTTACAAGATATCTTTCCGTTCTTCAACAATTTTAACAGTAAATCGACTTTTGATTACTGTTATCTCTTCATATATCGATTTAAATCACACTAGATGGCATAAAATTATCTTTAAAATCGTTCAACCTTACGTATATCCAAAATTTTTTTTCACGTTTTATTCCCTTAACGATTTACCTAATGTTTTCTGTCCCTACTATCAATTAGTAACTTTAATTACTTATTCCTTCTCTTATGCAGCACCTACCTTTTATACGTTTAACTTATTTACCTTAAACTAACTATCTTTTGCTTCTTCTTGACTTTTCCTTGAATTTATTGTTAGTCATATATCCGTTTATTATCTAGATTCCCCACTATAACTGTCGTTTCATTTAATTAATCCTCGCACTTTTTTCTACAACAGATTATTTTGTTTTCAGTATTTATCTTACATCGTTTAATTGTATGGTAATTGTCGTAGCTTTGGTTGCAATAACTCATCGAATTTTTATGATTGGTTTTAGCTGTTGTTTTGAGTGGATGCTTTTTTCTTTAGACTCACTTAGGAGACACGACCTATGCCAGTGTAAAAATAGTTCATATTCGCAGTTGCCAAAAACTAGAACTTTCTATTCCATGTGTTTTTTCCTCTGAATTATTACAGTCGCACACATTATCCCTGTGGTTCTCAACCGCCGTTCCGCGGAACACTGGTGTTCCGCGAAGCTGTCCCAGGTGTTCCGCGAAAATTTTGAATATAATATAATAAGAAACAGTAAATTTTTTTATTACTATAAAATAAATACTACATAGTTTTGTTAATTATTTGAAATTTAGCAAAAATATTCAATATTATTCTAAATTTTCGCGGAACAGTCAATAATATTAACAGTGTAATTATCGAACGACGCAGTTACGTCGTTTGGAGTTACTCCGGGGAATACCACTAAATTTCTAGTGTACTCGATAACGCAGGGAGCGCTACGTAGTGTTGATTTCGTGCTGTTTCTCTTTCTTCGTACGTAAATAACAAAAGCGCAATTTCGATCTGCGGTTCAGCCATAATTTAATATAAATATCTAGTTTCGTGAGTGTGTTTTTATTGTATATATATTTTATATTGTTGGAAATTGGTAAGATGAAATGCAAGTTGTGTAGTTTTAACAGTATTCTTATCTTTTTTAGTTGCTTATTTTAGCATTTATACAAGACTTTTAAATCTGAAATATGGACAAATTTTTGAAAAGAAAGACTGAAAGTGAGGTTAATGTTGGGGCGAGTACAAGCAGGTCTTCTTCAATTGAAGGAGATATGCAAGGCAACAAAATGCCGAAAATAAACGTAAAAGATATCCGAATCAGTTCGGCATTATTCGGAAGAATATCTGAAGTTTGGTTTACATGGAGCGGTAGTCAAGATGTTCCTATTCCGAGATGTATTGTATGTGGTGAAAAATTGGCTAACAGTGCAATGGTCCCAGCTAAGTTACAGCGACACCTTTCAACAAAACATTCTTGTCTAATTTCGAAAGGTAAAGATTATTTCGAAAGATTGCTGAAAAATCAAGAAGTGCAAGCAACATGCTTTCGAAAGAGCGTTACAATTTCGGATAAAGCGCAAATCGCTTCTTATAAAGTGGCAGAACTAATTGCATTGAAGCAAAAGCCGCATGATATCGCAGAATCGCTAATTTTGCCCGCATGTTTAGAAATTGTTAAGATTATGTTTGGCAATGAAGCGCAGCGAGACGTCCTAAAATTCCCGTTTCGGACGATACGATAAAAAGAAGAATTATAGATATGTCAGGTTTTATAGAGAACGCAGTGACGGCGAAATTAATTACAAAAAATTTTGCGCTGCAAATTGACGAATCCACTGACATAAGTGGCAAAGCCCAATTAATCGGATTTATTCGCTTTGTTGACGACACTGAAATAATAAATCAGTTTTATTCTGCAAGGAACTTATTGGTCACGCAACTGGAGAAGACATATTTAATTCAGTATCATCTTATTTGGAAGAATGGAAATTATCCTGGGAAAATTGCGCAGGAATCTGTACTGATGGAGCTCCAGCCATGCGTGGCAGTATTAAGGGATTTTGTAGTCGAGTTAAAGCAATAAATTCAAATATAGTCTTTACTCACTGCTTTCTGCACAGGAATCTTTGATTTCGAAGAGTCTACCAGCAAACTTAAAGTCTGTTTTGGAACAAGTCGTACATATGGTGAATTATATTAAATCGAGACCATTAAAACCCGTATGTTCAAACAACTTTGTAACACCATGGAATCCAAATATGAATGTTTGCTTTTGCACTCTGAAGTGAGGTGGCTCTCAAGAGGAAAAGTGCTAACCCGAGTTCATGAGTTGAAACAGGAATTGCTAGTTTTTTAGACAAGAGGGTAATGATGTATACGTAAAATATTTGGAAAATGATGCATGGTGTACTAAGCTAGCATATTTAGCCGATATCTTCAGCTACTTAAATTCAGTCAATACATCTCTTCAAGGAAAAATGAAAATATTCTGACATCCACAGACAAATTGCTAGCTTTCCAGAAAAAGCTTTTGCTTTGGAAAAATCGTATTGCTCAAAATCGCAAATTTGATATGTTTCCGTTATTAGCAACAGAAAATATTGTTAACATTAACGAAATGATTTCAAATGTGGCAGAGCATTTGTCAATATTGCAAGACAAGATAACTCATTACTTTCCATCTCTTAATATTGAAGACTTTGATTGGGCGCGAAATCCATTTGGTGAATTTGATATAATGAACCAAGATTTTTCTATTCAGGAAGCAGATGAGTTTAATAATATGTCAACGGATCGAACGTTACAACTAAAATTCAAAGAAGAAGGAGTGGAAAGGTTTTGGATTTCCATCGAGAATGAACATCCATTTATTGCAAAACGAGCGTTGAATATCTTGTTGCTCTTTTCGACGTCCTATCTGTGCGAACTTGGATTTTCAACTCTAACAAATATTAAAAGCAAAAAAAGAGAAAGACTTACCAATTTAGAAGAAGAAATGAGAGTAGCGCTCTCTTACATAAGACCCAACCTTGAGGAAATTTGTAAAGGTCGTCAAGCGCAAATTTCTCATTAAAATAAGTTACCATGTAATATATATCTTTATTTCAATTAAATATTAATCTTCCAATTATTTTGTGTGATTTACATTAGATTTACAAATTTTATGATAATGGTGTTCCGCCAAAATCGAGACCACTTAAAAGTGTTCCGTGATCCCAAAAAGGTTGAGAGCCACTGCATTATCCTATCTCATTACTTGTTCTTTTTCTCCTAAGTCATCATAACATATAAACATTTTTTTCCGTTGTTTTTTGTTGAACTTCGTGGTGAGGTGCTATCGCTTTTTATTGATATCTTATCAATTTCTCGGTTGTTTTAGCATATTGGGATAGTGTGTCTGGATTTAATTGCTTATAATTAGGCATTTTTGTGTGTTTATAGCGTTACCGTTTTTAAAAATTACCTTGCAACAGTTGGTTTTTGTGTGAATGTATCTGTAGTGATATTTTTAAGTTGTTGTGTCAACTTTTGTCTGATTTTCTTATCGTAGTGGATGCACTCGTTAGGAAAATGATTGTACTAGTTCTCATTAATAGTCTAGTGAATTTTTTAACTTATGATATACCTTAACTTGTCTGATTAATATAGCAGGTGGTCCCTCAGACCGACCTGTGTTTAACAGGGACAACTCTCTACCTTCTCTCGGACGCTTGTCCAAAAACTCTACTTTTTCTTATCCCGCTGTCTCCGTTTCTGCCTTATCTTTCTTTCGGTAGACCTTGTCCCGGAACACCCATCTACCGCATAAGAGTGATTTTTCCCTCACTCCGGGCTACTGACCACATTGGCTGGTTGAGTAGTGTTTTGTTATTTACCTTTTCTGTCTCTTTAGCTCAATGCGAGCTCTTCCTCTATTCTCTTCTATCTGGAAGTGTCTCTTATACACTTCAAAATGCCTACCTCTCTCTTTCTACCTTTCCTATTTCTACTGCCTTTTCATTTCCGTTAGTCACCGTGTGGTTGCGCGGGGGATTTTCACAGACACCCGGACCACGCCTCTGGAAATCTTTCAAGAGGTCATGCGGTGCCGCTGTCAGCGCACATGGCCGCTAACAGTGAATGAATGTATGAGTGTGTGAATGTGCGAGTGCATGACTATATATATGTATTGACATATATGTGTGGATATCGTACGAACATCGTACCGATATCGATTAACGCCGGGTGCAGGAATGCACCCATATGCCTTTGCCGGTCCCTCGTGCTGTTTAGTGTAAACGGGCCTGCTTCACAGGTCACCCATTTTAAGGGGCACGAGAATTTCCCTATTTAACGATTTCAAGGAGCCACTCTATCGTTATCTTACCTATTGTCTTTGATAATAACTTCAGTTAATATCTTTATTTTATTTATTATCTTTGATCATAACCTTATCTTAATATCTTTAATTTACCTATTACCTTTAATAATAACTTTAGTTTAATATCGTTATCTTACCTATTATCTCTGATAATAATTTGAGATTTTGTTTTATCTTTTTTATCTTCCTAACGTTTGGTATTTACGACTAGACGTAGGAATTATTATTTTTTGAATATTGAGTGAAAAAGCTAACCTGATGGTAGCCATGTAATTTGTTAGGTTAGTAATGTAAGGAATTAGTAAGGTGGTACTCTTGGTAAATTTGTTAATTCACAATCATGTCATGGACAAGTTTTGATGTGTATTGTTTATTAAACCAGAGTATCAGTATCTAAAAATTTGCTAGAGTGCAGAGTAACTCACTTTTTCTGAACATTTTGAAATTTGGGCATTTTTTGCCAACGAAGAAACAGTCTAGATGCAACGCTCATGTGCGCCTGCACTTAGAAAACTGTAATGTTAGCTTTAGTTTAGTATATAGGTTAGGCGACTTGTCGTATTTGTTTTAGTTTAAGTAGTGCTTCATGCTCCGACAAATTTGTGCTGTCGATTATAACTGCGCCACATTGAAGACTCGTGTGTGCACTTTTAATGTAGTCAAAAACAATGGGGCTACACCTTCCGCTTCCTGGTAATCCGGAAGACGTGTTATCGGTCGGAAAAAACCAGGTGGCGCCTAAAATAAACATTTTGCAGAATTTAAGTTAGGATTTATGTAGGTTAGTTAGGATTTAGATTTTAAGATGTTACTGTGCTAACAGTCATTTTCTTTTTTTAAGTTTTATCTTTTATGGCTTTGTCGCGATTGTTACATGCCGAAATTCGGCCTGTAAACATTTCAATAAGTTCCTAATTTGAAAGGGATTTCGCGCCAATGATTTAAAAAGATGTGCGTGTATTTCCGTCGCTTGAAATAGTTGCGTTTATGCAAGAGGATTGCGCAGACGCGGAGTGGGGAGAAAGTGGGTGAATTTCCGATACGTTAGGACTAGTCAGCGAGACGTCGACGAGTGTAGTTATCTTTTGCCGTATCTTGTCTTTTTTCAGGTTATGTAGGTTTCCTGCTTATACCTAATTACCGTACCTCTACCTGTATTCCTTCGTCGTACCTCTACATAAAGAAAAAGACGAAATCTGAATTTGGATTCGACAAGGAGGCCTAACAGATCACCCACGCCCTAAATGCTCAGCGAAGCCCAGCTGCCGCCATAATAGCGTAATGCTGTGAGAAGTCCTATAATACAAGGCTATCAGTGATTGGCAGCATGGATACAACGTAACATAGTGTACAAAGAAACGTTTTAATACTCACTTCTGAATGGAATACATGCTTTAAAATGTGTTACGTTCACTTTCCAATAATAAAATTAAAACGTACTTTTTGTCTTTTATTATTCGTCTATGTAAATTCTGCTTCAATCTTCCAACACCATCCTGTATATTTTGCCTTCCTACAATAAGTATGCTAGTCAATAATTTCATTTAAACCCATTTGCTGCAATTTAGAAAGTTTCCGCGATAATTTACATCGTCTGTACTTTGTTTTAGGTGTCCTTTGACTCGATGCACATTGCTATAGAGCATAACTACTCCGCATATTACTTCAATCTAGAATCTCGTTGAAATAATGTATTGTATTCTTTGATAAAGCGCGTTTCCGGTTTTTAATCACATTTTGTATGTTTAATAACGACGGATTGAATTTTGAATTCGTGTTATTAAACGATGTCATTTTACTTGATTCTTTCTGCAACACGATCAAGCATAATTGTCATTTTCGTTGTTTTCTAAAAAATTTTCGTGCACACATCACTGTGTGGTAAGTACTTTTATTGTTTAAAAACAGGTACTTTTCTTTTGTAAGGGGTCTAATTTTTACCTGTACTTTTTATAGCTTCTTCCGGTGGATAGAACCGTTTGTTGCTTGGGCCCTAGTTGATGAGGCGCTTGCCCCTTTCTTTTATGGAGGGATACATGAGCCTAATTCCATCTGCTTCGCCCTGCCCTTAGGGAGGGTGTGATCCATCCTACGCTGTGAACTTGATGATAAGTGTTTACTCAATACTTTCTTATATGGCTATTATGTAAATGTTGAAACAACATATGTCCACGGTTCTATGGATGAATGACCTTGTTAGTTGTAAAATGACTGGTTTTTTAATGTGCGAGGATATGTGTGATCAATATTATAAGTTTACCGATTTATTTATTGTGATAATTTTATGTATTTAATTCTGTACTTACATCACTGATTTAGAGCTATTGTTTTTAGAGGGGTAATTTTGTTTCTTTCTGTTTGAAAATTAATATAGGGCAGTGACCTAAAAACTGCAGCTCGCCATTTTGAAAAGTGATTTTTTGTTCTCCCGGATATATGTATAATAGTGATAAATTTGGATCCTTTTTGTTTTCAAATTTGGTACTACTATGCTTTGTAACATATTTTATTTTATTTTTTTTAGTTTATTGCAGGCCCTTCCTTTATTTTTCTCTTGTGGTTGTCAGACCCTGCCTACTCCCCCAACTGAGCCCGGGCATTCTTTCATTGTTATGTCAGCTACGTCGATGTTTGTAGTAAATGCTTTTTGGAAACAAAAATACATCAATACTACGAGTAAATATTTGGAAAAATACTAGACTTATAATACCAAACAGCTTTGAACGTTTTTCTGGAATTCTCCCAATATTATCCAGGTATATTAAAATTTTCAATAATTTTAGTGGATACTGAAATAAAGAATTGATTTGTTAAAGAAATCAATTACTTTTAACATTTTGATCACCTTCTACCCAATTTATAATCTGGAGTTGATGGATGTATATTTCTTCAATACCTATTGCGTACGGCAGTGTATACGCGGGTAGGTAGTAAATAAATAAAATTGAATGTTTTAAAATCAATCGGCCAATGTAATACTTTTGAAAAATATTTCTAAATAATAACTATTAAAATTACCTCCACTTCGATTTTCTCAAATATGCTTGAATATTCAAACATGTATCTTTTTATGTTTTAAAGTACTACAGTTCAAAATTCATACTTACACGTCATGAGTAGAGGTTCTGTACATTGTGTACCACATCCATTTGAACAACATCGTTCCGTTCCATTACATGCTAAATCAGAATTACATTCAAAATCACATGAAGTAGTTACTGGAGGCACTAAATAAGGACACTGTCCAATTTTCTTTGGAAGACCTTAAGATTAAAATTTTTAAAACGCCAAAGTTTGAAAAAAGGTACTTACAAGCAGGAACTGGTGGACAATAATGATCTTTGCAGCTAACTTCAACCATCTGACACTGTTGATCATTATTACATTTAATCGATTGACATGGGTCCCGGCACTGACATGATGGACAACCAGTTCCATCTTCCAAAACAAATCCATAATCACATCCCATTCTGCACGTTAAGTCCAAGCAATCCATTGAATTTCTTAATTCAGTGCAGTTCTTTGTCTGACTTTTCATAGCTCGCGTGTTGTTTATTTCTGTACCAAATTGATCAACGCACCAACATTCATGTCCATGGCATTGCGTTGCTACATAATTGCCTTCAGTATCACAAGAGGGCTGAGGAAGTGCTATGGTCATTCCTTCTCTGGTTCCTTCCATATTTTCCGTAAAACTTTTAATATATTCGCACACTATAATTAACAAATTAATATTATTATTGAAGTGATCTGCAAAAAGGCATAAGATGCAGTGAAATTAACATAATACAGTTGTTCATTACTAAACGCAAAAACATTTCATTTACAAAGAAGGCTAACGGTATAGACTGTAACATTTCTTTATGAACGTTAGAATCAAATTATTTCTATTAATAAATTCTGTATTGGTGAATTTGAAAAACTTTGTTGTTACTTATTTTGTTAAAAATTTTCATCTAAGAGCAGTATCTAACCTAAACGAGGTCATGGTATTATAATTTTACTATAACAAATTATTATTATATTTACATCATTTGCATTTACATTGTACCAGAGTGCTCTATCGCATTTCTTAGGCAGTTATATGAATACTTAGAAATCTTACGATTTCTATTTGAAAGTAATTTCTTAATTGTAGGAGATTTTAATATTAGTAGACTCAATGATTACTATCAATACCATGTTAGTGACATTTTTGTAAGAGTACTGTTTTCTTTACTAAATATCTACAAGTGCAAACAGTTAAATAGGGTTACTAATAATCTGGACAGAATTCTTGATTTAGTTATTTCAAGAATGACCTGCAAAGTAAATCGATGTACCTTCAGTTTAGTAAAGGAGGATTTATATCACCCTACATTAGTTATTGGGATTCCTCTTGGAATATATAAACCAACGGAATTACATTTACGTCCTACAGATTACAATTTTAAGAAGAGCAATTTCTTGCAAATGTATCATTTAATTTCACAAACCAACTGGAATGACCTTCAATATTATTCTGATGTGAATGCTGCTACGACTTGTTTTTACAATATAATGTACAATATTTTTAAGGAGTGTGTCCCTAAGGCAAAGGCAGTAAATCACCACTGTCCTGCATGGTTTAATCAACAAATCATAAAAGGTCTGAGGCAAAAAAATAATTTAAGAAGGTTATATTATAGGGTTGGTGATGTTCGGATTAAGAATGAGTATACTAAGTTAAGAAGTAAGTTCAAACAAGAGATTGATAGAGCTTATCGTCACTATATAAATAGTTTGCAAACAACCATCACGGAGGATCCAAAGTCATTTTGGCAATTTATCAACAGCAAAAAGATAAGGAAGCAACTCCTAATATAATGTATAAAGATGAGCAAGAACTTACTAGTGGGGAGGATATTGCTAATGCATTTGCATCTTACTTCAGCAGAGTATATAACATCGATAATACAGTTGGTACTGGTAATAATTATATTACTGATATGTATATATATATATATATATATATATATATATATATAACTCAAATTTAGAAGGGGTAGAAAGGGAAGAAGAAGGGTAGAAAATTAATTAACGACATCAAATAATTTTAATCACTGTGTATAAGGACGCTTTCTATAAAAAGAAGCAGAATTAAAATGCTCAACGTGTATTTAATTTAATTGTTCCAAGAAACAAATAGAAATTACGTGCAAAATTTATATTAATTAATTTAATTTTTAAGTAATGGGTATTAAACAAAGTGTACAAATAATAAATTAATATTTAGTGCGTATTCGCTAAAAATTAAAGAGTAGAAGTCAATGCCATTCATTATTATTTTAGTTGGAGTTAATTGAACTATTATTAATAATATAATAAGCATAAAAGCCTGTGAAAATCCAAGGTTAAAATACCATGAAATAAAAGCTCTGAGAATTATATTAAAACGTTAATTAGGAGCACACACCTGCGTATTTTTAAAAGTCAATTTCAGTTTATTTTGTTTGGATAAACATGAAAATTCTGCGTATATTGGAAACGGTCGGATAAACCGTAGCTTACATTAACAGGAAGGTTAGATGTGGGGTTATTTAACTCAAGTAAGTCACGTACGAATACACGTGGATTGAAATAGCCCATAATACAGAGTATTGATTTGTACCACTCAGACCAAGGTAGAAAAGGAAGAATAAAATGCTTCAAGCAGAGACACTAATAATTAAAGGCGTGATTTGTGTAGCGTCACGAGGAAATGATTGGTTGTAATAAGATGCAGATATGAGAGGTATAAACGTAACGATTTCTATACAAAATTAATTAGTTATTCTCGGACGTGGTTGCGTGCCGTGTGGAAAATTCTTAGATTTTCAACTGGCGCGTGTGCAAATTTTTAGAATCGCTGTGCCGGACTGTCGAAAAGGGAACATAGTATGCGAAATTCTGAAAACTGGCCGTCGCGGGACAAAACCGACATACAGGCGAGCTATTATATAAACCCGGACTTTAAACAGTTTCGCTCTCTTAGATTTTCGATTTTGATTCAATACTTTAAACAGTTTGCTCTTATATTTTGGTGATTATTGAATACTTTAAAACAGTTTGCTCTTTACGTGCTACGATACAAGTTATTATGCATTAGTGCACTTAGAAAAGAAGATACAAGTAACGATAAACGAATAAACAAAAATATGCAGTTTTGGGGTATAGCGTGAAAGAAGTATGAATTTCTTTGCTATTTTTCGGGGGTGTTAATAATTAAATGTTATTTGTAATCGTGATTGGATCCACAAAACAAGATTTTGATATACTTAGATGAGTTTCTGAGAAGCTCTGAAACAACTTTAGATGAATGGTGGTGTAGAAAATTTTAAAAGCGTTCAGAATCAGAAGCCGTAAACATAACCCAGTTGGAATGGTGTGATTAACAAAGGACGATGTACATTGGAGCCACGAGTGCATTAACCTTCAGGTAACTTATGCTTTGTTGTTCGATTTTTGATGTTTTGGTGTGTGTTGAATAACTTTATAATTTATTTGCTAAAAAATGGACAGTAGTGAATTTGTACAAACAACAAATTTTTAATTTTAAGGTGAAATTTTCTTGTTTAAGTAGAAAGGAGTATTTAGCAGTTTATGTTCTTGATTATGATGAAAATTTGGGTCTGTCTTTGAGCTCAATTAGACTAACCTCTTTGATTAACGTAAAGGGGTGGAACATGCTCCCTTTTATTCAGACTTAGGTCTGCACATATTGTAACTTAATTAGTATGCATCCTACCAGGACTTTAATTCTGGATGCAAATTAAAATGATGACAAATTTGAACTTGAAATTTTATGATACTGAAATTTATGCTGAAATTTAATTTTGAAATTTTAATGTATTATGAATATTGATGTAAATATAGTTAACGTTGATGTTTGTGGTAGGAATGTGTTTGTTTTTTTTATGAATGAGGA
Organism: Platerodrilus igneus; assembly: GCA_036346225.1. NCBI lineage: Eukaryota > Metazoa > Arthropoda > Insecta > Coleoptera > Lycidae > Platerodrilus > Platerodrilus igneus. The sequence continues at coordinate 1,100,891 of JARFIW010000394.1, read as the reverse complement.
TGGAAGTTTTAACTAGGTGAGCAGCCGAGGCGGAAAGAGTAAAAAGGCGACTATCTGAAGAGATTCAACAGGGCGAGAATCACAGCAAATCTTGGTGCCCAGTTCGAGAGGCTCGAATATTTTTTTTACTCTGGTGAGGCTTTTTGGAGGATTCACAGCAATATATATATATAATCAGTTGGTTATTAATAAGATTGAGGAGTTTGATGTCAGAGAGGCAGTAAAGAGACTAAAAGTTAACAAGTCCATTGGATTGGACATGATACCTGGTTATGTTGTAAAGGGTTGTATTAATTTCTTTGTGCATCCGCTTACTGTCTTATTTAACTTAAGTCTAAAAACCAAAACATTTCCAAATATTTGGAAAAGAGCTAAAATTTGCCCAGTGCACAAGAAGTGAGATAAAGAAAAGATTAAGAACTACAGACCGGTTGCAGTGTTATCAGTGTTTGCAAAAATATTTGAGTCTATTATGTATAAGCACATCATAAACTCTATTTCTAATAAAATCGCAGTAGCTCAACATGGTTTTATGCAGAATAGATCTACAGTTAGCAACTTAATGAATATTACACAGTTTATAACGCATACTCTTGATCATGAGGGACAAGTGGATGTTATCTATATGGACTTCTCTAAGGCATTTGATACAGTGAACCATAATATTGTTTTAGGTAAACTTGAAAAGGAATTTGGTTTTTCATCTAAACCTAGTATCATTCTTCAAATCATACCTTCAGGATAGATAACTAACAGTTGTTGTTAGGAGTCATAAGTCGTCGGTATTTACTGCAAGTTCTGGGGTGCCACAAGGGTCCAATCTAGGACCATTATTGTTTCTAATATTTATTAATAGTTTGACGCAAGTGATTAACTATTCATCAATTTTGCTGTTTGCCGATGATCTACAAATATACACAAGAATACAGAAAATTTGCAGAATGATATTTCCAGTGCTGTAAGTTGGTCTGTGGAAAACAAATTATATTTTAATGAAAATAAGTGCTGTGTTATGTCTTTCACAAGAAAAAATAAACCTATACATACAACTACAATATGAACAGAACAGTACTTGAGCGTGTAAACGAAATGAATGACTTAGGAGTGCTATTTGACACAGCCCTTACATTTAATAAACATGTGATAAAAACAGTTAATAAAGCTTCTAGAGCATAAGGGTTTGTAATCTGCAATACACAGAATTTCAATGATATTCAGTGTATCAAATGTCTTTATGTAACATTTGTAAGAAGTATTCTGGAATATGCATCAATTATTTGGAGTCCATATTACAAAAGTCATCAATACAATATAGAACGAATCCAAAATAAGTTTCTAAGATACATTTACTACAAATCAACAGGGCATTATGACTGGAATATGTCAAAAAAGAACTTACTGGGATTGTTTAACTTACAAACATTGGAATCCAGAAGAAATGTAAACGCTGTATTGTACCTGCATAAACTAGTACATGAGAAGGTAGATAACTCACATGTTTTGCAGTACATTAGCATATATGTTCTGACTTACCCCACTCGGTTACATAGTACCTTTTATCTAGCAGAAACCCCTAGGACAAATCTTTTGATTAATTTACCACTATACACAATGTGTAGCTTGTACAATAATATAGCAAATCAGTGTGATATTTTTGGGCTGTCTCACAAGGAGTTAAGTAGCATGTTAGTTAACTTGTTGTAATATTCTAGTTAGTACTATAGATATGTATTATAAAATATCTGTATGTATCGTTACTCTATAATTGGGTTATTCCTGTTGAGTACGTAATAATAAATAAATAAATAAATAGTTAAAGTTCATTTACCATCCCGTTTAGTTGCGAGGGTCGCTTGATAAATTCCTCAATATAAAAGTAATGCTTGAATAATTTGGTATACTAATTTTTTTCTATACATGTATCGCTAGAATATTGCTTTTGTGTAGTGAGCATGATTTTTTTCCATTTATATCAGTATTGCAACGCATTTTAAGATCTATTTGATCTAGACGAGACTTGTCATCGTAGTTGGTTGCTCAGCAGTATGTTAGTCTAGACAAGACTCATGAACAGTTATCGCTCAGCATTTCATAAGTCTAGACGAGACTCGTGGTAAGTTTGTTGCTCTAGTATTTTTCGAATTATTTTTTTTGAGGATGATATTGAAGTTTTTCTTTATTAGTCTAGGTGAAGCTCAAAGGAGGGCTTGTCACCCTGGCAATTATATGCGTTGTAAGATATTTTTTCTTGTTCTTCAACAATTTTATCAGTAAATCGAGTCTTAATTACCGCTATCTCTTCATATATCAATTCAGACCACACTAGGTTGGATGAAAATATCTTTAAAATCTCTCAAGCTTTGCGTACATACAAAATTTTTCACGTTTCATTTCTTTAACGATTTACCTATTGTTTTTGTCCCTACTATGAATTAGTTAACTTTATTCAGCTACTTTTTTTTTATACAGCACTTACCTTCTGCACTTTTGCCTTATTTACATTAAACTAGCTATCTTTTTGCTACCTGTTGACTTTTACTTGAATTTATTGTTAGTCACATATCAGTTTATTATCTAGGCCCCCCAGTATAACTTTGTCGCTTCACTTAATTAATCCTTGCACCTCTTCTACAACAGATTATTCTGTTTTCAGCATTTATCTTACATCGTTTAATTTTGTGGTGATTGTCGTAACTTTGGTTGCAATAACTCATTGAATTTTTATGATTGGTTTTAGCTGATGTTTTGAGTGGATGCTTTTTCTTTGGGCTCATATAGGAGCCGCAGCCTATGCCATTGTAAGAAATAGTCCATATTCGCAGTTGCAAAAAACTAGGAGTTTCTATTCCATGCGTTTTTCTTCTGAATTATTACAGTCGCCCACTTTATCCTTTATCATTACTTGTTTTCTCTTTCTATTAAGTTACCAGAACATGTAAACATTTTTTTGTTGTTTTTTATTGAACTTCGTGGTCAGGTGCTATCGCTTTTTATTGATATCTTATGGAATTCTCGGTTGTTTTTAGCATATTGGGACAGTATGTTTGTATTTAACTGCTTATAGTTAGGCATTCATTTGTGTTTATGGCGTTACCGTTTCTAAAAATTACCTTGAAACAGTTGGTTTTTTGTGTGAAGGTATCTGTAGTGATACTTTTAAGTTGTTGTTTCAACTTTTGTCTGATTTTCTTATCGCAGTGGATGCACTCGTTAGGAAAATGAATTGTACTAGTTCTCGTTAAGAATCTAGTAATTTTTTAACTTATGATGTATCTTAACTTGTCTGATTAATATAGCAGATGGTCCTTCAGACCGACCTGAATTTAATAGAGACGAGTTTCTACCAACTCTCGGACACTTGTCCTAAAACTCTACTTTTTCTTATCCTGCTGTCTCCGTTTCCGCCTGATCTTTCATTCGGTAGACCTGTTATTGTCCTGGAACACTCCTCTACCACAAGAGTGATTTTTCCCTCACTCCGGGCTTACTGACCATATTGGTTGGTTGAGTAGTGCTTTTCTATCCACCTTTTCTGTCTCTTTTGCTCAATGTGAGCTCTTCCTTTATTCTCTTCTACCTGGAAGTGTCACTTATACATTCCAAAATGCCTACCTCCCTCTTTTTACCTTTCCTATATATCTATTGCCTTTTCATTTCCGTTAGTCACCGTGTGGTTGCGCGGGGGTTTTCACAGACACCCGGACCACGTCTCTGGGAATCTTTCGTGAGGTCATGCGGTGCCGCTGTCAGCGCACATGGCTGCTAACAGTGCATGTACGTATGAGTGTGTGTATGTGTGAGTGTAAGAATTTATATATATATTGCTGTGTAACCACCAAAATATGGGAACTACGCTTTTCGAATCGAGCCTCACGAATTGGGCGTCAAGAATGCTGTGTATCCTACAAAAGCTATTCATTACCTTAACTGTGTTGGTCCATTGACTTTCTTCTGATAATCGCCTCGGCTGCTCCTCTAGTTAAACCTTCATCCTCAATCACCAAAAAAAAACAAACACATTCCTACCACAAACATCAACATTAACTCTATTTACATCAATATTCACAATACATTAAAATTTCAAAATTAAAATTCAGCATAAATTTCAGTATCAGAAAAGTTCAAGATTAAATTTGTTATCATTTTAAAGTGCATCCAGAATTAAAGTCCTGGTAGGATGCCTACTAATTACTATAACAATATATGCAGACCGGAGTCTGAGTACAAAGGGAGCATCTACCACCCCTTTACGTTAATTAACCAGGTTCGTCTAATTGAGCTCAAAGACATGCCCAAATTTTCATCATAATCCAGAACATAAATACAAAATACCCCTTTCTACTTAAACAAGCAAATTTCACCTTAAAATTAAAATTTTATTGTTAGTACAATTTCACTACTGTCCATTTTAAGTAAATCAATTATAAAGTTATTCAACACACACCAAAATATCAAAGTTCGAACAAAATAGTATAATTTACCTGAAGGTTACTGCACTCGTAGCTTCAATGTACATCGTCCCTTTGTTAATCACACCATTTCAACTGGGTTATATTTACGGCTTCTGATTCTCAACGCTTTAAAAATTTTCTCCATCACCATTTATTTAAAGTTGTTTCAGGGCTTTTCCGGAACTCATCTGTGTATATCTGAACCTTGTTTTGTGGATCCAGTCACGTTTATGCACCATTTAATTATTAACACCCCCGAAAAATAACAAAGAAATTCATACTTCTTTCACCAATATACGCCAAAACTGCCTACTTTTGTGTATTCATTTGTCGTTGTAAATTTTACTAATTGGTACAGTGATACTAAACTTTATTACCTTGTATCTTCTTTTCTAAGTGCACTAAAGTATATTCATTGTAGCACGTAAAGAACAAGCTGTTTTACATCACAAAAAATATTCGAGCAAACTGTTTAAATTATTTAATCATACCCGGAAAACTAAAAAGCACTGTTTAACGCATTGAATCAAGTCGAAGATCTAAGAGAGCTTGTTCATATTCCCCTGGGTATATATAGAGGTTAGCCTGTCTGTCGGTCGAGTCCCCAATTCTAAAGAATTTCGCATGCTAGGTTCCCATTCCGCAGTCCGGCATGCGATTTTTACGAAATTTGCACTCGCGCCAGTTAAATCTCAGAAATTTCGACATGGCTTGCAACGTCTGGAAATAACTAATTGAATTTTATACAGAAATGTTATTTTTACCTCTCAAATTTTGTCTTTTACTTTCAACCAATCGTAACACAGTGACGTTGCTCATATCACGCCTTTAATTATTAGTGTCTTTGTCTTACGCATATTGTCCGTCTCTATCTAACCTGTTCTTATTGGTGCAAATTGATATTCTTTATTATCGATTATTTCAGTCCATGTGGACTGTGAAATAACCCACCTTTAGCATTTCCCGTAACTATTATGTGACGGTTTCTCCAACATTCTCTGTAACCATTAATTATCTGCAGAATTTACGCAGAATGAGCTTTTTAAAAATACACAGGTGTTCAAACATAATAACACTTCTACGATTTGCATTTTATTGGGTTTTTACAAGTTTTATAGATATTATATGTCACTAACGGTTCAATTAACTTCAATTAAAAATAATACCCTTTAATTTTTAGTAAATCCTAATTAAATATTCAATTATTATCAGTACATTTTGTTCAATACCGGTTACTTAAAATAGAGTTAATTAATATAAATTTTGCACGTAATTTCTCTTTGTTTCTTTATTAGGAATAATTAAATTATATGTAAAGCTTTTTAATACTGCTTCCTTTTTTATAGCAAGCGTCTTGTAGATGATTTAAATCTCTTATTTTTAATAAAACGAATGAATTTTTATGCTTCACGGTTTTTTTTAATAACGCGTACCTTTTCCCAAAGCTTCTACACGGTGATTAAAATTATTTGATGTGATTATTTAATTTTCTACCCTGGTCAAACACTTGTGAAATGTTAATTTATAATTTTCTTTTGCCTCGACTAGCTGATTCAATTAAATAACGCACTTCTATAATACACAGTATAATGATTGAATATTTACAACTCCTTTGACTATCTTCTCCCTTTTTATATAATGTACATCTGTCAAATTATTACAAATCAAGCCAGCAAAACGAGATTTGTATTACTTTTAAAGACTTATTGAAACGTTTCAAGCTGTCTGCAACTTTTTATAAAATATTCGCAAGAAATCCCCAATTTGTCGGCTTTCACACTTTCAATTATGATTGAAATAAAACAGTTTAAAAATAAATCATATCAAAAATATTTGAGATAAAACAGTTTCAAAAATAAGACATCAAACTCTCTAACCTGAATTATTTTCATGGGTTCTCCCAAGAATTGAAGTTGATATCCAAAACGTTATTGGTACGTTTATTGCAATGAAAGGTTTTTCATTTTCTCCATAGAGTATTTACCATCAATTTGCTTAAACGGGCAGCATTCTCCAAAATTGTATTTTTGATCGTAGTGTTTCGTAATTTAAAATTCTACAGGAATCGTGACATTATTTTACTTGTAATTTAGGATTGTAATTTCTATCGTAATTGAAATGGTAAATTCTGATTGACATTCCAAGAAGAATTTAGATCAACCTTCAGATTAATTTAGATGGACATTCAGAGTAATTTAAATGGACATTCAGAGCCGTTTCAGAAATACGGCACAATTTTCACAATTCTATACTTTATAATTTCACTGTTAACAAATATTTCTTATTCGCGTAAATATTTGGCACTTTCAATTATAATCACTGCCCAGTTGCAAATTGTACTAACTTGATATTCAATTCTCCAGATATTTATAAGATCGTCCCACTATTGTTTGTGATTCGCTGGCTTCACGTGCTAGGCAAGGCAAGTATATTATCACTTGTTATGTTTGGAAAATTTACCAATTGTATGTATTTTAATTGCATGACGCGGTGATTGAAGTTACGTAATTCAATTGTGATGCCTTATATTTACTTCAGGAATCCCAGGAACTTCGTACATATTGAGCACGTAGTGCTTGTTTGTTAGCTTTATTTTAATCTAAATTGAATAAATTTGGTATTTGTTTATTTCCCAATAAATTGGATTTTCGAACAACTGTGGTTCTCTTAGATCACGTACGCCTTTAAATAAAGCATAATTCTGCGTGCGTTTACGATAATATCTTTACACACTTTATGAATGTTTATCTAGCCACTTCATGCAGGTTTTTCACTGATTTAATTTTTATGCGTTTCATTACCTTTTTAAATTCTAATCCCTGCTAGTAGCTACACTTGGATATGTGTTTTAATTGTTTGTACTGCTATATACAGTGTGCTCCCAACTAATAAATTTTTATAATAACCTATTTACTCTTTTAATATCTATAATTTCGTGCTTCTGATGCTTGGGAGTTTCCCTTGCTTATTCTACCACCCCAATGATTTAACCTACCCCTAAATTAACCCTATAACTACAGCAATATATATATATATATATATATATATATAAATGTATGGATATCGTATCGATATCTCGGCCCTTCATACCGTTATAACTAACGAGCCTGCCTCACAGGTCGCACTCTTCTAGGGGGTATGAGTATCTTACCTATATAACGGCTTCAAGGAGCCACTCTATTTTGTATATTTGGGATGGATGACAAAACGGCTTGGTGAGCTGGGGAATTTTACGCTATATCTTTAATGTATGTAGTCGTAGCATGCTTTAGCGTGCTGGGACGTTTCGGATCCACCTATTGTTGTCTAGTTTTATCTTAATATCTTTATCTTACCTATTATCTTTGATAATAACTTGAGCTTAATATCTTTATCTTACCTATTATCTTTGATAATAACTTGAGCTTAATATCTTCATCTTACCTATTATCTTTGATAATAACTTGAGATCTTTTTTTGTGTTTTTTTAACGTTTGGTATTTATGATCAGACGTAGAAATTATTTTTTGAATATTGAGTGAAGAAGCTAACCTGATGGTAGCAATGTAATTTGTTAGGTTAGTAATGTAAGAAATTAATAAGATGGTACTGTTGGTAAATTTGTTAATTCACCACCATGTCATGAACAAGTTTTGATGTGTATTGTTTATTAAGCCAGAGTACCAGTACATAAAAATTTGCTAAAGTGCAGAGTAACTTGCTATTTTGGACATTTTGAAATTTGGGCATTTTCTTGCCAAAGAAAAAACAGTTTAGATGCAATGCTTATGTGCGTATGCACTTAAAAAACTGTAATGTTAGCTTTAGTTATAGTATATACGTTATGCGACTTGTCGCATTTGTTTTAGTAGTGTTTCATGCTCTCCCACAAATTTGTGCTGTCGATTATAACTGCGTCACATTAAAGACTCGTGTGTGAATTTATAAATGTAGTTCATAAACAATGGAGCTACACACTCCGTTTCCTGGTTAATCGTAAGACGTGTTATCGGTTGGAAAAACCAGGTGGCGTCTAAAATAAACATTTTCTAGAATTTAAGTTAGGGTATATGTAGGTTAGTTAGGCTTTAGATTTTAAGCTTTTACCGTGCTAACAGTCATTTTCTTTTTTAAGATTTTTTTCTTTTGTGGCTTTGTCGCGATTGTTACATGCCAAAATTGGACATGTACACTTTTTAAATTTGTGAGTAAATTCCCGGCATTATTTCAAATAAACTAATTAAATTTCCGTCATTTCGGACAGTTGCGTCGGTGCAAAGAAAAGCGCAGGCGAGGAGTGGGTAAGTGCGCGGTTTGATCAGGTCATGAGAGGATTAGCCAACGAGACGTCGAACAGTGACGTTTACCTGTGTCGTTCCTTTGTCTTCTCTTTTAGAATGTAGGTTTCCTTTACCTCTACTGTCTATCGTTGCCTTCACTTATTCCTTCGTCCTGCCTACAAACAGAAGAAGAGGGAAGACGATAAATCTGGATTCAACGAGGGCATGACGTAACCCACCTCAAACAACACCTAAACGAGATCCATGGAAATCAGCATGGCCCTTGCGCACGGATGACCGCAAAATCGTGAAGAGTTCCACATTTTTAAGTGAGTACATTTTATCTTTTTAGGGTGCATCTTGTATCACTGTAAACATATTTGGTACGTGATACAATTTGACACGAAATTATGTCGTAATATCTTTGTTGTGCAATAATGTGAACGTGTATAGTATCCGTGTTGCCAACTGTGGAAGTGGCTCTGAACACGCGCGTGCGGGATTATAACAGTTACGCCGGGAGTACAACACAATGTCGTGGTCACTATTTTAGTGTTTGTAATATAAAATAAATTAAATGATTCGGTAAATTATTACTTGCTTTAATTTATAGCATTTAGTCAAAAAATACAAACACAAATTTGAAATATCAACATCAAAAATTTGTCAATTCTAAAACAACGTCATCTGCACCAGGCAACAATAATCAAATTTCCTTCAATGATGAATGAGAACACTTGGACAAATATTTTGTCCGCCACACACCTCACTCTACAACATTTTTAGCTAGCACTAAATCAAATTCTCTTGGATTCCTATTCCACCCATCTGTTTTGTTGCGGTATTTGGTGAAGGCGATTTTCTTTACTTACTTTACTACTTTCTTTCTTGTGTTATACTCTAACTTTCTATATTCTAAGGTCTACTGTTAAAGTCCCGGTGCATAATTTATAAGAGCCACTACAACAGTTGGTAACATAATAAATACGTGCATAATGTTGCGCAATAAGGGGTTACGTCGTTATTACGCCTCAAATTATTATCGCATACAAAGAAAAGATAAAAGATACTCACGTAAAATGTGTAACTCGTCACGGCAATGCAGGTATAGGATCTTGGCGTTAGTTGGGCGTTCTTGGGCGTTTTTGGGGGGTGGTTCGGCCTTTGCCCCCCGTTGAAATCAAATTGGATTTGTCCTCTCTTCTTGTGTAGCGGTACGATAGGAATAAGGTGAGGAACGATACAGGGCAGAGATACAACAAAGGAACCTACATTACTTGAAAGAGAAGACAAAAAGGCACAAAAATCAACCTTACTGTTCGACGTTTAGTTGACTCGTCCATGACGTGACGGAAATCATCACTTACTTCCCCACTCCCCGTCTGTGCAATCTCGGGCGCCGACGCAACTATCTAAAGTGACAGAAATGCACGCACAAGTCTTTTAAAATATTGGCGCGAATTCACTTGCAAATTAGAAACTTACAATGCCAATTTTGGCATGTAACACTTGTCTGTACGAAATATCATAATAAGTGTTAAAGAATATGTTATTAAGCAAATTATGTAATAACCGACCACAATTATCCCCTTGGCTATCACTTAAGCATAAAATTTCTGATAAAGATGTGGAGGAAGGTTACTGATGTAGAGATTCCCAAGGCACGTGTGGAGTCTATGACAATAGAGCTTCTAGTGTAGATTGGTGAGTAACCAAACAAGATTGAAATCCACTCGGAAAAAGTTTTATTAGACTCACTATTTACATTAAGGGAGAAAAAATTGTTTACTGTAGTAAATTCAGTACCAACACCGGTATCTGTGAATAGTTTAGTGGAAAATAAATCGAGAACCAAATCACTTTGAGTATCAGTTGAATGGGAAGTGATTGGAGTCAAAAGTGAATTTGAATTTAGTTTATCCACTAAAGCCCGATGTGCAGCAATCTTAAGGTTGGCATCCTGCAGTTGCTGATTGAGGCAAGGTTCTTTATTCAAGGCATCCTGTATGAAAAAGTTGCAATCCTGTCCTAATTTTGTTAAGCAATTTTCAAGCAGATTTTTGACCTCTGCAAGTTGTTGAAATTTAGAATGATTATGATTAAAGTATTAGCAACCAAGGTGCTGGTAAACTATGAGATGCAGTTTTCACATAGTAGAAGGTTATCGTTTAATAATCTTTTGTACTTAACTCTATATAAGCAGCTTTTGTGGTATACACTATGGCACCAAATACAAATGTAATTGTTAAAAATCTTTTTAGGTTGGCATATAAAACCAGAATATTTACTGCAAGCATCCACACATAGAAAGTTGTCAGTCATAATAAAAAAATTTAATTAGTTGATCAATAGTTAATAGATCTGTGAAACGTGTATATAAAAATGTTGAAAATTTAATTTGCCAAATGGGTAAAAAATAATAAATATAAATACTGCAGATAGCCAAATGAGCTTGTTACGTTTATTTTCAGCATAATTTAAAATACCTCTTTTTCCTTTTTCATTCATTCCCCATTCAAACAGATTCCGTTTCTACTTTTAAATCCTTCAACATAATTATAATAAATACGCTTCTAATAACTTTCAGCTCAAATCTATTTGCTTTAGAACGAAAGTTTATGCTATAAATTAAATAGTTTATATCTGTTTTCGTTATCCGTGTTTCGAGTTTTCCAATCACCTGTTGGTATGGTATGATAATGGGAGGATTGCATTGAATTCTTGTTATTTAAACAAGTTACTCGATTCTTGCTGTATGAATACGACAATAATGACTCGTCGTTAATTTTACTTTTTGTTACCTTTTGTGTTGTCATCAAAATTTCGTGCACACACTGTGTGGTGAGTATTTTATTTTAAAAGAAAATGTACTTTTCTTTGGTAAGGTGGTTTAATCGTTAAAAAGGAGAGGTGATTAGAAATCGCTGCTGGTAAAAAATTTTAAAATTGAGGTAGCTCCCTGGAGGATAATGCTATCTAAAAAATTGCTCGAAATTCGGATAGCTGAGAAAAATCTAATATTAATCGATACCAAATAAGATATATTTATCACAAAAGAAACAAAAATAATCTTTTATATGTTCGTTAGAGGGTATAAGTGTAAAACAGTAAGGAGTGGTCGAATTTTAAATCTGTTTGCAGATTCGGATTCTGCGTAAAATTCTAGACTAATTTGATGTGTCGCATGGTTAAAAAAAATTTATAAGAACGGGCTGAAATTGCTACCGGTAAACAATTTTAAAATAAGGGTAGCTCCCTGGGAGATGATGTTATCTAAAAAAACTCCTAGAAATTCAGGTAGTTGATAAAAATCTAATATTAATTGATACTAAACAAGATATATTTATCGCAAAAGAAACAAAAATAATCTTTAATTGTTCGCTAGAGGGTATGTGTGTAAAACGGGGTTGGATTTTAAATCTGTTTGCAGATTCGGATTCTGCGTAAAATTTTTATACTAATTTGATGTATCGCATGACCAAAAAATTTTATAAGGACGGTCAGAAATCGCTGCGGGTAAAAATTCTTAAAATGAGGGTAGCTCCATGGGGGATGATGCTATCTAAAAAATTCCTAGAACTTCAGGTAGCTGAGAAAAATCTAATATTAATTGATACCAAACAAGATAGATTTACCGCGAAGGATGAAATGGTCAGTTGAAGAAAACTATTTTAGTCCAGAATGTTACCGGTAAAAAATGTTAAAATGAGGGTAGCTCCATGGGGGATGATACTATCTAAAAAAATTCCTAGAAATTCAGGTAGCTGAGAAAAATCTAATATTAATTGACACCAAAGAAGATAGATTTATCGCGAAAGACGAAATGGCTAGTCGAAGAAAACTATTTTGGTCCAGAATGAGTGAGGAAATGAGGGATTCTGGAAGAAATGAAGTTCCAGGATTGTCAATTTTACCCTACTCCGGGAAAACACAGAAACCCGTATGTTTCAAAAAGCTTAATCGCTATAATTGTTATAGCTCCACCCGGTGGACTGGAAAGATCTGGTTGAACCGCCACTCCTGTTGGTATGGGAGGACATACGCATGGCGTGATCCTGAGAACATCTGTTTCGCGCTGTCTTTGGAGACACTGTGACTAGTCTACACCGTGGACATTTCGGTGAGTGTTGCTTCCTTGTTTACGTTGAAACCTTATCTACTTAAACTTTCCATTTTAAACTCAGGCATTCCCAACATTAATGTGCATATATAAAAATTATAGAACTATTTTGGTATTTATTGCCTTGCTAGGAATGGCGTACTATTTGTTTTTAGTTACTTAAAAAAAATTAGACTGCTTAATAATTTGTAAATGGTTTAAAATGATTACCTGTAGGGGAGAGGATGTTTGTCAATGTTATTGTATTATTTCTGATAATCCTATTTACTGAACTTGATATTTACACTGATACTTTAGGACTGTGGTTTTTAGAGCTGTAATTGGGTAATTTTTCTTTGCGTAATTCATATGGGGTGGGACCTATAAACTACAGTTCGCCAATTGTAAGAAGTAATTTTTTTTTGTATTGTGGTTATTGATTTTGATTCTTGCTTTTGTTGTATACTACGCTGCTATGTCCAACCAGAATGTTATTTAGAATAATTATAGGTACTAATAAATATGTTTGATTTTTTAATTTTTTTTTATTTCAGGCCTTACTTTAATTTTTTTTCTTGTATTTGTACGATCCCGCCCACTCTGCCAACCGAGCCCGGTCAGTTTCTCTCCTTGGTTCTTTTTGACTACGTCGCTGCACGTAGCAAGCTGCAGGGTATGATCTTATTTGTATCGATACCAGTGGCAATTTAGCCTGGCGGCTTCGTGGCATGTGTGTGATTATTACGCCCAAGGTCCCGGGTTCGAATTCCGACACAGTCCGCTTGAAAAATGTTAGGCGAGCATTTTTAACAAAAATCACCCTCGTTCGAATTAGAGGTAAAATGGAGGTCCAGTGTGGGTGTTGTCATGCACGTTAAAGATCTATACCTTGCTTGGAACAGCAAGGGTTCGGCAAAATTTCAAATTTTCCAGGTTAAAAATATCCCTATCCCTATAGTATCCCTATAGTAGGGGATAAAGAATACTACTATAGTAAGCCTGCTTATCGTAAAAGGCGATTAAAAGGCGCAGCAAGGGGCAGCAGCCTTGCTGGCTAACAGATATTGGAGGAGGGTCGGTTGGTCTCGGGCGATCCTCAATAATTTACAAGCTTGTTGGGGGTTGGCCGTGACGGATACGGCTTTTTGCTAAAATCTTTAAAAACTGCGTTGTGGAAAGATATGGGAGCCTACCACAATATTTCCCAGGTGTGCGTGGCCTAAAACACGAAATACATATGATGGAGAGCTCACGAGTAAAATTCTTGTCCGGAGGTAAAATACTCCCTCATTCGGATCTCCGGGAGGGGGTACTTGGGGCTCGTCATCGTAAGAATATAAAACAACAGTTCGATTTAGTGATAGGGACTTGGAATGTAAGGTCATTACTTAGAGTAGATAAGTTAACGAATTTATTAGTCGAAATGAGAAAGGAAAAGCTGGACATTTTAGGTATTAGTGAGGTGAGATGGCCAGATAGTAATGACTTTTGGAAAGATAATTATAGAATAATTACAACTTCTTCAACTAATGGACAGGCAGGGGTAGGAATAGTGTTAGGTAAAAGATTAGGGCATAAAGTTAAAGAGTACTTACAATTTAGTGACAGAATAATTATGGTTAGATTGAGTACAAAACTCACAGGACACTGTTTTAGTACAGGTTTACATGCCAACAGCTCAGTACGAGGATGAGGAAGTAGAAAAGGTATACGAGGATATAAATAGTATAGTGAGAAAAGTAAAAGGAGATGAGAATTTAATAGTTATGGGCGATTTTAATGCGTCAGTGGGAGAAGGTACTGAGGGAAAAATGGTAGAAAATTTTGGGTATGGCAGACGAAATGATAGAGGAGAAAGATTAGTTGAGTTTTGCCAGGAACACAGATTAGTAACTGTAAACACCCTATTTGAACAACATGTTAGGAGAAGATATACCTGGAAAGCCCCAGGTGATAGGGCTAGATACCAAATAGATTATATTTTAGTTAAACAAAGATTTAGAAACCAAGTTAAAAACTGTCGTAGTTATCCAGGGGCTGACATAGATAGTGATCATAACTTAGTTAAAATGAAGTGTAAACTAAAATTCAAAAAATTGAAAAAGGTTAAAAGAGAGGATGGGATCTAGGTAAGCTTAATGATAGTAGGGTAAAAGAGGAATATAAACAAGTATTAGATAATAAGAGCAAAGAGATAGCTGTAGGAGGGAACGTAGAAAATAGATGGAAAGAAATAAAACTGACTGTACATGATACAGCAACACAGACTATAGGTAAGAAAAAAATAGAAGCGAGAAAACCGTGGGTAACAAAGGAGATATTAGATTTAATAGAGAATAGAAGAAAGCTTAAACCTTTCAGAGAAGTGGATAGTGAAAGTAAGCAAAAATATAATACAGATAGAAATAAGATAGTACATGAGTGTAGAAAAGCTAGAAATAAATGAATGGAGGAGAATTGTAAGGGAATACAAGATGATTTGAGAGTAGGTAAGACAGACAGGGCCTACATGGCAGTTAAAAAGTTTTTTGGGGAAGATAGGAAAAAATGTAATGGTATTAGAGACGAGAATAATGAGCTTCAAATAAATAAGAATATATGAACTAGTAAATGTAATATATGACACAGGTGAAGTTCCAATAGATTTCGAAAAAAATATTATTATTCCAATCCCAAAAAAGTCAGGAGCTGATAGGTGTGAGAATTTTAGAACGGTTAGTTTAACTTCTCATGCATCCAAAATACTAACAATAATAATTAAAAATAGAGTAGAAGCTTTGACTGAGAATTATTTAGGCGAAGACCAATATGGTTTTCGTAAAGGCAGAGGGACTAGAGAACCGATACTAATGATTAGGGTAATTATCGAAAAAAGGTTACAAAAAATTAAAAAGACTCATTTCGCGTTTGTAGATTTAGAAAAGCATTTGATAGGGTTAATTGGATTGTTGTGTTCAGGGTTTTGCAAAAATAGGAATCTCTCATAGGGATAGAAAAATTATTTACAGTCTATATAAAAACCAAAACGTAGTAATTAGATTTGATGAAATAGAAAAGGAAGCTAAGATTAGAAATTTGTTAGACAGGGTTGTATACTGTCTCCATTGATTTTTAATGTTTATATTGAGGAAGCTTTAAACTTAGCTAGAGAGAGAAAAGAGATAGGTATTAGTGTACAGGGACAGAAAATAGACATGTTTCGTTTTGCAGATGATATAGCCATTATAGCAGAGTCTAGAAAAGAGTTAGGAGAGTTTTTAAATATTTTAGATGAGATACTACAGAGTAACTATAGTATGAGAATTAACTCAGTAAAGACAAAGATAATGACAAGTGAGTTACAGCCTAGTTCTAAACCAAAATTAAAAATAGATAATACCGAGTTAGAGGAGGTAGATGAATTTTGCTATTTAGGTAGTATAATTACAAAGGATGGACGTAGCAGAAGGGATATAGTAGCTAGAATAGCTCGAGCTAGAAAAATGTTTTTAAAAAAGAAAAACTTACTAATACTAATAGTATTAGTTTAGATAATAGAAAAAGTTTCTTAAAGTCGTACGTATGGAGCGTTCTACTATGCGGTAGTGAGACTTGGACAATTAAAGAAGTAGATAAGAAAAAGATAGAAGCTTTTGAAACTTGATGTTATAGGAGAATGTTAAAGATTAGTTGGACAGATAGAGTAACAAACGAGGAAGTTTATAGAAGGATAGGTGAGGAATGTGGAAACAATTGAAGGTCAGGAGAGATAGAATGATAGGGCACCAGTTAAGACATGAGGGACTATTTAGTAAAGTTTTAGATTATAGACTACCAAATAAAAATAGAGTAGGAAGGCCTAGACAAAGCTATATTAGTCAAATTATTAGAGATTTAGGTTGTGAAGGCTATGTAGACCTTTTTAGACTAGCTCAGAATAGAAAAGAATTTAGAGCTGCGTCAAACCGACTTTAAGTAAGTTCGAAAACAAAACAAAAAAAATAAAAATCAGTTAACTAAATGTCACCAGGACATAACTCACAATTAGTTAGCGGTCTGGCATGTTGGTAGCGTTTCGTTGCTTAAGCCTTACCATACCATATAATTTAACTTCTTGGCCAATGTAGTACCTTCGGGTGGAGCATTGGAAAATGACAAGTAAGGCAGTTGAGCCTTCAATCGAGTGATAAAGGAACCACATATGCAATGGGTATATAATGTAATGACTGTTCAAGTGAAAGAAGCAGTAATGTTTTAGTGATGTATGTTTTGATTAGCCAGCTAACGGCACATGATAGAGTAGAAAGTTTACTACAGTTTGGTATGTTTCACTAATTAAAAACATTAACTACACAGCTTAAAGACATAAAATGACAGCACATTTTATCACAGTTTAGCATTTGAGCACTGTAGCACTATAGGTCTGAAATATTTTTCAGCAGGTTTAAAATATAAATTTAATTATTGATAAATGTTCAACATGATTTAATTTAATTTTAACAATTTTGTACAATAGTGAAAGAAATTAACGAACTATAGTGAGATATTGTGATAACATAAGTTGTGCCTTAATAATTTCTTGTAAAAGAGACACAATGTCCTAAACAGTAATTTCATCAATAAAGAAATCTGTTCATGCTTGGCTTAGGTATTTTATAGACATATTAGGTTCTATTATTACGACGTGCATTCTTTGGTTAATACTCTGGGATTGGAACTTTTAAACTGATGCTGTAGCATGTAATCCGTCACATTCTTAACCTTAGATATATGTATTAGGTTTTTATGATTACATCATCACCCAGTGGACTGTTGCCAGGTTCACTTCTGAGAAAATAAAAATGTTCATTTTTGATTAGGAGATTACGAAAAAAATCTAAATTAATTTTAAATTTTCATATTAAAATGTATGTTTACTTTTAATGACATAAATTGTTTCTTTCTGGCATATGGTGTCAACTAGTGGTTATTACAGTCAAGTACATGTGTAATTACTAATTTGAAGGTTCTAAGTTGATTTCTGACACAGACCACATAAAAACTGTTCGGCCAGCATTTTTTAGAAAATATGCCCTCGTTCAAATGAAAGGCTAAATGTAGTTCTAATGTGTGAGTTGGCGCACACATTAAAGATATCTACCCTGTTTGGTATGGCAAGGGCTTCGATAAATTCTAGTCTTACAAAGAAAAAGAAAACTCGCCTTCGGCCTAAACCTATACTTTTTGGTAGATAATTGAAGAATTAAAATTTTTGACTTCAACATTTAATATAAGTTGTCAGAGTTACACATATATACAAAAGGTAAAAATAAAACAATAAATAGGAACTTACTTGTTGGCGGCTTTTCATAATCAGAATTAAACTCGCCCTCGGCACCATCTAAAAAAATAAAATAAATAATACTAACAATTTAAACTAGTTTTCTTAATTAGTAACAATTATTGTAAGTTAATCATTAATGAAGTAGTTCTGAAGTTGATATAAAGATAGCACATGTTTAAAACATATTCATATAAAACACTATAACTAAAAATTAAAATAATAACCGATTAGCTGAACAGGCTTGAAATGCTAGGCTTTTGTATAATTCAAATTTCTGGGTAACTACTGGGTAACTACTTTTTTACATAATTAAACATTTCTTCTATAAATACAAATTAGTTTTATTAAAAACAAGCAGAGATAGGAAAAGAGAGGTAGAGGTAGACCAAGATCAGACTTTTGCACACAGATAGTGATAGATGCAGACTGCAAATTTCAGGGAAATGTCTAGGTTGGTTCAGACTAGGAAACAATGAGGGTACGCGTCCAACCAGTTCCAAGACTGAAGACCTAATGATGATGATGATGACTAAAAATGTTCAAATTAAAGTTGATCTTTATCACTATTACAATAATTTTTACCTTATTACGGTCAAATGACAGTATTAGATAAACGTACTTAGTACCAGGCGTGGTCATACAGACTACGCAACATTACACAAATGAAAGAAACTATTTAATTAACACAAAACGGCTTATCTTTGTTTACAGAAGTAGTTTTAGTGGGCCTAGCTCCCTCCGCTCTTATTAAACCTGCTCTGACGTCTAAATGTACAGCAAGGTGTTCGTAAGGTCGACGGCGATTTTTTTTTTCAAATTCCGCAATGAAGTTGTTGAACTTACAACTTTAGGGGACGTAAACGATATAGGTATTTAAGGAACGGTAGAAGGATTCAAAAGTAAACTTTACTGCATACTACAACACGCACAACGTACACGTCGATACGGTAAGGTAGTTCAACATAGATTCCTTCAAAACGTGCACTTTCACGTGAACTCGTCTTCAATCCGCCAACCGTCGAGCATTTTTATTGATTAGGATAATAACCACACATTCTTCAACGTGTGTGGAAATATTTATTCGACGAAATACATGCAATAAACTAGGTCTTAACCTATAATACACGAGAGCTCAAAAACGCAATTTTATGCGTAATACTGTTTACACACTTACTACCTTCTGTTTTTTAACAAAACCATTTCCCTTTCTGTTACCACAATAAAAGTTTCCCAAATTCAACAGATTCTCTGATGCCTTCGATATAATAAAATATAAGTTTTATAAAAACTGGCATTTTTCCAGCAGTTATTATTAAAAAATTGTTATTGTGTTAGAAACTTATTCAGAACGACTATCGTATTTTAGTTAAAAATGCCATAATTGAACAATACATGGTGTGTATATTATTGCGTCTTTTACTTAATCAAATTTCATTTTAATATTAAGATCAGGGGATTTTTAAATCCAGCATAAAAAAGCTTTTTTCCCATCCTAAATTTAATTAAGTTTTTACATGTAAAGTTTTACGATTATAATTTCCCACGAACCAGAGTACAATAATAACCCCATAATGTATTGCATGGATTCCTGTTAAGCGCGCATTTCTCAGGAAAAGGAAGTGAGTTTGTATATGGGGATTTGTTAGAGGGTACAGAAGCTCTAAGAAAAATTGTATGGCAATTCCCGAAAGGAACAAACAGCAAGCAACATGTAAATGAAATACCTCTGCAAGGGATAGGGTATGTTCAAGACATAAGTGCGGATTTAATGTCGGAAATCCATTTTGAAACCAAAGGTAGGAGTCTGTCCATTCAGTTGGGACTTCGTAAGGCATGTAAGAGTCAGGAGGTTATTGTGTGTGGATTTTTACTAAAGAAAAAGAGGAAAAATGGTAAAATGTTTGGAAATCCTGGAACTAAAAAGTGAGTGACACGTTTAAAAATCAATATGATGAATTTTTAAATGCTAATTGTATATGTTTTGCTAATAAGACAATAATGAAGTGTAAACAATTATTTAGTTGGACTAATTAGTAATTTAAAAAGCTACATTTACTAGTAAAAATATTAAATTAGCTTATTTTGGAAAGGACAATCATATAGTACAAAGTTAGTATTTAACTGTATTTTTTTTATTAACGATATTGCCATTTTTCTTTAGGATTTAGTTCAGCAACACCTGACCAAATTTCAGGGTGAGATTTATTTTTAGGAATGGATTTGTATATATATGGAAATTATTTTTATGTTAATAGAGTTTAAGGTTGGGTCGATTTTTATCTAATTTATTTAGGAAATAGTAAAAGTTAGCGAATTGTAAAGGACATCCAGCTACCCCAGTGACAGTCATATCTGAAAGGAATATTTTATTCTGAGAAATTTAATTATGACCAACTTTAGGATACCAAAGCAAGTGCGGAATAACAGTATTCCATATAGAAATGACATCAAAAGTCTTGTGCTGACAGACTGTTTGACACCCCTCGATTTTGACAGAAACAAGACCTTCAGGGCAAGTGTTAACGTAATGTAGAATTTTTTAATTTAAAACTTTGTTATTTATCATTTTTGTATTTTTATTTTTCTTTAGTTTTGTTTCTCATTTATGTATAAGACCCCACTCTTGAAACTGCAGTTAGTCAACGCACCCTTTATTATGGCGGAGTTCCTGCCCTTCCAGGGCAAATCAAAATAAATTGTTTTAATGCTATTTTACCCATAACAGCACACACATTTTGGATTTATCCCTGTATGTGCATTAGATTTGCCCTGTTCAGTCCAAAGTCCGTTTTTCTTATTGTAGTTTAAATGTAATCTACTTTCTTTTGTTTAATCACATCTGACTCGAAGGTTTAATCCTTTTGATTTCTTTACTACTGTCAGCTTCGTTCCATCAAATTTGGTGGACATATGTTTAGTGACTCAAATATTTAGTAGTTTAGGTTAAGTACTTAGATTACAATTAACTGTAGTATAGCTACTTGCCGAGGTTCAAAAATTAGTTACTTTTACATTGCAAAGTGTGCATGCATGCCATGAAGAGCATACGCCACCATGAAAACTGCAATAACCAAAGACATCACATGTCTCTCATCGTGCGATCAATATCAAAGCAGCACATTATGCAAGTAAATGGTTTTTCAACTAATTTTTAAAAGTAAGTAAACATTTTTTGCAAAAATATCTTAAATCAACTTATTCGTATTTGCAAAGTAAATAATACAATTTTTATTCAATTTTAAGGTTGTCGTAATTGAGCCTATAACTTTATTTTCACAAATTCGAAACCACATCACTTCATTAGCATTATTGACCTGCAATAGGAAAAATGTGTAATTTATGTAAAAGATATTGTCATTGTTCAAAGTGTTATATTTTAATAAAAATGTAAAAATTTTGCATGTAGAAGGCGCTGGTCTAAACAATGTAATTGATAATGATGAAATGTTTGTAATTTAGTCTGTTATTAATTTAACAACATCAAATAGTACGCGGACAATTAATAACCAGTAATTGAAATATAGCTTAGATACTGGAGCTGAAAGAAATATATGTCAAAAGATAGTTTTAGATTTTTACAAGTCAAAAATGAAATTTTCCGAGGGGTGACTCACTTGTTAAATATGGTGTACATATGTCAGTTCAGTATGTTCAGTACGTTCGGTACGAGTTCAGTACGGATTCAGTATGCTCAGTATGCGTTTAGTATAAGTTCAATACATTCAGTATCAGTATCCGCAGAACTTCGTTTAAAAACGTAATAATTCGGTTAGTGTTGATTGCCGCCCTAGTTCCCAACTTTGTTGATTCTGTTTTTATAAACAGTTTCACGGTTCTAAGTTGTTTTTGTTTATCTATTAACCTGTTTAAATCATGGACGATTCGCCAGAAACCTCAGGTAAGTAACATTATTTTAATACATGCTTAATTTGTGGTATGGAATAAGATTTTATTAAAATTCACAAAATCACCAAAATTCCGTAGGTCATCTTAAAAACTATTTGAGTGAATGCAGGAGTAGTTATAATGGGTTTTTTGTTTATAGTTTTGTTACAGTTTTACCACTGCAGAACATCAACGAATTTTTAGTTCTAATAACTCTTGTATAGTCATTAAAATCATGCAAACCATTTTTAAATAAATAAATACCAGTATTGGTATCATGCGTGCTAACCGCCATACATAAATGCTTGTTTGGTTGCTAACATCAGGCGCCGAATGTTGATACAATTATTATCAAGGCCAAGCAGCTTTCCTGTTTCGTGGATATCACATCTGCACTCACATTAGCTAGAGCTCTCGTCGAGAACGACTATTGAACTAATAACGGTTT
Organism: Platerodrilus igneus; assembly: GCA_036346225.1. Classification (NCBI taxonomy): domain Eukaryota; kingdom Metazoa; phylum Arthropoda; class Insecta; order Coleoptera; family Lycidae; genus Platerodrilus; species Platerodrilus igneus. Next base: position 1,078,447 of record JARFIW010000394.1, on the reverse strand, counting down.
TGGCGTGTAACCTGCGTCTGGCTTTGTGCGGGAGTACAGCCCTAGTGCGCCGAACACTAGGCTCTGTGTTTTAACGATGGTAAGAATTAAAATAATAATTTATTAGACCAACTGAATAATTTTGTTGTAGCGCTCTTCTCGCTTCTTTTTTATAACGTTCCTTTTTAACAACGTTTTTAAGTGACTTTTAGTAAATAACTTCGTTTGGATAATTCATGTGATAAATTAATTTAATAATTCTTTGGACATTTGTTTAAATAGCACTTAAAATATTCCTTTAATAGTTTCGTAAAAGTTACGATAAAACATGTTTTCAACGCTTCGTTAGAAAATCTTCAATTAGATATTTATTTTATAATTCTCAACTTTTAATAAGTCGTTTGGTATTATCCGGTTTTATAAAAATAAGGCAGCGTGTATGCTGTATTTAAAGAGGATATAAATCCTACTTTCGCACCTGCGAGTATCAAGTATAATTCATTCACGTCAACTTTGCGATAAAATATTGATCCAATATGAACGTCCTTCAACTGTACGATGAATGGTTGGATTTTATGTAATATTATGGAGAACACAATAAGCTTGAATTTTAAGGAAACGTTCTACAAAGTATGTAGAAATTTTTATGGTTTGGAAATTAAGTCCAATGATGCAATTGAAATGGTACCTTTGAAGTTTTTGGTCAAGATCTACACACAGTAGAACATCTAAGTTTGGTATTGAAGTTTGTTTGATCCAGTTTGTGCGTATAACGAAAACGCATGAAAGTTCGTATGGTCCGGTCCAAGAGTCACGCAGCTGTTCTACTTCTGTGGAACATGTGGATATTACGTCACTTGTTTTTTGAAAACGTATGTATTAACACCTGCCCTAACATGCTGTACGCCAACATGTAAACAACACCTGCTGAGCAAAAATAAGAGATTAAAATTATTCTTACACCACGTGCACATTTGGTGACCTTTGATACGAGGCTGTTTCAAAAAATATCTTAGTAACCACCTATTATCATTTATCCGCTTAACGAATTAAGAAGGACCTTAGTAAATTTTTATTGTCAATACTAGTACAGTGTAATCACAGTTATTAATTTTTATGAAATTAGGCAAACCTAAAGAGTCCTTATTGATGTTTCATATATGTATGATTTACTTACAATTTCTGATTAATGAATTAATAGACAACGTAGTTAAAGTTTTATAAATATGTAAACAGAAAAAACAGATCTGATATTTCTGGTATAAATTCAAGTTAAACTTTTGTAACTAAAGCAACATTTAAAGTTTTTAATATTTTTCTTTGAATATATAATCTTACCTTATGAGTAGATGTAACTTGTATTATCTTTTCTTAAACATGAATTTTATATTTACAATTTTTTATGAAAGAACAATTTTAATTAAAGAAGCAACATTTAATTTTCTTAATTAATTGTTTTATTCTGAACAGGTACGTTCAGAAATAGGGTAACAAAGTGTAAGATCAAATAGAGTAAAGTGGTAAACCCAACTTAACAAGAAGCTTCGATAGCCTTTTCAGAATTTGAAGCATAAAATCTGTGCTCATATTATTGTGATCTGATTAATATTTGTTGTTTTTTATGTGAGGTAACAAGAGAATACTTCTTGTGTCCTCATTTTTGTATATCTAATTAAATTTCTTTACAGCTTCTGCGTTAGCAGTTCATACGGTATTCCTCCCTAAGGACGCCCAAGTCCCCCTTAGGAAAACCCTGTGTTTAAAGTTAATGACTTGGTGGCGCCCTATTTAAATCCCTGTTTTGTTAAGAATCTAGCTCTTGTAAGAAAATAATGCTTTGTAAGAAGAACCACGAGCAATCCTCATAAGCTCTGCCCAAGGAATAGACTCCTAGCATAGTCGGAAGATATTTGCGTTCCATCATTTTAAGAAAATCCTTCCTTAAAGGTCACTGGTCACATTAGGGGATGAAAATAACCCCTAACTAGTTAACCCCAACAGTAGGTTGTAAATAATGTTATAGTTTCAGGAAGAAGGTGTTTGATGATACTGCGCTTTAGCGTAAATAAAAAGGCCCTTAAGTTATATATCGTATACTTACAAGAATTCAACTATTTACTCCATCTTAATTTTAAAATTCATAATATTTAAACTTTCTAGAATTAGGCGCGTGGAAACAAACAAAAATGTCGAACTTAATCTGTTGAAATTTTTCGCCAACACATTATCAGCGTTTTTATGAAACATTTATGTGGTTACAAGTTGGAATAAAAGTGCTGAGCTTGTCCTTTTATGAGAATTCTAAAGTATAAAATTGCACTTGATTACGGCACAAATTTTTCTAAAAAATTAAAAACAAGTGCATTTACGTGAGGAATAATTAAGGAATAATTAAGAGGAATAATTTTTTTAATATGTATAACTTGTTTGCCAAGTGGGTGCAAAATTTTGTTTTGACGGCTTCTACATTTATATTTCTACTGCGATGTGTTAGCATTAGAACTTGTGAGAAGCATGTTTGTTACTGTTAATTTAATACAGGTGGTTCAAGTTGGCCCTCCACTTTCAGTTTTCAAATTTTTTTTCTTTCTCGCCAATTCTGCTCGTTTTGTGCTCAATTGTGCCGGTGTTTGTTTCAATTGTACTTATTTGCCTATAGCGAAAAAATCTCAGAAAAAATTGAAAACAAATTCTGGGAGTCAGGTTGACCGCTAGCACCCCACTTTTTTTGAGTTTTCCATTGAATTGTGCTCGTTTTGTGCTCAATTGTGCCGGTATTTGTTTCAATTGTGCTCATCTGCTTATAGCAAAAAATTGAACTAACATTTAAAACTTCTATACAGGGCGTTTGCCTTGAGTGTGCCAAACAAAAACCGGTCAAAGAAAACATTATTTTAAGCAGAAATCCAAGGAAAAACCTTATATAGCATGAGTGTTTGCAAATGTCCTCTTAAGGAGTTACACCCTTAAGGGGACCCAATTAAATTGACTTTTTTGGCAGCAATACCTTTTTATCGCTTTTTCGGCCAACTTTGAAAAAGATTCGTCTATGAATTGTATATATTGGTATTCGTTTTTTATGCTTGGGACTTGAGACACCCTTATACATATAATTTATTATTGTGAAATCCCCTTGAGAAGCCCTAATTGTTAGTTATATTGTCCCATTTAGAATTTTCCATTACATAAATTCATTATGCAATTTTGATTTCACTGCTTTTAGATATGAGGCAAAAGATTGAAAATAGTATGTGCATCAAAATTCCTGAGTATTTAGTTAATTTGTTAAACATAGCTGGATATGATAATGAAATATCGTTGAGTTATATGACCAGTGACGACATAGACGATTTGGAAAATTTTGCTAAAAACGAGTTAACTAAATTAATAAACTTTGAAGGTAAGAACGAAAGAATAAAATATTTTGGAAATTACTACTGTAACAATTGGCAACATGTCAAAATTGTAAGCGGGCATCGTAAACTGTTCACAAACATTTGAAGAGAATATCAAAATCGAAACCAAAATAAATCCCAACAAAATGCAGGTTCATCTATTGCCAAAAAATTATCAAAAAGACCGCCAAAACCACAATCAACTACTCAAAAAGTCGATGCTGTAGAAGAAGCAGGATATGGAAAACTAAACAGCGATTTAGAAAATACTAGGGTAAATGTGATTTTGTCATTCAGTTTAAATACAGAAAAAGTAAAACTAAATGAGTCTTGTAAAAGATGGTTGGAACAAAATAAGGACCAGATGGGTGGTAAGTTCACTAAAGATTTTTGGAAGAATATGAAAGAGCAGGACCTAAATGTTAATGTATTTATGAGTTTATTTGGGAGTTCGGCAAACCCTAACAGTCTTGCTGTAGGGTATGTTACATGCCTCTTATGTAACGCAGATGTGAAAGTGACAAGCACTTGTACATAAGTCTAAACCGTACTGGACTTTATCAAATTCTATTAAACACTATAGAAAGCATTTTGTGGAAAAAACCAGAACGTAAAAACGTCAAAACTTATACCCTTGACAACTTTTAAAGATGCAAAATCAGTAGTCAACCTCTACTTCATCTGATGTTGAAACTGTAAATATATCACATTCACAAGTAAGCAATGCTTCAGATTTATTGTTAAACGTACAAAGTGAAACCTCAGATACAATTTCGGTTGCATTCACTTCAAGTTGGGCTTCTAATACTCAAAAGCTTTAGCAACCACTGCCAAATTTTGAGATTGCAGATGTACAAATAGAGGGACAAATTGTACAAACTGCACAAAACAAACCTCGGTTGTCCCAATTATCGTAGTGGAAACATATAAAATTTTCTCGAAGTGAAGGACGTAGAAGGCAAAGGGAAAAATCAAGTTGCAACTCGCTGTGTTACGTGCCAATAAATTGGCACTAAACATTCCCTAGTTTTAGCTTTGATCTGCGGAAGTTTTCGCGCCTTAAAATTCAAAAGACTCAGTGCGCGTATTTCCGTCACGTCAAAAGTTGGTTGGGCGAATAGTTTCGCGCCGACGCGTGAAAGGACAGAAAAGTGGGGTTTTTCCGATGGGCTCTGTAACGTGGGGCGTTTTGCCTTTGGACCTTCGTGAAGAGCGGTTTTGTCAGGTATCGTATCGTGCCTTATCTTTATTTATGTAGATCTCCTTGCCTGATTATCTTTGTTTGTCGCCCTTATACCTGTTCCTGCCCTTTCCCTACATAGGTAGAGGTAATTTGTAGCCGGAGTGGAGTCCTGAGATCCAGTCGAAGCCATTTGGATGGACGTTAAGCGTACCCTCCGTTAATTGCCTTAAAAGGGCCATCAGTAGCCCTAATGAACTTCAACAGAAGCCAACTTTAACTCAGGGACATATTCATGTGAGTATTTCGCTGTTATAGACTATTGTTTCAAAATTCGCATATTTTTCGTCAATGGCGTATTTAATTTGTTAATGGTGACGTCATTGACAGATGGGCGCGCCAAAATCTATACAAAGATTAGCGTTACCAACTGCCCGTGGTGTCTAGTAAACTGCGCTTGCGGTGTTGTATTTACGACTTTTAAATTGTAAGAGCTGATTACATATTATTTTGAGGTAATTGGTAATGTATCAGAAATACTAATACGCGAAGATGGTGCATTAATTAAAGAATTGAAAGAAATTCGGCAGGACACGAATTTTAAAAAGTATCCCAAATTTTTGGAAATACTTATGGAATATGCTAAAAATAATCTAAAAAGAAAAAAGGGTGGAAAAAGATATGAAGGAACATTAACAATGTTTGGAGTCTACTTGTTTCTAATTGGTGCACGATTATTATATGAAACAATTTATGCTAATTTAAAAGACTCTCTGCCATTAATCGTTACAATAAAAAGACACATTTCGGAAAGTTTTGATATGATAGAAGAGACGTTGAGATTTGGCGAATTGAAAACTTTTCTTGTGAAAAGAGATTATCCACAAAAAATATGGGTTAGTGAAGATGCTACTGCAATTACAGGTATACGTATCTATAATAACAACTAAATTCAGATTGTTCAAAATTTACATATATCAGGAAAAATCCAGTACGATACTTTTATCAAAAACATTATTGGTATTGCATTACCATTACATGATGAAAGAGGACTTCCTAAACAAAATTCTTTTCCGGCCATTAATGCAAAAGAAATTGTAACAATACTTAAAACTAATAAAGCATGCAAATACACATATACAATAGCTGCTCAGCCTATGGTAGTAAAGCTCCTTCATTTGTTTTATCCATGTTTGGTACAGGCAATACATTTACCAATCAAGATGTATTAAAATGATGGGATTGGATGCAACAGTGTGCAGCCAAAAATGAAATACAAATTTTAGGTTTTTCATCGTACAGCGATACCCAGCTTCTAAAAGCAATGCGAATAGTGACGGGTATTCCTTATTCTCCCACCGACAATTTCTTAAAGTCAAAGAACTGGAGCGTACTTTGCCATGATTTCAAATTAATTTGGATATTAGTAAACCATTATTAATTCAAGATATTGTACATATATAGATACCAAATTGAGAACCTGCTTATTAAAGAGACATTAGAATTGGTCATTGGGAGATTTATTGCATCTGCAACACATTTAGAAAACTTGATAGAATCTGTTTCTAAAGAGAAACGTTTACTAACTAAATGCCATCTAAAAACAGAGGACAAAATGAATTTTGAAGCGTAGAGAAAATTTGTTCTACACAAGTTCAGCAACAACTGCAACAGCATGTGTGTAAAAGTGAAAGTACAGTATTTTACTTGAAATTAAAGAAACTAATATTAGACGCTTTCTTATCAAAAACGTTACCCATTGATGAAAGAATTAAATATATGTGGTATGCAGTATTTTTTTGCGAATTTGGAGATATTGATTAAAAAAATACAACCTGGCAAAACATTTTATCTCCCTAAATGCATATATTTACAAACAATTAAATGCACATGCATTAATCTTAATTTGTCTACAATGTTTGAAGGAACCTTTGTTACTACCATGGCTAATGAATTCACAACCTTGTGAAAAAACTTTCAGAGCAATTAGATCACAAATGTGAACATTTTCAACCATGGCAAACTTTAGTTTGTTAGAAATTCTTCATCGTTGGCAGACAATTAATGAAGTGTTGTCTGATTTGGGTAAGTTTTTCAGTTTTTTTCAATTTTTTGAGCAGTCATAAATGATCCCCTTTGTGGTAGAGCTAATTGTGTTTGTGTCTCATGTGAAAGAAAAATGTAACTAATTGTAGAGTGTATTAATACAATGCGATGGTTTCTGGTTGCTCTATAACAATATATGTTTGCTTGTTTCGAAACTGTTTTTTATATGTCATTTATTTTAAACTTTGTTTGTTATTCATTCAATTCTTCTAGATGACACATATATTTTTCTGAGAGAAAGGTTCGCCGGCTCGGCGATGGCAATGTTCCTACTGACACAAGCAACAAGTTACCATCATTATCTGAAATAGTAGATATAGCAGACACTGCTAAAATGATGTAGGTGCTTTAGAACTTGTTCCTTCTTCAACGGATTGGATTAATATAATAGTCCCAAAACTTCGTGGTAAATTTAAAACAATTTCTTAATGGAAATTTGTATGTCTGCCTTGTTTATTTTAGAACAAAACGAAAATGAAAACAAAGATACAAGTAAAAAAGGAAGCGGAAATTAAACCGATGAAAGTGAAAGTTCAGCAGAAAGTTGTGAAAATGAAAATATTGAGCTAGGCGAGGAGCAAGGTAACATTATGTAGCGAAACAAATTAATTATTGTACTAAATTTTGCATTATTGTTGACCAGGAATAGGTGGATTGGGCGAATTGATGGAAGGCGATAGAAAAATCATTCACATTTTACAGGATGAAGATATTCTATTAACAGATTTTACATCCAACATTTTCTCTTCCTCATTAACGGAAACAAGTTCGTATATGAAAATTAAATGTAAAGGGAAAGAGATGACAACAAAAAGTGCTCTTTGTTGGCTTCTCACAGGAAATAATAGTCATTTAAGTACTGATAGACTGATACGTGTAATGGGATCTGTAAACAATGATGACAACAAACTCAAAAAATTTAATAAAAAATCTGAATTAAGTAAAAGAGAGTAAAACAAAAATCCAAATTAACTCGTAGAAGAAAAAATGGAATCTGCAACGGAAGAGACAAATTCTTCAAGTGACGACATCGAATATGCAACTGATGGAAACAGCTCGGAAGATTGCAATTATTTAAATATTTACGAAGATGATTTTAAATGTGAATTAAAATCAAACATTTCATTGTCTTCCGAGTGATTTATGATAATGGGTGGTATATTAGCAAAATAATAGATACCCAAACGAACGGTGCCACAGTAAAAATTTTAAAATACCACCTGGATAGGTATCTGTGGCCTAAGACACCAGATATCCATTTTGTTGAAAATAAAATTATATTTTATGGACCAGTGTTTTTAAATGGCAATGCTCTGTTTACCCTGCAAAGAAGTGACAAACTACCAATTGAAGCAAGATATAAAAAGTACAAGTACTTTATTTTCAATTGAAATTTTAAGTACCAAGAAAAATATAATTTAATCATGTTTATTTACTTTGTGCTTATTTAGTATAGTTCTTTTTGAAATAAGAATCATTCTAATCATGTATGTTTTTCTTCTTTCACTTTTTGTTATGTTCAATATAAGTTCAGTATTGGTTTGGAAAATTCAGTACGAGTTTGCTTGGGTTCAGTAAGTTCAGTAGGTTCAGGGTTAGTTCAATAAGTTCAGTATTTGGTTCAGTATATTCAGTATGGGTTAAATATGTTCAGTACTAGTACAGTATTAAAAAGTTAAATATGGTGTACGCTACAAGTCATAGTGAGCCACCCCCCGAAATTTTCTCTACTCCTGTTAAACTGAAATTATTTTCTGGAGATGTCATACCTGTAATTGGTAAATCAACCTTAAATTGTGTACTAAATAACGTGTCTGTCTCTATTGAATTTATAATCACAGATATACAATGTCCCATCATACTTGGACTCCCAACGTGTATGCAGTTAGACTTAATTAAAAGGGTGGCATCTATTAGTCTGTTACGTGCCAAAAATTTTGGCACTAGACATTTTTAAATAAGTGTTAATGTGAGAGGATTTTGCGCCATAAATTTAAAAGACTTGTTGCGCGTATTTCCGTCACTTCAGAAGTGCGTTGCGCGAGACTTCGCGCCGACGCGTGTGGTAGCAGAAGAGAGTGGGGAGTTTCCGAAAGACGCTTAGGGACTTGCCTTTGAAACGTGAATAAGAGTGGTTGGTCTGGTATCGTATCGTATCTTTTTATTATGTAGATTTTCTTTGCCTTTTTTGATTATCGTTCCTCAACCCGTTCCTTATCGTTACCTCTACATAGGAAGAAGACCAGCGAGTTTGGAAGCAACCTGGCAGAAGATCCACGACCCGAGATATATTAACGAATTCACGGAGCCCCGCAGCCGCTAGCATGGAGTAATCCGAAGGCACGCCGCCGCCATCATGAAATAATTCTGAAGGAAGCCACGAGCCGCCATCAGGAAGAAATTCTCAAGGAATCTTTACCTATTCACGTGAGTACCCCGTGGGGGGTTTTTATAATATAATTTAGAAATTTGAAAAGGTGTTGCAATAATTTGCATATTGTGTGACGTCATTGACAATTGGTGCGTTAATTTCCACATTAGGTAATATCGTTACCAACTGTCTTCTGTGTCGCATATACCGCGTCGGCGGGACTATATAAGTCAGCAGTCAATACTAGAATAATATGTACATATATTTTAGGACTTGGGATGTCTTTCAAAGCCAGGTCACATTGCAATACAAGAGAATATGAAACAAGTCGTAAATCTTCCCAGAAAGATTCCTTTCATGTTACTCGATACATTTAAAAATTAAATTCAGCGCATGTTGTCACTTAGTGTTATCGCTAAAGTGCAAAAACTTAGTGAATGCGTAAATTTCATTGTAATAGTGGAAAGGAAATATAAGAGTTTACGAAGATGCTTAGATCCATGTAGTTTATAAATGAGGCAATTTTGCGACGTCACTATGCATAGCCAACGATTAAAGAAATGCATTCAAAGCTTTTAGGCGCAAAGTTATTTTTCAACTATGGATGCACAATCTGGGTTTTAGATGACCAGGTTAGGTGAGTCTAGCTCCAAATTATGTACATTTAGTACATCCCTGGAGAGATTTAAATTCATCGGTCTTCTATATGTCTGTGCATGTCCGAAACTTGCAGATATACAAGGAGTCTAAATTTATATAGATGATTTGCTAATACTAAGTGAAATTTTAGGGCATAATAAAATTCTAAAAAATGTTTTAGGGAGGGCTCATAGATTGAATCTAAAATTCAATGCCAACAAATGTCACTTTCTTAGACTTGAGATAAAATACTTGAGGCATATTTTTACTGCCAATAGTATGACGCCTGATGAACAGAAAATAACTGCAATTTGTGAACTACTTGTGCCACAAAATGTTGCTGACCTGAAATTGTTTCTCAGAATGATACATTTCTGAAGTCCCTTTACAGATAATCTACCTAATAAAACTTTAAACCTCAGAAACCTGTTAAAAAATATTGCGTTTCAAATGGAAGTGTCATTATTCTGAATTGAACCTGTTAAAACAAATAATAAGCCGAGCTCCAGTGCCTACGTATGTTAACCCACGCGAACCTTATCTTTGTCTGTTGACAGTTCCAAATTAGCTCTTGGAGATGTCATTTTACACAATAAAAAACCAATAGACTATTCCTCTAAGTCACTAATTGGCCAGTCCAAAATGGGCTCAATCGAAAAAAGCCGTGTACCATACTAAATGGTTGCATTCGTTTTCATCAATGTGTTTATGCACATAGTGTTAAAGTTGAATCAGACCATAAGCTCTTAGTCACATTGTTGAATAAAAACCAGTGATGTTAAGAAAACCCATAATTGTTAAAAAAATACCATTTACGTGCTATATGTTTTAGAAAATAAATTAAAGACTTTCAGTAGCCGTATTGTAGTTATTACAACATAACAATGTGAAGCCTGGTTATTTTTAATTATCAACATGTTAGTATATGGTGTTTAGTTTATCGTTTATTTATTTATTTATCGTTTATCCTGGCACTATTAAAAGTCTTGCTCAACTTCCATCTTTCCCAACTTAACTTTCAGAATTATAATACTCTTGATAACTGCAAACTTCTTATTATTCGGCGATACTAAATAATTTTTTTTAATAGGGATAACTTTCTGCATAAACTCCTCATTATCTTTAATAAAACCTTCACTTACTAATGTTGCTTCAGTTCCTGTATCTACCAGTAACTTTATCTCTTTACCCTCTACTTGTAATTTGTTACGTTCAAAACCCTGCAAGTAATTTTTTCTGCATTCATTTTTAGAACATCCTAAAATTTCTCAACAAGCTCGATTTCCCACCCTTTGAATTAGTGTTATTTTATAAAATCTCTTAAGTAATTACTCTATATAAAAGTAAAAATTACTCAAGAGATTTTATAAAATAATACTAATTCAAATGGCGGGAAATTGAGTTGTTGAGAAATTTTAGGGCGTTTTAAATTGAATGCAGAAAAATTACTTGTAGGATTTTGAACATAACAAACTTTATTATAGGTAGTAAATCTTTTTTTTCATTAACTTATTCATCATTTTCCAACCAAATTTTATAAATTCACGCGCATGTTCGTATTTATTAATTTCTATAGTTTTGTCGCTTGATTTGTGTGCATCTAAAAATCCTGCCTACTCGACGTTCCAGGTTGATTAACTATTTCTGCATATGTCCGTCTATTTTTGTTACTACTATTCAAGCTATTTGGCTGTGCGTTTGCCATATTTTCCCTTCCTTGGATAACGGTTCTATTTTCAATGGTTCGGGATTCATTATTCTCCCTTCCCCAGTCTCTCCTAATAGCATTTCCTCTATTCCAATTATTTCTTTGGCTATTCCCCCTTTCAAATGGTCAGTTTTGTCTTTTGTCCATTATTCCTCTGGAACCTAAATGTATTCATGGGCTGGCTTCTTGGCCTGGTTTCCATCCTCCTTGGTTGACCCATATCATCATAACGTTGAAGATATTCTAGAAACACATTTCTATCAACAATATTTTGTAAGGCTATACATTGCCTTACTTCTGTTTTGAAATGACCTGCTAAATACTTTATAATTTGCTTGTCCTCTAAAAGAGTATCAAGTTGTTTGGCAATGCTAAATTTTTTAATCGCATACAACCCTCTTGTCATGGCTAAACGGCTATTATATTTGCCCATCAATAAATTATCACTAACTTTAAATTGCTGGTTGTCTCCCCAGAAATGCTTTAAAAATTTAATTTCGAAGTCTTTAAACGAATTCAAGTCACTTTCAATCAGTTCAAACCAAATTTCGACACTATCCTTCAACATGGACCTCACAATATTTAACTTCGTTTGTTCATCCCAGCTATCATGTATTAAAATTTTTAAGTTATTTAAAAATATTTTAGGGTTCAGTTTATTATCCCCATAAAATTTTGAGTGTTGTTCCAACGGAACACTGGTTGGACTCCATCTCTTCGGTTCCTCAACATGAATATTTTTAACTTTATCTTCTAAATTTTCAAATTTATTACCTATGTCTGTTTTAAGATTGCCCAAATCATTTCTAAATGTTTTAAAACCTACTTGACAGCTTCCCTCTTTTTCATTTACTTTTCTATCTAAAATTTTAATTTTCCCATTAGTTTCTTTTTCACTTGCTTCCTGATTCGACTTTATTTGAACAATTTCTTCTTTAACATCATCCATACCCTCTAAAATTTGTACTACTTTTCCTCTAACTTCAAATTTCATTTCTGTAATGGTTTTGTTAGTTTCCTCTAAACCCAAAGTAATTCTTTCACTAATATCTTCAAATTTCCTTACATTCTTTTCACTTTATACTCTTAAACTTACTCCCAACTTTGCTAGGTCTCTCCAAATTCTGCTCGTAACTCCTGAGTATTTTTTATAAGATCTTTCACTCATTTCTTTTATATTCTCTTTCACTTGTTGCATGCCTTTCTCATTCTTTTTACGAAGTTCTTTCGTGCCTTTCTCATTCCTTTCACTAAATTCTTTCATGCCTTTCTCATTCTTTTTACTCATTTCTTTCATATTTTGATTTAGACTTAATAAAAAGCCATCATTTTTTATTATTGGGTATCTCCTACACTCTTGGCCTCTGGATATTCCTTTTTTGCTTCTTCCATATAAACGCTTTCTTGAGAACCAATTTCTACTCCCTCAGATCTCAAACTTTCACGAACTTCTTTCATTCTATCACTCATACTGGAAAATTAAACAGATATTACAAAAGAACAAAACAACTCTAACAACAAATCCTATGAGACAAGAAACTCTAATTTACAGACAAGTTATTCAGGCCACGCGTTGGGTCGCCGCTAAAAGAATGCTGTGACCATGCTCCATGTTGTGAGCCAATAAAAGAGTGCTGTGGTAATGCCACCTCAAGAACGTTACTAAAAGAGTGCAGTGATAAGATATAGAGTTGAAATTGTTCACTTACCTTCGTTTTTAACTTTGCCTGGCTAGCTCAACAGAATTTACGGAGTTTTCAAAATAAAATACAACGCAGCACTATCACAAAGCATTTATACAATATGAAATATTTTCTTTCATACAAAAGCATTTACAACATCGTTTTTTTCAAACATAAAATAATTTCTAAGAAGTCTTTGTTACAAACAAAATTATTATTACTTACCTTATTTTATATTTACAAAATTAAACATATTTTTTTGAGGACCGTTTTACTTGGTTATAAATTATTTCCACGCTGGTAAGATTTGTTTTGACCAGAAAAAATCCTTGACATATAATCTATTAAAATTCAGAGTATATCAAACGCTGAACACAAACTCCTGGTAAAAAATATCCCTCACACAAAAAAAATTATTAGGCATTATCTTAAACTGTTACGTGCCGAAATCAGCACTAAACATTTTCAATTCAAGTTTTAATTTGTAAGAATTTCGCGCCAAGGATTTAAAAAAACGTGCGCGTATTTTCGTCACTTTAGACAGTGCATTTGCGCTAGATTGCGCCGACGCGGTGTGCCAAGAAGGGTGGTGGTGATTTCCGGCAGACATGTCGAGACTGGGGATCGAGAGGCCAACGAATGTAGTTATCTTTGTGTCTTATCGTGTCTTTTTTTGTTATGTAGGTTCCTTGCCTTATCTCTGATTATCGTTCCTTATATCCAGTTTCCTGTCGCCCCTCTGTATACAAATAGGAAGAAGACAAATTTGAATTTGGATTCGACCGGGCCAACGAATACCCACGCCCGAAAGATCAACGGAGCCCGCCATCATGGAGTAGCGCTGGAGTTGACCTACAGTTTACGTGAGTACACCTTTGGGTTTTCTTTAAAATTAGTATAACTTTTTTATTATGTTGTAATAATTCAAACATTCATATGACGCAATCTTTTATTTGCGCGTCATTTTTACAATTATTTAACATTGCTACCAACTGACTGTAGTGGTGCGCGTACCGCACCGGCGGGGGTATAATAAAACTCTATATCTAAATAGTCTAATATCAGTCAAAAATAAATCTAAAATAATACTTGCAGAATCCACAAAAACACTTCGTAATTAAAATCTTCTTATTTTAAATTAATGTCCAATCAGCTTACAAGTTCTCCAAATTAAAATTCTTGACTTCCAACAGTAATTATCAAAGTACATTTTTGCTTAACTCTTCATTTCGATTATTTAATAAAATTATTAAAGTAGGTCTTGAAGAATTTTTCTTGTTCATTATAATTTATAATTCCATTTTCGTATGTAATTTGCGTTTAAAAACTTAGCTTTTTATTCATTGCAGTCTCGCAATTATCAAACTACAATATGTTTACTGCTTATTTCTATTACTATCTTCACATAGCAACAGCTTGCGCTTTTAATTGAAATAACATTTTGTGCTCTAATGAATGAAATCGAATGAATCAATTCGAATGAATGAATCCTTCCTTGATAACCGTTCTTTATATACAAATTGGTTTTTTTCAAGAATTTACCCCAATAATCTCGAAGGAATGCTCAATTAACGTGTAAATTTGTCGAGCTTTATGACCCTCTTATCTCGTTCCAAGTACTGTGACGCGCTCTATATGTTCCTGTCTTACCTATACACGGTTGTTGTGCGTCGCATGCTAATGCAAAAACATTATCGATTATTCCAGGTATTTTACGAGTTATTTTCAAGGTTTAAGCTGCTACCCGGAAAAATGTTTATTTAATTTGATGTATTCCTAAATCCCGATGACTCATCGTCTAGAAAGTTCTTTATTTAGATGGATTGCTGTTATTCACGAGTTAATTAATTTAAACTTTAATTGGCTTTTAATGCAAAAGGGTTTGCGCTTTATAGAAATATTTGCTATCAATACACAAAATTATATGTTAATTTTGGGGTTTTTAATACACTTTGATTTTAGTTTCTCAAACTAAATGCGTAAAGCTGTACTCTTTTATGCTATTTACAGCAAATCAAATGCATTTTTATTTAAACTGTACTGACAATTAATAAGTATAATAAACGGCTTTGTATTAAAACGATCAATTTTTACGTTCACATTTAAATGCGTTTTACGGTATCCTATTGTTAATTATTGTTATATATACGACTTCGTTACTTGTTATTTATTTACAATATACTTATATCTTACAGGGCGATTATTTATACACGTAATTTGCGTTTTTGCATAGTACATCAATGAATAAAGGTACACGTCTATTATACAAGGCGTAACCATGAATTTACGGAAATTCCATTTTTTCCGGATTCTATTATATTTTGGTGGGATTTATTTTTACAATTAGGTTCCAATGACCTCTCGTGACTCCTTGTCACGTCAATATATATATATATATATATATATATATATATATATATCTTTCCGTGGATTTATAGGTTATAATAGGTGTTAGATAAAGCAGATAATTATTTATGGTAGGGTACCCCATGAATATACAAGTCAACTAAAATTTAAGACGTTTTTCTAAACGATAGTATAGGATTTACAATTTACAATAAACTTGAGGGTTAATTTTTCGTCGTGGAAACATAACTGTAAATATTAATTAATATTTATTAGGTAGGAAATGTAGTTCCATAAAGGTTAGTGCAAAGACTTGCATCTTAAAGAAGTAGCGTGTAGGTTTATTAATCCAAAAGTTTTCAGATTCAATATAGTGTAAATCAATAATTTAGGAGGGTGAATTGTTTAATTGCATAAAGTAACTGATATTCAAAGCGTACAGATTCTTTGTGTACATCATTTAGCATAGTATAAAACGTTAACATTGGTTAACCTTGCAAAGTTATAACATAAGACAGGATAATGTAGTCGATAAACAAGTTATAATGGATAAGGGTTCGAAGAAAAGACCGTGCAAACAAAATATTTCTAGTAAAAATTGAACGTTGAAAATATGTTCGCGGTATTAATTTAAAAGAGGGACGATAATTGTCAAGGTTTTCTACGCAATGGATTGTTATAGATGAAGAACAAGTATATTTGAGGTAGGGTGTTGAAGGTTGAATACGAATATGGATCGATATTAGATACAGAAGCCGTGTTTTAACATGTATTAAAATGAGACAAAATGTAGATGTTCGTTGACTTTGAAGCGACTAGGGGAGACAAGGAAAATAGAAGGGAGATGCAGCGTGTTAAGGTTAAAGTGTAGAGTGCTTGGCTTTTACAAGGACTAATAATTATGGGCATATGAGAAACGGAAATAGTTGATTGGATTTCACATATAGAAACAGGATAAACGATACCCAAGAGAAGGTAGATGTTGTTAAGATATTATTGTACTTGTAAACAGGGAATATAAAGGAAAAGAGATATTAAATATGGGTTAGACAAGGATACAATAAACTGGCAACAGACAGAAAATATAGGAAGGGTACAAAGTAGAAGACAGAACATTTTCGTATGCAAGTTAGAGTGAGGTGATCGTATGCAAGCGTATTTGAGAGACGTGTTTTAGATGATTGTGTTTGTGTCAGTTGACGGGAGACTTCAACGAATTCGATAACCGTTATAAATTTTAATTAGATTTTCGAAGTAAAGCGTTTATTTTGTGTTCAAAATTCTTAGATTTTCTAGACGGTTGGCAATTTTCCAATAAATTATTGAAGGTTAACGGTGGGATTTTTAGAATCGATGACTGTTGAGTGTTGTTTGTGCATATTGTTTTTAGAATTGTGTTGGCCGTTGTACAAATTTACAAAGAAAGCTTGTTTGTGGTGGTGGTGTGTTTTAGAAAGTGAAACGAGTCGGGGGGCGTTTTTTGGTCTATATAAACCACCGGGAAGTAGTGAAAAGCTCTCTTATAATTTTCATCCAAGCTTCAAACAACATTAATAAATGAGTTAAGCAACAAGTGTGTTTGATATTGTAATTGAAATCAATTAAACATGCACAAGTTGGAGTAATGTTGAAATAACAGATTTAAATTTTATAAAATATATTTTGAAAAAGCGAAGCATGCTGAACTGTAAGTAGAGACTACTTTCTTATTTTGGTTGTTGGTGCTTGTTGAGCACTTAAATGGAGTAGTGGATGTTGTTGAAACTTAGCAGATGTATGGAGGATTGGGAATTACCGTAGATTGGAGGAATAGAAATTTGGGTAGATGATTGCTGTCCCAGATGGTGTGAGTCAACTTGGGGTGATTCCTGTAAATGCAGTCTTCGATGAGGGCTACGTCAGCGATGGTTTAAGGGCAGATACCTGTTTGTGCTCCATTCCAGGTAACTGATTTTTGTAAAAACATGTCTTTTGTGATTATTTAGTGTTATGACATTCCTGTGCTTTTTGGGGCGTATTTTGTTGATTTCTCTGGACAAAGCAATTGATTATTTAATATTTATAATGAATTATTTGAAAATATGTTAGTGTAGAAATTTGTATTATAAAATAAGTGTGTCATATCTGCTTATGTAAAAATTAAACGAGTTATAGGTGGTTTTTAGTGCAAAAATTAGCACACATGTACAAAAAGGTTTAATATGAGCTCTTATTAGACCAGGGATTTAAAGTAAGGTCTATGGTTAAGCCCAGTTACTTTACTGAATTTATGGGTGCGTAGAGTTGTAGTGCAAATATTAGATTGAAAATAAATTATTATGAAATGAGGATGATTGTAGTGAAATCTATATGTGAAATAATTATTAGATAAAGTTTTCTTTTGTTGTATAGAATTTTCTGTTGGAATAAATTGTGTTGAAGGTCAAGTTTCCTTTGGTAGAAAATAGGGTAATAATTTTAAGTATAAGTAGTAGAGTAGCCATGGCAAACTTCACTGAAGAAGATATGTTTGGCGACCAGGAAGGTGATCCAGCACTTGTTTGCAGCCTAACTCGTCAGAGTTATGACGCCCAAAGTGTGGGGCACGAATTTTACCTACTTGTTCCAGGTAGACTTCAGAGTATTATATCGATCCAACAGTGGGGCTCGAATTAGCAATATGGCCAAAATGTGGAATCGGAGATTCGGGTATTCCATAATAATTCCAGATTCGTGCTAAAAAATAAGGTTTAGCAAACAAAATTCACAGAGATTGTTTTAGATGGTAATAATTATGTAAGACTGAATAAAATATTCAAAGTTGTCACAATTAAAAGAAAAAAAATTATAATCCAAATAAGCCAATGTGAGATCCCCTCAAACTTGCACAATACGAGACCTGTTTCAATATACCTATGTGTACATACACAAATACGAGTAAAGCGAGGTTCGTGCGACGTTGTCAGTAGGATATATCAATGTTTACATTTTACCTATATACATATTTAAGTTTAAAAAGCAACACCCGAGTTGGATCCATCGCTGACAAGGAATTACCAGACTATTATATTGTTTTGAATGTTGTAGTGCCCACTTTTGCAATCATATGTATTTAAATAGGGTTATTTTTGTTAAACCTGTATATTGAAGTATGTTTTTAGTGCAGGGTACATATTATTGTTATTGTAGGATTTGCACGTGCCTCGAATGCCAAGTGGGAAGTTAAATCTTTATACACAAAGTGGGACGATTAAAATAGACCTTGGGAAAATTAAATTTACTGATATGGATATATATTAGTTGACCTTCAATAAATTGTTTTAAACATTAAAGTTCGATCGTTTAGAAATGGTGACTATGGTAAGTTGTTATTGCAGTATCTGCCATGCTGGAATTTGTTGTATTTGTGACATATTATGTTACGGGACTCTGAACCTCTTGAATTGGCCCCGGAAATTAAAATTACTTGGAATATGAATACTGAAGGTTTATTATGTGAGTGTAGGTTTCTGTTAAAGAGTAAGAGGAATTCATGTAGGTTTTAAAGGCGATAGTTTGTTATTCTTTAGAAAGTTGTCTTTGTTATAATATAGCACTGGCTGTAATCGTAAAAATATTAGGGCAAATCAGAATGTATTCACCTAACACTTATTTTACCCATAACACAGTTTACCATTTAATGCATGCACATGCTTATAAATTTTTTCACGAGTGTATGTTTGTTACGTGCCAAAACCGGCACTAAACATTTTCAATTCAAGTTTTAATTTGTAAGAATTTCGCGCCAAGGATTTAAAAAGACGTGCGCGTATTTCCGTCACTTTAGAGAGTGCGTTTGCGCGAGATTGCGCCGACGCGGTGTGCCAAGAGGGGTGGTGGTGATTTTCCAGCAGACGTGTCGGGACTGGTGATCGAGAGGCCAACGAATGTAGTTATCTTTGTGTCTTATTTTTTTATATGTAGGTTTCCTCTCATTTCTACCAATTACCGTACCTCTACCTGTCTTCCTTACCGTATTTTTACATACAAATAGAAAGAAGACAAATTGAATTTGGATTCCACCGGGCTCAACGAACACCCACGCCCGAAAGATCAACGGTGCCCGCCATCATGGAGTAATGCTGGAGTCGCCCTACAGTTTACGTGAGTACCCCTTTGGGTTTTCTTTAAAATTAGTATAACTTTTTTATTATGTTGTGATAATTCGAACATTGATATGACGCAATCTTTTATTTGCGCGTCATTTTTACAATTATTTAACATTGCTGCCAACTGACTATAGTGGCTCGCGTACCGTAACGACGGGGTATAATATGTTCTAATAAAGCACAAATTTAAAAACTGTTGTGGCGACTTCTGGGCTACAACATAATATAAATTTAATAGCGAAAAAGTGTTTATTTAACAGGAAACGGAATGGTTTACTGGTTTGAATTTGCGGGTGCACTTGTTCTAATGCTGTGCTTTATAAATATTTAAGAAATTATTGACATGTTTGGCATGCATCCCAAAAAAAAAACAAACTATAACAACAATAATTAAACTACTAGATAAATGTATCACTAGTCATCATCTAATATTTCATAAACTTAAACACCCAAACGACAACTATGAAGCTAAAGTTTATACATCTAAATGTGAAGAGAGACTGTTGATCGCTATAAGAACCATGAAACTACAAACTTTATTGATCCTAAAACTTATTGTTATTTTTTTATTGTCTGTAAACGACTCGTTAGGCCACAAATTTTTAGTCATGTGGTATCTACATCTGTAGCATATATAATTCTTTTCTATAGATTAGCACGGTAAAATCTAGAAAGGTATAATATTGTGTTTCGCAGAGGTACAGTGAGTATAATAAGCATTTAAATATACAATTTTCCCTTTAATAACAATAAATCTTAATACATACCACTTGTTTTTTCTGTATCTTCGGCTTCTATCACCGAACAACATACAGATTGAGTAGAACCAGCTACAGCAGTGCATTCATAATTTGTGGGACACATAGTTCCATCTTCAGCAGATCGTAAAGAACAAGCAATTGGTGTTCCGCTAATATCATCGGTAAGTGGAACACCTTGTTTACAAGGATTTGCATATACAGTTTTTGGACGACCTGTAAATGAACAAATTAAATGTCTATTTTTATAGTTAACACTAGTGACTTACAAACTGGCAATGTTGGACAAAGGAAATCGGTGCAACTAGCATCTCGTACCGCAACACATTCTTCATCTTCTGGACAATTGTATCCTTGACAAGGATCATCACATTTACAAGTAGGACACCCATTATCATCTAATTTAAAACCATATTCACAGACTGCAGCACATTCCATTTTTTCACAATCGTCTATACGATCCATGCTGCGTGCAGATTCAGAGTTTCTTGCTAAAATACAGTAACATGAATACAGATATAGAAATTTATCCCAATTAGGATACTTAAAAACTTATTTGAAGTTAGGTATGAAGTACTACATTTAAACTAATTTTAACATTTGTACTATGAAGCATTAAATTTAATTGGATAAAGAAGCTTAAATACGTGAATATTAAAACATCAAGCAAAAAGCAGCTAAAATCAAGGACGCGGACTACATGGGGGTAATGGAGTGCATGCTAACTTAGAAAAGATTTCTGCGCTGTGCCCTCATAGAAGTATTTTCTTGAACTGTCTTTGTTTCAGAAATAATATACATTATACAGACATATGTATTTTTGGTGCCGCTAGCCTGATCAACGGTTTGACAAGTGGCGTTGTAAATATGTATGAGCTGCCTTGTAAGCTTATAACACTACATGCATCAGTGTGCACCACCGAATTATATTATAATTAAATAAGTACAAACACAAAGTGCATATTATTGTGTTTTGTAAACATGCTAATTACGGTATAAGTTCAACTTCCTCGCGTCGATTAATCACGCCTGACCCTGGATGTAAAATATTATGCCCACACATTCAGTTGCATGATTTATCATCTCGAGTAAAGTATACAAGTTAATAAAGTAAAGTCAGGGTTTACCTAGTTTGTTACAAACTGCAAAGGTCGCTCTTGCTTCTCAGGCTGCGGTCTTCGGCTGAGATTTTCAAATTTTATCGTCGACAAAGTGAAGTAGCGAAACACGAGTTTGTAGGCATAGGGAGAGGTAACAAGGAATCGAAAGAATCACTCTGTGGAATTTGAACTTCACACACGTCCTATCTCGTCAAACGCCGATGCTAAAGTCCTCTTTTAAGTGGCTTAGTATTATCCCACCCTTTCTTTACGCTTCCCATGGCCAGCTGCATAACAGCATCCATATTCTTTTAGCCTGGGAATGCAACGTATGCGGTTTGCACACCCATAAATCATCGGTTAATGTCCTGTAATATGTGGGAAACTGTAATCGGGAAACTATACTCGTAAAAGCAAATTAAAAACGGGAAAAGAAAACTTTCCCATGCTGGGTTTAAAAATCCCCAAATTTCATTATTCAAATAAAATGTAAGGCCAAAAAGGTATAACACGTGTGGATCGTCCCCACGGATAGGCAACCCAATTTCCTTAAAAGTTTAACAGACATATTATTTGTGTGCGCTTCGCCTCGGTAATGGAATTGAACCGAACATCAGTCATTGCGAGTGCGCAGGCAGTGAGACTACAATCAATCGCCGAAAAGTTGTGATGTTTTGAAAAGTGTGTCACGGTAAGATCTTCAAAAAAGTGCCTTCAAATTTGCATCAACTCTGTTGTAAATTCCACATGCGTGGCCATGCATCTACAAAAGGATCGCCGCTGGACAAGCAACGCAAAAGAAGCCAATTCATGTAAGTGTTGCCAAATGTAGTTATCGCTTAACCTGATACTTTCGTTAATTTTGATTTAAATTATACCGGCCTCCGCGGTCGTATAAAGGTCAATTGTTGTAACCAACAGCTCAATTTCCCTACAGTCTATTATATATTCCATTCTACCATATTGTTCCAACATGTTTCAATTTGTTTTATCTGGTTCATACTTCTACCCATCTCTATCAGGGTGTAGGTAGTGTAGTTAGAATTTGTTTTGCCCCAAGCAAATTTTGCTTATTTAATAATAAAAGTGGCTATGTAGTAGCGCGTGTTTTATTTTTACAGTATTGCGTTAGACCAACAGCATACGTATATCTAATAATTATCTTCACTATGTGCATAAGCGAGTAGTTGGCGACTGAGATCAACCCATAAACATTCAGTACTATATATTGCATATTAATCCCTAAGCAATGTTTTTTTAACTGTATAGAGCCCTTCTGGTTACCAGTATTGAACAGGGGGTTGCGTCTGGCTAAGACGTTTTAGAAACATACTTTGTTCTGTTGTTTAGTGACAGTATTGGCATTTACTTGTAAATAAGTACTAAGTTTGGTATTTATTGTGTATCTGCATGATGGTGTTAAATACCTACTACCTGTGGATAAATTTTTAGTTAAATTAAATAAAAATCTGAGCATACATCTAGCGTCCATTCAACAGTCAGCATCAGCAAGTGAAGTTAATAATAAAGAAGTCAATCCACAAGACAATCCTTCCAGTACTAGTAAGCATTTTTGGAATGAATAGTTGAATTTCCATGAATTATATACAAAAATAAAAACCTTTTGCAAGATTTGCATCAAGTGTCGAAGAAATATATGCACCACTGTCTAAATTACAGAGACTAAAACTTCAATCAGTCCACACTTTTGTTAATGATGGATTTGGCAATTGGAAAAGGACACTAGAATGATTTAGAGTGCACGAGAAAAGTTCTTTTTATTGGTAAATGCTGGCACAAACGTTGTTCAAAACTTAACCAAAACCAAATAGCAGGAAATGAGATCAGCCAGAAACTTTTCTAAAGCAATAATTACATTCTTAAGATTTTTGATACCGCAAGAGTTGGCAATTTAACAACTACTTCTTTAAGAAAAGAAGACGATATTTCTGACATCTTCAAAATTAAGAACTAGATACTTACTTATTTATTTATTTAATTAGCCCAATGCTATTTACAGTATACATAAATGAATTAAAAAAAAAAAATTTAATTTAAGAACTAAAGAAACGAAAATGTAAAGTGTGCACTTCTGTAAATAAGTAAAATTCCTAACTAAATACAATCTAGTCTTGCAAATACTCCACTAGCATTACATAATTTCATATTTTCCTTTTATATGAGTCCTAACTTTCTTAGAAAACAGTGTCATGTCTTGAATATTTTTAATATCAGACGGAAGATTGTTAAATAAACAAAATTATATAGATACAATTGTTTTCATCGTCAAACTTCTGTTCACTCTACTCACATTAATATAATCTTTAGTTCTAATGTTATAGTTGACATATGCTGATCTATAGTATATATATATATATACATATATATATATATATATATATATATATATATATATATATATATATATATATATATATCGCTAAAGATATTCCGGTGCCTGATTGTATGTAATCCTGTGGACTAGGACCATAACAGCGTGTAAAACTTGTGCTTCTAGAGACAACCAGTTCAGTTGCCGTAACATACTGTTAATTAGAGTCATAATATTACATTTTAGTATTACACACATTCCCTTGTTCATCAGAATTTGCAGTCTTTGTACGTCCTTTCTTTTGCACATAAAGAGCACAGTCTGGCACAAGTTGAAATGTGGCAAAATTATTACATTATAGACAACACACCTAGCCCATAGTGTTAAATGAGTAGAGAGTCTACTTAAAAAGCCAATTTTCTTGCCAATCTTCTTACATATAAGTGGTTATCACACGGTATGACAAAAGCGGTTCAAAGGTTACTTTTAAACCAAATAACTATTCCAAAGTGTTACACCCTTTTTTTTGGCGTTACAAACTTTACTTCAATAATTAAATATAGGGGATTTCTAGTCCCAATTGGAATGTATTTAAGTAGGGTATATTTGAATTTATTTAAGAAGAACCTGTACGTCATCATACGGCTAAAACGGTGTCAGATTAGTCCATTGTTTATAAATAGGCGTGTTCAGTCAGTATTTCAGTGACATAGATAATTTTCTGTTAAATGTCAATTGACATTTGTGATTTTGACATTCCATATTTATTTCTTAGGCTTTCATAGTTTTCTTTGCGTTTCTTTGTGTTTTATACCTTGCTTATTATATTTTCTATAAAAAAAGTTCTTTTCAGAACTAAAATCTTTGAAATTTTGTTAATATTGCATTAAAGTTCCACTAGCACCTGTATTAATTCAAGTACATTAACTGCCGGTAAAATGGTTAGTTATTATTATGTATTATAGAAATTGATAATATTCTACAGATGGAGACTCCTTCCAAAAATATCTCTAGAAGCAAAGGACGAGTTTTACATAAACAAACTCGAGAAATGGTTTTGAATGTGCTGGAATATTTTAGAAGGGGAGCAGAAAATGGGACACATCTTATTCCTTTAGCTAATTTTAAGGAACGCTTACTTGCTGCTACAAAGATTTCGCAGAGCACACAGGATCTGATATTGAATCTGAGTCATTATAATCTGTATAATACCATACGTAATCAGGAAGATGTCTTGCTTTTCTATCCCTTAATGGATATCTACGAAGTTCATCAAATGTAACTTCTTCCTGCAGTGTTACAGGCTCACTGTTATCCTCAATTTCCACCTCAGTGTCTACACCAGACGTATTTTCATGCAAATTTTTTATAGCAGATTCATTATTGATCACATCAGGAACGAAATGCTGATTTACATTTTCATGTGGTTTCTGCAATATATCAGCAAATATGTTAAGCTTTATATCACCAATTCTTTGGTTACATTCACACACATGATTTGTTTCAAGAAATAAAACATCCCTTGCTAATGTAACCTTTTTTGGTTATTGGATGAATTATCTATACCCTTTACAAACATCACTATACCCCACAAAAGTGTACATTTCAGACTTTGCATCACATTTAGATCTTTTATGTATTGGGATAAGTACATATGCATGACAACCAAAAAAACGTATATGACTCAAGTCTACATTACAACCTGACCAGATTTTCTCGCGTATCATACCTCCTAAACCTGAATGTTGTGATTTATTTTTTAGATAGACTGATGTATTCAATGCTTCACCCCAATAGCTTGTGAGATACTTAGCATCTAACATCATGGATCTAGCTTTTTCGCAAAGCGTTCTATTTACACGCCCAGATAACACGTACTGTTTAGGAGTGTAAGGAATCGTGAACTGGTGTTTAATACCACGTTGATTACAAAAATCGTTCACGTTATGACCAATATATTCCTCTGCATTATCACATCTCACCTCTCACCTGATTCATTCGCAACCATTGTTTTGAATTCTTTAAATTTATTCTTTAAATTTTCTTTAAATTTATTCTTTAAATTTAAATTTATTCTGCACTATCTTTAGTTTTTATGAAAAATCATCTGTAAAATAGACTAAATATTTAGCTCTGGCAATGAATTCCTGAATTGGACCACACACATCAGAATGTACTAATTCAAATTTCTTAGTTCCCCTTGTACCACAAAGTCCTTTTAAACTTTTTTGGCTCAATTTTCTTTGCAAACAAAATACATTTCTCACTAATACTACAGGCTTTACCAGAAAATTTGACACCAGTTGAGGTTATATTTTTTAAGATTGTCATGTGTCTTTCATATTTAGATGCGCTAAGCTCTTGTGCCATAAATCTGCTGATGAAGATACTGAACTGTCCACATCATTTACAGATTCATTAGACATATTGCATGCATATTGTACACGTATCCATTTCTCTCGCAGATACTGACACATATTCTACTGTATTCTTTTCAGACTGATATACACTGTATGAATTGAATGCATCATCTGCTACAAATGCTGAGTCTGATATTGCATCTAATTTATAAACATCATTTGTACACGATGCAGTAAATTGAACAGCACCTTACAGTACCCACATTTAAACGTAGGTTTTTGTTCAGTCAATTTATGTTGTTCAACCACATAACTATGCGTTGCTATACCTTCATGTACATGCGTCACTAAAGCTAAATCATTTGATGCTTGCATAGAATGTCTGCTTTCCACAGCAAGAAGTCTCGACTTAACAAAGTCAATTGTTAATTTTTGACCATTGGTTCATAACTTGGTGTGAGCTTAATAAGCATGTAACACCCAAGAACATTTTTAAATTAATCCAAATTTCAAATGATATTTTCTGCCAATCACAGACAATTCTATCTAAAATGTAACCAATCACTGTCCAGAATTAATATAGATACCCAACCCTAGTTTGATTTTGGATGACAATTGACAACTTAAATGAACATAACCTATCAACTGATATCTAACATCCCGTGAAATTTAGAAGATTTTAAATTAAGGCGCCAAAGGAAATGCTAGTTATTTCTAAAAAAAATTCGAAACCGGAAGTGCGTAATAATATGTAATTTTTCGTGATATCTATAAAAATATTCACAGGAAGTACTTTAGAATATTGCAGAATAACTTAAATTTAAATATAGGGTAATTTCAATTAGCAATGGCAGTAATAAAAGTTGATTTAAACCATTAACCGAAAAGCACATGTAGGGATGATTTACGATTGTAAAATATATAAGGTTTTTGATAGGCTAGACCAATCACGTGATCGAAGGTATATAACTACAGTAATAGGGAAGACAAAAAAAGACGACACAAAAAGCCTCACGAAGACACACCAAGAAAAAATTTATGAAAAGAGGCACGAAAATGAAAACTAACTAGCCCGGAACTAGTGCGGGGTATGCTGCAATGCCGCGTAGCAGTATTGGTTATATAACCGTGTAAATTAAAGTAATGGTTAGTGAACAGGGCTAATAAATTAGTATGTTTATTATGGGAAGAATAGTGACGTTAAGTAGTGGATAAAGGACACAGATAAGTTTGGCTCTTAAAGGAGAATTAAATAGTAATAAATTTAAGTGTAATTAGAAAACTAAATGGTTAAACTGTAAGGTGGTTAAGGGAAGGAAGCGCCGGTTTATTAACTGCAAAGAAGAGGATAAATAACCCCACCCATACGGTTCATTATTTATTGATTGTGGAAGTTCGGATTTACGAAGCTGGAGTCCAAGCAAAGTTGGTACAGAAGTAGGGGAATATAAAGAGTTTCGAGCTCAAAATTTATCAACAACCGTGTTAAGCACTATCAACCCTGGTGAGGATAAGTTACCTCGGGTGTAGTGTAGAGATTGGAGCAACAGCGGATATTGCATACCCGAAACAGGTATTGAGTGAATCTTTGAATAAATGGTTCGAAAGAACGAACGTGTATTTGCATGCATACACCGGGAGTTGCAAGTATGAACTTCTATATAGCTATACATATGCTTTTACATGAATATGTTATTAAGTTGCTAGGTTAAGGTTGGAATTTTTGGACATTATTATTAACGTTACCGCTTATTATTATGAATTTTGTGTAGAATATCAAGAGTTATTGGCTATGTTTAATTTGGGGCCAATTTGTTTTAACTGTAGAATTTGCGGTGATTAGCACAATATATATCAACCCGGCTTAAGGTAACTTTTAGTTAAGTAAGAAATATTTCTTTTATTGCATTCAAGTATGTCGATATAGGAAATGTAAATAGTTATATCACCATATTAATGGTTATTAAATTCATTACTTGATACGAATGTTGAGATATATATATATATATATATATATATATATATATATATATATATATATATATTACAATTAAAAAGGGTTCGTTGAAATACATTTAGGTACAGATATTTTGTAAACTTTTGGGTAAGTTAACTCACCAATATCGGTTTCAGAATTCTAGGCCTAACCACCTTGGGGCATGTCCATGTACTCTCCGCTGTAGAGTAGCCGAGGCGTTTGAGGGAAGTAGAGTGAAGACTATTGAATCAGAAATAGTTGACAACCTTATGGAATAGGTAAGTGGACCCTTGTATTGCAATTTTGAACCATAAAGAGTTGGCATTCAATTATACATGTAGTGGGTAACTCGTTCCTTGTTTCTTTGATTGCTATTTAGGTCAGAGAAGGAGGGCGAAGTGTTACAATTGGCGCGTACAACGTGGAGCTCGATAGGCTGTCACTGTAAAGTTCTAATTTTGCAAGAAATCTTGTTGAATAATAAATCGGAGCTATTAGCTAGTACTTTTAAATTTTATTCAATATGACTGAATCGGATAGTAATATTAGTGTACCATTAGAGCAGTAGGACCGAGCAGAAGGGGAAATACAAGAAAAAATTGGAAAAATGGATTTAGTTTCTTTACTTAAAGATGTTACAAAAAATATTACGGAAGGCGTTAGGGCAGAAAACATAAAGCTGCGAGAAGAAATAAATTTTAATATGGGAAGTATAAATAGGAAATTAGAAGGACAAATACAGGAATTAAAAGAATTAAGCGGGTATAAATTAGAACGGGTGCAGAGCGAATTAAAACAAGAAATTAAACAAAAAATTCAACCAGTTGAGGAACGAGTACTAAGTTTTGA
This sequence comes from Platerodrilus igneus, assembly GCA_036346225.1. Lineage (NCBI taxonomy): Eukaryota > Metazoa > Arthropoda > Insecta > Coleoptera > Lycidae > Platerodrilus > Platerodrilus igneus. The sequence continues at coordinate 1,049,537 of JARFIW010000394.1, read as the reverse complement.
AAATAAGGTAAAAGAAAACCATGTTTTGGTTGTAGGGGAAATTCAAGATTTGGGGGTAGCATTGAACGGGTAGAAAACCGAATAGTAAATTATGAAAGTGAATTAAGTCGAGTCAAAAACAGGCAAATGGACAATTAGCAGATTAAGTATGGAAATAAAGTAGTTAAATGACAAAATGTCTGAATCTAAAATAAGTCAAGTCATTAATGTGGGTACAAGTAGCTATGAGGGCAAGAAACCCAAATTTGATAAAAATAGAGGCAAAACCCATCCCGTTAGGTTTATAAAAACTTGGAAAAATACTTTGAAATAAGTCCCATGTCGGAAAGACAAAGAGTTAGATTTGCAACAAGTTGCTTGGAAGGGGATTCGTTAATTTGGGTAACACGTTTTGAATTAAATTGGAATACGTTTCAGGATTTTAAATCAGTTTCTGGCTACGTACTGGTCACTGCGAAACCAAGAAGAAATTAGATATCAAGTACATAAACCACGTACATATAATGCACAAGTAGGTAGTGTGAAACACCACGTATGGTATTTGATTGGAGAGGACTCAGTTTTTAGAATTACCTATGGACGAGTCGTTATTGGTAGAAGCGATAATAAAGCATTTACCTTGTGATATTGAAAGAATTTTATTAGCATCATGTATTAGTAAAGTAGATGATTTACTGAGAGTGGTTGAGAGTTTAGATAGGCAGGGTATATAAGGTAACAGGGGGGTGAACCATAATAGGAGCGAAGGAAATGGTAATTATAGAGACGACCAACCAGTGACAAGGGGAGGTTATCAGCAGCATAAAGGTGAAAGGAGTAATTTTGTAGCTCGTGGGAATTGGCTTAGAGGTAGACCGAATATAGGAAGCAGGGGGGATAATACAAAAACGAGTGAGTCTGAAAATAGGCAGGCGGAAGTAACACACTCGGCATCAACTGGGAGTAACCCAAACTAGAAGTTACCGGATTACGAGCTCCAGTAGTTTGGTTTAGTGATAAGTCAGTGGAGCAAGCAAATTATGTGAATTTTTTTTCTAAGTTTTGGAAGGAGCTAAAGGGTTTAAGCAAAAACAGTTGCCACATTAAGGGTGTACAAGCAGATAGTGGGGAGGGAGATCAGTGTTATATTCCAAACATTAAATGTTTAGTAGAGGGTAGTTATTTTGAAGCAATAATTGATAACGGTAGCATGGTCAGTATTATATCGGAAGACGTATTGCAAAATTTTCAAGGGGACGAGGAAAATGTACTTATACTACCAGCAGTAGGGATTTCTATACAAGGTGTAACTGGAAAAATAAGGTAAATAAGCAAGCTTTATTAAATGTGGTCATAGCTGATCAAGTTATGCCTATAGTTTTCTTAGTAGTAAAAGGGGTAAATATGCCTGCTATTTTGGGGACAGACTGGATAGTGAAGTATCAAATGGTATTATATTTTAAAAACAGGTTATTTAGTTACATAGACGATGATATTTCAAGGGAAGTAAAATTTCAAAGAGCTACAACAAACGAAAATGTTAGATTAGTTAGGTTTAATGTTTGTTGGAATTCATCAAAATTAAATCTGCAAGACCCAGTCTCTGAAAGGGGTGCCGTGATGAAGGAAGTTAATCGAATGTTAGAAAATAAAGCCATTGTGGTAGCCCCAGCAAAGACAAAGGTTAACAAAAGAAATAATTTAAGACAAATGTTAAAAGGACTTGATAAACAACAGGCAGAGGATGAACATATAGTGTGTCTAAAGGAGTTGGTAAATAATCGTCAGGGTAAAAAAGCGGAACTACAGAAAAAATTTAGAATACATGAAAATATGCTGTTCAGAAGAAGTGAAAAACGTGACGAATGATGGCTTATATATATTCCCCAGCATCTTGTGAATAAACTAATCTGGGAATATCATCTTATTTATGGTCATTTTGGAGAACAGAAATGCGCATCATTACTGAAAGATACTTGTTACATACCAAATTTATTTGAAACCATACAAGAAAAATTACTTCACGCAGTAGATACTTAAGGTTGTTCCAAAAACACATACAAAAAATTTTAATTAATCGAGCTTAAATAAATAAACTCTTAAATTAAAATGGGGGGTATTGTAACGCCCAACAAAATTTTTAAATTAATCCAAATTTCAAACAAAATTTTGCCAATCACAGATAATTCTATCTGAAATGTAACTTATCACTGAACAGAATGAATATAGTTACCCAACCCTAGTTTGATTTTCGGCGACAGTTGACAACTTAAATCAACATAACCTATCAACTGATATCTAACATCCCGTGAAATTTAGAAAGTTTTAAATTAAGGCGCCAAAGGAAATGCTAGTTTGTTCTAGAAAATTCGAAACCGGAAGTACGCAATAATATTTAATTTTTCGTGATATCTATAAAAAATATTAACAGGAAGTACTTTAGAATATTGAAGAATAATTTAAATTTAAATATAGGGTAGTTTTCAATCAGCAATGGTAATAAAAGTTGATTGAAGCAATTAACCTGAAAGCACATGTAGGGATGATTTAAGATTGTGAAATATGTAAGGTTTTTAATTGGCTAGACCAGTCACGTGATCGAAGGTATATAACTACGGTAAGTGGGAAAATTAAAGAAGACTAAAGACAACACACAAAGCCTCACAAAGACACACAAAGATAGGAAAGAAGGCACGTGAATGTAAATGTAATTAGCCTGGGGCTGGTGCGTGTTATGCTGCAAAGCCGCGTAGCAGTATTGGTTATATGCCATTTTAAATTAAAGTAATGTTTAGTGCATAAATCTGAGAAGTGAGTATGCTTATCTTGGAAGAATAGCGAATTTAAGTAGTTGAAGGTGGACATAATACTAAATATCCATATTCGGAAACATACAAATATTAGTGCCATTCTATAAGATAAGGAGAATTAAATAGCAATAAATTTAAATTTAATCAGTAAACTAAATGGTTAAGCTGCAAGGCGTTTAATGACAGGAAGCGCAGGTTTACTAACTACAAAGAATATGATGACTAACCCCACCCATATGGTTCATTATTTAGTGATGGTGGAAGTTCGGTTTTGGAAGCTTGGTCACAATCCAATTTGGTGCAGGAAGTAGGGGAATATAAAGAGTTTTGAGCACAAAATTTATCAACACCCGTGTTAAGCACTATCAACCCTGGTGAGGATAAGTTACCTCGAAAGTACTTTAGACACTGGAGCAAGAGTGGGTATTGTATACCCAAAACAGGTATTGGGTGAATCTTTGAATAAATGATTCGAGAGAACGGACGTGTATATGCATGCATACGCGTGAGGATGCAAGTATGAACTTTTATATATTTATACATATGCTTTTACATGAATATGTTATTAAGTTGCTAGATTAATGTTGGAATTTTTGGACATTATTATTAACGTTACCACTTACTATTATGAATTTTGTGTAGAATATCAAGCGTTCTTGGTTATGTTTAATTCGGGGCCAATTTGTTTTAATTGTAGAATTTGCATTGATTAGTACAGTGTATAACAACCCGGGTTAAGGTAACTTTTCGTTAAGTAATAGATATTTCTTTTATTGCATTCAAGTATGTCTTTTAATTTATTTGGTAAAAGACCAAGAAAGTGAAAGGTATGTCGCTATAAGTAATGTATATAGTTATATCACCATATTAAAGGTTATTAAATTCATTACTTGATACGAATGTTGAGATATATATATATATATATATATATATATATAACAATTAAAAGGGGTTCGTTGAAATACATTTAGGTACAGATATTTTGTAAACTTTTGGGTAAGTTAACTCACCAGTATCAGTTTTAGAATTCTAGGCCTAACCACCTTGGGGCATGTCCATGTACTCTCCGCTGTAGAGTAGCCGAAGCGTTTGAGGGAAGTAGAGTGAAGACTATTGAATCAGAAATAGTTGACAACCTTCTGGAATGGTGAGTGGACCCTTGTATTGAAATGTTGAACTTTAAGAATTGATATTTGCATTTTATTTTATATGTATTAGGTAACTCGTTTCTTGTTTCTTTGAGTGTAACTTAGGACAGACAAAGAGGGCGAAGTGCTACACCATGGGTTTTTATTGTCTTTTTGTTCGTGCTCTAGAATATCTATGACCGCTATGTCCAAACTGGATTTAATGTTATTTATTTTGCTTCTACTTTTTTTGTATCGAAAGTTTTCCTAATGCCTTGTGACAATTTGTTTGACTTTTTCTCAAATTTTTGGTGAATATCTTTATCTGTAGTTTTTCAAAATCAAAGTGCTTTTTTCCGTTCCTTTTTTTTTCAAATTTTTAAATTTAAGTGCGGCTTTGATAATTACTATATGGTGGTCAATATCTGTATCTGCTTCCTGATAGAATCTACAGTTTTATTTTTAATTCCTAAACCGTTGTCTAACAAGAATGCAATTTATTTCATATCTCCCCGTGCCTTCTGCCACCTTCCAAGTGTATTGTCTTTTAGCATTATGTTGAATTAATGTTTGTAATGGTTAAATTGTTTTGTTACAAAATTCTATAGCCTATTTTCCTTGTCGTTCCTCATGCCACAACCAAATAAACCTACAACTGCTCTTTCTGCACCCTTACCTACCACTACATTAAAATCCCCCGTAATTATTAAATTTTTATGTCCTTTTACGTATCTTAATATGTCTTCGATATCTTTGTAGATCGCTTCTACCTCTTTCTATTTGTAGCTAGAGGTGAGCATAGTACTATATACTTGCGACTTACAGAATTATAAATTTTAACGTGTATGGTCTGAACATTGCAACATGATAACTTAAAAAGAAACAGTTTTACGTTACTATAATTATATCATTGTAATTAATCCAATTTTGTAAAAAAACCTTAATTAGTTTATTACTTACAATTCCATAAAGAACAGTTCACATTTTCAGAAGGACCCATCGAACCTTTAATTTTAAGACCTTTCTTGTTAACGCACCAGCAAACTAATCCATTCCTACTACACTGTTTTGATTCAAATTCACCATCATTTGTACACTGAGGAATATATCCTCTACCCACTCTTTCACTTACTGCCAATAATTCACTCAAAGTTTTCTGATGATAGCATTCTGAAAAAGATCTTTTAGAACCACATGAAACATCATTAAATATCTTACCTGTAACATTTTTTGGATGAATACAAGAGGAACTACATTGCTTAGTATTGCAACATTTTTGCACCGAAGGACATTCCAAATCATGCGAGCATAATGATCCACACTCTTTAAATTCTTCATTAGCATCAGGACAAGTGCCAGTCTTTTGTAGTTTTAGTGATGCAGGACAGCATACTCCATAATCGTTTCCTGTAATGCAAACAACAGTGAATTAATTGTATGACTACCATAGTTTCGCCTGGTCTAACAATACTCAACAAAAGGTTTATAAAACAGGACAAAAAAGAAGAACAACACTGCGACACAATAGGCTAAGGTTGTAAAGAAATAGTGCCTCAATAATTAAGAAATGGTATAGAAAAAAACTGGAAATCAACACGAGAAATGCATTGAAATAAATGGACATTTAGTTAGTGAAAGCTGCAAAAAATTATTGTCTTTACATAAACATACTTTTGTTTAGTAGTTTTCTTTTAATTTGTAATAGCTAACTATATTTAAGGAATTTACAAATATCGATGGTTTATGTGCAAAATGTCGTAACCTTTTATACTTTTAAAAAATCGACTTTAGCGCCATTCATATATTTAACCCTAACTGTATGTATGGTAACTGGGGCCAGGTGACTAACACTATAAAATAATCATTCTATTTATTTAGGTGTGTTTATTGTGAAACCCAAACGTTAAGTGATAACAAAAGGTCAAATTCTTAATTCCTAGAATTTAATATGTGATAGTGCTGTGGTATCAAACACATGCATAATATAATTTTAACATAAAATACTACACTACTCTTCCCTGGGAATAAAAGAAATTTAATATAAAAAAACTTAAATGTTACCTTAAAAATGCGGTTAATTATAACGTCAGTCTTTTGATTTTTCAACTGATCTCGAGGTCGCAATTTATAAGGCGTCGCAAATTGTGTGCAATCATCAGTATCCGTCTTATTTTCATACTGGTTTTTTCAAATCATATTTGTTACAATCTATTTGTACATCATTCGTTACGAGAGGAATATTTGACACATTTTCCACAAATTTCAGCATTTGATTTTTGTGTCGCTTTACAATGATGCCGTCAATATTAATTAAGAATATACAAGACCCAACCTTTTTTAAAAACCTCTCCTAATACCCATGTTTTATTTCTAAAATTACGTGCCCAAACTTTTTTTTAAGCTAAAATCGATTTTCCTGTTTCCATGATAGGATCTTATTTGTAGATCATGCTTTAGTTTGACATGTTCTATAATTTCGGGAGTCACATGATTTGTTTCAATTTTAGTATCGTTAAGTAAAGAAAATCTATAACGAATTTCACGACCAAACATTAAAAATGATGGGGATACACCTGTAACTGTGTGTGGCATAATTCGATTATCAAAAAGAAATTTTGATAAAATTTTATTAAGATCACTTACTGAGTTTTCTTCTATTAATTTTTTAAAAGCCATTTAATGGTTCATACACTATTCTCAGCAGCTCCGTTTAACGAGGGAGTATAAGGAGCTGTCGTAACTGATTTAATGCTGCACGAGTTAAAAAAGTCATATACTCTGCTAAATTAAATGCCGTAGCATTATCTGAAACTATATATTTTGGGATACCAAACCGAACAAATAAATTAAGTAAACAATTTACTGTTTCTTTAGCGGTCATTGACCAAGTAGGAAACACTTCCAACCATTTCGTATGGGTGTTAATAGTAACCAAAAAATTTTTGTTTAAGAATGGTCCTGTATAATCAATATGCAAGCATTCCCAAGGTTGGGTAGGCCATGACCATTTATGTAAAGTCGTTTTGGGTAGCATTGTTACGTGCCAAAGTGGCACTTAAACAGTGTTTTTAGGTTAAGTTTTGATGTACGGGAGTTTCGCGCCATAATTTCAAAAGACGCGGTGCGCGGAAATTTTAAATAGACTAGGCGTGTACTTCCGATGCGTCACAGTGAGTTGGCGCAGATGGCGTGACCCTAGAGGGGTGGACGAATAAGTTCGCGCCAATGGGAAAAAGACAAGGAGTGGGGACAAAGTGGTGAGAGGTTTTGGTGACGCTCTGAAACGTGGCCTTTTGCCTTTTGTTCTCGGAGTGAAGTGGTTGCTTTGAGGTATCGTATCGTAGCTTTACCTATGTAGATTTCCTTTGTTAATTATCTTTTGTTTGTCAACCTTTACCTTGTTCCTAATCCGATCCCTGCATAGGTAGGTAATTTGCAACCTTAGGCAAAACGGACTCCACGACCCGAGATGATGAGTCACCATTTTTGACTACTCCGAGATGGAGCCCTGAGGAACCCTGATAGAGGCCAACTTTGGTTCAACCCCGCAGAACGTTCGGATTTCCGGGGTAAGTAATACCGTGTTTAATTTGTTCACGAATATGAACTTTTGTTTAATTTTTTATATTTCCGATTATGGCGCAATATAATTTGGGGTAATGATGACGTCATGGTAGTTGGCCACGCGAAACCTGTAAAAGGGGTTCGCGCTGCCCTCCGCTAGAGGCGCCACTCGCTTTATTCATTGCGCTTGCGCGATGTATCTTATGAACTTTGGTAACTGTATTATCGGCTTTTAACTGTATTACCGACTTTTAAGAACTATCACCATATAAATGTATCACCAATTAAAGTGTAATAGCATCTCTTTATTTTTAATACAATTACTGCAGGATTGACCTAAGCAAACTATATCGTTTGACAATCCTGGCTACCAAAATGCGCGCGCTAAATTTTTCATACTAAAAATTCCCATGTGCGTTTCATGCAAGCTCAAAAGAATGGTTTGGCATAGTACCTCGGGAATAGCTATACGATTATTTCATAACAAACACCCGCCTTCTATTGTAAAGTCATTTTTATTTTTATAATACGGTTGCAATGCTACCTCTTTGTTTTTTGCGGCCCATCCTTTTAATGTAAAATGAATAACCGTTTTAAGAACTAGATCGTCATTAGTAATTTGCTGAATTTGTTTAAAATCGACTGGCAACTGACTATCGTCAAAATAGTTAAAATAATTAATGTCTACACAGTCCCACAAGGAACTGTCTAACGCAGTGGAAATCTAGAAAGGCGTAAGAAGGTGTTACATGCCGAAAATCGGCACGTAAACATTTCTGTAAGTTTCTAATTTGCAAGTGAATTCGCGCCAATATTTTAAAAGACTTGTGCGTGCATTTCCGTCCCTTGACATAGTTACGTCGGCGCCCGAAATTGCGCAGACGCGGAGTGGGCAAGAAGGGTGGTGATTTCTGTTACGCCAGGACTAATCAATCAGACGTCGAACGGAGTGGTTATTTTTGTGCCGTTATCTTGTCTTCTCTTTCAGGTAATGTAGGTTTCCTGCCTTATACCTATTATCGTTCCTCTTACCTGGTTATTCCTGTCGTATTGCTACACAAGAAGAGAAGACAAATTTAAATTTGGTTTCGACAAGGGGGCAAAGGACGACCCACGCCCAGAACGCTCAACCAACGCGGAAAACCTAACGCGAGAATAGCTGCCATGTTTTGAAGAGTTCTACAGTTTTACATGAGTACCTTTATCATTTTTTGTACGTCATAATAATTTGTAACATAAGTATGACGTAACCGCTTATTGCGCAACATTTTGCAAATATCTATTGTGCTACCAACTGTCGTAGTGGCTCTCATATATTACCCACCGGGACTTTAAAAGTATACCTTAGAGTTTAGAACAGTAAGTATAACAAGGGTTGCTTTCAGATTTAATGTATTCCACCTTATATAAAAATCTACTCAGTATTACAGCCCATCTCGTAACTCTGTTAGCCAAAAATTAGGGAATTCCTTGTTGGACTAAAAATGGATAACGACCGTTTGTTGTCCATCACCAGTATAAATTTCTTGCCATATAAATATGAATAGAATTTACATAACCCAAATATTATTGCTAGCCCCTCTTTTTCAATTGCAGTAATTTTTTTCTGCATCGTTTAAGGTGCGGGCCGCCTAAGCTATTGGTTTTTCGGCATTATTTGGTATAACATGACTAATTACGGCAGCGATACCATAATCGCTAGTATCCGTAGTTAATCTCAATGGCAAATTTGGCTCAAAATGAATAAGGACAGGAGCCTCAGCTAACAATTTGTTTACTTACAAAAATACATTTTGGCATTTTTGTGACCAATACCATTTGGAATTTTTCTTAAATAAAATATAAAAAGTAAACAAAATTTCACTTAAATTAGGTATAAATTTTGCATAATAAGTCCCAAAAAACCTTTTAGACATTTTGAGGCGTCGGTGCTTTCATAATAGCTTCGACTTTATCAGGGGTTGTGTGTAATCCCTCTTTATTTATTTTATAGCCAAATACGTGACTTCATCTTTAAATAGTCATCATTTCGTTTCCGCTAGTTTTAATCCCGATTCTTGTAAACGGGTAAAAATTAAATTTAATCTAATTTTATGTTCTTCTAGGGCCTGACTCCCTAAGTGAATGTCGTCTAAAATTACTACGCATCTAGGAATACCTTGCAACAATCCTTCCAATAATTTTTGGAATCTTGCTGGTGCAGATGCAACTTCAAAAGGAAGCCGATTATATCAAAATACTCCTCGGTGTGTTGAGATCGGCACTATATCTTTAGAGACTCCCTCTAAATTAATTTGCAAGTATGCATTTGAAAGATCTAATTTTGAAAATATTACCGATCCTTGAAATTTTGAAAATAAACCCTCTACTCGTAGTAGTGGATGTTGGTCAACCTTTAAATAAGGGTTGATTCTTATTTTATAATCTCTTCACAATCTGAATGTGCAGTCTCTTTTTAAGACAGGTACAATAGGTGTCCCCCATTCACTGAAATTGACTGATTTGATAATATTTAACTCTAACAACCGATCTAATTCTGCATCTACCCAACTAAGGAGTAGGGTAAGGGCCGAGGGCTAAAAAATTTGGGTATTGTACCCTCTTTTAAACTTAAATTTACAGTACATCCATTAAATGAACCTAGTCCAGGAAGAATTTGTTAAATTTTAAGAACAATTGCTTTTCGCCTATACTACTCACATTGTTGAGATTTTCTAAAAAAGTTAATTCAAAAATCTTACAAAAATTTCTACCTAGAATCGGCATGTTAGCGTTTTTTATAATGTGAATAACTAATTGTTTAGTTACCGTTTTGTAGGTTATATTAAATAAACAAAATCCCAAGAGTGTGATTGCACCACCATTATAGCTACATAAGGTTTTACGAGTACTATGCAATTTATGATTTCCAAACAACTACTTATATAATATGTCTGGAATCGCAGATACACTAGCTACTGTATCCAAGTGAAATTTCATAGGGTGATTACCGATTACAACTTCTAAATGTATAGGTGCAATATCATCTTTGTTTTCAATTGAAAACAAAGTGTGTCCTTCACTCTCAAGAAAATTTTGTGACCTGCAACTGTTTGACGCATCGAAGCCGTGCCCCTGTTTTTTACATTTACTGCATGTATAAGTTCTGTATTTGCAATTTTTTATACTATGATTATTACGTCCGCTACATAAACATTTTAATTTATCACCACCATCATGGAACGTTCTTGCCACCGTTGCCTCCGGAGGGCAACCCTACACTTTCATATGGGGTCACCATACGAGAATGCACCTGATTTAACGATGTTTCTTGCTTAATTACCAGGGATGACTGCTTCGCCGCCATCTTAGCTGTCGCAAAATTCAATTTGTCCGCTAGGGTAGATGTCACCTTTTCTTCAAACAAGCAATCCTGCACAATGCCTAAAGTATACCCTACTATGAACTGTTCCCGTAGAACCTGTCCTAATTCGTCTAACGAAAATTGATACTGCGACGCTAAGCTCCTTATTTTTCACACCATTCCCGTGACGTTTCACAAGAGTTCATTTGCGATTTATAAAATTTGTGCCTTGCAGCAAAAAATGATTGTTGGAGTTTAAAATCATCATAATTTTTATTCTCCGGTAAACTAGGTAAACATAAATTGTATACTTAGTTAAAAATCATTTTCACTCAAGATGTTCAATAAAATCGCACGTTTCCGATAATTTTCAGTAATACCGTTAGCGATGAAGTAATTTTCTAAACGCGGTTTATATAATGGCCATTAAGTATATACTAAAATAAATTCACATAAATGACCAATCAATTGGCCACCGTGAAGAACGTTTTCAATACTCATTTTAAAATTCCCTTTTTTAATTTAAAAAAAAATAATGTAAAACAAACTGGCTATTGTAGGGTTAATTTAAATTTTTTTTATCCTTGTCACCACTGTGGTAACCGGGGCCAGGTATCAAACACTATAAAATAATCACTCTATTTAGTTTGGTGTGTTTATTGTGAAACCCAAACGTTAACTGATAATAAAAGGTCAAATTCTTAATTCCTACAATTTAATATATGATAGTGCTGTGGTATCAAACATATGCATAATATAATTTTAACATGAGATACTTTACATGTGATTTTCCAATGCTCCACCCGAAGGTACTACATTGGCCAGGAAGCGAGTTTTTTTTTACCGAGTTTGACAACACTCACATTCGAGATGTCCATTTTACCTCTCATCCGAACGAGGGTGTATTTTTGTGAAAAATGCTCGCCTAACATTTTTCAAGCGAACAGTGTCGGGATTCAAACCCGGGACCTTGGGCGTGGTAGTCACATGCACACCAACTATGTTGGTATGTTCTATCAAATTATCGTAAGCCTCATCAATGCGTACAATATTCTTTTCGTACGAAAACAAAATGTAGTATCAACAGTGTTCTGTAACTGTATCATCAAGACGTTTTACACCTTATTGAGTCATTGGTATGTTATGCTGTGAAGCTGAATAGTGAAGTGATCTGCCTGTTATTTTATAATTTAGATAAGTAGTTTTTCTGCTACACTTAATTTGTAGTATGTTTTGTTTAGTGTAGACTTGTTTTATAATGCTCTTTAAATAAATTTTAAGTTTCATTATCTATGAATATTACAAACTCGTGCTTTGTGGGATACGGCATTTTCCATCGTGGTGATCAGCAAGTTTCATTTACGACAAAATTTGTAGTTTATAAAAGCTAATATTAAAATGGGAACAAAGAAAAGTGGCACATTATGTTATGTAAACAATATAAAAATATAATAACAATTTAAAGACGCACTATCGGCACTTTTCTGTGTGTTTGTTGTGGTTTATATAGCATCTTTGTTAATCATCGTTGGGAATTAAACCACTCATAGTTTTTAAAATCATCATCAATACGCTTCGCAGGGATCGCGAAACCAGCTGCTTTACTGTGGGAATTCTTGGTGCCTTCTGAATAATTAGCTCTTATTTTTTGTTTTTTTATGTACCCACTCCACTCAGCTACGAGCTGTTAGCTGGTGCGTGGCAGTTTTTCACTCTGATCACAAGCTTCTCGCCGGGATTATTTTGTTTAGGTTTTTCTGTGTCCATTATTCCTATAGCAATTCTTAATTTTGCCACGACCAGGTAAAGCCAACACACTTCACAGTAGAATCACGAAGTCAGCTGTTTTACTGTGACAATCCTTGGTACCTTCTGAGTAATCAGTTTGTGTTGTTTATTGTTTTTTTATACCGTCACTCACCAAGAAGTGTTAGCTGGAGACTGGTAGTTTTTCAGTCCAATTGCATCCTTTTCGCCGGGATTATTTTGTTTAGGTTTTTTCAGAGCCCGTTACTCCTATTCCAGTTCTTAATTTTGATACAACCAAGTAAAGTCAACACACTTTGCAGCAGAATTGCAGAACCAGCCGATTTACTGTGATAATCTTTGGTGTCTTTAGAGTAATTAATTCTTATTGTTTACCGGTTTTTATACCCACACCACTCACTACAGACTGTTAGCTGGGGTTGAGCTGTTTTTCAGTCTGATCACAATCTTCCTCCGGGATTTTTATTTAGGTTTTTTTTTTCTGTGCCTGTTATTCCTATCCCAATTCTTAATTTTAGCAAGACCAAGTAAAGTCATCATACTTTACAATGGGATTGTGGCGCCAGCTACTTTACAGTGATAATTCTTGGTGCCCACCGAGTATAATTAGTTCTTGTTGTTTCCTGTCTTTTTTTTATACCCATGCCACTCCACTGTGAACCGTTAGTTGGAGCTAGGCAGTTTTTTTCCCAATCGCAACCTTTCCACAGATTATTTTGTTTAGTATATTTTGTGCCCATTACTCTTATACCAATTCTTAATTTTGGTACGACCCAGTAATATCATCATGCCTCGCTGTGGTACCGTAAAGCCAGCTGTTTTACTGTGATAATACTTGCTACTCTCTGAGTATAATTACTTCTTATTGTTTCTTGTTCTTTTTTTCCCATACCACGTCACTACGAACCTTTAGCTGGATCCGGGCAGTTTTTTACACTGATTACAGCCTTCCTGCTGGGATGAATTATTTTGTTTAGGTTTATTTTGTGCTCGTTACTCCCATTCCAATTCGTTATTTTGGCATGTCCAGGTAAGCTTCATCGCAGCATCGCAGAGCAAGCCACTTTACTGGGATAATCCTTTTTACCTTCCAAGTAATTAGTTTTTATTGTGTATTTATTGCTTTTTTTATACCCACTGTTACGTGCCGAAATCGGCACTAAACATTTTCAATTCAAGTTTTAATTTGTAAGAATTTCGCGCCAAGGATTTAAAAAGACGTGCGCGTATTTCCGTCACTTTAGACAGTGCGTTTGCGCAAGATTGCGCCGACGCGGTGTGCCAAGAGGGGTGGTGATTTTCGGCAGACGTGTCGGGACTGGTGATCGAGAGCCCAACAAATGTAGTTACCTTTGTGTCTTATCGTGTCTTTTTCTTGAGATGTAGGTTTCTTGCCTTCTACATAATTATCGCCCTTCATCCTATTCCTGTGTTCCGTTACAAAAAGAAAAAGTCAAATTGAATTTGGATTCGACCAGGGCCGACGAATTACCCACGCCCGAGAAGGATCAACGAAGCCCCGCTGTAGCCATCACGGAGTGGCGCTGGAGTCGTCCTACAGTTTACGTGAGTAACCTTTTGGTTTGCCTTAAAATTAGTATAACTTTTTTATTATGTTGTAATAATTCGAATATTGTGTGACGTAATCTTTTATTTGCGCGTCATTTTTACAATTATTTAACATTGCTACCAACTGACTGTAGTGGCTCGCGTACCGCACCGGCGGGGGTATAATACCACGTCACTCACTGCGAGCCGTAGTTGTAAACGGGTAGTTTTTCACTCCATTGCAACTTTTGAGTCGGGATTATTTTGTTTAGATTTTTCTTCTGTGCCCATTATTCCTATCCCAATTCATAATTTTGGCACAACCTTCTTCTAGGTCAGCTTTCGCCATGAAGAAGGTCGTGTCAAAATTAAGAAATGAGATACGAATAACATGCACAAAAGAGAAACCTAAACAAAATTACTGTCTCTTTCTTTTCTCATTCTTGAAGTCGACATGTTACAATTTTTTGGCGCCCCGCGTACTCTATGACGGATCGTACTTATATAAAATTCTTGCATGCTTTTCCTGATGTTCTTTTTTGTATTATCACTTCTGTTTCTTTTCCTTTTTTTTCAAATGGCTACTGGAAAATAGATTTTAATCGATTACTGAAGTCCAAGTCAGAATATGAGTTTGAATCTAGAGACTTATTACCAATCATTTAGATGGGTATAATAGTATATTATTCAACATACGGTAATATAGGCAATAACTCACGCAGATGAAGTTTGCGGCACGAGCCGAAGGCGATTGTCGTAATTCATCAAGTGAGTTATTGCCATTACCGTATGTTGAATACTATACTTTATCTACGACTGTAAGCACAGTAACAAGTTTTAATAAACACATGTAATAAAGATTATTTTAAAAAAAATTATAGTACAAATTTGTTTGACATTACGTAAAAGTCAATGAGCATGGCTACTTTGATATTTTTGGTAGGTAATTAAATAGAAATATAAGCTGGAAGCGTGAGTTATTATAACTCACGCTCATAACTCACGGTGTTTAATTATGAACACTATTACTTGTTCAAAAGTATATGAATAATGGTATTATAACTAAATAGAAGTAGATAAAAGTAATATAATTCATTTGCGTTACCATACAGATAGCGTAATAATACTGCTCAACTTTTTTAATACAAAATAAATGATTAACTCAATGATTAAATCAAACTTAATCTTTATTAATCCAGATAGGTAATTTAAAGTAGAACCAACTACTAAATCCTTGTGATACGGCCCTTTTTTTGTGGCAAATGCTATGTATTGTTCCTTTAATTGTGGATGCTTGGGCATATGGGTTTCTGAGTCCTTCTTCACCAAAAAGCAGTGGAGCTTGTTGATCACCTACAACATTAAAACGGGCAACACACAAGGAAGGGTAGGAATTTCATGGGTATTTCACTTTATTAAACGCACTGATTGGTCAATTCGTCTGTGCGTTAAGGTAGCCCCGAGCAATCTGAACTCATCGCGCTCGTTTGTCCAAGCTTGTAAACCCCTCTCCTATATGTTGCACGTTCTTATTGATCGAAGTATAAAGCACATCCTTTAAAGTGTGAGAAAACATCGGCAAAATACATATAATTAATTATAACTTATTTCCCTATCGGTACTGGGAGTCAAAACAATATTTATAGTGCGTCATGACTTACATACTGACTAAATTATGATGGGAAATGTATTTCCAGTTAAAAATTGGAAATCTCCTGCGATTAATTATTATAATAAAGCTTGTGAAACCAATGAGACGTAACAGGTTTTGATGCGAATCTCTGTGTTAATGGGTTATGCAAAGCTCTTTGTAGTGCAATACTGGAAGGCCAATACATTTTTTAATCTCGGTGTTTATACTATTGGTTTTGAGAAAGATACTGCCATCTTGCTGATCTAAACAGTCACTTATTCAATTTGTTAGGAATAGCGCTAACAAGGAATTTACTCATTTGAGCTCTTTATAGTTACAAACCCTGTGGCCTTCTTCAGGACTGGTTCTCAAATTTACGAATTTTTCTTTCTTTTCTCGTTGTCGAAGTCAGAGTATTACACAATATAGGCAAAGTGAGAAGTATATAACTATATATAATACCACAGTACATGCCAGAGAGCAGAAAACACTGCAAATACCATCAACGGCATTAAAAATTAGTTATATTTACACTGACAAAAAGTACAACGTTTACGATAGTCGTATTCCAAGTTATTGTATATTGTTAGAAAAATTCATCTATTGATGAACTAGAAATACTTTTAATAAACTGAACTTTTGAATCAGAACATCAAAACAACACCTTTTTGGTAGAACATGGAACGTTTCACTGTTTTGCTCGCTTAGAAAGGTTTGTATGCAAAAATACACATATGGAGAGTGAACAAAATTGAACACATGTAAATAAATATGAGTTTAAAAACTATGAGTGGTTTAATTCCCAACGAAGATTAACAAAGCACTTTTGTTGTTTCAACAATGCCTTTTTCAGACTGGCAAGCCAAACTGAAAAAATGATGGCTTTGGCCAAGGTAGAGCAAAAATAATGAAACTTTAGAAACTCATAAGCCAAGTGCGTCTTCAGTTATTAAACATCTCAACGTTTCAATACCTGTTATTGTTGAGTATTTTTTTTATGACATCTCAATAGTGTAGGTGGCTGACAATTTTGGCAATAATATTTCAATAATAGATTTTGACAACCTCCTAAACAAAGTCATCATATAGACCTTTGAGCAGCAATCAGAAGAGAGTAAAGGAAATATAAGCTAAAATTAACAAAGAGGCTGTAAAAACTTCTGAGCTAGAAGCAGAAGAAAATTTTAATGAAAGAAGAGTAGAATTAGGTTTATATAGAAAAAAATTGTATTTCCCTGAACAAAAACAGAAAGAAATAAAAGTAAAGGAGTAGAGGTCAGTACACTAAAATAAGAGAATTTACAACATTTTAAACAATAAGTAATAATACAGGAAACGAGAAATCTAATAACAGAATTATCAGTCGAACTTAATGAGAAGAGACTGACTTTCGAACTAGCAACTATGTACCTAGCAACTCAGAGAAATGCAATAGTGAAAACATAGCCCCAAATGAATGTACCGACAATTTGAGCACAGAGAAAAACCTTAAAAAAAGAAAAAGTAATAGCACCGACTGAAAAAAAAATAAAAACAAAAATTCAAAATGGAATGCATCTAATCTAAAAGATGAACAGGAAATTCATGTAATACTACAGATTAAAAAACAAGAAAGGGAATATTTAATATGTTTTAGAAAATAAATTGGGAAAACAAAAAAGTTGTATGAGATCTTTTGTAAGATTTTGAAAAAAAACAAAAACAACAAAAAAAAACAATGTTATGTTTAGAGGGATTCCAGATTGAAAGAAATATTTTATTATCATATACAAACAGAAAATGGTAATTCTGGAATGTGAAGTGGCAAAGGTGAGATTTGAAAACGAATTTATGGTGATACCGGGATTAAGGATAGATGCGATATTTGGTATGGACATTATTGATAAGTTGTGGTTAAGAATTAATGCAAAAGGAAAAAAATAAGATGTAGGGGGAAATGTATTAAATGGGATGACGAAGAAAGCATTGAAGTCGAAGATGACTGTTTGAATGTTAATCAATTTCAGCGTGAAGTAGATATAGAGGGGAATGTAAATGAAGACATTAAATGTCCAAGAAAATGAAAGATAGGGTGAAGGCATTGTTAAGAAAACACTCCAAATTAATAGGATCAGATTCCAGAATTGCAACAGGGTATGTATATAAATTAAAAGTAGTGAACACGGAGCCGTTTAACACGAAATTATATCCTATTCCAGCAGCATACATGGATAGAGTGAGAGGAGGGATAGAAAGAACAAATGTTAAGTGAGAGTATCATTGAGAAGTCGAACACGCATTTTGTAAATCCACTAGTTGTAGTAAAAAAAGTGATGATAGCATCAGGCTATGACTCGATGCAAGAAAAATAAACAAGAGAACCAAACCGCAATACAATAGTCCACCAACTATGGATACGATATTAGCGATAATAGGTAATAAAAAGATATTTACGAAAATCGACTTGAGAAATTTATTTTGGCTAATTCCACTAGAATGCGAATCAAGTAAGGTGACGGGTTTTTCAGTAGAAGGGCATATTTATCAATTTAAAGTGGTTCCTTTTGGTTTGTCTTCGAGTAAGGCTACATTAGTTAAGGCTATGCAAGATATTTTGGGACTTTATGAAGAATTTTGTATTCATTACATGAATGAGGTTTTAATATTCAGTAACTACATAGAGCAACATTTCACACACCTTGAAAGAATTTTGTTGGAATTGAATTTAGCAGGGCTAAACTTAAATAGGAAGAAGTGTGAATTCTTTCAGAAAAGTAAAATGTTTGGGATACCAAATAGGGTGTGAAAGGAGGAAAGATAAGATAAATGATAATTTAAATTCACAAGATAATTTTATAGCAAAGGTCAATTTAGTAAGGGATGACATAATAATTTTGGATAAGAAAATTTTGCTAATGCAGGAAAACTGAAACAACTGTACAAATAGTAAAATATGAAAATATAAATAGGGGAGCTAAATAGGGATGTAATTATAAGGTAAGATAGGTATAGATAGGGGAGATAAATAGGGACATAGTTATAAGTTAAGATAGATATAGAAACGGGATTAGAATAGGGGCACATTTATAAGTTAAGATAGGTACAGATGGGATTTAGGATAGGGATTTAAATATAAGATGAATCAGATTTCATAGGTAAACTTAGGGGAACAAATAGGAATTGAGGAGAGAATTGAATTTTATACAAGAAAATAAAAATACAATAATTTTAAATCAATGGGATTTTGTCTTCACGTTGGGGACCAAAAATGGCATTGATTAAAATTTTTATATTTCAATTTGGGGGAAAAATGCTATGATAAGAAGATAATCTAAGGGTATATTAAGTCATAGGGGTCGTAAGATACATGTAAATATTATTAACGTTTAAAAAAACCAAACAATTTCATCATTAAATGAGAGTAAATCGACAATAGCGTCAATAGCGAGCACACTGTATATAAATCATAACTAATTTTAATTCAGAAAAGGAAGCTCATTCTTTAATAACCAGATCCAATTTAGCAAGAATAATAACGTGTACATCGTATAATACGTTTCAAATTAAATATACAAGTCTAAGATTAAAAAGAAAGACGCAAAAATAACGTTTTAAACGCAACGAGTTTTATTAAAATAAACACGCAATTAGTGAAGGTATATGATCTGGCATACTAGCTAAAATATAATCTTATTTAAAATATTAACGCATAAACGCATTCAAATACGTCATAATAGAAAAGAGGCTACGTGATCTGCAACTTTGTAAATCCACATAAAATCCCACATATTTGAAATCTTAAATAACAAACAGACGTTCGGCAACATGATAAAAATTTGAATAACAGCAAACACATTCAAGCGTACGTGACTTAAATGGAATATAAACTTGGATTTTCTGAGGAATATGCTATACAAAATAAACGCCTGCGTGTGAAATGAATCGATTTAACAAGAGTCAAGACAGGAAATTTGTAGAAAATCCAAGGCCTGCAATGATAGCGCAAAGTGCAACGCCTTAATCAACAAACACGCGAGTAAAACCAATAAGACAAATATGAGGTGGAGCCTATAGTTAACGCGGACTTCGTAAACAAGGAGTATCTCTGTGACTAGGGCACTAACTACGTCAGTTAAAAGTAGAATATTACGCAAAGTCAACTTAGTCAAAATAAATAATTTAGTGATATAAAAGTGAAAATTCAAGTGCCAAAAATTACAACAGAAGTGGCCGTTTACTTTCAAAAACGTAAGGTAAATTATTAATTAAATCTAATTCTAATATTTAAGGATTTAGGGCTCCAAGTAACTCTAAGTAACTTCAAGTAATTCCAAGTCATTCCTAGTAACTACAAGTAATTCTAATAATTAAAATAAAACTAAACAAAATCAAAGATAAATCCGAAGGGAAAAATTCAAGCACATTTAATTAATCATTCTGGTCAACGAGTTGAGGCAACTACGCTAAGAATTGACAGGGAGAATCTGTACCAGAAAATCAAATTGAAAATAATCCAGGGGTGCTGACAATCCACATACAGAAGCAGTTCTAAGAAATTTGCAGGAAAAACGCAGGTCAGAAATACATTATCCTTTATTAACATAAGACTGACTGCATTTCAATTTTTAACATTTGCTATTATTTATAGCGAAGTATTTCTAAGAATCATGAAAAATCTTTTGAGAATTTATGCAAATAGAAGGAAGGTCATTTAAACGTTCAAAAATGTTTCAAGTAAATTACAGTGGTATTTTTGCTGGCTTTACGGGAGCATGATTTTGATGTAATCAGATAAATATCAATATTTCATTCAGGGGTTAATTTTTGAATACAAAATCAAATTAAAAAGTTATTAAAATACAAAGTGTACATATTCTCAATTATTATACAAAGTTTGGTTACTTTCGTTTTCATTATTCTAACAGGTAGGAGCTAGATATAAAGGGGGTTAAACATTCTTTATTGTCGTGTCGTCAAGCACTCTGTGTTGATTAGACTGAGATAGCCGAGGTACATATAAAAAGAGGTATAGGATTTAAAGACGCAGAGTACAACCGAGGACGAGCATAGCAATATATGTATATATATATATATATGTATATATATATATGTATATATATATATATATATATATATATATATACATTAGGTAGTTAATTACACAAGGTAAGTTGATAAATACTTAGACTTTTATGCAAAGCCCAAATGATCATTTCAAATTGAGCTAGTAATTGAAAGAAAGAAAATATAAGGTCTTGGACAGGACTTGAACCTGTATCTTGGTACTTCCGGTATCATGGGTTTACCAAGTACGCCGAGACTGATGACGACAATTGGGAAATTTATAAATTTAAGTTGTGTACACAACTATACATAAACCTAACTTTCAATTACATTTGGCATTTTTGTCAATCATATATGACATTGTCAAATTTTTGACTGTGATATTTGAGGGTATAAGAGCTGGTTCATTTGGTAATTTATTTCGTGCTGTTTCAAGTCGTTAGTGTAGAAAGTAAGAATGCTAAGGTAATAATTTAGTAAGCTAAAAAGATTACTTTTCTTAATCTGACAGTTGTAAATTTTCACGGCGTGTGAAAGGTCATAAACAAGTTTAATCATTATATGTAATAAGTGTAGAGTATAGGTATAATTAGTTAAAAGCTTATAGCTTTATTTCAAACCGTTTTTAGTTCTAAGTGTTGTAGATAGAAGCGTAGTGGAGGTTACATTATTTGTTAAACATTTGTGGAAAGAGATAGTTTCCCAGTATTTTAAAAGGATAAACAAACTTAACTGTCGGAGGTTTTCTGAGTATTTTAATAAAGAGGGTCGAAATAACGCAGATAGGACGGCACAAACATCATCAAGTTCTGGATAGTAGTGGTCATTGCTGTCAATTACATAGATTTATAGGTGGAATAAGTAGATAACTTTTGTTCGTTATAAATTCAACTTGCCAACGAGAAAACAAAGAGGGAGTATTAGATAAAATAGGCACAAGTGAGATAGAAGTAGATTGAACGCTTAATGTTTGTCGACAAGTGAAGGATAGTTGTTTTAGCGTGTATGTTAGAGTGAGATAAGGATAACACGTGTTAGGAATACGGGGATAATGAAAGTAAAGAATTGTAAATTTTATGTTTTATGTTAGAAAGAAATGGGGATAATGCTTGTTATGGATATAAGATTGTGGAGTGAGCATATAATAAGGGAGAGGAGGTTTGAGTGCGCATATAGAAGGGAGACGGATTAATACATGTTGCTTTAGGGACATAATTTTTAAACATTAACCTTGTCAGTTGGGGTAAATATACACTAGATTTGAGAGTGGGACGGTTGGAATTCAGAGAAAACAAGTTAGTGGGGTACACGCGTTTGTTATGTTAAGTGATTTTCGAAGATGTGAGGTTCAGTTGGAAACGAATTTACGAAGAATTATTGACGTGAGCTTGTTTGTGTAGAAAATTACGAGGAATTTTGTAGACGTTAGTTTGAGTGTTTTCGGAAAACGAGTGACCGTTGAAATTGTTTGTTGGAGTTTTGAGGAAGCGTAGATGGTTGGAAGTTTAACAAAGAACCAAGTGTTTGTATCAACGAAATTTGCAGAAATAACAGACTTAGAGGGGTGCAAGCAGAAGATATAAACTCCAAGCTTGCAGCTTATTTGTAAATAAGCAATCTTAGTATTCGAGTCAAGTTGTAGTATACAACCAATATATGTCCGTGTAGAGTTTCAACAAGCTGATATGATTGCATTTTATGTCAAGATGCTCTTAGTAATCATTTAGTACAGTTGATAAATATAATTTTAAGGGTTTTATTGCTATAAGAATTCAATACGTTAGCAAGAGTAAAACAAAAACCTAGTTAGAGTACGGTAACAATATACCAAAAATATATTATTTAAAATTCATTAATTTTGTGTATTTTTATTGATCAATTTCTATTTTTAATGCATTCTAGTTTGATGCTAATGACAAAATCAAAGGCAGTTTTGTTTATTTTCACAATTTTTGTTGTTTATAAGTGCTCATGCACTATAATCTTATGGTATAACTATCGGTTTCTGCCTACAATAGGAAATTGTGGTTGCCCAACATCCTTGCACCACTATCTTTTATATACATGTTACATTATAGGCGCAGTCTAATTATATTATGTTTCTGATCCGAACACATTATATACATTTTGTAGACTCGAAGTCAATTGTTTTAACCAAAACGCACAGAGAAAAATTATTAATAAAAATAATGACTAAGTTATCAAAACTTTCAATTTTGGGAAAGGAAACATGAAACATGCGATTCGTTTTCTACAGGCTGAAGGCCACAGTGCTTCAGAAATCCATCGAAGATTGAGTCGTGTGTATGGGGAAAACTTCATGAGTGATGGTGTTAAAACAAACCTTCAACAACAGAAAGACCATGGCTACTGTGTTTTGGGACCAACAAGGTGTGTTGCTTGTGGAGTTTATGGAGTCCGGAACCACAATCACTGCAGCTATTTATTGTGAAACTTTACGAGGGTTGCGTAGAGCCATTCAGAACAAACAAAGAGGAAAGCTGACCGCTGGAGTTGTTCTGATCCACGACAATGCCTGTCCACACACTGCTGGAGCAACTCAACGGCTTCTCGAACAATTTGGATGGGACATTTTCGATCATCCGCCATACAGTCCTGACTTAGCACCAAGCGATTTTCATCTTTTTCCTGACCTGAAGACGTGGCTTGGTGGGAAGCGCTTTCAAACCAATGAGGACCTTCAAACCAACGTCAAGGACTACTTGAATTCATTGGCGGCAACTTTCTTTAAACAGGGTATTGAAAAGCTTGTCCACAGATATGACAAATGTCTTAATCTCTTCGGTGATTATGTCGAAAAGTAACCGTAAGTGTACCAATCTTTTGGTAATAAAATTATTGTTTTATATGAACTTGTCTTTTATTTATTGCCTATCGGAGGTTGAAAAAAAATGGCCTTCGTAGTTAATAGATATTCGATTACTGGGTTAGTAAATACATGGTCTCTTACAATTTCAAACGTCGATAATTACAGTTAAAAAGTCGATAAATACATCACGCAAGCGCGAAATAAAAAAGCGAGCGACGGGCGGTTAGTAGCGCTAACCTTATTACAGATTTTGCGCGCCCAACTGCCAATGACGTCACCAATGCACAAATTATATTGCGCAATAATCGGAAAATTTATATAAATTTAAGACAATAGGTAATACAGTAATTACTCACATGATAGGTCCAGATTTCCACGAAGTACGTCTATCGTCCTTCAGGATAGATAAAGATGGTGGTTGCACGTCCCTAAGGGCTGCTGCTGGCCCTCTTACAAGAAACGGCAATTAACGGCGGTACGTCTTACGCACATCCAAATAGCTTGGACTCGATCTCAGGGCTCCACTCCAGCGTGGAATGCGGTTCTGCCTACGGCTTCAAATTCATCACCTATGTAGGGAATGGACAAGGAAAACCAGGTATAAGGGCGACAACAAAGATAATTAGGCAAGGGAATCTACATAGATAATAACAAGCACGATACGATACCTCAAACGTCCACTCCACTCGAAGGTTCAGGCGAAAAAGCCACGTTACATAAAGTCACGGAAACTTGTCCCCACTTTTTCCCTACCCACTCGCGTCGCGCGATCTGACGCAAACGCACTGTGACGTAACGGAAATACGCGCCCCGAGTCTTTTGAAATTATGGCGCGAAACTTCCGCACATCAAAATTAACCTAAAAACAATGTTTAAGGGCCAATTTATTGGCACGTAACAATCGCGACGAAGCCACAAAAGAAAAAACTTAAAAAACAAAAAGTCTGTTAGCACAGTAACAGCTTAAAATCTAAGTCCTAACTACCCTATATAAAACCTACTTAAAACCTACAAAATGTTTATATAAGGCGCCACCTGGTTTTTTGACCGATAACACGTCTACCGAATTACCAGGAAACGGAAAATGTAGCCCCATTGTTTTTGACTACACTAATCATCGACAGCACAAATTTTTCGGGGAGCATGAAACACTACTTAACTAAAACAGATGCGACAAGTCGCCTAACCTATCTAAACAAACTAAAGCTAACATTAAAGTTTTTACGTGCAAACACACATAAGCGTTGCATCAAAACTATTCTTTGTTGGCAAGAAGTGCCCAAATTTAAAAATGTTCATAGAGTGAGTCACTCTACACTCTAGCAAATTTTTGTTACTAGTACTTTGGTTTACTAACGATACACATTAAAACTTGTCGATGACATAGTTGTGAATCAACAAATTTACCAAAAGTACTTCCCTTATATGGCTAACCTAACAAATTACATTTCTATATCAAACTAGCTTTTTCACTCAAATTTCAAGAAAAATAATTCCCACGTCTGGTCATAGATACCACACGTTAGGAAGATAAAAAGATAAGACAAGATCTCAAATTTTTGTTAAAGATAGTAGGTAAGATAACGATATTAAGCTTAAATTGTTGTCATCAAAGGTAATGGATAAGATAACGGTATTAAGCTTTAGTTATTATTTGAGATACTAGGTAAGATAACACGATATTAATCTAAAGTTATTATTAGAGATAGTAGGTAAGGTAACGCGATATTAAACAAAAGTTATTACTAAAGATAATAGGTAAGACAACGCGAAATTAAACCAAAGTTATTACTAACGGTAGTCGGTAAGATAACGATACTAAACTAAGGGTATTATCAAAGATAATAAACAAGACAAAGGTATTGGCTTAGTTATTACCAAAGACAATAGATAAAGGTAAAGATAGAGTGACTCCGTGGAGTCGTTAAATGGGCATTTCTCGTACCCTCTAAAAAGAGTGACCTGTGAAGCAGGTCCGTTTACCAGAAACGGCACGAGGGACCGGCAAAGACATTTGGGTGCATCCCTGCACCCGGCGTTAATCGATATCGGTGATACAATCACCCGATACCCACACGGTATATACGATATACACATCCACTCACACATTCACACACTCATACATACCTTCACTGCCAGTGCCCATGCGCTGACAGCGGCACCGCATGACCTCACGAAAGATTCCCAGAGACGGGGTCCAGGTGTCTGTGAAAACCTCCCGCGCAACCACACGGTGACTAACGGAAATGAAAAAAGCAGTAGAAATAGGAACGGTAGAAAAAAGGAGGTAGGTTATTTGGAATGCATAAGAGGCACTTCCAGGTAGAAGAAAGTAGAGGAAGGGCTCGCATTGAGCAAAAGAGACAGAGAAAGGTGGATAGCAAAGCGTTACTCAACCAGCCAATGTGGCCAGTAGCTCGGAGTGAGGGAACATCACTCTTATGTGGCAGACGGGTGTTCCGGGACAAGAACAGGTCCACCGAAAGAAGGATAAGGCAGAAACGGAGACAGCGGGATAAGAAAAAGTAGAGTTTTTTTGACAAGCGTCCGAGAGAAGGTAGAGAGTTGTCCTTGTTAAACACAGCGCAGTCTGAAGGACCACCTGCGATATTAATCCGACAAGATAGGTATACACATAAATTTAAAAAAACTAGGCTCTTAAGAGAACTAGTACGATCATTTTCCTAACGAGTGCATCCACTACGATAAGAAAATCAGACAAAAGTAGACACGACAACTTAAAAGTATCATTACAGATACATTCACACAAAAACAAACTGTTTTAAGGTAGTTTTTCAAAACGGTAGCACCCTGAACACACAAAAATGCCCAATTATAAGCAGTTAAATACAGGTACACTGTCCCAATACGCTAAAACAACCGAGAATTTAATAAGATAACAATAAAAAGCAATAGCACCTCACCACAAAGTTCAGTAAAAACAATGAAAAAAAATGTTTATAAGTTATGTTGATTTAGTAGAAAAAGAAACAAATAATGATGTAGTATAATGTGGGCGACTGTAATAATTAGGAGGAAAAACACATGGAATAGACAATCCTAGTTTTTTGCAACTGCGAACACGAACTATTTCTTACAATGGCATAGGCCGCGTCTCCTATGTGAGTCCAAAGAAGAAAGCATTCACTCTAACATCAGCTAAAACCAATCATAAAAATTCAATGAGTTATTGCAACCAAAGTTACGACAATTACCACACAAAATTAAATGGCGTAAGAAAAACACTAAACCAAAAAAATATGCTGTAGGAAAAGTTCGAGGGTTGATTAAACGAAACAACAGAGTTATATTGGGGGGTGTAGAGAATGAAGTGATATATATCTAACGGTATGGTCAAGGAAAAGTCAACCGAAAAGGTAAGTAAAGTTAAACGTGTAAGAGATTATATACTGTATGCGAGAGGAAATAAGCAATTAAAGTTACTAATTGATGGTGAGAACAAAAAATATTAGGTAAATAGTGAGGAGAATAGAACGTGAAAAACTTAACTAGCATTTGGATCAGCCGAGAATGGCTTAAAGTCTTTAATATGCCACCTGCCTTGACGTTTTCCTTCAGCATCCTGAAGTTCGTAGATAAGGGGACTAATGACACGAATTATCTTACAAAAGATGAATTTAGGGGCTAATTTTGAAGAAAATTTCTTAGATGCATCCGATAAGACATAATTCTTTTTCCAAACTTGTTCGCCCAAGGCGAAGGAAATATTTCGTTTACGTAAGTTATAATGGTCCTTACTCTTTTCGTAAGCATTTAACAAATTTTTTCTAACGTCGTTAAAGATAGAAGGTAATGATTGTTGGTCTTTGTCCCAGCGTACTTTATCGTCAAATTCAATTACGTTAGTATCGTCAGGCACTAAACCATAATAACTCCCATCGATTGGGGTATATCTTCCAAAAACAAGAAACGACGGAGTGAATTGGGTTGCTTCGTGTTTAGATGTACGCAAAGCTTGAGCAATTTTAAAAATATGTTCATCCCATGTAGTATGGTCTGAATCAATATAGGAAGAGATAGCGGTAATTAAAACTCTATTTACTCTTTCGGTAGGGTTTACTTGGGGATGGTATTTTGCGTTAAACTTAAATTTTTGTACTTTGTAACTTTTAACGAAATTCTGAAAATCTTTAGAGATAAATTGTGCCCCATTGTCACAAAGAATAATCTGAGGGACACCAAAGATAAGAAATACATTTTGTTGTAGGAATTTAATTATAGCAGCGGATGTAGCTTTACGTAAGGGTTGCACCATAACAAATTTAGAAAACCAGTCGGTGACAACTAAAAGATATTGGTTACTTCTTTTCGATCGGGGGAGAGGTCCTAATAAGTCAAGCGATATTAATTAAAAGAGATAAGATACACGCTTAAAGTTACCCATTAAACCAGGACAAGCGTCTTGCGTACTCTTATATTCATTTTGAATTAATATTTGAGACAATATATATCAGGTATACAATACTGAGGTAAATCAGAAGGTAAAAAACGGTACAGCTACTTCAGGTCAGTACGATAAAGATATTTAAGGGTAGAAACTTCCTATAAAAGCATTCGTAAGGAATAATATTCAAATTTTATCACGCTAAGTAACCAAAAAACTAAAGAAACACGTTTAAAACTATATGCGGGCAAGGTTAGTATTTAATAAAGAGATATATCATTGATAAACTACAAAAAGACACTCCAAATTATAAAAAACACGTAGGTAATGTGTTATTTAACAAATAAAACAAGAACTGTTAATCTAGCATTTTCAAAAGTTATTCTAAAGGGGCAATTCACTACAATAACGTTTTTAAACATAAGGTTTCTTCAAAATACGTTCGAATATCATAATCAAACAGGTAAATGACTTTTTTTTAACAAGTGTAAACACACAAGATAATTTATGTACGGGTTTTTTTTAAAAAAAAAACAGGAAGGGTTATGTTTTAATCTGATATAAAGTAGATAATTTTCGTAATAAAGGCATGCATTACTTATTTATTTATGTAGTTGATTGTTTATTTTATTTGTGTATAAATAATTCACTTACCAGTATAATACAGAAGTAAGGTTAAAGGATCGATTCTTCTTAAAAGCTTATATTTGAATATAAAAGCAAACTAATCACACACAATACAAATGAAGTTAACAAACACATCCCACATTGAAAATTTGGAAAAACATTATATTAAAACACATTTTATAATCAACAGTTATATTTTTTCAAAATGGCGGTATTCACCTTTTATTACCATAGCAACCAACTGATTTTGATATCTAAAGGAATGTGGTATGTTCCGAAACACGAACATAAAATTCAAGGTTAACGGATATTAAATAATTGATTTTTTAGTGAAAAATCTATAAAGTACATTGGTAATACATTGTATATTCATAAGAACAAAGGAAAATTCTTAAGTTTACCATTTCCCCGTTGAAAGCGCCATTTTCTTAGAATTTCAAACGTCGATAATTACAGTTAAAAAAGTCGATAAATACACCGCGCAAGCGCGAAATAAAAAAGCAAGCGACGGGCGGTTAGTAGCGCTAACCTTATTACAGATTTTGCGCGCCCAACTGCCAATGACGTCACCAATGCACAAATTAAATTGCGCAATAATCGGAAAATTTATATAAATTTAAGACAATAGGTAATACAGTAATTACTCACATGATAGGTCCAGATTTCCACGAAGTACGCTTATCGTCCTTCAGGATAGATAAAGATGGTGGCTGTACGTCTCTAAGGGCTGCTGCTGGACCTCTTACAAGAAACGGCGATTAACGGGGGTACGTCTTACGCACATCCAAATAGCTTGGACTCGATCTCAGGGCTCCACTCCAGCGTGGAATGCGGTTCTGCCTACGGCTTCAAATTCATCACCTATGTAGGGAATGGACAAGGAAAACCAGGTATAAGGGCGACAACAAAGATAATTAGGCAAGGGAATCTACATAGATAATAACAAGCACGATACGATACCTCAAACGTCCACTCCACTTGAAGGTTCAGGCAAAAAGCCACGTTACATAAAGTCACGGAAACTTGTCCCCACTTTTTCCCTACCCACTCGCGTCGCGCGATCTGGCGCAAACGCACTATGACGTAACGGAAATACGCGCCCCGAGTCTTTTGAAATTATGGCGCAAAACTTCCGCACATCAAAATTAACCTAAAAGCAATGTTTAAGGGCCAATTTATTGGCACGTAACAGGTCCCATATGCGAAGAATAGTAGAATTGCAAATTATAATAAAAGAGCAATAACAAGAACCATGGAGAAAACCGACATTCCAATTATCCTGAATAAACTTCTTCATAGAGTGATGCAGTTGAAAGGTGATTTTTGAGATCCACTTTTCAGAGAAAGACTCACAACATGAGATTCGGCATTTAAAGTACATTTTTTAATAAATAGAAACATCTTTTTTTTCTGAAAGAAAATACTAAAATTGGTAAATTTGTTTTAGACCACAAAAATGTAATTTTTAAACCTCTAACAAAGGAAATCAAATTAAAATGGACGAAGAAGTTTAGAGATTGTGCCCCTCAGCAAGGAAATTTAACGGAATGCAGCAATGAGGCCTAATTCAAATTGCGTGCAACACACAGTAGAGGTTTGGGTATTCATAGAAGACATGGAGTTTTCCACACTTGGTAGCAGACTTTAATTCAAATTTTAATGCATATAATGTACATAAAGAAATGTTCAACAATAGTTGCACATAGATTTCTTTAATTTATTAGTTGTCATTGAAGTTAAATTTTAATGTCACAGTTTGAATATTTGTAAATACTTCCTGTATGTTTGTTGTGGTTTGTTTAGCATTTTTTAATCTTCTTTGGGAATTAAACCACTCATATTGTTAAAATCGATCCATGATCTAAGGTCGTTGTCAAACTAATAATAATAAAAAAAAGAAGATTAAGAAAAATATGAATATTTGATTGCAATTCTAGGGAGCATAGTTTACTAATTATCGCTTAAAGAGGAAACTAATAACCTTCAGAAATTGTAAATTTTCCATTGTGTCAAAGGTTACCTTCTATTGTGATTGCAAAAAAGAGTATTTGAACAATTTTGTTACAAATATTTAATCACAAATTACAACATAATAAATATTTAATTTATCTTCATAAAGATCAGTATTTTATATATTTCAAAACAGTGACAAATTGAAAATGGTATGGTTTAAGTCACATTAGTAGAATCCGTTAAAAAAGTCATAAAATATTTTGAAAAATTATAGAAATCAATAATCACTGCACAAAATGCTTTTCACCTATAGTTTATAATTCAGTTTTCACACTGTAGGTTATATTTTAAAATTCGTGCTTCAATATTTAGAGTGAAAACAATAATATTTATTGGTAATAAGTTAGAACATGAGACTACACATACCTGGTTGAACAAGGCACCGATATAATGGTGGGCAACTTGGTTTTGAAGGTTCATCACCACATAAAAATGGTCGAACTGTATCAGTAATTCTTAATGCATCTCCCAATGGACAAATATTATCCAAACTTCTTCCACGTTTACCTAACATATATCAAAAAATGTTAACATAGTAAATGAGTAAAAAACAATATATCGTTTAAGACACTACAATAAGTTAGAATTATCAATAATGTACCTACATGTTGGAATTGGTGGACACGGTGGATCTGAACAGGCAAGTTCTTCTAGTTGGCAATCTAACGAATTTGGGCATCGTATATTTTCACATGGATCTCTACAGCGACATAAGGGACAACCATTTACATCCAAAGCAAAACCATAGGGACAGAACATGCGACATGTATGAGCTGCACAAGCTTTTGGTTCTGAAATGAATAACTTTAGCATGCTTATCACAATAGCAACATGATTTTATTCGTTTGTTTTAATACCAAACCATGCTTTACCAACCTGTGCAGTTAACAAGTGCGGCAGCAGGTGCTTTAGTACCAGGTAATTCAAATCCTTGTTCATCCACACACCAACAAGTACTAACAATTTCATTATCACATTGAATAGGTTCAAAGGATCCAGATTTCTGGCATCTCGGTGTTCGTAAATGTTTAACATCAAGACCTAAAGATTTAGCACGTCTTGTAGTTGCCTTCTGAAGAGTGTGACATCCTACAAATAAATAATATATTAATCTGAACTATGAAGCAATCTAAATACCTGTAGTAAGTTGCTTTGTACATATTTTTCCACAGGGACTTTCACAGCAGCTATTGTCAGGGTCGCAATCATCATTTTCGAAACAAGATTGCGGCTTAAATGGGCAATCTTTAATTTCTGGACATTTATTCAGTTCATTTTTGTTTTCTACAAATTATAAAAAGTATCTTTAGTATAAATATTTAATATTATAAACTTATATTGTGTAATAATTAATCGGTAATTAGCCAAAGAACACTAGTTACAAATTAGCATAGACTTTAAAAATGAAGCTTCCTTTTATCATCTAATTCTTATTGAAATGCAATTATATAAGAACTTGTTAGAAGAAAGTTTTATATTATTAACTTTAAAATTTGAAAAATTAAACTGAGATTAAACCAAGAAAATAGGGAAGTATGCAGAGTACCTGATAGCAATTAATGATTAAAGCTTAACTAACATTTAATATGTATTTAGTGGTGTGAAACACTTGCAGCTTACACAATATTAATTGGACACATAATTTATTAATATTGGTATTAAAGTGACGGCTTCATTCACATGGACCTACAGTATACATATGAGAAGAAGACTATACGGCCTTTTCTAATACCTAATATAAACACCATGAAAATACACTCTATTATATGAGGCCCGTAAATGCAACACTTTCGTAAATACAAACATGTCTGTTTTGGTGATTGAGAGAAAACTTATCTGAAGTAGTCCCCACTTTTCCCTACCCACTCGCGTCGCGCGATCTGGCGCAAACGCACTATGACGTAACGGAAATACGCGCCCCGAGTCTTTTGAAATTATGGCGCAAAACTTCCGCACATCAAAATTAACCTAAAAGCAATGTTTAAGGGCCAATTTATTGGCACGTAACAGGTCCCATATGCGAAGAATAGTAGAATTGCAAATTATAATAAAAGAGCAATAACAAGAACCATGGAGAAAACCGACATTCCAATTATCCTGAATAAACTTCTTCATAGAGTGATGCAGTTGAAAGGTGATTTTTGAGATCCACTTTTCAGAGAAAGACTCACAACATGAGATTCGGCATTTAAAGTACATTTTTTAATAAATAGAAACATCTTTTTTTTCTGAAAGAAAATACTAAAATTGGTAAATTTGTTTTAGACCACAAAAATGTAATTTTTAAACCTCTAACAAAGGAAATCAAATTAAAATGGACGAAGAAGTTTAGAGATTGTGCCCCTCAGCAAGGAAATTTAACGGAATGCAGCAATGAGGCCTAATTCAAATTGCGTGCAACACACAGTAGAGGTTTGGGTATTCATAGAAGACATGGAGTTTTCCACACTTGGTAGCAGACTTTAATTCAAATTTTAATGCATATAATGTACATAAAGAAATGTTCAACAATAGTTGCACATAGATTTCTTTAATTTATTAGTTGTCATTGAAGTTAAATTTTAATGTCACAGTTTGAATATTTGTAAATACTTCCTGTATGTTTGTTGTGGTTTGTTTAGCATTTTTTAATCTTCTTTGGGAATTAAACCACTCATATTGTTAAAATCGATCCATGATCTAAGGTCGTTGTCAAACTAATAATAATAAAAAAAAGAAGATTAAGAAAAATATGAATATTTGATTGCAATTCTAGGGAGCATAGTTTACTAATTATCGCTTAAAGAGGAAACTAATAACCTTCAGAAATTGTAAATTTTCCATTGTGTCAAAGGTTACCTTCTATTGTGATTGCAAAAAAGAGTATTTGAACAATTTTGTTACAAATATTTAATCACAAATTACAACATAATAAATATTTAATTTATCTTCATAAAGATCAGTATTTTATATATTTCAAAACAGTGACAAATTGAAAATGGTATGGTTTAAGTCACATTAGTAGAATCCGTTAAAAAAGTCATAAAATATTTTGAAAAATTATAGAAATCAATAATCACTGCACAAAATGCTTTTCACCTATAGTTTATAATTCAGTTTTCACACTGTAGGTTATATTTTAAAATTCGTGCTTCAATATTTAGAGTGAAAACAATAATATTTATTGGTAATAAGTTAGAACATGAGACTACACATACCTGGTTGAACAAGGCACCGATATAATGGTGGGCAACTTGGTTTTGAAGGTTCATCACCACATAAAAATGGTCGAACTGTATCAGTAATTCTTAATGCATCTCCCAATGGACAAATATTATCCAAACTTCTTCCACGTTTACCTAACATATATCAAAAAATGTTAACATAGTAAATGAGTAAAAAACAATATATCGTTTAAGACACTACAATAAGTTAGAATTATCAATAATGTACCTACATGTTGGAATTGGTGGACACGGTGGATCTGAACAGGCAAGTTCTTCTAGTTGGCAATCTAACGAATTTGGGCATCGTATATTTTCACATGGATCTCTACAGCGACATAAGGGACAACCATTTACATCCAAAGCAAAACCATAGGGACAGAACATGCGACATGTATGAGCTGCACAAGCTTTTGGTTCTGAAATGAATAACTTTAGCATGCTTATCACAATAGCAACATGATTTTATTCGTTTGTTTTAATACCAAACCATGCTTTACCAACCTGTGCAGTTAACAAGTGCGGCAGCAGGTGCTTTAGTACCAGGTAATTCAAATCCTTGTTCATCCACACACCAACAAGTACTAACAATTTCATTATCACATTGAATAGGTTCAAAGGATCCAGATTTCTGGCATCTCGGTGTTCGTAAATGTTTAACATCAAGACCTAAAGATTTAGCACGTCTTGTAGTTGCCTTCTGAAGAGTGTGACATCCTACAAATAAATAATATATTAATCTGAACTATGAAGCAATCTAAATACCTGTAGTAAGTTGCTTTGTACATATTTTTCCACAGGGACTTTCACAGCAGCTATTGTCAGGGTCGCAATCATCATTTTCGAAACAAGATTGCGGCTTAAATGGGCAATCTTTAATTTCTGGACATTTATTCAGTTCATTTTTGTTTTCTACAAATTATAAAAAGTATCTTTAGTATAAATATTTAATATTATAAACTTATATTGTGTAATAATTAATCGGTAATTAGCCAAAGAACACTAGTTACAAATTAGCATAGACTTTAAAAATGAAGCTTCCTTTTATCATCTAATTCTTATTGAAATGCAATTATATAATAACTGGTTAGAATAAAGTTTTATATTATTAACTTTAAAATTTGAAAAATTAAACTGAGATTAAACCAAGAAAATAGGGAAGTATGCAGAGTACCTGATAGCAATTAATGATTAAAGCTTAACTAACATTTAATATGTATTTAGTGGTGTGAAACACTTGCAGCTTACACAATATTAATTGGACACATAATTTATTAATATTGGTATTAAAGTGACGGCTTCATTCACATGGACCTACAGTATACATATGAGAAGAAGACTATACGGCCTTTTCTAATACCTAATATAAACACCATGAAAATACACTCTATTATATGAGGCCCGTAAATGCAACACTTTCGTAAATACAAACATGTCTGTTTTGGTGATTGAGAGAAAACTTATCTGAAGTATTTAATATTTAGTGATTTGTGTTATATGTTTGGCAAAATCCCTTCATAAGGGCAATAACCATCGCAAACATCTCTAAAAATGTCAAAGAGCGTAGAAAATATCAATTCAAATTTGCAATTATTGAGTTTGCACCTCAAAGTAGGCAAAATTAATTTTGTTTATGATTTCATTATAAACACAAAACAGTTTGTTCATTGTGATAGATGCGAAGAAAATTAAAAAAGAAATATTAAAAATAATTTAAAAACGCAACATGCTTATTACTACAAGTATAATTTTAGATAGAAAAATCTTCCAGTGTATAAAATTGGCAGCAGGTTGCTCCTCAGAAGCATGATTCTGGTATCGACTTAGGATATGCTTCACAAATATCTTTCCTGCCGTCACTCACCGTAATGAGTAGCTAATAATCATGAAATTGAACTGTTATCTCACGATAGTTTGCCCAAATGGCAAACGTTGTGGACAGATAGTGACAATTTTATGACCCCTTCTCGTGATGCTTTTTCTTTATACAAAATTTGTGGCATAATTCACTTCGCTTACACCAATACAATGTTGTTTTTATCATCTTTAAAAAAAGAAATCTTTTTACTTTGTTAAACTGAAAACAAAGATTAGCACAAGGTCGTACTGCACAAGAAAAAGCAACTACTGTGTTCAAAGACAACAAACATTGAAACAAGGAAAAGATTGCTTAAGCATATATGTGGAGCATGGCACTGTACGGTTGTGAAACTTGGACAGTCGGAGAAGCGGACAGGATAAAGATACAATCCTTTGAAATGTGGTGCTACAGACATGTGACATATCATAGACAGACAAAGTTAAGAATAAAGAGGTTCTAGAAATGGTAGGGGAAAGAATAAACATGTGAAAAATAGTAAAAATAGGATGATAGGGCAGATACTAATGCATAAGAGAATAGTGAGGAATATATTAGAAGCAAGGGAAGGAAAAAAGAGAGATCGATGTTGACTAAGATTGAACTATTGCACACAGATAGTGAATATGTAGGCTATGGGAATTTCAGGTAAATGTGTGGGTTAGCTCAAAATACAAATAAATGGAGGTATGGGTCCAACCACTTCCAGGACGGAAAACCTAACAATAAAAAGTGTAACTGTATTTAAACCTGATGATTATCGTATACAACTACAGGTGTTAGTTTTGCAATATGCTCAACAAATGTTAATTGTGCGAAAAGAGTAATTGGAAACTATTGATTGGGCAAGTGTCTAAGTGGTGGGGATTTTGGTAGCCGCCAGTTTGCTTAAATCCCTTCAAGTTTCACTGAATATCGGTGAAATAGGGTATATTTATAGAAAACGGTAGAAAGGGAAAAATGCAAAAGATAAAAATATATTAGCACAAGGCCATGTTGTATTTAACAAGAAGCAGCAGCCGCCATGTTCGAAGACAACAAACTATAAAAAGGATTGCTAAAAGCATATGTGTGGAGCACAGCAGAGTATGACTGTGAAACGTGGTGCTACAGACATATGATGAAAATATCATGGACTGACAAAGTTAAGAACCAAAAGGTTCTAGAAATGGCAGGGAGAGAAAGAAATATGTAGAAAACAGTAAAAAATAGGAGAAATAGGATGATATAACACTTACTAAGGCATGAGGAAATAGCAACAACAACAACGACAACAACAACACCAATCACGGTATTCCCTTTCGGGATAACCAAACCTAGCATCTCTTTGTAGAAAGATATGCAGAATGCAGCTCTGGACTACTACACTACTTCTACTCCCAGCACCATTCACAATCTTTCTCCACATCCCTCGGTCCCTACACACTTCCTTTATTTCTGTAACATTCATAGAATGCTTTGTCATGTTCTTTTATTCTTCACACTTCTCACCTGTCATTCTGTTAGAACCTCCTCTACTACATCCAACCATATTTTATGCGGTATGCCCCTTGCAGCTTTATTTGACATATTGCTTGCATATATATATATATATATATATATATATATATATATACGTTTTGGTAAGTCTAGCCTCGTTCATTCTTTCCAGATGTCCAAACCATTTAAGTGAATTTCGCTCGCTTAACTCCATAATGATCACTTGCACCCCACACTCTACTCTGATCCGTTCGTTTGGCACTTTGTCTCTCAACGTTTTTCCGTGCACACTTTTTAGGAACCTCATTCCTGCAGCATTTATACGACTAACATACCTCTTCTGACAGACCCAAGTTTCGCTTCCATACAGAATAATTGGGACAAACACACTGTTGTAAATGGCCAGCTTTGCATTTATACTCAATTCTTCATTCCTGTTCACTGTACACATACTTCCAGACATTTTTCTTCCAGCATTTGCCATTCTTTTTATTTCACCATCAGCTTCCCATTATTCAAAAACTTTCTACCAAGGTACATAAAGTCATTTACGTTCTCTATCTTGTCATTGATAGGTCACGTATGTAGTTACTTTTCTAAAGGTTTTTCTATGAATAACAACTAAGAATTGACATTTAAAATTGATGTACACTGCCAATGTCAAAGAATTAGACCTAACCATCAATTTTAAATGTCAATTCTTAGTTGTCATTTATAGAAAAACCTTTAGGAAAATAACTACATACGTGACCTTGAGTTCTATGTCAAATATCAAAACTGTCTTAGTGTCGCGGTGACCTACAATTGGCGCTGTAATCTCACAAACATATGTTTGACTTTTTGAATTATTTAAGGTTTGCGTTGTCATTTTGTCAATATAAGGTTTTGCTTCTGACTTCTCTCCATATTTTGCTATAAATTGCCAATTTATTAGTCTAGTGCTTCGTTGTGTTTTCTTCCCACGGAAGTAATTTTTTACTATTATATTGTTCGTAAGGTAGTATTAGTTTCTAGTATAGTGTTATTTTGTGTTTGTAATTAGTTATTCAAAAATTTCTGTGAAGTTACTTGACTGTTGTACAAAATATGTGTTAAATTCTAGTAGTCTAGTTAGTGTATAATGATAAACATGTCCACATATGGAAGAAAAAGAACTTGTTGTGTTGTAAACTGTAGTGTCAAATCAGTAAAAGACATCGCTTTCCTTACAAAGACATTGATATTTATAATATGTGGATTGTAAACATCAAGAAACCACATCTAACAAACTTAACCCCCAGACAAGTTTATAATTTATACTATGTGTGTGATAGACATTTTAAAGACGAATTTAAGGTTTTAGGAACACAGAGAGGTTTCAAAGGATTGCGGTACCTACTTTACATATGAATGGTAAGTGATTGTAAAATCTGCATGCGTTCAAAGCAAATAATGTTATCGTATTGTAGTTGACGTGGAAGAGATTGTAGAACAGCATATTACAAATGAAAAAAAAATGCTAACGTAGGAATTTCAGGTAAGGTTTGCCATGTTCATGTGCAATATATAATTTATGCAACACTGTTCTAAATGAGGGTTGATGATTTTCAATCGATTATTTTATTTTGCAAGAAATATTAATTTGAACTCCTTAAATGCAAACTTTTGTATTTGCAAATAAACTCTGATAATGAGATTTTGAAATCTAACGGCAAAGGTTATCATTTGTTGGCAAACATATTTACATTACCTTCAAGACGCACATTAACAAATTTACTTAATCAGCTACCATTTTGACCAGGTTTTAACAAACACATTTTTGAATCTTTGAAGCATGCCGTGAAGAATATGAAGCCTATTGATAAATACTGCACTCTAGTTTTTGATGAAATGACAATTGCACCATTGGTACGTTATAATAAAAAAATTGATTGCATTGAAGGTATTGAAGATATTGGTAATAAGCGTAGTCCTTTTTTGCTGATCATGCCAATGTTTTTATGATTAGAGGAATATATCGGCATTGGAAGCAACCAGTCATATTTACATTTACCAGTGGTCCGATAAAATCTCAACCTCTAAAACAAATGGTATGTATGTTTATATCTATGTATGTAGTTTATCACAAAACATATATTTGTGTAGATTAAAGATTGCATTAAAAAATGTCAAAAGATTGGTGTGCATGTAATTGCCACAGTTTGCGATCAGGGAGCTGCAAACCAAGCAGCAATTAATAGTCTTTGTAAAGAAACTGCAGAACATTATGCAAGAAGAGGAGTTGAGAAAACAACAATAGGATTTGAAATTAATAATAAGCAAATTGTCCCGATTTATGATGTTCCTCATATAGGGCATTAGAAATAATTTATTAAACAAAGACCTTCATTTTACATATAATGGGACCAATAGAATAGCCATGTGGAAGCACATTGAGCAGTTTTATCTCTGTTCACAAGGTTAAAACTTCCAGGGTTGGAAAGTACACTATTTATTATGTGGCAAGTTATGTTGCAAAGAGATTGCTTTTATTGACTAAAAACTGTGAGAAATGCAGGTCTAGCATTTTAGCCAACAATAATATTAAATATATTGATTTTGTTATTGCCCGGCAATATAATAAGTCGTCGTTGGTGAAACCTGGAAATTTTGTTTTTCATGTAGTAGCAAGAACGCTTCCAAAATTATTTTATTTAATTCCTAGGTTGTGCAACAAAACTGATTTAGGACGTATATTGGAGGGAATTATTATCAAGCAATTAAGTATTGGGCAAATCTTAGATTGCTCTCAGCATAAAGGTTTAGATAAGTCAATTGTTAGAATAATAATAAAATGCATAATATATTTTTGGGTAAAAAGGGAAATTCTTAGGGTTTTTGTTTTGGTTCTTGTACTTGTTGCTTGGTGTTATTTTTTTGTTTTTTTTCTTTGTTTCTCCGTTCCTTTCGTTACACATTCCTCTCCTTTTTCTTCGTTACTGTCGGTTCCTATACCGATTGCGTTTCGTCCATCCGCTCCTGTGGTAGGTGCTTTCTAGTCCGTTTTTCTTTTCTTCGGAAACCACAACTTAGTCGACTTTAGGACTAGTTAGCATTTCTTTTGTTTGGAATTTGGTTGTTGCGACTCTTGGTTACCACAGTTGGTAGTACATCGTTTCTTTTACCAGCGCTTTTCCTCTCTTCATCTAGTTCTCCCTTGTGGTGCCTTTGCATACTTGAGGCTTGACCCTTGGGCACTGTTTTGGCTTGTACTGTTGATTTTCTTCCTCGTTCCTTTTCTTACTTTGATTTTTGTGCGAGAAACCAATTTCTTCTCTTGAGGTTGAAGACTTTACTGTTTCTTCTGAGAAACATCCGTCCATTGACGACTCGGCAATGTCGATGCCGTTTCATCTTAGTCCTCGTTGATGGTTTATTACCCGTCTTCCCTTCAATTTTTATTTTTTTTGTATGGTTCTTCAAGCCGGATGAGTTTTTGTTTTTTGAAATGTTTTTTTTGTTTGGTTTTCGTAAACGAATTTTCTTTTAGTTTTATTCTCAAGCGAATTTTTTTGTGTTGGGTTTTTTCTTCCTCCTTTCGGTACCGCTCACTCCTGCACTTAGGCTTTTCTACCCCGACCTGTTAATTTTGCTTGGGGGAAGGGGAACAAGTTTTACGTTCATTTTCGGCGGTATTTGGTTATTTCATTTACATCGATTCCGTTTTACTCTTTCATACGTCGACAACATCTTGTTTACAATAAGTATGCTTCCTACTAATTTTCATTTTAAACTTATTTATTTCGAAACGTAAAGTTTATGCTAAAATTAAATAGTCAATCCCTCGTTTTAGGTATCCGTTAACTTGTTATACACTACGACTGCGTGTAATTGACTCTTATGTGACTTACATCTAAAGACTCGTTGTAATGAGATATTAAACTATCCGATA
This sequence comes from Platerodrilus igneus, assembly GCA_036346225.1. Classification (NCBI taxonomy): domain Eukaryota; kingdom Metazoa; phylum Arthropoda; class Insecta; order Coleoptera; family Lycidae; genus Platerodrilus; species Platerodrilus igneus. Next base: position 1,008,398 of record JARFIW010000394.1, on the reverse strand, counting down.
AGACCGTGTTTTCAAGTTTCCTAATCACGTTTCAATAACAAGAATAGTGTTTTCAGCTCTGGTTATTTAGTTAAAAAAATTAATATTCACTTTCTCTTCCTTATACTCGAGGAAAACAGTCGTTATATTTTTGTTGTTTCAGTTTTCTTCGTGGGAATTTCACACACGTAAGACAGCGTGCTTCTTCCGGTGGATAGGACTATCTGCTACCTTGAAACTAATTGATGAGGCGATTACCGCCCCTTTTTATATGGCACAAATTGCGTGGTGCTAGGCCCTGCTGCCCTGCTACGGCCCTAAGGAGGGTGTAATAGGTCCAACATATACGACACGTGGGTGAGTATTTATCCACTATTTCTTTGTATGGGCTCTATGAACTGGTTGAACCAGTATATTTCAGTTTTGTTGGATGATTACACCTTGTGGTTTTAAAATGATTATCATCTGTTCGTGGAAGGACACTGATTATTGATATTGTAGTTATTGTAACGATTTTATATGTTTAATTTTAGATTTAAGATGACGATTTAGAGCTGTTGTTTTTAGGCAGGAATTAGAAGTACTAGAACAGGAATCAGACAAACATTGAAAAGCATGGCTTGGGATATTTTAAATTTAAAGATGAACATTAAAGAGTCGAAAAATAATAAGGCGCCAAGTATAGATAAGATACAAGCAAAAACTCTAAAAGCCGCTGGACAAGCAGTAACAGAACGTCTTTTCTAACATGGAAGTTATATGTATGAGACAGGCGAGATACCCAAATATTTCAAACGCAACACCATAATTACTATACAAAAAAAAGGTGCGGATAGATGTGAAAAATTTTGAATAATAAGTTTGTCAGCACACGTGTCAAAAATTGTATAAAGAAGGATGGGAAAACGGGCTGAAGAAATACTAAAAAAAGATCAATTTAGGTTTAGGCGAAATAGGGCAGTACAAAAGGCTATTTTAGCTTTAAGGGTGTTAATGAAAAAAACAATAGAAAGAGGAGAAAGCGTGTATATAGGGTTTGTGGATCTGGAAAAAAACATTCGACAATGTAAATTGATAAAATGTTCGAAATACTCAAAAGATTGGAATGAGTTTTGAGGATATATGTACAACAGCGGTAATAGAATTAGCGCAGGAACATAGAGAAATAAATACTAGGGAAGGGATGAAACAGGGATGTGCCCTATTCCCGTTAATTTTTAACTTATACATTGAAGAGGCAATGCAAATGCAGTAAGAAATTTGGAATTATTATGCAAGGACAAAAAATTGATATGCTTAGATTTCCAGATGATATAGGAAGCCAACTAACGCAAGATGGGGAAAGTGTAAAACATATACAACAAAGGTTGTGCTGCATTTAACAAGAGAAAGCAAGTACTATTTTCAAAGACAACAAACAAAGAAACAGGGAAAAGATTGCTGAAAGCATATGTGTGGAGCACAGCACTGTACGGCTGTGAAACTTGGACAGAATGAGAAGCGGGTAGGAAAACGATAGGAGCCTTTGAAATGTGGTGCTACTGACGTATGATGAAGATATCATGAACAGACAAAGCTAAAAACAAAGAGGTTCTAGAAATGGTAGGGGAAGAAAGAAATATGTGGAAAGTAGTAAAAAATAGGAGCGATAGGATAATAGGACAGATACTAAGGCATGAGAGATTAGTGCGTAATATAATAAAAGCAGAAAAAGAAAAAAAAGAAATAGAGGTAGACCTAGATTAGATTATTGCAAACAGATAGTGAAAGATGTAGGCTGTGGGAATTTCAGGCACATGTGTAGGTTAGCTAAGAATAGAAAACAATGGAGGTACGCGTCCAACCAGTTCTAGGATTGAAGGCCTAATAATGATGATGATTTCGTGCTTAGATAAACTGTATTAGAGACATAATAAGAATATTTATTATATCATAAATATGCTTGATGGTTATATAAATTGTATTTTTACAAATTCTGAAATGTATATACCTAATTTTAATTAACAAATCAACATTTATCAATTAAACATTTTCCGTATAAGCAAGCATGGCTGAGACCACCTTGGTTGTGTTACTGAATAATACCTTTTTTTTGTAGAAGAAGTTAAAAAGAAATCTAATTTTATAAATTACACCGTTGTAGAATTAAATTATTAAACTAAAAAGTCTTGCAAATAAAAATAATTTTAAGGACAAATTAGTAAACAATCAGTTGATGCTTCTTTGAAAATATACCGTTATCCACAGAGTATGTCAGTAAATCAGTACTAAACCCGGTAGTCGGTCACTGAGTCACAATGATCTGATAGGAGACGCAAACTTTTTCAAACTACTTACGTCTGGAAGGCGATTAATGAAGTCGTCGAATAAAAAGTAAAAATGTCGCCAAACCTGTTCTGTACGGATGCGTCTATGCATTCGGAACGAGTATGTAAAGTGAACTTTCTCTTACTCAAATAAAAAGCGACTTTGGCAGTATTTGGCGTGAATTGCAATGAATTTATTAGTAGATGTATACCTACATATCTACGTCCGCTAACGTGTAATGGATTATCTTTTAAGTTTACATTAGTCATTCTTTATTCTGTAAAATAGTTTACCTTTAATTGGTTTAGACAATGGAAAAATATAATAAACATTTTCTAATAATGAGGAGAAAGTGTTTCTAAATTAGTTACTGAGATACCTTTTAGATAGTTCATACTCAGTAGAAAACCAATTGTCAATGGACATCTTCATCTAGATAAGAGGACAGCGACCTTTTGTAGATTTACCTGCAATTAACATCAATTAAATTTGTTTAATTAATCTAACTTTAGAAAGACGTTTAGTTGAACCTGATTTATATTTTTAGTTTTCAAGATTAGAAGGATTGGTATTGTTTTACCAACTGTGTCGAGTAAAAGTATTATGTTGTAGGGCTGCTCTCAATCCAGTAGAGCAGGGTGTGCACTGTACTTAAGCGCCAAGCACTTTGGGGCACTCGAATTTCCCCAATTTCCAAACATTTAAAATTCTAATATCTGTAATTTATAATTTTTTCTCATCATTTGGTCTTCAGTCCCGGAATTTGAATTGTTTCCTGATCTGAGCTAACCTATACATTTCTCTAAAATTTCCACAACTTACATCTTTCACTATCTGCGTGCAGTAGTCTGATCTAGATCTACCTCAACCTTTTCTTTTTCATCTCTGCCTGTAATATATTCCGCAATATTCCCGAAATGCCTTAGAACGTGTCCTGTCCTTCTATTTCTCCCATTTTTTGTTTTTCACAGATATCTTTCTTGCTCTACTTTTTCTAGAACAAATTTGTTATTAATTTTGTCTGTCTATGGTATTATCATCATGCATCCGAAGTAACACATTCCAAAAGGCTTCCACCTTTTTCCTGTCAGCTTCTTTTACTGTCCCTATTTCATAGCCGTATAGTATTGTTCTCCACACATATGCTTTCAACACTTTTTCCTTGTTCCTGTTTGTTGTCTTCGAGCATAGCAGCTGCCCTTTCTTGTTACATACAGATCGGTTCCCTTCTATGTTTTTCTAAATATATACCCTATGTCATCGGTATTCAGTTTTGTGCGAAGGGGGTTAAGCAACCTGCGGCTGCCAAGATCCCCCAACACGTAGACATTTTCCGATATATTCCGCGCTATTCCCTCGTGCCTTGGTATGACTTATCATCCTATATTTCCTATTTTTTTTATTGTTTTTCACATATTTCATCCCTCCCCTACCATTTCTAAACCCTTTCGGTTCTTAACTTTGTCTGTTCATGATATCTTCATCATGCGTCTGTAACACCACATTTCAAAGGCTTCTAGCTTTTTTACTGTTCGCTTCTCCTACTGTCCAAGTTTCACGGTCATACAGTGCTGTGCTCCACACATAAGTTTTCTGCAACCTTTTCCTTGTTTCTATATTTATTGTCTTTGAACATAGTAGCCGCTTTTTTTTGTTAAATGTAGCACGGTCTCGTGCTAATCTTTGTTTTATATTTTTTGCACCTTTTCCCATCTTGCGCTTTTTGACTTCCTAGGTAGCAGACATCCTTAACCTCTTATAAGTTCTCGTTTCCTACTTGTATTCTATTTTTTGATTTATTTCCCCTTTTTTGCATACTAGTGCTGTTATTTCCTGTCCTGCATATAAATTTCTTATATATTCTTGCCATGTAACCACTTTCTGTACATTTTCTATAATGATGTCTCCTTCCGCGCTCCTTATATTTTTGCTATACGGTTTTATATCACTAAAACTCATTTTAATTAGTTTGTATGTTTGGTTTATCTTTCATATTTCCATCTTATTTTGTACCTCCTTGCGCTTTTCATTAATTCATTGTTCTTTAGCTTTCCTGCATTTGCGTATAATTTTCCATTTTAAGGCTTTGTATCTCTGTTTTCCTAATTCGTCTGGTTTGTTTTTGTATTTTCGTTTTTCTTCTATTAAATTCAGTATTTCCCTTGTTATCCATGGTTTCTGATTTTCTTTTTGTGTATACCCTAGAATATCTTTGGACACCATATCTAGGCTGGATTTAATATTATTCCATTCCGTTTGTACTTCCTTAGTATCAGAAATTTTCCCGATATCTTTTAACAATTCATTTAACCTTTTTTCAAATCTTTCATGGATATCTTTATCTCTTAGCTTCTCAAAGTCAAAGTGCCTTATTTTCGTTCCTCTTTTCAGCACGTCATCATAATTACGATGTTGTGGTCAGTATCTATATCTGCTTCCGGGTAACTTCTACAATTACTTGATTTCTAAACCGTTGTCTAACAATAATGTAATCTATTTGATATCTTCCTATATCTCCTGGCATCTTTCACGTGTATCGTCTTCTAGCATGATGTTGAAATAATGTATTTGTGATGGTTAAGTTGTTCTTGTCGCAAAATTCTACCAGCCTATTTTCCCTGTCGTTTCTCGTGCCTAAGCCTAAACAACCTACTATCGCTCCTTCCCTACCCTCACCTACCACTGCATAAAAATCCCCGTAATTATTAAGTTTTCATGTCCTTTTACGTATCTTAGTGTGTCTTTGATATCTTTGTAAATCGCTTTTACCTCTTCCTCACTGTAGCTAGAGGTGAGCGTGTAAACTTGTATTATTACTGTATTTACTGGTTTAGATTCAGATCTAACCATGACTACTCTTTCATTCTTTTGTAAGTAGTTTTCTACACGTGGTTCTATCTTTTTTCGCATAACTATCCCCACACCCGAATTTCCTTCCTCTGATCCTGTATGAATTACCCTAAAGTCTCCACTCAAAAAATTCCTCGCCTCTGGCCAGCGGACTTCGCTGATTCCTACTATGTCTAGTGCTAACCTATCCATTTCGAGTTTCAGGTTCTCTAGCTTACCTACTTGTTTCATACTTCTGACATTCCACGTTCCGACTCGCAGAATGTTCACGGATTTTTTTCTATACTTTCGGATCACATCCCTTGAAGTACTCCCCTCCCGGAGATCTGAATGCGGGACTATTTTACCTTCAAAATTTTTTACCCCAGAGGATGCCATCATGTTTACCAATAATTTCTGTACGCAGTGTACCTGGAAGGTAATGTGGTGGTTTACCGTTGCCTTCGACATCGCAGTAGTGTGTCTTAGAATGCCATACCTACCCCTATGGTCTCTGCCACTCTAAGTACCGAAAAAACTGCTGCGCTTTTTCGTGGACCTGTCTTGGTCTGGTTCCTCACTAAAACCCCACTAATTTGGTTAAACCTATAGTTCGGCTCTTTAGATCATTGAAACGCGCAAGCCTTTCTACCTGTTCTAGTATTTTAGAACGTCGTCAAGGTGCAGGTCCGTTCAGAATGGGGAAGGGCCACATACTTTTTTAAATAAAGTCAAAGCTTCGAGCTTTTTTATCAAAACTTCGAGATTTGAAAAGTCAAAGTTTCGACTTTTTCCTCGAAGCTTCGAGATTTAAAAAGTCGAAACTTCGACTTTTTTCTCGAGGTTTCGACTTTATTTTCAACAATGTTCCACACACTATAGTTTGAAAGCAGTTGAATCAGCGGTTTTAAGATAAAAATCTCGACACGGTCTGCTTGAAAAATTTTAGGCAAGCATTTTTCACAAAAATACACCCTCGTTCGGATGAGAGGTAAAATGGAGGTCCCGTGTGTGAGTGTTGTCATGCACGTTAAAGATCGCTACCTTGCTTGGAACAGCAAAGGTTCGGCAAATTCGAAATTTTCCAGGTAAAAAAAAACTCGCTTCCTGGCCAATGTAGTACCTTCGGGTGAAGCATTGGAAAATCATATGAAAGGTCTTAAGATAAGCTAATTGATAAAGTACAAAGGTTTAATTTATAGTTTTGCCAACCCTCTAACAACCGAAATACCCAGTAACAAAAGATTGAGGGGAAACCCCCAGTCACAACAACCCGGAAGACATTAAACAATCCATTTTAGAGCACCTAGAAATCCTAAGAACGGAACTTTTAAACTTCATAGACAACGAACTAGACCCTAGTAACCGCCTACAAGTGGGAGTCCAAAAAACTCTGAGAGACAAAGTAATAAAAGTAATATATCTACAAGCCGAATTAACCGGCGAACATAAATTTATTAAACAACAAAATGATACACTACAAGACAAGATAATTGAAACCAAAGTAGAAAACAGCCATCTTAAACAACAAAAAATACTCAACCCAGCCATGTTTTCATACACGTACGCGAACGTGACGGCAACAATTAAAACCCAACCACCAAAAACCGATGCTATATCTAGAGCCATCGGCAATCAAGTCGTCGCAGTATTCATAACGTCTAAAACGGGACAGAGCACAAAACAAATACAAGACACTTTCATTAAAACAATACATCCGACAAAAGACAAAATTAAAATTAAATCAATGCGTTCAACCGCAAACGCGCTAATAATTGACACGGACAACGAAACTGAAGCTAACAAAATCCTAAACCATCCCGAACTAAAAAAAAACACTTAACTGCGAGAAAGCACGAAAAAAGAAACCACTAGTGATTATCTACGACGTCCCAACCTACCTTAAAGACGAAGAGGTGCAAGAATTAATCTACACACAGAATTTCGAAACAAGCATTACTAAAGAAGATTTCAATAACGAATTTAAGCTAAGTTTTAAAACCGGCCCAAAAAACAAAGCAATGCAACACTATGTTGCAGCTGTTACGGAAAAACTAAGAAATTTGCTAATAAACAAAGGGAAAATTTATATTGAGTATCGGAGTGCAACCGCAAAGGACTTCCTAGTTGTACCCAAATGCATGAGATGCTTAGACTTAGGACATGTAACCAAACACTGTAAACATAAGACCGACACATGTGGACACTGCGGAGAAGACGAATCACACCACAAAAAAACCGACTGCCTAAAACATGCACACCCGACTGTGTGTATACCCTGTCTTAAACGCAACAAGAGATGTGCATCAAACTCAAAAGATTGCTCAACACATAAGATGCTAATGGACAGACTAATTCAAAAACAGATTATGGATTTTAAACCTACACAAAGCACACACAAACCACCCTCAAAAGTTCACTCCCAAATTCAAAGGGACACAGTAAGGGCAATCACGTATCGACAATATCTTCAACAAACAATACAAGAGAACATGCACACAGACAAAATAGCAACCCACCCACAAGCGGAATACGAACCTACACTCACACACAACACTCTCACACAAACACAAGCAACAACCAGAATGCAGCATAAACACCTATTACCAATAATGGACGACGGAAAAATCAGAATTGGTCAAATAAATGCCATGCACTGTGCAACTGTAATGAAAGAGCTTAGACAACTAGCTGACACCTTACGATTACATGCACTTTTTATACAGGAACCTTATCTGGTGCATGGGAAGATTCCAAGCATGCCAGTCAGGGCAAGATAAATACATACAGGTAGAAACCCACAAACGGCAGTGGTCATTTTTGATCCCACATTGACAATCACGACAATTCAACGATACAGCGGAGAACACTGTACATGTCTGGAGGTTTCAAATGGTCGGATTGAAAAGTGGATCTTGGTAACAACTTACTTCCAGTACAAACTGGACCTCCAACCGTACATAAACAACATACGCAACATATTATACACTTACAACAACAAATCAATAGTTATTATGGCAGACGTAAATGGAAAATCCCCGATGTGGCACAGTTCCCTCACGGACGAACGCGGAGAACAAGTCGAAAACTTGATTAACGAACTACAACTCGAAGTAATCAACCTTCCTAATAACCCATCCACATACAACACCCATGCAGGAACAGGAACAAACATAGACGTTACACTGTCAAATGGGCTGGCGTACAACTACATACAAGACTGGCAGGTATTAGAACACCAAACTGTTAGTGACCACAACCTAATCACGTTCAACATTTACATGACAACCAGGCCATTTGACACACTACAAAACTTCACCAAAGTACAACTATACAAAATACGAAATGCAAATTGGAACAAACTGAGGGACACATTTGTACCCCCACAAGATATAAGATCAGATGAAAACGTTCACGAGTATACAAAACTACTCACCAACACAATTAGACGGACAATGGAGTAAGTGCTCCCAAAACAACAGAAAACACGACACACAAAGACAATTCAATGTACAAGACGTTTACAGAACCTAAAAAAGGAAACACAGCGAGCGAGAAAAAGCTATCAAAACTCCCTAGCACCGGCCGAGAGAGCATACCGCCTAACAAATTATCGACAATTAAAAGACATATACCAAAAAGAACTGACTGGCATGAAAAGGAAGTCATGGAAATTATTCGTGGAAAGATACTTACAAAATGACGCCTGGGGAATACCCTATAAAATCACTCAGGGTAAAATCAAACCACCGATGACTTACTCGAGTTTAATAAAACAAGATGGTACATACACAAAAGACTGGGGCAAAACTGCGACACTACTATTACAAACACTTTTGCCTGATGACAACGTTCAAGACGACACTAACGAACAACGACTCAGACGACAAGGAGTAATCGACAGAAACCACGTAGGTAACCGACCATGGAACAGACAAGATGGCAACTTAGATCCTTTCACAGAAGACGAAGTGAGATACGCACTATGACAATCGAAGAGCAGGAAAGCACCTGGACCGGTTGGAATTCTTGCGGAGATTGGCATAGCGCTACAAGATAAATTAACACCGACGCTAACAGCACTGTACAATGAATGCATACGACAAGCTGTTTTTCGGAACATCTGAAAACAGGCGAATGTCGTGATTATCCCTAAAAGGAAAGGTAAAGACCTCAAACAACCAGGCTCTTACCGACCCATGTGCCCTTTGAACACGCTAGGAAAAACGTATGAAAAACTATTCTGTAAACGAATGCAGGACCACAGACAAATTATAGGAGTACATCCAAGACAATACGGCTTTACAGAAAACAAATCGACCGAGGACGCCATAAACCAAGCAATACAAATCATCAAGCAATCACACAAAAATACGTCCTATTAATATTAGTGGACATAGAAGGCGCATTTAATAACCTTTGGTGGCCTTCAGTTTTTACAAGACTTACGACCATAAACTGTCCATCACAACTATACCATTCTTTCAGGAGCTACTCCAGGGACAGGTATGTAACCCTACAAGGCAATGAGAGCATTACCAAACATATAAATAAAGGTTGCCCACAGGGGTCCATATCCGGGCACCTATTTTGGAATATTGTAATGGATGAACTCCTGGAAAAGTTGGACACCGTTGACGAAGTGTTGTCGACGATTGCATACGCCAACGACATCTTACTGGTGGTTGAAGGGAATTCCAGAAGGGAAATTGAACGTAGAGCTAACATCGCTCTTACCCATACACAAAGTTGGTGCAAAACCAACAAAATGACCATAACACCATAAAAAACTACATACTTTGTGATGACGGGCATCCTGGCAAGAGACCCCACCATCAAACTAGACGGTGTAAATATAAGTAGAACACAAAACACAAAATATCTAGGCTTAACATTAGACGAAAAACAGAATTACTCAGCACATATAAACACCGTCTGTGCAAGTGCAACTTCTGCAATGCAGAACAACGCAACGCTGGCCCAAAGGACTTGTAAGATACCACTTAATTGCATAAGGTTATATCTCAACAGTGTGCTCGGTGCTATGGTATCATACGCCGCAAGCGCGTTGGGACATCGCCTTAACACAATCAAACCTAGACAAAAAATTAACAGTACACACGAAGTGTTTTACTGCGACTGACGGGGGCTTATGGGACTATACCGCACATGATGCACTTTATGTACTGGTGGGAACTATGCCCTTGGACCTAGTAGTGAAACAGCGAGTTGCAATGTACTATCTTACACACAATGACAACCAACAACTACAACGCATCTTAAACACAAACAAATATTTAGTTGGAGAGCGTTATTTTTGCAGGTCGTCAACAGCGAGATAAGGAAAAGTTGTTTTGCTAGAGTGGATAAAAATAGGATAGAAATACCACGTATTAACATATACATAGTTTGAAGGTTGTTTTGAGTGGGGAAATGGTAGATAGGTTACAGATGGAACGTACACACAAGGAACAAAAACAGACTATTAGATGGCATAAGGATAAGGGAGATAGAGTTAGATTGAACGTTGACTACGGAAAAGGCAGACAGTAAGAGGGATAGTTGATGTAAAATGCATGTTAGAATGAAAAATAAATAACTAGTGGTAGGAATATACAAAATGGAATGAGTGGAAAGTAAGAGATAGAAAATTTTGGTACGTATGTTGAAGGGAGACAGATAAAATATATTGCATTAGGGGCGTAGTTTAATTGGGCAGTTGGACAAAATATACACAGAATTTGTTGACGGTTAAAAGAATACGAAGAAAATGCTTTGTTTGTATCGTGCAAATTCCAGGAAATCAGTGGCAGTTGATGTTTGGGTAGAAAATTACGAGGAATTGTGAACGGTTAGAAGTTGTTTGTTTGTATTGCTAAAAGATGTCGAAATTTGCTTTAGAGGGGCAGAAAAAGACTTTATAAGCCCCAACCGATGGTGGTAGGGCTCTCTCTTTGCTCTTAGCTCTCTTAGCTCTGAGCTCTCTTAATGCTCTTAGCTCTCTTAGTGCTCTTAGTTCTCTGAGTTCTATTAGTTCTCTTAGATCTCTTAGATCTCTTAGATCTTTTAGTTCGAATAGAGTAAAGTTCTTACTCGCACTTACTTTTTTGACAAGCAGACTACGCTTAGCGTACTACCAGCTGACAGCTCCAAGAAAAAGTACTTCTAGTACAAGTTGAAACAAAGCTAATGTATGTAGGTACAGCCCATTATATTTTCGTTTGCACTAAGTGTGCCAAATACAAAAATGTGAAAATGGCGTAAATGTATGTTTGCTTGATTTGGTTAATTAACAACAGTTGATAGAAGAGGCTTGAGACTGAATTTTATTCAATGCAAGTGGCAGATCAGATGACTTCGTGCTGATATCGTAGCTGTTTGCAGTCCTGGGTGTTGCAATCCAGATTGGAGGCGTTTCTCAAGGCAGCAGTCGTTGATGGTATGATGGTAGACCAGTGTGCAGTGATTAAATCCAGGTAACTGTTGTTTCTTTTTGTTTGCATTTGTGTATAAACTGGTATTTTTGTGTATTGTGGTACAGGGTTATGAACTAAAAGGACAAATTGGGGAAAAGTTAAAGATTGAACTTTTTCTGTGGTTTTATTTTACTGTATTTTATGTGGGAATTTATGAGAATTATAATATTTGACATATGTACAAGGTAAACGGGACTTTTTGGGGGATTGATGTGCGAACAGTAGCACAAAGGATCGAGGTTTTACTATGAGCTCGTATTAAACCGGAGGTAGAGTAAGGAAGCTAGTAAAGTCCTGTTACTTTTATGAAAATTGATGTGAAAATTTTTATGTGGGTTAAATAGAAATCTCAAAATATATTTCAAAAATGTGGAATTTTAAAAAGGTGATGTACATAATATATTTAGAATGAGTGGATGAGAAATTCTTATGTTGAGCTTGGAGTGTATTGTTCGACAAGTATGTTAATAAAGTTAAGAGATTTACCGTAGCATAATTTATTTTGAGTAGTTAGTTTTGTTCACAGAAAGTAGCTGAGCAGCCGTGGCATACTTCATTGCGAAGCAAAATATTTTAATTTTTTTTGTTGGTATAAGCAGTATCGACGGTTTGTAGCATTTTGGCGCCCATGAATGTGGGACTTCATCAGAACCGGAGATTGCAGAATTATGGTTTCCAGTTTTAAGTGCTTTAGTAGCAATAGAGCTTGAAAAATTAATCAGGCTTGAATCAGAGCAGATGCTTTCGCAGTATTTTTGTCGACCCAAGTTGTGGGGCTTTCGTAGCAATTATTTTAACGACCCAATCGTGGGGCTCCAGTCATAGGACAATGGATTTCGCAGTATTTTTGTTTGACGCCCAAAGGTGGGGCTCGAATTAATTAGAGTTTCGTGCAGAGAGTTAGCAGTATTTTTGGCGCCCTGAGAGGGGCTTTCGCAGAATTATTGGCCACCCAAGCGTGGGGCATGAGATTACAGAATAATATATATATATATATATATATATATAAATTTAAAGATAATGAGCTGGTAAAAAATGAGAACTCTTTTATAATGCCTAAATTTTTGAATCTTCTTTAAACCTTGATCACAGGCTTCTAAAAATTTACAAACAACTAGGCTAAATTATACAAAGAATAATTGCAACTTACAAGTTTTAATCATTAACGTTTTTCTATTTAATTTATAAATGTAGAAATGTAGGAAGGATATATAATTTGTATAAGAAAAAATGTAAAAGTAAAAATTGTCATATTTTGAAATCTTTCAAATTCTCTTTTGTTAATAGGATACCTGATACTTTTAATTAAGGTATATGTTATGCTATATCTTATAGTTGTTGCTTGTTCGTGCGCGCGCGCGTGTGTGTGTGAGTGTGTGAATGTATGTGTGTGTGTGTGTGTGTGTGTGTGTGTGTATTTATATGGTGAGTATGTATTTATAACGTTAAACATATTACCAAATATTACATTAGGTATGCAGTTATGTCTTAAACCTAAGCAAATATGTGTAAATAGAGCTCAAACCACTAACATAAGTTTTTTATTTATACTATTTTTTGCACTGAAAATGTGATACATTTTAAGGAATAGTCTTCTTTGTTTATTTTTCTTTAATTCTAAAATTTTTTGATTTTTTGAAATTCTACATTACATTACTCCTTACCATGAAGGTCTTATTTCTGTCAAAATCGAGAAGCGCCAAACAGTCTGCCACCGCAAGCTTCTGATGTCCTTTCTATGTGGAAGACTGTTGTTCCGCATAAAGCTACCGTGCTTGATTCATTCTCGATTGGATTTATTCCTTTCGTTCTACTTCGTATATTGTCGCGAGTCTTTCATATTATTGTACAATCCTGTTATTAAGTTCATAACGAAAGACACGTGGTAAGTATGCATTAGACCATGTAATTTACGTAGGTGTATATTTTATTTCTTGATCGGAAACTATATAATTGCACATATTGTAGTTTAATGTATGAAAGATTACATCATTAAAACTCTATACGTTTGTATTCTCATGGCTAAGCGTCTAATTTATTACATTGTAGTAAAGTGTATTTCTGTGGTATACTTTATGACAATTGTAACAATGTCTATTAAAACTGTCATACTGCATGGAATTTATTTATCTACATTCCTAAGATTCATGTTTGGGGTGCATATTAATAAACTCACTCTCATTTTCTTAACAATTTCTAAAAACTTCTTTAAAATGACACGCTACCACTATAAAATTTGATGGTTATAATTAATTTGTTTACATTCTTGTAATTTAAAATAACTTACAACCCGTTATTCGAGTTCCCCTATGTGTTTAACAGATTTAAATTGATTATTTTTGTGGTTTTCAGTTTAATTCTAATAAAAATGCCGATTTAATTGTGTCTCGTTCTTAAACACTATTTTACACGAACATTAAGATTATACAAGATGCTTCAATAACGCGTTAGTCTGTGCAAGATTAAATATTATTTCCTTCATATCTAATTCATTGTTAGCATAATGCATTTGCGTTAGAAAAACATGAACTAGAAAGAGACACCCCAATCTATCTGTGTTAGCTGTAAGAGCATTATTAAGAATCAACTAACCTCGTTAGTTACAGAGTACACATTAAATTAAAAGACTCCACTACAACCCCGAGAACACGTTAAAAACGTATACCTTCCTCTAAGTATAGACATAAAAAAATAAGAAGTTGAGATCGTACTAGGATAGAAATCTGTTTGAGTGGGGAGTGGAGACGTGCTTCAGACCCTGTAAATGCTCCACTGATAGTATTTCTTGTTCAAAGTAAATGTAATATTCAATTACATTTATAGAAATTCTCCTAGTTAAATTTTTTTCAAACAACATAAGATTTGATAGCCCGTTTTTGTGTTAAAGTCGAGAGCTGCGAATCGATCGCTAATCGGGATTTGCGTCCAAGGGGTTCGTAGTTGGGGGCGCGGGCGGGTCGAGGCACGGTGGAGAATTTTTGCGTGCGTGCTATAGGCCGCTTTTTATCGCGAAAAACCCATAAATAGGGGAGAAATAAGCGTTTTCCAGGAAAAGATTAATTTGCAGCGACGTATTCGTTTACGTGTTAAAACAGCTAGAATCCCTTGAGATTTTCCGATCTGAAAAGCCGAACGAGCAGTGCGACGAAGCTGACAACGGGTCGGTTAGCGTTGGTACGAGAGAGAAGGAAGTTCGAGTTGGTTTCCAAAAGACTATCCGTATCCTAAAACCTGAATTATTAACGGTTTGCAAGCTGGCACTGTGGTATTTTCTTAAAACATTTATTAAAACTTGTATAATTAATTGAAGAAACGTCAAACACAGGTAACGAAAACAGGCGTAAACGAACGAATATGTGTCTTCAAAATATATGATATCATACTTTTTTCAAATTTCTGAAATTTAAACTTATAAATTATCTAATAATTCTTAATAGTATCGATAATTGATTATTATTATACGAAAGCATCGTTTTTTAATATACGCGGGCTTTTTAAAAGAAATAATTATTTATTAAATTTGACGTTTCTTTACGAAGACAGCAGAGCGATTACAATAAAGAGTAATCTTATGCAAGTATACGGCCAACGGGATTCCAATAAACGTCACCTAGATGTCTCCGAGTTAAGAGCTCCGACTTCCATTCGCAACGTAAGTGGTTCCCGTGCACAGTAAAATTTACTTTTTTTTTATTTTATATTTTTATATTTTAAACGGCCAATACCATTCATTCATTATACACAAACAAAAACCCCAACAACATTTATAACCACTTTATTTAACAATACTTATGCAAAAACCTAATCAGTTTTTCATATGCTTCAGTGAAGTTTACAATCTCTCAATTATAAGTTACATTTACTCAAACAACCATTTTCAATGCTTTAGCTTTTTCTGAAATTGTCCAAATTGCAGTAAAATATTCGATTATGTGTTAAAAAATTAATGCTCGTTTTAAATTACCCGATTCAAAAACCCGAGTGCGACGTGCGACAAAGCCAATAACGGGTCGATTAGTGTTAGTGCGAGAAAAAAGGACAATAGGGTTGGTTTACCAAATTCGTGTACGGTCCCCAAAAAATTTCTAATATATGTCAAAAGTTAATACTTATATCCTAGAACCTGAATTATTTACCGTTTGCACACAAGTACTACCGTTTCTTTAAAAGCTTTTATTGAAATTACTACAATTAATTCGAGATACATCAAAAACATGTTGCGAAAACCGGCGTAAAATAACGATTAAGTATTACCTAAATATCTAAAGAAATGCTTATTTTACAAATTTCTAGAATTAAAGCTTAAGAAATATTTAATATTTCTTAATAGTGGTTATAATTAATTTTTATTATAAAAAAGTATCGCACGTTAATATACGCGATCTATTTTTAAAGAAAACAATACAGTAGTAATAAATTCAGAAATTGCTATATCTCTTATGCGGCATACTCTAATGCAAGTATACTACTAACGGCATATCTATCACCATCGACTCCGTGAAAAAAAGCTAAGAGCTCAGGCTACCAATCGCAACTTCAGTGGTTCGATACCCAGTTAGATTTACTTTTTTTTATTTGATGTTGATTTTTTAAACACTACAAAGCATCTAATAAGCATAAAAATAAATAATCAAAATTTTTAACCGCTGTACCACAAAATAGAATATGTTATTTATTCCATATTTTCATTCAAAAACGTATTATTAACATCATACTGTTAGCATGTGTAAATTTTTATTTGTTCTATACCATTTATCATACAGAACAAGACTTATACACTGTCAGATAGAGGCAGCATGGACTTGATTCGTAAAAGTAAGACTGCTAAGGTAAAACCAGTAGTTGCCTAAATTATCTGTAAGTATATTTCCAAGAACATTTGTTGCACGTGAGTTAAACTAAGGCGATCAGCTAATTTCGATAACTTTGACAAACCACGGTACGTTCAACATGGCTTCAATTGTTAAACAACAGTTGCTTAAGCTTTCTGTAATTACTTCATATTGCAATAGTTTATTTAACCAATGTAAATAATATCTGTTGCGTTTTTACATCTGCATTACTCATTTAACAATTATTGTAGCTCAGAATATGTACCTAATATTATTCCTATTGTTAAATAAACCTTCCACTGATGTATTTCTAACATACTTAGAAACTTCATTTCCATTATTTATATTGCACACACCTTTTGTTTTTACAGATAATAACGCATACGGCTGTTCTAAAACATGAGTTTGTTACTATTTCTACAAAATTATTTTTTCTTTTGCATTGCACTACATTGTACTACATTGTACTACTTTGTACTACTTTGTACTACGTTGTGCTGTATTGTACTACATTGTACAACATTGTACTAATTGTACTAAATTGTACTACTTTGTACTACATTGTAGTACATTGTACTACATTGTACTACTTTATACTACTTTGTACTACATTGTACTACATTTGTACTACTTTGTACTACATTGTACTACATTTGTACTACTTTGTGTTACATTGTACAACCTTGAACTACATTGTACTACATTGTACTACATTGTACTACATTGTACTACATTGTACTACATTGTACTACTTTGTACTACATTGTACTACTTTGTACTACATTGTACTACATTCTACTACATTGTACTACATTGTACTACATTGTACTACTTTGAACCACATTGTACTACATTGTACTACTTTATACTACTTTGTACTACATTGTACTACATTTGTACTACTTTGTGTTACATTGTACAACCTTGAACTACATTGTACTACATTGTACTACATTGTACTACATTCTACTACATTGTACTACATTGTACTACTTTGTACTACATTGTACTACTTTGTACTACATTGTACTACATTCTACTACTTTGTACTACATTGTACTACATTGTACTACTTTGAACCACATTGTACTACTTTGTGCTACGTTGTACTACGTTGTACTACATTGTACTACATTGTACTACATTGTTCTAAATTGATCTAAATTGAACTTGACCCGAAGTGATCTCAATCCGTTTAAGTTCTCGTAGTGGTTTTGACAAAGTCTACTAAAACAAAGTCTGCTAGAATGAAGTCTGCTAGAACGAAGTCTGCTAGAGCGAAATCTGCTAAAATGAAATCTGCTAGATCGAAGTCTGCTAGAACGAAGTCTACTAGAACGAAGTCTGCTAGAACGAAGTCTGCAGTCTGCTAGAACGAAGTCTGTTAGAATGAAGTCTACTAGGACGAAGTCTGCTAGAACGAAATCTGCTAGAACAAAGTCTGCTAGAACGAAGTCTGCTGGAATAAAGTCTGCTAGAACAAAGTCTGCTAGAACGAAATCTGCTAAAATAAAATCTGCTAGAATGAAGTCTGCTAGAACGAAGTCTACTAGAACGAAGTCTGCTAGAACGAAGTCTGCAGTCTGCTAGAACGAAGTCTGCTAGAACGAAGTCTACTAGAACGAAGTCTGCTAGAACGAAGTCTGCAGTCTGCTAGAACGAAGTCTGCTAGAACGAAATCTGCTAGAACAAAGTCTGCTAGAACGAAGTCTGCTGGAATGAAGTCTGCTAGAACGAAGTCTGCTAGAACGAAATCTGCTAAAATGAAATCTGCTAGAACGAAGTCTGCTAGAACGAAGTCTACTAGAACGAAGTCTGCTAGAACGAAGTCTGCAGTCTGCTAGAACGAAGTCTGCTAGAACGAAGTCTGTTAGAATGAAGTCTACTGGCACGAAGTCTGCTAGAACGAAATCTGCTAGAACGAAGTCTGCTAGAACGAAGTCTGCTAGAACGAAGTCTGCTAGAACGAAGTCTGCTAGAACAAAGTCTGCTAGAACGAAGTCTGCAGTCTGCTAGAACGAAGTCTGCTAGAACGAAGTCTGTTAGAATGAAGTCTACTGGCACGAAGTCTGCTAGAATGAAATCTGCTAGAACGAAGTCTGCTAGAACGAAGTCTGCTAGAACGAAGTCTGCTATAACGAAGTCTCCTAAAACGAAATAATCCTGAACCGATCGACTTCCAGAAATCGTTTTAACAAAGTCTACTACGGCTAAGTGATCTTGATTCAATCGACTGATCAAAGTCACTTTCACCAATTCTACTAAGGCGAAGTGGTCTTGATCCGATCAGCTCCTCGAAGTTGTTTTAATGAAGTCCACTAGGACGAAGTGACCTTCGCCCGATCGGCATCTCCAAATTATTTTAATGAAATCTACTAGGGCGAAGTGATCTTGCTCCAATCAACTCCAAGAAGTCGTTTCCACAAAGTCTACTACGACGAAGTGATCTTGATCCGATCAACTCCTCGAAATAGTTTTAACGAAGTCCATTACGGCGAAGTGCTCTTGATTCGATAGACTGATCGAAGTCACTTTCATTAAGTTTACTAGGGTAAAGTGATCTTGATCCAATCGGCTAATCGAAGGCATTTTAACTAAGACCACAAGGTCGAAGTGGTCTTGATCCGATTGACTCATCGAAGTCGTTTTAATGAAGTCCATTAGGGCGAAGTAACCTTCGTCCAATCGGCTTGATCAAATTATTTTACTGTAATCTACTAGGGAAAGTGATCTTCATCCGATCAACTCCAAGAAGTTGTTTTCACAAAGTCTGCTACGACGAAGTGATCTTGATCCGATCAACTCCACGAAAACGTTTTAACGAAGTCTACTAGGGCGAATTGATTTTGGTTCGACCAACTCCTCGCAGTCGTTTTAATGAAGTCTATTAGGACAAAGTGGTCTTGATGGGATCAACTCATCGAAGTTGTTTCCACGAAGTCTACTAGGACGAAGTGATCTTGATGCGACCAACTTTTCGGAGTTGTTTCCACAGTCCACTACGGCGAAGTGGTCTTGTTGCGACCAACTCAGTGAGGTGTTTTCTTTAAAAGGTTATATGGGGTGTTAGGCGGAATGGGATTTTGGCGCCCAACGTAGTCCACCACATCACTTCCCAAGTACACAGCGTACTTAAATTGTTATTTAAGATGATGATATCCTCCAGGGTAAAATATTCCGGAGTGAAAATGAAACCCTTTCGGATCTTCGAGTGGGGACTACTTTGGAGGATGTGATCGGAAAGTATACATAAAGATCCGAAAACATTTTGCAAGTCGGAGCGTGGAATGTCAGAAATATGAAACAAGTAGGTAAGCTAGAGAACTTGAAAATTGAAATGGATGGATTAGCATTATACATAGTAGGGATTAGCGAATTTCGGCGGCCAGAGGCAGGGGATTCTTGGAGCGGAGAAGGGTAATTCATATAGAATCAGAGGATAGAAGTCCAGGTGTGAGTATAGTTATGCGAAAAAAGATAGAACATTCTGTAGAAAACTACTTACAAAAGAACGAAAGAGTGGTTAGATGAGAATCTAAACCGGTAAATACAGTAATAGTACAAGTATACATGCCTGTCTCTAGCTACAGTGAGTACTACAAAGTTATCGAAGTCATACTAAGATGCGTAAAAGGACATAAAAATTTAAAAATTACGGGAGATTTTAATAGTGATAGATGAAGGTAGGGAAAGAGCAGTAGTGGATTTATGTGGTTTATGCACGAAAAACCACAAGGGAAATAGGCTGGTAGAATTCTGCGACAAAAACAATTTAATCATCGCAAACACATTATTTCAGTATCATCCTAGAAGAAGATACACGTGGAAGATGCTAGGAGATACAGGAAGGTATCAAATAGATTTACATTCTTATTTGACAACGGTTTAGGAATCAAGTAAAAGACTGTAGAAACTACCCAGAAGCAAATTTAGACACTGACCACAACATCTTTAAATTAAAATATTTGAAAAAAGGGAATGGAAAAAGGCACTTTGATTTTAAGAAACTAAAAGATAAAAATATTCACGAAAGATTTTGGTCATATGAATAGCTGAAAGACATCGGAAAAATTTTTAATACGAAGGAAGTAGAAATAGAATGGAATAACATTCAATCCAGCTTAGACATGGCGGCCAGAGACATACTGGGGTATACACAAAAACAAAAAAAAACTATGGATAAAAAAGTTATTCTGAATTTAATTGAAGAAAGACGAAAATATAAAAATAAATCAGACGAAACAGGAAAACAAAGATACAAAGCCATAAAATTATTCGCAAATGCAGGAATGCTAAAGAACAATGAATTGATGAAAAGTGCAAAGAGGTACAAACTAAAATGTAAGTAGAAAAGACATATGTAGCATACAAACTAATTAGAACCGTATAGCAAAAATATAAGGGCCATGGAAGAAGACATCATCACAGAAAATGTAGAGAAAGTGGATAGATGGCAAGAATATATAGGAAATTTATATACAGTACAGTAACTTGCAGGCACTAGAAAAAGGATAACTTGGGATTGCCTATACTTAGAGACGAGGTATATATTTGTCAAGTATATACCTTTTATTCTTTAATTTGTTTAACACACATTTTATTAATATACACATACACATTCATATTGCTGTGGTCTGTAGCTAGTTCTAAATGACCCCGAACGTTAGACGTCAAAAAATGATTCTGTGGACTAAAGTGGTTATTTAAGCGTTGACCTAGTTGTTTTTGCTAGCCCGGTTTAAATAAAACCACTAGAATCTGACATCAAACCTACAACGACACGAAATATTCTTTAACAAACAATCTTTCAAATAACAATTACTACATCGAGAACAGCTTTTCTCTAGCAAACAATATCACACATAACCTCTAAAAAAAAATTTCATACAAATTTTAAAATTTAAAAGAAGAGTCCAAAAATTGCCACAACGGCTTTGGACCCAAAGCCTCTTTTGTAATCAGATTGAACACATTCTGATCTTAATTTCATTCACAAATTTCCTTAATTAATCATATTATGTACAAAATTTGTCTAGATTAGATAGATTACTCAATGTCCACGTTTTAAAGTTGGATTTTAAACGTATCTGATCAGCTAAGTTTGATAATTTTTTATTATATAATGGCTAAATTTCGGTAAACCGCCGACCTTTTCAAATTAATTTATTACCCTGTATACACTCTATGAATTGGCATTAAAGGGTTTGAAAAATGATAAAGCATCGGGTATAGATAAAGTGCAAGCAGAAACTTGAAGAGCCGCTGGACAAACAGTAACAGAACGTCTCTTCCAACTTGTAAGCTATATGTACGAGACAGGCGAGATACCCAAAGATTTCAAACGTAACATCATAGTAACTATACCAAAAAAGAAAGGCGCGGATAGATGTGAAAATTTCCGAGCAATTAGTTTCACATCACACGTATTAAAAATATTAACTAGAATTGTACAAAGACAAATGGAAAAACAAGCTGAAGAAATACTAGGAAAAGATCAACTGGGGTTTAGACGAAACAGGGGAACACGGGAAGCTATTTTAGTTCTGAGAGTGATAATGAAGAAGAGAGGATAAAACGCGTGTATAGAGCTTGTAGATCTGGAAAAAGCATTCGACAATGTAAAATGGAAGGAAATGTTCGAAATATTCAAAAAAATTGGAATAAATTTTAGAGATAGACGGCTAGTACATAGCTTATACAAAAAGCAAACAGCGGTAATAGAATTATATCAGGAACATAGAGAAATAAATATTAGAAAACGGGTGAGACAGGAATGTGCCCTATCTGCGTTGATTTTTAACTTGTACATTGAAGAGGCAATTAATACTATCAAATGCAGGAAGATAATTGGAATTACAATGCAGGGATAACAAATTTGTAAGCTTAGATTTGCAGATGATATAGCGGTATTAGCATCTAGCACAAGAGTTAAAACATATGTGTGGAGCACAGCACTGTACGGCTGTGAAGCCTGGACAGTAGGAGAAGCAGACAAGAAAAAGGTGGAAGCCTTTGAAATGTGGTGCTACATACGTATGATGAAGATATCATGGATAGACAATGTTAAGAACGAAGAGGTACTAAAAATGGTAGGGGAAGAAAGAAATATGTGGAAAACGGTAAAAAAGAGGAGAGATAGGATGATAGGCCACATACTACGGCATGAGGGAATAGTGCGGAATATATTAGAAGCAGAGATAGGAAAAAAGAGAAGAAGAGGCAGACCTAGGTTAGACTACTGCACACAGATAGTAAAAGATGTAGGCTGCAGGAATTTCAGGGAAATGTGTAGGCTAGCCCAGAATAGAAATCAATGGAGGTACGCATCCAACCAATCCCAAGATGGATAAACTAAAGACGAGAAAATAACTGTGCTTAAACACGATGATTATTATAAGTAACTACAAGAATTGGTTGGGCAATATTCTCGAATAATGTTAAGTGTGTGAAAGAATTTACTGGAAAACCATTATTTCGGCAAATGTCTAGGTGTTGAGGGACCTTGGTAGCCTCAGGTTGCTTAACCTTCTTCACTGAATCTCGGTGAAATAGGGCATAAAATTAAAAAACAATAGAAGGGGAACGAGCTGTATACACATGCTGTGTGAGAATTTCAGGGAACTATGTAGGCTAGCTCAGAATATAAATAAGTGCAGGTACGTGTCCATCCAGTTTTGAGACGGAAAACCTAATGACGACAAAATAAGCGCATATAAATCTGATGATTAGTATAAACAACTAGTTGTTGGTTGCGAAATATCTGCAACTAATGACGACTGTGCGAAAAGATATATTGGAAAATATATTAAATCGGTAAATGGTTAAGTGTTGGGGGAACTTGGCAGCCACAGGCTGCTTACCTCCCTTCACAACCGTTCATTTACATTTCCAATGCTCTACCCGAAGGTACTACATTGGCCAAGAGGCAAGTTTTTTGTTGCAGGAAATTTAGAATTTTGCCGAACCCTTGCCGTGCCAGGCAAGGTAGGGATCTTTAACGTGCGTGACAACACTCACACACGGGACCTCCATTTAACCTCTCATCCGAATGAGGGCGTAATTTTTGTGAAAAATGCTCACCTGCCATTTTTCAAGCAGTTGGACGTGTCGGGATTCGAACCCAGGACCATGGGATCCGTAGTCTTACGCTTACTACATTGATCCACGGCGACGCCTCCCTTCACAACCACTGAAGGTCGGAGAAATAGAGTATATAATTGTAAAACAATGGAAGTTGACCGAACTGCATCTAACAACAAAGAACAGCGCCTATGAGGAAAGACAACAAACAGAATAAGAAGAAAATTGTTGAAAGCATATGTGTGGAGCACAGCACAGTATGCCTATACGGGCAGTCTGAAACGCAGACAGAAAAACGGTAGCAGCCTTTTGAAATGCCGTGCTTCAGATGTATGAGGACGATAGCATGGACAGACAAAGATAATAACAAATAGGTTATAGAAATAGTTGGGGAACAAGGATATCTGGGGAAAAAATAAGAGAAATAGAAGGGCAGAATACGGTCTAAGGCATTTTTGGGGAATAGAATGGGATATATTACGAGCAGAGATAGGAAAAAAGAGGTAGATGTAGACCTAGATCAGATAGTTATATATGCAGACTGCAAATTTCAGGGAAATCTGTAGGTTAGTACAGAATAGGAAACAATGATGGTACGTGTCCAACCAGTTTCAGGACTGAAGACCTAATGATGATGACAAGAGTTAGAGGCAGCTCTTAATAAAATGGAAACAGCTCTAACACAGAGATATGGTATGGATATTAACAAAAATAAAACAAAATACTAGTATGTAAAAAAGGGAAAATAAGTCAAAAACCAAAATACAAATAGGGAACGAGAACTTACAACAGGTTAATGATTTCTGCTACCTACAAAGCCAATTAATGCACGATGGGAAAAATGCAAAAGATATAAAACAAAGATTAGCACAAGGTGCTGCAATATTTAACAAGAAAAAGCAATGACTATGTTCAAAGGCAACAAACATAGAAACAAGGAAAGGATTGCTGAAAGCATGGCACTGTACGGCTGTAAAACTTGGACAGTAGGAGAAGTGGACAGGACAAAGATAGAAGCCTTTCAAATGCGGTGCTACTGATGTATGATGAAGATAACATGGACAGACAAAGTTAATAACAAAGAGGTTCTAGAAATGGTAGGGAAAAGAAGAAATATATGAAAGCGGTATAAGACAGGAGAGATAGGATGATGGGTCACATACTGGGGCATGAGGGAATAGTGCGGAATATATGAGTGCAAAGGTAGGAAAAAGAATGGTAAAGGTAGACACCGATAGTTAAAGATGTAGGCTGTGAAAATTTGAAGGAAATGCATAGGCTAGTTCAGAATAAAAATCAATGAAGGTAAGCGTCCAACCAGTTTCAAGATAGAAAACGTAACAACGAAAAAAATAATTATACTTGAATCTCACGATTATGTTGGTTTTGAAATATTCTCAACTAATGTTGATTGTGCAAAAGAATTTATTGGAAAACTACTAATTTGGCAAATGGCTAAGTGTTGGGGGATCTTGGTAGCCGCAGGTTGCTTAACCCCTTCACATACCCTACATATGATTTTTCAATGCTCTACCCGAAGGTACTACATTGGTGAGGAAGCGAGTGTTTTTAATCTGAAAAATTTTGAATTTTGGCGAACCCTTGCTGTTTCAAGCAACGTAGGGATCCTTAATGTGCGTGACAACACTCACACACGGGACCTCCATTTTACCTCTCATCCGAACAAGAGCGTATTTTTGTGAAAAATGCTCGCCTAACATTTTTCAAGCGGACCGTGTCGAGATTCGAACCCGGGACCTTCCACTTCACATATCACTGCATATCGGTGAAATGGGGTATATATTTAGAAAACAATAGTAGTGAACCGAGCTATATTTAATAAGAAAGAGCAGCTGCTATGTTCAAAGACAACAAATATAGAAACAATGAAAGAATTATTGAAAGCATATAACACATCACTCAATAAGTCCGTAGGATAACTAAGAAAAACACATTTTTTTGGCGAAATTCGATTTTATTCATCAACATACATTCCTTCTAGAGTGATACAATCAGTCCAACGCCGTTCTAGCATTTCAATACCTTTGTTGTAAAACAATTCGTCTTTGGCCTCAAAATAAGCTTTAGTTTCAGCGATCACCTCTTCATCCGAGCCAAATTTTTTTCCGGCAAGCATTTTTTTCAGGTCTGCGAACAGGTAGTAGTCGCTGGGGGCCAAATCTGGAGAATACTGTGGGTGCGGAAGCAATTCGAAGCCCAATTGGTGCAATTTGGCCATCGTTGCGATCGACTTGTGACACGGTGCATTGACTTGGTGAAAGAGAATTTTTTTCTTCTTCATGTGTGGCCGTTTTTTGGCAATTTCTTCCTTCAAACGCACTAATAATGCCATGTAGTATTCGCTGTTGATTCTTCTACCTTTCTCAAGATAGTCGATGTACAAAATTCCGTGCGCATCCCAAAATACAGACGCTAAAACCTTACCAGCCGACTTTTGCGGTTTTGGCCGCTTTGGACGTGGTTCTCCGGCTGCAGTCCACTCAGCTGACTGCCGATTAGACTTTGGAGTGTGGTGGTGGATCCATGTTTCATCCATTGTCACATACCGACGCAAAAAGTCCTTTTTATTCCGGTTGAACAGCTCCAAACAGCTCTCAGAATCATCGACACGTTGTTGTTTTTGGTCCACTGTGAGCAAGCGCGGCACGCACTTTGAGAACAGCTTTCTCATGGACAAATGTTCATGCAAAATAGTGTGCACACTGCCTTCTGATATCTTCAAGGTGTCAGCTATCTCACGCAATTTCACTTTTCTGTTTTCCAAAACGATTCGGTGGACTTTTTTGATGTTTTCCGGTGTAACCACCTCAATTGGCCTTCCAGAGCGTTCAGCATCGTCAGTGTCTGTACGGCCACGTTTAAAATCAGCAAACCACTTCTCCACAGTTTGCCTCGATGGAGCAGAGCCCGGATAAAACTTATCAAGCCATGCTTTGGCTGCGATGGTATTTTTACCCATCAACAAGCAATGATAAATCAACACGCGAAATTGCTTAGAATTCATTTTTTTGAAAAACTCAAAAGTATCGTCACTTGAACCTCTGTAACTTGTAAACTAATCGTCGGATTGTCATGAAATTTTGACAGATATCTTTTTAAGGTTAGTACTTCCTACAAATCATATGGATTATTACATAGCAACGCCATCTATGTATCATCCTACGGACTTATTGAGTGATGTAGTATGTGGAGCACAGTACTGCCTGGCTATAAAATAGGAACGGACAGTAGGATAAGCAGACAGGAAAAATATATAAATTTTTACGAATGCGGTGGTTCAGATGTATGATACAATGGACAGACAAAGTTAATAATAAAGAGGTTTTTAAAATATTAGTGAAAGAAAGATATCTGTGGAATACAAAAAGAAATAGGAGAAATAGAACGACAGGACACATTCTAAGATAATTGGGGAATAGTGCGGGATATACTACAAGCAGAGATAGCAGAAAGAGTAGAGGTAAACCTAGATCAGACATTGCACGCAGATAATGAAAGATGTAGGCTGTGAGAATTTCAGGGAAACATGTAGGTTAGCTCAGAATAAGAAGCAATGGAGGTACGCGTCCTACCAGTTACAGGACTGAAGACTTAATGATGATGACTTTTTGTACAAATTAACTGTGAAACTATTTTGGCTTTTATTTGCATAGCAGTACATATATTTATAAAAGCCTTAGACTTCCTTCTATCCGCCCAGTACACGTTACTTTTTGTTAACATTAATATTAAACAATCGAAAGTGCTAAATATATTCAACCGCAAATTGGATAGTGGCAATAATGTGTATTAATAGCTTAGAAATTTATGCAGAATATGACTTTCAGAGTCTTTCACCTTGAGCTGTATAGTTGTGGTTGAATGTATACATAAACGATTCGGCTATGAATAACATGGTGCTGTCATGGTAGTTTCCCATATATATAAGAATGCACATCCTGTCCTCGAAACCTGGTACCTCAAGGTAACAAAACATATTTTGTATGCTAGACAAGTTATTTCTTATTCAATGATGTTGTCGCGTATAATAAGGATTTTACGGTTGATTACGAAATTCAGTTATTAGCTAATTTTTCCATTTAAAGTACTGCAAATTTAATTATTAGACTCACTTTATAGAACTAAAACTACTGCGTTTAACGTACAGGTTTATAAAATTTTACCACATCCTACACAAGGTTAATTTTATCCTAATGAGATATCACTTATTTACAGTGATACAACCGTACTTTTAAAAATTGCGTTTATTGATTCGATAACTTTCAAATCATTATCATTTCACTGTAAAACGGCGCAACTGAAATTCAGACCTATTCCTTTAGAATGTACGTCTATCACTTTTCTCTAAACAAAGAGTAGATAGGTAAAATACAACGTGATACATGAACTAGTGACCCAAATTGAGTTGTCACATGGCTCAATAATGATCCACTTAGTTAACTCACCCGAATTGACCCGCCATCACAAAATTGTCCACGGTTTCAAATCATATAGTAAATTATTAATCCATTTTAGGATAAAATTAGTTAATCTCCTGAATTTGTGGTCTTAACATTGAAATTTGTATCAAATTTCATACAATAATTGTTTTAAAACGAGACGGGTATGTTGCTGTACAGTCGCGCTTGTTAACGCCCTGCCGTCGGAGGTTCCAACTTGTAATTTGTTTGTGTTTTTGCGAGCAATATGAGTCTATTAGAGTGCTCCGGGTGTAGTAGTAAAATCTCTCCCTCGTTAGCGGGATTTACGGACAAGAACTTTAATAAATGTCATCTGAAAGCAAGCGAAATTCCAAATTGACTAATTGCAGTGGTTTCCGATTGAAAGATAAACATCAGCATATAAAATAGAATTTATCCGATAACAGTGCAGACAATAAACTTGATTTAATACTTGCTAAATTAGAACAATTTGATAGACTCAAAACATCTGTTAACAAAGTTATCAAAGATATTAGTGAGATAAAATTACAGCAGGTAACCATAACAGCCTCCCTTGAATTTATTAGTGCTAAATATGAGTAACTTCTTTCGAAAATTCAGCTTGTTGAGACAGTTAACTCGGATATAGAGTCCTTAAAAACCCAAGTAAATCATTTTTCGACGTAAGACGTTAATTTGTTACATGCCAACCAGCATGTATAACGTTAAAATTAATTTGTAAATAAATTGCCGCATATTTTTAAATGAATACGCCAACTTCCGTCGTCCCTGACAGTCGTGTCTGCGCAAAAGTGATGCGGAGTGCGCGCTTGGTGTAAAAAGACGCCATTAAGTTACAAACCCCCGACGAAGCAATAACTATCTTTAGTGGTGTGTCTTTTTTTTTAGGAATGGGTATATAGGTTCCTTGTACCTTCTACCTTTTAAACTACCTGGTACCTTAATTCCTGTCGCCCCCTTACGAGTGCAGCAAAGGAAAGATGGATGGTAATTTGATTCAACATGGCGTCATTGAACCCCACCTACAAAGCACCATGGGACCCTGAGATGAATTTCCGAGATGCCACCACGTAAGTAATTTGATATCATTGAAATTGTGCTTGCAAATTGCGGTTGCATCACTCTTAAAGCGTGGTCGGTATAAGTTACAATATGGCGGGTAAATTTGCCGCGTAATTATGCGTTAAATTATGACAATGACGTGGAGTTATCGCGAGTATAACAATTGCATAGTATAAGAAATGCCCGAAAGTATAACAAATTAAACATCGTAATGATTTCTTTGTGTTAAGGATTTATCGATGGAACGATTGGTATTTAAATTTAATGATAAAGTTATTATTAGTAAACTATTTAGAAGTTATGTATTTTTGGAAAGGATTATGTTGTATTGCAAAATTGGTAGGAACTGTTTTCTTGTTTTGATAATCGACATTACCAATTATTTTGGATTCATTAATGTAATAATTAAATAGGAAAGCAAAAAAATGTGGACTTCAAATAGTTTTGTTGATAGTATAAGTTTAAATTTTTCTTTAAAATTTTCTTTAGGATTTAGTTCAGCAACACTTGGCTGCATTATACAGTAAGATTTATTTTTAGGAAAGTAAAGTGTGTGTGTAATGAAGTTATATTGTTGTGTGAATAGAGATTAAATTTAGGTGGATTTTTATTTTAATTATTTAGAAACTAGTTAAAGTTAGTGATTTGTAAAAGATATTTAGCTACCCCAGTGATAATAATATTGGAAAAGTATTTTATTTTGAGAAATTTAATTATGAACTACATTACTAAATCAAGGCAAGGAAGTTTCATGGGGAAAAAGTCTTCTACATAGAAATGATATCAAAAGTTTGCGGTGACAGACTGTTTACCGCTCGTCGATTTTGACAGAAATAAGACCTTTGGGGTAAGTGCTAATGTAATATAGAATTTTTGAAGTTAAACCTTGTTAACTATTAATTTGGTATTTTCTTTCCCGTTTATCCATAGGGACCCACTCCCGTGCGACTGCAGTTAGCTGACGCACCCTTTAATTGTTTACAAGGTCCCCGCCGTTTCAGAGCAAATCAAAATTTAAGTTGTTTTAATACCTATTTCATGCGTAACAATTCTACTACACTTGCACGTTGAGATTCGTCAATATGAACTTAGACCTGTACTGCAGTATACGTACTGACAGTAGAACCTGTTTCGCCAACAGGGTAATCATACACATAGACCACATGCGCGAATCATTCCATCAACGACCATCTGACAATGAAGGCGAGTTCCTTGAAATGTGTCATGACCTTAACCACTCCCAAGCTAATTTTCAGTAAGGCGCATTAATCCATAGATAACATGAATGCTGAAGACGAGAATTGACCAGTTTTAACTAGTTTGGGAATGAGTAGTTTAACGCCAAATATAACCACCTAAATTTTTAACAACTTAGTTGTCTACAATGATAAAATTGCATTCAATAAGACAAATACAAACTACATGTAATAATCTTTAATGTTCAATACACCAATTGACAAAAAAAAATTCTATTAGGGAACTTCTTAACCTTACAGAGTACTACATTATAATATTGCAATAGTAATTACGAAATATATGGAACATTCTGGAAAGGATGCTTGTTCGATTTTTACTAAAAAGATCTCATGTCTGTCTATCGATAAGTAAGGATGATTAGCAAGTAACGCAGTATAATAGAGTTGTTCTCAAAAAGTTTGATGACGCACATTTCAGCTTTCTCTCTATGTCTCCAGAATAAAGGATTATCGTATATAAGTGTGAATCCCACTACGACAGTTTAGTATTAGTTTGAATTCAATTCTAATAAATGTTTGATGTGCATAAATTAAAGTAGAAATAAATTCGCTTACGTGAGATAAATATGTTAAACAAATAAATTATTAGTGAGATTATTGCAGTAATATTGTTTAATTCGTAGCTTGTAAGATATTAAATTACTGCATACAAATAGTGATTAAAGTAGTATTAATGTAAACAAGACTTTGTAAATATTTGTGAATGTGAAAAATAATTATTGAACTTGTATTCATGGGAAATAGAAGCATAAAGGAAAAGAATTCATTACACTGGTCTCAAATGTATGCAAGTTGTACTAAAAAGAACGTTTGTACGATTTTCTTTCGCATGTCTGCCACTCGTAGTCAACAACAGAAAATGGACAGTGAAATTCTTTTGCTTTTGAAGGGCTTCAAGTCAGGCGTACAAAAACAGTACCAAAATTCTGCGAGTCTGGGAGCGAAACTAGATCAGAACGCGAAAGCCGTTGAACAATGGAAAGGGGAGTTTATATAGGAAGCTATATAAACAGGTAAAAAATTATATCCAATTGTAAAATCCGTTGAACAAAAATTAATTGAAAATTACGATCAATTGAGAGAAAAACTACAAAATACGCGGGAAAGCT
This sequence comes from Platerodrilus igneus, assembly GCA_036346225.1. NCBI lineage: Eukaryota > Metazoa > Arthropoda > Insecta > Coleoptera > Lycidae > Platerodrilus > Platerodrilus igneus. The sequence goes on along the minus strand of JARFIW010000394.1, from coordinate 977,005 downwards.
GGAAGCCAAATTTTCCGACGGTTACTAAAACTTGAATTAGAGTTTTCGGAAAAGTTGTTAGAAAACTGCGGCAGAGTGGAAGGAAAGGTGCTAGAGACAGCAGTACAACAAGCACAGAAACTCTCAACCCCGGTGATACAACAGCACACCTCAGAATTTAAGAATGTCAAGAAAAGCGAGCCGTCGTCATCAAAGTTTAAAGTAAAAACACTTACCTTTGATGGAAAGACGCATTGGGCGACGTATTTCAAACAATTTGGGGCAGGTGCGACAACTAGCCGCTGGAATGACTGTGAGAACCCAACTGCGTTGATAGTTGCACTATAGGGTAAAGCTACAAGCTATACAGGGTGTCAATTAATTAAACTTAGATAAAGTGTGCTGGCGCGTCTTATTAACCGTGGACTGTAATGCGAATTAGAACAAAACGCGAGCTTTAAATACGAAAATTGTATGCATGTAAAATATTAACAAACAAAAGGCATAAATTCACTCACCAAATTGTCCTTGGTGTGCGGTCCTCTTCAATGTTGCTGGAATGCCCCCGGGGGAGTCGGTTGAATGCAGGGTTGCAAGCACTATACTTTATTGTGTATAATTTGTCACGCACAACCGTCCCGCTACGAGTTTGAAAGAAGAGTCGTCGATAAACGTCACTAAACCACTTTCGCACGCGTTTTATTTTAAGAGGCGCAAGCGCACTGCACAATTTAAATCCACTATAGTTTGAGTTTTAACTAATACGAAACATTCTGCCCACCAAAATAGCTTTGGGCTATTTTTTTTAAAACTTAACACGAAAATTTAACTTTGACCGAGTCTTGTATGTATGTAGAACTAAATAAATATAATAATGCTTACGAAACTATAATAAAGAACACTAAAATAACTAATATTTATTATTGAGACGGCAATGGACATAGTTTGACCATTGGTCTTTCAAATTGCCTCGTGAAGTTTTACGGTGGCTACACGAGGTACCCCATCGCTTCCAGGATGAAGCTCTACAATTCTGGCGAGTTTCCAATTTAAAGGAGGAACACCTCTTCTTTGATGAGCACTAAAGTACCAATGTCAACGCCGTCGAGTCTCTTGGACTTGTACCACCGACCACGTTGATACAATTGGTGTAAATACTCATTGTGCCATCGAACCCAAAAACTTTGATGCATAGCTTGAATCAACTGCCAACGAGAGAGTCTAGAGATTTTCAAATGAGACAAGTCTGGGTCCGGCGGTGCTGTCAAGGGTTCTAAAGTTAGAAAGTGACCTGGGGTCAGTGACGAAAGATCATTGGGATCCGAACTTATGCTGCACAAGGGTCTTGAATTCAACAATGCTTCAATCTGAGTGATTAAAGTATGAAACTCCTCGTACGTGAGCACTTGGTTTCCAACAACACGAAATAAGTGAGTTTTCACCGATTTAACGGCGCTTTCCCAAATACCTCCGAAGTGAGGGGTAGCTGGGGGGTTAAAATGCCACGAAATGGCTAACGATTCTGCACAGAGTCGGAAATCCTTTAAAAGTTGGCGACTAGCGCGACGAAATTTGTGCCGCAGTCGCTGAAAATGTGTTGACACCGACCACGACGAGCAATAAAACGACGAAGGCAAGCGATAAAGGCATCAGTCGACAAGCCTGATACGACTTCCAAATGAAGAGCCTTAGTGGCGAAACAAACAATCACACAAAGATATGCCTTGCAAGTCTTGGTGCCTCTTGCACGATGCATGTTAATCGTAAAAGGGCCGGCAAAATCGATACCGACGGAACTAAAGGCCTTGGCTTGAGAAACACGAAATGAAGGCAATTCACCCATAACTGGACTGACAGGAATAGGGCGAAGACGATAACAATGATAACATTTAGACAGTATTCTACGAACTGCGCAAAGAGATGAAATGATCCAAAATCGTTCTTGGAGCAAGTACATCGTTGTGTTTACTCCTGAATGTAAATTTTGTGTGTGCACTTGCTTAATCAACAAATTTGTTATACGGTGTTTATTGGGTAATACCGCTGGATGTTTTGCGGAATCTGGAAGATTGGAATGAATCAGTCTCCCGCCTACTCTTAAAATGTCATTCGAATCAAGAAATAAGCCTAGACGTTGCAGATGTTTAGGCAAAGGCTCACCTTGACGAACGGCTTCGATTTCAACTTTAAGTGAACTAAATTGGACCACCTTGACAATAACCATAAGAGCAGTGTGAAGCTCCACCGACGATAAAAATAGTGAATTGATGGTACCTTGTCTATCAGTAAAGATTCTCAGACAATATGCGACTATACGTTGAATTTTGTGTAACGACGAAAATTTGTTTGATAAGTCTTCCAGCCAAGTTGATTCTACGATAACAATCAAAGTAATGCGTTTCTCCTCAGAAGATGCTTCCAGAGAAGGGACGAACAATTTTGGCAAAGGCCAATTTTCTTCAGACAACGACAAAAATTCAGGACCTGCCCACCATAGCGGATGCGCGGGCAATACCGAAGGAAATAAACCTCTGGTAGCACAATCAGATGGGTTGTTTAAAAACTAATGTAACTCCACTGTTTAGGAGAAATGCGTTCTTGGATGTAACTAACACGGTTAGCTACAAACATTTTTAAGCGATAGGTAGGCGACTTAATCCAAGTCAGCGCGACAGAAGAATCAGTGTAACAACAGATTTTTTCAAAGGTTACATTTGAATAAGTAGTTTTAACAAAAAGAACTAATTTAGACAAAAGTACGGTAGCACATAGTTCTAGCTTGGGAATAGAAAGACATTTCAAAGGTGCGACCTTTGATCTAACCATAACAAAGTGAACAGATATTTTTCCTGACGGAAATACTAAACGAAAATATGCAATAGCCGAGTATCCTTTCTCGGACGCGTCACAAAAACCATGTAGTTGTATACTACAGGCTTCATCAATAGGGATATAACGAGGAATTTGAATTGAATCAATATATGAAAATTCAGCAACAAATTTTTTCCAAAATATGACAATAGATTCAGGAGGAGGATCATCCCAATCCAACCCCAGCACCCAAAATTGTTGAATGAGTTGTTTGAGTGAAAAGGTAACTGGTGTAATAAATCCTAGAGGATCGTAAATCCTAGCAACTGTCGAAAGTAAAATTCGCTTAGAAAGACGATTTTCTAAAAACTGCATTTCAAATGAAAAATTATCAGGTATCGAGTGCCACTGAAGACCGAGCACTTTTATGGTAAACTTAAGATCATTTGCGACTAAACTTGGTTTTACTTGTTGATACTCAGTAGGAATATCTTCTAACAGTAGTGGACTGTTGCTAGCCCATTTGCGTAGTTCGAAGCAGCCAGCACGTAGTAGTTCGATGAGTTGACGTTTTAGTTCATGAGTTGCCTGGAGAGTGGACGACCCAGTCAATACATCATCAACATACAAATTGTTTCTCAAAGCATGAGCAGCCAATGGATAACTATTTTCTCCTAGTTCAGCTAGTAATAAGATAGTGCGAATGGCGAGAAAAGGAGCGGATGAAACTCCATATGTAATTGTGTTCAACTGATAGGTTGAAATTGGTTCTGAAAGATTCCATCGCCATTGTATCAATTGATAAGAACGATCCGTTTCTGATATCAATATTTGCCTGTACATTTGTTTTATGTCACAGACAAAAACGAACTTGGGAATACGAAATGCCAAAAGTATTTTCACAATATCATTCTGGAGCTTAGGTCCAGTGAGTAAGGTATTATTCAATGAAATACCATTCGAAGCTCGAGCCGAAGCATCAAAAACAATTCTCAATTTAGGTTTATTATTTTCTAGTTTGAACACGGCATGGTGTGGAATAAAATACGCATTATTGTCAGCTGGAGGCGTTGATAAAAGCGACATGTGACCAGAGGCTTCGTAATCACGCATGAAATCTACATACAAATTTCGCAAGTCTGGATTAGTTTCGAGACGACGCTCTAGTGACAATAGACGTTTAATGGCAATAGATTTCGAGTCCGGAAACTCACGAACATTTTCTCTAAATGGAAGGCTCACGCCAAACCTACCATTGGGTAACAGATGCAACGAGTTATCAAAAGATTGTTGAGCAAGGTCATCTTCTGGGGACGACAAACTCCTCGATGGAATGTCGTCAAGCTCCCAAAAATGTTTAAGATCAATATCCATACAAGGATCGATAGATACAAAGAACGAATGAATAACATTGGTTGAGATGGGATCGACAGTACCAAATATCATGTAACCAAATATGGTGTTGACAGCAACAGGCGAAATTTCTTTGCCATCAATTTTCCCATCGAGCAAAATACGACTGGCAACATCAGAGCCCAATAACATTTGTACTGGAGAGGATGTCTCCAGTTTTCATCTGCGAGTTTTATGTTTTCCAAATGAGACCAATACGATTGAATATACTTGTTTGGAAGATTACCGCAAATAGACGGCAAGACCATTAAGTTTATCTTCAAATTGTTGTCCGTCGGGACTGAATCATATTCCTGAATGGGACGAATTGTTCCAGATATCACACCTAAGGTTTGGTGTGAAGTCTGGCCCAAACCAGAAATAGGAATCGAAGAAGGACGAGACGATATACCAATAGACTTACGACAAGATTCCGTAATAAATGAAATTTGACTCCCAGTGTCTACTAGAGCACGAATAATTTGAGGTTGATTTCTCTTGTCGAGAATTTCCAAATAAACCGTGGGTAGCAGAGCTACACAAGTTGTCGCCTCATACCCAACTGTTGTAGTACAAGTAGCATTATTAGACGAACTGGTTTGCAAATTTTCTTCACGAGTTGGAGTTGAAGAAGGTGGTGACGTAGCAATCGACGGCACAAAATGTAACAATGTATGATGATTTTTATTACAAGTTCTGCACGAAACTTTTGACGGACAAGACGACATGTTATGATTTGGTCGAAGACAATTCAAACATAACCGAAGATGTTTGGCTTGCTCGTGACGCTTGTTTGGAGACAATTTAAGAAATTGCTCGCACGAATACAATACATGATTTCCCTTGCAAAGGATGCAGGAGAACGAATTGTTCTTAGGAGAAGTGTTAGTCTCAGCTAAGAATGTCCTAGGCTTCAAGTCAGAATTCGAACGAGTGAGACCTTGTTTATTAATAGTACCTTTAAGCACTTTCGGTTGTTTGCTTGAGACAAGATTCTCTAAGGCTACACATTGTTTTGACAAAAAGTCTTTGACGCAATTGAATGTAGGCACATCAGTAGAATTGAAATGCAATTCGAATCGTTTACGAGTTTCCTCATCGAGTTTACATAATAAAAGATCTACAAGAACGAAATCCCAACTTTCAACATCAAATTGTAATGATCCCAAAATCGATAAGTTTTCTGTGAAACAGTCAATTAAATTTCGAAGTTGTTTTACGTTTTCCGCATGCATAGGCGGGAAGTTTTTTATTAAACCCCAATGGTGATTAGCCAAAAGACGTTTATTATTATATCTAGAACATAAAGTGTCATATGCTAGTTTGTAATTTTCATGACAAAAAGGAATAGACCGCAACAAGGTCAATGATTCACCCGACAAGCTTGAAAGAAGGTAGGAATGCTTTTCGATGTCCGTTAAATGCGGTTGTTTATCTATCAAAACATCAAACATATCCTTGAAAGTCTTAAAGTTTTTAGGGTCATTATCAAAACGTGGTAGAGTAATTTTTGGTAATTTTACTCTAGGTGTAAAATTATTGTCTTGTCGACTTGTGTGATTCGCAGACGGAGTTTTCACTTCAGCAGAAAATATCTCTTGCTCTATCAAAAGAATAGAATAATATTCGTCATCCACGTTTTTACACAAATTCTCTAAAGCAGGTTGCAATTCTGGTTCTGTGTTTACCAATACACTAATATACTTTTCAGTAAAATCCTTATAGACAGATTCAAAAATGCGACACTTCAATTTGAATAACTTGTGTACTGATTCATTGTATTGTGCCTTTTCAGAAAGTTCGAAGATTTCATGAATCCGAGCAGCGTAAAGCTTTAGTAAAGTTACAGACGTATTTGTGTCAGGCATTTTGTATGAAGAAACAAACGACAATTATTCCAATTAACAACGAGCGACAATAATCTTATTGTAAATTCAATCACCGAAAATGATCCAATAAAGTCATTACCCGATTTGTAAAGTAAAATGCGAAACGAGTAGTTAGATCCCTAAAGCTTCCTATTGTATTTTAAAACGACCTGACAACCCTTAACAAGAAGGTTTATAAAATGCCCTAAGGGTTTAGTCATTCAAACAAGAAATAAGCTAAAATATTTAGTGGTTATAAACCCTTAAGCATGCAGGTAAGTGTATACGATAAAACTGGAATGTCGTTTGCAGCTGTACATAAGCCAAAAGGAGTGACCTACTACACAGGTATACAAAATATTACAATAGAACAACTTTGTATCCAACATTTTCAACAGGTTTTCTATACGAACTATTTAACTATCTGTAAAATGATTAATAATGCTCTCTACATAAATTATTGCTAAATCCTAATATATCTATAATCAAATAATGATTTCTAATTAATAGACTTGATCGAATTTTTTATATATAAGTAAATAGAAATAAGATGCGAATATTGTTAATCGAAGTTTTACATACATACAAGCTAAAACGAAATGAATTAATTTATTCACCATAGACTGTTCTATCACGCGATGAAGGACCAAATGTCATTTAATTAAACTTAGATAAAGTGTGCTGGCGCGTCTTATTAACCGTGGACTGTAATGCGAATTAGAACAAAACGCGAGCTTTAAATACGAAAATTGTATGCATGTAAAATATTAACAAACAAAAGGCATAAATTCACTCACCAAATTGTCCTTGGTGTGCGGTCCTCTTCAATGTTGCTGGAATGCCCCCGGGGGAGTCGATTGAATGCAGGGTTGCAAGCACTATACTTTATTGTGTATAATTTGTCACGCACAACCGTCCCGCTACGAGTTTGAAAGAAGAGTCGTCGATAAACGTCACTAAACCACTTTCGCACGCGTTTTATTTTAAGAGGCGCAAGCGCACTGCACAATTTAAATCCACTATAGTTTGAGTTTTAACTAATACGAAACAAAGGGTGTGAAACAAAGCGTTGTACGTACCCACGTGTGGGACTACCTATCACGCTACAAAAACGATAGGTATTATCTAATTTGTATTTACGACATAGGCCTGTCTAGTATACTACTAAATACTCCATTGCGATTAGACATAATACGATTTTTCTATTCTTTTGTAGTTCAACCACGTCCAACAAAGACTCAGAGAATAAGTCATTTTGATCTTTTATTTTGGCATGTATGGACTATTATTGTACTTTTCGTTAGAGAAAAAAAATGTATTAATTCAGTTATAGCCATACTAACTAATGTGACGAGTTTTTTTCATTTGTAGCATAAAGAAAATATGATGTTTCGTTTTTATGCATGTATTTTTAATATTACGACAGGGGTGAGACAGGGATGTGCCCTATCCCCGTTAATTTTTAACTTGTACATCAAAGAGGCAATAAAAACTGTTAAATGCAAGAAGATATTTGGAATTATTATGCAGAGACAAACGATTGATATGCTTGGATTTGCAGATGATATAGCGGTATTAGCGTCTAGTAAGGAAGAGTTAGAAGCTGCTCTTAATGAAATGGAAACGGTTCTATCAGAGAGATACGGTATGAAAATTAACAAAACTAAAACTAAAGTACTAGTATGCAAAGGAGGGGAAAATAAATCAAAAACAAGAATACGAATATGTAGCACGATCTTACAAGTGGTTAAGGATTTCTGCTACCTGGGAAGTCAAATTACGCAAGATGGGAAAAGCACAAAAGATATAAAACAAAAATTAGCACACGGTCATGCTGCATTTAACATGAAAAAGCAATAATTGTGTTCAAATACAACAAACATAGAAGCAAGGAAAAGATTGCTTAAAACATATGTGTGGAGCACTGCACTGTACGGCTGTGTAACCTGGACAACTGGAAAAGCGGACAGGAAAAAGAAGCCTTTAAAATGTGGTGCTACAGACGTATGTTGAAGATATCGTAAATAGACAAAGTTAAGAACAAAAAGGTACTAGAAATGGTAGAATAAGCAAGAAGCACGTCAAAAACAGTAAAAAATAGAAGAGATAGGATGATAGACCACATAATAAGGCATGAGGGAATAGTGCGGAATACATTAAAAGCAGAGATAGGAGAAAATAGAAGTAGAGGTAGACCTAGGTTAGACTATTGTACACGGATAGTGAAAGATGTAGGATGTGGGAATTTCAGGGAAATGTGCAGACTAGCTAAGAATAAAAATCAATGGAGGTACGCGTCCAACCAATTTGAAGATGAAAAACCTAATGACGAAAAAATAAATGATTATTATAAGCAACTACAGGTATTAGTTTCGCAATACTCTCAACTAAAATCGTGTGAAAGGATTTACTGAAAAACTATTAATTCGGCAAATGTCTAAGTATTGGGGATCCTTGGTAGACACAGGCTGCTTAACCCCCTTCACATACCACTGAATCCTGATGAAATAGCGCATAAAATTAGGAAACAACAGAAGGGGAACCGAGCTGTATTTAGGCTGTGGGAATTTCAGGAACGGTGTAGGCCTAATGACGAAAAAATAATTACACTTAAATCTGATGATTATCATAAACAGCTACAGGTAATGGTTTTGAAATATTTTCAACTAATGTTGATTATGCAAAAGGATATATTGGAAAACTATTAATTCGGCAAATTCGGGGAAATAGGGTATATATTTATAAATAATAGAAGAGGAACCGAACTGCATCTAACAAGAAAGAGCAGCGGTTATGTTCAAAGACAAGAAACATAGAAACAAGGAGAAAATTGTTTAAAGCATATGTGTGGAGCATAGCACAGTACGTCTATGAACAGGCATGCCAGGCGAAGCAGACAGAAAAACGATAGAAACCTTTTGGAATGTTGTGCTTTAAATGTGTGAGGATGGTAATACAAAGTTAGAAATAAAAAGGTTATAAAAATAGTAGGGAAATAAAGATATCTGTGGAAAACAAACAAATAATAGGAGAAATAGGAGGGCAGGATACGTTATAAGGCATTTTTGGGGAAGAGTGTGGGATGTATTACAAGCAGAGATAAAAAAAGATATAGAGGTAGACCTATATCAGAGTATTGCACACAGATTGTGAAAGATGCAGACCGTGCAAATTTCAAGGAAATGTGCAGGTTAGCATAGAATAAGAAGCACTGAGGGTACGCGTCGAAACCCTATTTTATGCAGCGCGGACGCGACGCGCATCGTGAGACGCATTGACTTTTGTTCCCGTTGATGATGCGTGACGTTCGACGCGAAATGTGTGGTTTATGGTAGCGACGTTTCTCAACATTTTCGCACAATGAGTGTTTCAAGATGGTTTCGGATCCGTGTGTGGTTTATATGATTTACTAATTGAAAATTAAGCGTCGCAAACAGAGGAGACGGTCTGTTCATCCTAATAATTTGATTGTGTTGATGTATGTATATTCCAATTGAACGTTGTGCGACACGCGTCATTAAGGTACCCGCGTCGTGTTTTTAATGACGCGCGAGTTACATATCCCTCAAATCAATATATATGTATATTTAAATGAAATTATTAAGACTTAAGAATTATTATTACATTGTATAATTGAAGGACATAATAAAAGGTTAATGAAAGTTCACAAATCAAACATGAGAACGGAAACAGTTACATTGTATTTCAGACGTGATGTGACACTGTAGGTGCAGGTCACAGTAGACAATAAGACAGCAATTATTAGAATTAAGATTATTAAAATGTAATACTTTGTATTAAATAAAGAAATAGCAGACGTGAGATCTGCAGTTCCCACAAGCAACGTGAGGGGCAGGGATAGCATAAATAACGTCAGGAGCCCAAGATGGCCAGTCAGTCTCGAGCTTCACAACTTTAACATTGTTGGTTGTTCAAGCTACTCACCCTAGTTTTAATTAATTTAATTAGTGAAAGTAACTTTGATAATTTTTAATTGCAAACGTTAATGAACATATGTAACCATTTGTTAAATTCACTTGTAATTTCTGTATAAATTAAAATACACTTGATAGAAGTGTAAATTTGGAAATAAAGTTTTTTTGAAAAGAAGCTCCCAAAGGCCCAAAACCTATTTCCCGCCGTATCAAGACGCGACGCAAGTTATGTATCCCCCAATCTATGTATGTATAACACAATAGAAGTTATTAGGAATTATTAAAAATTGTTAAGTCAAGTGCAGCAATGTAATTCAAGGATAATTAAATAAAGGTTATTAACAGTTGCGAGAACGGATGCAATACATTGTAATCCAGACGATAGTGATACTGCAGGTGGCAGGTCACAGACGGTTAAGAACCGTGATTACCTAGAAAGTAAGATTGTTTCATTGTATCATGAATAGTATTAAGAAATAAGCAGACATGAGCTCTGCAAGTTCCTATAGACATGTGAGGGGCAGAGACAACATAAATACATCGGAAGCCCCAGATCAGTCAGTCAGTCATACGTATTTCAGCATTTAAAGTATGTAAAGACGAATTAATTAATACCTTCTTAATCAACAAAATCAATGCAGCAGTTTAGAGACTGAGGTTTTTTGAAAAAAAAGCCGTCATTTTGGAAAATGTTCGACATCTTGAATCCTAAGGGATGGAAATGGTGGCGATTCAGACGAAATCGTTTCTTTTGGTACATAGTATCACTGTGTAAAGTGAATTGCTTTCTTCATAAAGTGCAGCTTTTTTTGCCAACTGTTAGAACTATACAATGAAGTGAGTACTTTATTGCAGAATTGGAATTCTGTACCATTGTTGGAGATGAAATAAAACATCAACTAAAAACAAATACATAATAATGTCAATAATGAATAATTATAATCATTTTAAACCTTTTGGAGAAATTGTGGACCTTGTTGTCTCGCTCCTTTATTTCTTACATTATACTGTTAGATCAATTTATACGTAATTGCTTCCGAAGACTGGTATTTACAAAAAAAGTTATTACAAGCTAAAGTACTCAAATTCACACAATTTTGTATGCTTGTTCTCCACTTCGCAATTCAACCGCTTCCTAATTTTACTTAACCATAAAAATAATCTGAATAAAGTAAGTCGATTTTTACTGTTACAATATTAATTAATAACAAAAAATATAAACTTTATGAAAGCCTGAATGATCACTTTAGTTCGAGCTACTAATTGAATGAAAATAATGTGAGAACACCACCAGCGGTATTTGAACTTGTAACCAACGAAGCATCACTGCCTGTAACTCATTTGTGGAGATGACTAAATTTCAATCGCGTACATCACTATTATATCAACTTTACTTTTAACTAGGTCGATCTTGTTGGGCAGTATTCAGTTTTGACGTATCTTCAAATACGAATAGGTAGATAATTGCATAGTAACATTAACAATTAACTCTTTTTGTGTATCTTGTTTATTCATATCTAATAACTATTTTAGACAGTGGAGTTATTTAAATTTTTGTTAAAATTTTTCACTTTACGCTACCAGTGCCAAACTTTGCACTAACCTACAGGTGATGACATCCTTAAAATTGCCCGATTTGGATTTCACAAAATAATAAGATGAACTTAAAGTTCTATAGTATACGTTTTCATAATGATAACCGTTTTTACTTTATTTCAGGGGCAAACCAAAAATGAATCCCCGTAAACTTTCCCTGATTATGAACCCTTCTTACGTACTTAACTCTCCATGTTAAGAAGATTGAGATAGACCATAAATACTCAGCGCATTTTTAGAGTACGTTTTTTTTTATTACCTTAGCTTCACCGTAAATTGACAATAACCAGTTTCACCACAAATAAATCTACCTTACATATGATTTTCCAATGCTCCATCCAAAGGCCAAAGGCCAGGAAACGAGTTTTTTTTACCTGGAAAATTTGGAATTTTGTCGAACCCCTTCTGTTCCAAGCAAAGTAGGGATCTATAACGTGCGTGCCAACACTCACACACGGGACCTCCATTTTACCTCTCATCCGAACGAGGGTGTATTTTTGTGAAAAATGCTCGCCTAACATTTTTCAAGCAAACCGTGTCGGGATTCGAACTCGGGACCTTGGGCGTAGTAGTCACACACATACCAACTACGTCACGAAGCCGCCTAAAAAAAATAAATCTACCCCTGAAAAGTATATTTTTTACATTATATTAATATACTTATACTCGGTGGGCTGTGATGTTTGTTGGGCGCCAGTGAAATGTAAGTCAGGGGCATAACTGAAACAAAATTGGGCGCAAGTGCTATCTTACCTGCCCACCTACACAATTAATGACTAGCTTGAGATTCAATTCACGGAGGAGCATGAGTTTGGGCCTGAGTTGAATATGATAACTCAAAATTTCTGAAGATAATAGAGCACCAACGCATCTTTAAGCATGAATAAAATTAATTTAACTAAGTGGAGACTCAGAAACACTCTAACAACGAATCCAAGATCTTTATGAAATTAAATTAATATTTGCTCCGATTTATGAGTGCATTTGTTGTACGCGAGTATATGTATAACAAAATAAAATTTATTAGAAATTATTAGAAATTGTTAAAGAAACTTAAGTATATGCAATAATGCAAATTCAAGGATAATTAAATAAAGTTTATTGAAAGTTCATAAGCAAGTTGTGAGAACGGATGCAATACATTGCATTTCAGACGATAGTGATACTGCAGGTGGCAGGTCGCAGACGGTTAAGAAATTACGATTACTTAGAAATTAAGATTGTTATATTGTATAATGAATAGAATTAAGAAATAAGCAGACACGAGCTCTGCAAGTTCCCACAGACATGTGAGGGGCAGGGATAACATAAATACCCCGGGAACCCCAAGACCGGCAGTCAGTCTACAGTATTTCACCTTTAACATTGTCGTTTGCTTAAACTACTCACCCTAGTATTAATTCAATTATTAATTATTTTCGACTTAGTTTAATTTTAATCAAGTTTGTCAAAATTCCACATTAATATCGGTTTAATAAATAAATTTTGTTACAAAGTTTTTGGAAGAAGTCTTTAAAAGACCGCTCCCAAAGCCCCGAACGTAACTGGCGCATCGTACGGATCCAGAAAGGCACTACGAACCAAAAATCGAAAGACGTGACCAAGAATTTTAATTCACAATCTGGAAGAACTCAAACAAAGTTGGAAGAGGTACAAGCATCGACCGAATCCCAACCAAACAAATTGGAAGAGGTACAAGCATCGATCGAATCCAAACCCAACAGACGTACACGAAGTACAAGAATCGACCGAGTCCATAGAAGCTACGATGAAAATAATGCAAGTTCATTTTCCTAAACCAATTTATTCTTCTTACAAATTTATTGATATTAGCTAGTAAAAATTTTTTTATTATTATTATTTTATGTATGTACAGATTTTAATTATTATTACTGCAATTTATACCATTTGATGAAAATAATTTACTTATCTATTAAGAGAAATTATTTTCAAATTCGAGAACCAAAAAGACGTATTTTAATACGCAATTATTAGTACAATTATTACGAATTATTAATAAGCCAAGAACATAACTGACACGTGAATTATTAATACAATACGAAAACAATTTTAAATACAAAAATAGAACGCAATTAAATTTTACCATTTTATCACCGAAAGCTTATAGAAACGATTTATTAAAAGTTTAACCTTCATCAAAGGCTATAATTAAACACCTAGTGTATAATTGTAGGAACATCTTTCAATCTACTAATAAAAGTAACTCATTACAAATTGAAATAAAGCGTGCAAATTTATAGCGCGATTTTGATACAACTTATTACCGGAAAATCTCATCATTGAATAAAAACCATTCAGTGCGAATGTATCTAATTATAACGAAACATTTACAAACGTCACTGAAAAGACTCATTCAAACGTGACATATTTTATAATTAAATATTTTTCAACACTAGGATATCTAATTATACAAAAGCATTACGCAATTTATTTAAATTTTCACTGAGACTGATACTAAAAACCTTAGTAGACTAAAACTTTATATTTGACAATCTTATTGTATAAATTATAAATAAAACTTTGATGCAACTACTGTAAAGAAACGGTAGACTGAAAACTTGCAACTCTATATCTAAACATTCAAGGTAACTAGACAATACAACTGAAAGGAAGCATCTTATGCACTTATCAATTACAACACCTACGAAGACGAGATAATTAAAACAGACTCAATTAATCAGCAAGACTGAAATAAGAACGTAATTAAACTTAACTGGCGCAACAAAATGTACAAAGTATAACGCAAATTACTGCAAGAAATTATTAATCCACATAAAAAACTTTCAGAAAATTAAAACCCGCGATGACGATAACATCCGCGAAGTATAAAAATACGAATCCAAGGCTACAGCAATTAACCACATTACCAAGCCCAAATTTCCCAATTTAATTATAACACCGTATAGCTACGTACAAAATATAAGTAAAACAATTACTTAAATAACAAATACCCACCAAACTGAAAAGTAACAAACCAAACTAAAAAGCAACAATACAAATTGTAAATAAACCCCAATTTTTATGCAAAAACTTAATATTAACTAAAACCAAAAGTAACTATTAATTATTAGAACAACCCCTAACAATCATGAGTTCAGATATAAAAATTTGTCTCAAAAGCATCCCTCGATTCAACGGAGACCCGACTCTCTTAGGAAATATCATTACAGCATGTGAAATATTTTTGAAAACCTTTTACAAACCAGGAGATAACGAGAGAAATGTATTTCTTTTAAGCCTGTTAATAAGTAAACTGACCGGAAGAGCACTAACGCTAATAGCCAGGCGAGATGATTTAGAACAGTGTGAAGACTTTAAACGCATATTAATTGCATATTTTGGAGACCAAAGAAACATAAAATGTCTAATCCGCAACCTAATAAACCTTTGAATGAAAAGTAACCAATCCCCGTACCAATTCAGAATGAAATGCCATGACGTAAGAAGTGCAATCTTAAAAGAATTAAAAATCGAAGAACCCAACCAAAATATCCGCTTTCTAAAGACAAAAATGTATGACGAAATGGAACTGGACACCTACATAAATGCATTACCAAAACGACTATCAGATAAAATTTCAACATCCACAAAATTTAGAAGAAGCCATGAATATGATCATAGAAGAAGAAAACGTCATGTATTATCGATACAGACTATATAACCCTAACGCGAATAAAAGCTACTTACCAATAAAAACTACACAAGTCACAAGACAAACAACCACACAACCAAAATTCACACCACATGAACCAACCGCGAAGTAATAACTCAAATTTTAATAACACAAATTTTAATAATCAATTCAAACAATTTCCAAGACCAACGTTCAACTCAAATTTTACAAAACCCGCATTTCCACCAAGATTCAACCAAAATATAAACCAATAAAGACCAGCATTCAGCGCGAACCCTATTAGAAATACACCAATGGCAAATAACAATAACAACACTAACAGTTATTATAAACCAACACCTATGGACACCTCATCTGGTAACATCAGACAAAAAACAAAAATATCGCAAAGCCGACCAAGCCATAATCAAAAACGAAATTTTACCTTCGACGAATTATTTCACCAAAAAATAGAAGAACATAACGATGAATCAAACCAATTAGAAAATTACGAACGCGACGAACCATGTGAAAACTACAAAGAGGACGACGAAGAAAACGCGTGCTCAAATATTCAGATAGACCGATTTATAAACGACTAAACGTAAATAAAATTATATAAAAACCCTTAACCACAAAAAATATTTAAATTACTAGATACGTATTTCGACCACTATGTGGTCATCATCAGTAGGAAAAAAGAAAAAAAAAAAGAAAAAAAATTAGCTGTATAACTTACTATATTGTTGCTTTAAACACTATCGAGGATATTCTCCTCACCCGCAGGCTGGTGTTCTCAACAACAAACAAGTGAATTGTGACATTATAACTTAAATCTACCTAATTTATACTAATTCTAAATCTACTGAAGCGGAACCAGTTTAATCTTGCTTTCTCATTGGTTGTTGACCAATAGGGAAAGCAAAGCAGATGACTCTATTGGCCCTTTATCGGTGTTTAAGAGGGGTCCTTTATGTTTAACAATTTTAATTGATTCATAGGCATTTAAGGAGGAAAACTTTGGTACCGCTTTTAACAATTTAACATTCTCTAGTTTAACGGGGTGGCTGGTTTCAAATATATGTTTGGCGACCTGAGACCTTTCATATTTACCATATTTGAAGTGAGCAATGTGTTCTTTAAATCTTGTTGTTATATTCCTCTTGGTCTGACCAATATATTTTTGAAAACACCCTGGCCCTGCACAACTAATTTCATAAATCCCCGACTTTTGCAATTTTTCCACCTTGTCTTTTGGATTACCTAGCAAATCTTTAATTTTATTAGTATTAGTGAAAGCAATTTTGAAATTACACTGTTTGAATATTTTATCAAGACCCTTTGTGGTTTTGTGAAACGGAAGTTTAACATATTTAACATTATCGTTAGAGGTGGTTGATTGCAAAGTCGTTGATTTACGGATGTTGATTCTATTTTTACACTTTCTAAAAATATTATCTATAATATCAGAAGAAAAACCATTGTAATTCGCTATTTGTTTAATAAGAGCAAATTCTTTATTAAATCTGTTTTTATTTAAAGGGAAATTCAATAATCTATTAATTAAAAAGTTAAATGAAGCCAACTTATGTTGTATGCTATGATTAGAGGAAGACAACATAAAGCGATTTACATTGGTTTCTTTTCTATAAATGTCAAATTCTAATTTATTACCATTTCTAATTACTAATGTATCTAAAAAGGGTAATTGTCCATTATTCTCTAGTTCATACGTAAATTTTATGCTTTGAAATTTTGAATTCATTTCTTTAAGAAAATCATCAACATTTGATTTAGAAGTGTCAAAAACTGCAAAAATATCATCCACGTACCTTAACCATATTCTTGGGAAGTATTTGGAGTTTTCTTTTAACTCGGTTTCAAAACGAGACATAAATAAATTTGCTATGAAAGGTGATAAGCTATTTCCCATTACTGTGCCTTCATGTTGTTCGTACAACTTGTTGTTGAATTGAAAACAGTTCTGGGACATGCAATGCGAAACAAGCTTGATATAGTCCTCAACTTTATCATCATCAATATCACTATCTATAAGAACATCCTTTAAATATGTTAAAGTACGTGGTATTGGAACACTAGGAATAATGAACTGACATCAAATGAAATTAAGATTTCGTTCTCTTCTAATGTGATATTTTTAATTTTATTAATGAACTCTAAAGAGTTTTGTACAGACAAACTATTAAACTTTAAATTCATTTGACAGCCATCGTGATAAATAGTAAGTCGGTGAGTTGATACCTGAAACTATTGGTCTCATCGATTTATTATTTTTGTGAATCTTTGGTAAACAGTAAAGCTTTGGCATTTCAGGATTCGAAATTTTTAATTTTAATTTTAGTGTGGGCGAAATTAGGTTTGGACATTCAATTATTATTGACTAAACGTAATCAATTTAAATTATATCAATCAACAAGTATTGTCATACATAGAAATTACTAATCGATACCGGATCCTCAAAAACACTAATTAGTCCCCGAACTGTAAAAAAACATTATTTAGATTTTGTAGAGAGAGAACCCTTTAAAATTAAAACAGCCCATCAAACGACCCAACACTAGTGCATAACTAATATACCCTTACCAAAAACCTTCAAAGTGAAAATGAAACACAAATTTTGCATTTTTGAATTCAATGATAAATACGACGGACTAATAGAAATGGACCTTCTAAGAAAATTAGGAGCCAATATTGATATAAAAAACCGTTTATTAAGAACAAAACATGGACAAATCCCATTAAATTTCAAAATACCCAAACCGAGCAAAAATACACGATAGAACCCCGAACACAGAAAAAAATAAAAATCCCAGTAAATTCAAAAAACGACGTAGGAATTATAAATCGCATAACATTTCAACAAGGAGTAGAAACCCCCACCGCATTAGTACAAATAAAAGATAATTACGCCACTACAATTTTAAACTCAAATAACTACCCCGTAGAACTATCATTAACAAACCCAATTAACGTAGAAGAATTAAATTTTAACGAAATGGAAATAGATGAAAATTTAGAAAACAATTACAACCTCACAGAACACGACAAAATGTTAAGAGAAAATTTTAGTAACACTCGCTTCAATACCGACATTAACAAAGAAGAGGAGAGAGCAATTAAGAATTTATGTTTTGAATGCCGCCATATATTCCATTGTGAAGGAATACCCTTAACCTTTACCAATACAGTTAAACGTAATATAGAACTAACAGACAACAAGCCAATTTTTACAAAAGCATACGGACTACCTCAGGCAAGCCAGGAAGAAGCCGACAGGCAAGTAGCAGACTTATTAGAACAAGATATCATCCAACACTCCAACTCACCGTGGAGCAACCCAGTATTAATAGTAGCCAAGAAATTAGACGCCTCAGGCAAGAGAAAATATCGAATGGTAATGGACTACAGAAAGCTAAACGAAAAACGGTGGATGACAAATATCTACTACCCAACATCATCAAAATTTCAGCCAAACTAGAAAAATGTCAATATTTTTCAACATTAGACCTCGCCTCAGGATATCACCAAGTATAAATGGACGAGAAAGATACAGCGAAAACCGCATTTAGCACACCTGGAGGACATTATTAATATAAACGAATGCCATTTGAACTGAAGAACGCACCCGCCACTTTTCAACGAGTCATGGACAATATTTTACGAGGAATACACAACGAAAAATGTCTTGGGTACCTAGACGACATTATAGTTTATTCAACATCACTGGTAGAACACAGAAAGATTAAGAGAAATATTTGAAAGACTAAGACAGGCACATTTTAAAGTACAACTAGATACGAGCAAATTTTTACAAAAAGAAGTATCATTTCTAGGACATATAATAACACCCCAAGGAGTTATGCCAAACCCCGATAAAACAAATGCAGTACTAAATTACCCCATATCAAAAACGAACAAAAAAATTAAAGGATTTTCAGGACTTAGTGGTTATTACCGCAAATTCATTAAAGGTTACGCTCAGATAACCAAGCCCCTGACAAATTGTTTAAAAAAAGGAAACAAAATGGAACACACTCCAGAATTCATTAAAGCCGTAGACAAAATTAAATGTATACTAACAAATCACCCCGTATTAGAATACCCAGACTTCGAGACCATTTATATTGATAACAGACGTATCAAATGTAGCACTAGGCGCAGTATTGAGCCAAGGAAAAGTAGGTAACGATAAACCAATCAGCTACGCATCCAGAACCCTAAACGAGACTGAACAGAAATATAGTACAATAGAAAAAGAATTGTTAGCCATAATTTGGGCAACGAAATATTTTAGACCATACCTTTACGGACGAAAATTCTATATATACAGCGACAATAGACCATTAGTATGGCTATGCAAACTCAAAGAACCAAACTCAAAATTACACGATGGAGAATCAGACTAGAGCAATACGATTACGAAATCACATACAAAAAAGGAATTTATAATAATAATGCAGACGCCCTAAGTAGAATACGGTTCAACGCACTAGAATCAGAATCAATGATAGGGAACGTAGACGAGACAGAAGTAAGAGAAGACTCAGACGAGATAGATACAATACATTCAACACAGAATAAAAAGCCAAAAACCGCAATTAAAATTTTAAACGAAGCAATCGATATAAACCAAATCAATTTATAATTACCGAAGTTTGAACCAACCCTAATCCCGTAAAATATACGAAAATAGACAATAAGAAGATATACCAAATTCAAATAACCAAAGACGACAACGAGAAACAAATAATTAAAATTCTAAAAAAATAGACTCCCGAGAAAAAACGGTTTTATTTTTATTTCAACACCGAACATTTATATAAACGATTCTCAGAATTAACATTAGGACATTCAGATTTCCGCAACCCTTACGACATACATTATAACAAAGAAGTATATCAGCAATACGTCAAAGACCACAAAGAGAAATTAAAAATCACTTATGATAAAGTAAAGGATAAATTAGATAACGACAAAGAACGTGTCACCACAACCCGCAATAAGAATACCGACGCAAATAAATTTTCATTAGGACAAACCGTGTACGAGAAAAATTTCCAAAGTAAACGACAAAAAACTGCACCCACGAATTTAGGCCAGTTTAAAATTAAAAGAATATCAGATAAAAATACAGCCGTAGTAGACAACGGCAAGACAGAAAAATACATTCATTTGAAAAACGACGTATTAATTATTGAAGATATAAATTGAAAGTTCACAAGCAAGTTGTGAGAACGGATGCAATACATTGTATTCCGGACGATAGCGATACTGCAGGTGGCAGGTCACAAACGGTCAAGAAACCGCAATTACTTAGAAATTAAGATTGTTATATTGTATAATGAATAGAATTACGAAATAAGCAGACATGAGCTCTGCAAGTTCCCACAGATATGTGAGGGGCAAGGACAACATAAATACCCCGGGAGCCCCAAGACCAGTCAGTCAGTCATAAGTATTTCAAATTTGACATTGCAGTTTGCTTAGGCAACTCACTCATATTAGACCAATTATTAATTATTGTTCGACTTAGAGTAATTTAAATCAAGATTGTCTAAATTCCATGTTAATTTCTGTTCAACCAAATAAATTTTGATACGAAGTTTTTGGAAGAAGTTTTTAAAAAGACCGCTCTCAAGGCCCGAAACGTAACTCGCGTTAAACTGACAACGAAACGTTTTGTGCAGTGCGGGAGCAACACTATTCACGGGTCTTTCTGTATCCAGTGATTCGCGTCTAGCACAGAGTTTGAAAATCGTGCATGTGGCTGTAATGATATATTTCGGAAACTACTTGACCGATTCTTCTGTATTTTGTAGACAATGTGGCCACAAATTATTTAAGATAATAAATAAGTAGCTAATGTAAAAAAAATTTTTAGTTCAATTAAAACAAATTGTCCATGTAATAATTTCTTAGCAATTGTTATTTTTTACAATTATTTTTTACATCTTGACCTTTGTAAAGTATTAATCATTTACAGTGTGTAAAGACTAATTGATTGACACCTTATTCAACAAAATCGATGCAGCCGTTTGGACACTATGACATTGTTTGAAAAAAAAATGTTGCCATTTTGGAAAATGTCCAACATCTTGAAACTTAAGGAATAAAAATGACAACGCTTGGATCAAATCGTTTCTTTTGGTCCACAGCATCACTGTACACAGTGGCTTGCTTTCTTTATAAAGTGCAGGCTTTTGACTTAAAATATTTATAACTGCTAGGCCTAGTAAGCCCCCTGTAATTTTGTCGACAACCCTTTCTTTCCTATTTCTTTTTGTATAATTTTTGCTACATGAGTTCTAATGATCAATTAGGCCTAACAATTGTTTTTTTATGATCTATACGTTGTTATTCAATTAATTATAATCTATTGAATGAACTTGTTAATTAAACTGTTGGTTAACCTTGTTTGGTTTGCTATAAACAAATTTTATATAAATAATACATCACGCACTCTTACACCATAATTACAAATGGGTTTTTTAATAACGTTCCGTTTTTTTACATTCGTATCTAAATTATGCGGACGTAGTGCTACAAAACAAAATAATTTAAACGGTCGAGATCACCTTGTGGAAAATTTATAAATCCAAATAAGATTTGTTATTTTCATCAATTGAATGTTGTTGTTGTTTGCAGATATTAAACAGTTACCAATTTGACCAGTGCATTAGAAGGTGTTTAATAAAAGAAAATTTTGTTCAACATCAAGGAACTTCGAATAGTGAGGTATGTTAGTACGTTTGTACTAAATATATTTTTATTTTACATCGTTGTCTTTCTTGACAATTTGTAAGGGAAAAAATTTTATAACGGATTTCGTAGTTTGCAGCTCGTTAACCCTTCGTTTGGATCATGGGTCTAGCGCAGACCTTTTTCAATTTAAAATGTAAATTTTAAATAATTCTATTGGAGCAATCTATTCTAAATTTCGTGATTTTTTCTAAAAAATGATCCTTGCCATAAAAAGCTATAAAATTTTTAATTTAAATATATTTCGGTTCGGCACATGTGGTATCGTCAGACCACGATATATTTTGTATGGGATTTTGTGAAAGATGATGTATTTTTTCATTCAAATTGGTATTTATACACACTTTGCATTAATTCTACACATAATCGCATGTACGCACACATATTCGTATTTATCTGTGTTTGCATATATACATGTGCAAACTCAAACAATGACGCAGTCCTTCTTTGTGTCTATGTTTATTTATCATACTTGAAACCCGTTTTTTCGGCGTCATTGGCATGTCTTCTCACACACGCACACACAGTTTGCGCACGCTTCATGTTCATTTCTATGTATTGCCTACTAGTAGGTATTGTTCTCTTTGTTATTGAGTCAGTTTGTAGTAAACGTTGAACGCATAAGACGCTAGTGCTACAAAATACATTTCAGCCAAATTTTTCTTGTCATTTTATTTGATTCTCGGAAATGTGTGATGATGAAGTGGAATTTGTCTACAATACGCGATTGCGTAAACGAAATTCAGATAGTGCTTTTCACACACAATTGGCAGATGCATTATCTCGAAACATACAACGTAATCCAGAATCAAAAATTGATGACGAAGAGCCTGATCTATTTGAACTCGACGACGACGATAATGATTTTGATTATATGCCTGACGAAGATGCTTCCGATGTTGAAACAAATTTGCAAATCTAAGCAAATTTTTGATAGTGACGAAGAGGAAAAAGAGGAGGGAGAAATGCAAGCTGAAACTCCTGGAAATGATGCATTTTTCTTTTTGTAAGGATGACACAAAATGGAGTAAAACCGAACCATCTTCAGTCGGTTGATTTCGTCAGCACAATATAATGCGTTTTCGAGCTGGCCCAAGAGAACAAAATTCTATTCCGGGTGAAGTGTTAAAAAAATTTTTTTCAACCAACATTTCATTTATCATTATATACGAAACAAATCGCTATGCAAGAAATGCCGATAGAAATGGAATGGGCCAATCCACAGAAGAAACAAAAAGCTTGATTGGATCTCACGAGCACTGAACTAGATGCATTTATAGGTATCCTTTTGGTCGCTGGTGTTACCAACGATAACATGCAAAAATCAGAAGTTGTGTAGCATATAGACAGTGGCGGCTCCGTGGCGTAGTGATATGTGTGTGACTACTATGCCCAAGGTCCCGGGTTCGAATCCCGACACGGCCCGCTTGAAAAATGTTTTTCACAAAAATACACCCTCGCTCGGATGAGAGGTAAAATGGAGGTCCCGTGGGTGAGTATTGTCACGCACGTTAAAAATCCCTACCTTGCTTGGACAGCAAGGGTTCGGCAAAATTCCAACTTTTCCAGGTAAAAAAAATCGCTTCCTGGCCAATGTAGTACTTTCGGATGGAGCATTGGAAAATCACATGTAAGGTATACAAACAGTGGCGTCGCCGTGGATCAATGTAGTAAGCGTAAGACTATGGATCCCAAGGTCTTGGGTTCGAATCCCGACACGGCCGACTGCTTGAAAAATTGCAGGTGAGCATTTTTCAGAAAAATTACGCCCTCGTTCGGATGAGAGGTTAAATGGAAGTCCCGCGTGTGAGTGTTGTCACGCACGTTAAAGATCCCTACCTTGCTTGGAACAGCAAGGGTTCGGCAAAATTCAAACTTTTCAGGTAAAAAAACTCGCTTCATGGTGGAGCATTGGAAAATCAAATGTAGGGTGTACAGACAGTAGGCGGCTTCGTGGCGTAGTTGGTATGCGTGTGACTACTACGACCAAGGTCCCGGGTTCGAATCCCGACACGATCCACTTGAAAAATGTTAGGCGAGCATTTTTCACAAAAATACGCGTCCTCGTTCGGATGAGGTAAAATGGTGGTCCCGTGTGTGAGTGTTGTCACGCACGTTAAAGATCCCCACCTTGCTTGGAACAGCAAGGGTTCAGCAAAATTCAAAATTTTTCAAGTAAAAAAAAAACTCGCTTCCTGCCCAATGAAGTACCTTCGGGTGGAGCATTGGAAAATTACATATAGGGGCATACAGACAGTGAGGCAACTCCGTGGCATAGTTGATATGCGTGGGATATTGCTTAGTTTAGAAATGTAGCTTGCTTCATTTCTCAGATTGCAATATCCTAGCAATCCAGCACCAGAGTTGAAGTGGCATGACCCCTGTAAGTGTTTAAGAATAGAGAAGAACGCTTTACAACCTTTTGCCTTCGGCGGCATTTACAGAGTTGGACAAGAGTAGGTAAACTATTTTATTTTTAAGATTAAAGTATAACAGAAAACATATGACAAATAACTGATAGAATTTTTAGTAGTTTAGGGAAAAAGAATTTTGAAAAAAAATTGTTTATAAGGAGGTGTAACGTTTGCACATTATTTAAGCATACATTTGTAAATAGAAAAACATTTATTAATTTAAATTAGTGAAAAGGGCTTTAGCACAAAAATACTCCTAAAATTTTATAAAAGTTGGGTAGTTTAGAGTTTATCATAGATCTCATCATCATCAGGTCTTCAGTCCTGGAACTGATTAGACGCGTACCCTCATTGTTTCCTAGTCTGAACTACCCTACACATTTCCCTGAAATCTGCACAGTCTGCATTTATCACTATCTGCGTGCGCTAGTCTGATCTCGGTCTACTTATAACTCTCCTTTCCTATATATCCCGTACTACTACACAGACATGGCTTAGAACATACTTCTATTTTTTTATTTCTTCTATTTTTTTTTGTTTCCCACAGATATCTTTATTCCTCTACTATTTCTATAACCTATTTGTTACTAACTTTGTCTGTCTATGTCGCCATCCTCATATACTGAAGCACAACATTCCAAAAGGCCTCAATCTCTTTCTGTTAGCTTTTCCTACTGACATTATTTCATAGACGTACTGTGCTGTGCTCCACACATATGCTTTGAACAATTCTTCTTGTTTCTATGATTGTTGTCTTTGGACATAGCTGCTGCTGTTTCTAGTTAGATGCAGTTCGGTCACCTTCTATTATTTTACAATTTATAGCCTATTTCCCAGATATTCAGTGGTATGTGAAGAGGGTAAGCAGCCTGCGGCTGCCAACTTCCCCCAGCGCTTGAGCATTTGTCGAATTAATACTTTTTCCAATACATCCTTTTGTACAATCAACATTAGTTGAAAATATTTCACAACCAACACCTGTAGTTATTTATAGTAATCATCAAATTTAAGTGCAATTATTTTTTCGTTATTAGGTTTTCCCTCTTGAAACTAGTTGGATGCGTACCTCCACTTATTCATGTTCTGAGCTAGCCTACACAGTTCCCTGAAATTCCCACAACATCCTATACAGCATCGGTTACCCTTTTATTGTTTTCTAATTACATGACCAATTTCACGAGATTCAGTGGTATGTGAAGGGGGGCGGCTCCGTGGTATAGTTGGTATGTGTGTGACTGCTACGCCTAAAATCCCGGGTTCGAATCCTGACACGGTCCGCTTGAAAAATGTTAGGCGAGCATTTTTCACAAAAATACGCCCTCGTTCGGATGAGAGGTAAAATGGAGGTCTCGTATATGAGTGTTGTCACGCACGTTAAAGATCCCTGCCTTGCCTGAAACAGCAAGTTTTCAGGTAAAAAAAACTTGTTTCCTGGCCAATGTAGTACCTTCGGGTGGAGCATTGAAAAATCAAGGCATACAGACAGTCTACCCATATTTGGCGCAGTTATGTCACACAAGCGGTTTTTCCAATTGCTGCGATATATCCGTTTTGATGATGGGCGTACGCGTACATTTAGACAACAATCAGACAGAGCAGCACCAATTCATAACATATGGAATTTTCTAAATGAAAATCTCGCGCAACATTATGACCTACATGAAAACTTCACCATCGATGAGCAATTATTTCCATAACGCGGCCGCACAAAATTCACTCAACATATTCCATCTAAACCAGCCAAATATGGCATAAAAATATGGTGCGCATGTGACTCTAAAACGAAATATTCTTTGCAAGGAATATTGTATACAGGCCGCGAAGGCGCAAAAGAACTGGAACGTCCCGTTCTAAGTTTTATAACTCATTGCAACTTTTAGTATCTTTTTAACATAATGCTCTGTGGTTAAGTATTCTGTTATGGTTAGAAGCCTTTGAATCTCTCCTTTGGTTAGATATTTCACTGAATTGACATTTGTCAAGTTTTTATTATAATACTGTATTAATGTGATGCATATTAATTTGTTTTTGTTCATAAAAAGTGGTTTAATTGTGGGAAAATGTTATCTCACCTAAGGGTGATAACGAGCCCATGTGGTGGCTCTTCCTTCTTGATCCAGCCTTCGAATCGAAACGACGAACTTTAGCGGATTTTAGCGGATTCTAGCTTACTACCTTGGATAAAATTAATCTTTCTGGTGTTTGTGAGTAAGAAAGTTAATTATTACGCCTTTGGCGGATTTCACGTCGTTTTGATTAGTACCTTCGCTCAGTTAGAGAAGCACATTTTTGTGATATTTGTTATATTCTACCCACATTGTTATGTGGTAAGTAATTGCTTTGTAGCACTTCTTGTTCTATGTGTTACATGAATTTTAGGGCCCAAATTTAAGTCCAAATTTACGCCTACGTCCAAATTTACGTCTAAGACTACGACTAAGTCTATGTCTACGTCTGCGTGCGAGTCCAAGAGTAATTACATATTTTAGGTTTAGCAGTTCCAATTTAAGTAGATGCACATTTGTGAAGATTTGTTTAAGTAATCATTTTGGTGGTATTACGATTACCCAGACTCGACAACTTACTGAAATAGATGGTATTGAAGCTCCTGACGAAGAACTAATTATTGATACAATAAGTTCCATCTGCTGGACTACCGAAATATTAATCGAAACCTGTTGGAGTTATCCGTTGATGAATACTACACCTGAAGCGATTTTGTGTGACCATCTGTAATTGCTGTAATCCCGTTAAGTTGGATGTGGAATCCTTGGCTGCTACTGGTGCATTTCTTGAGGTCGTATACTTCCTTATTTAAGTGTGTTGTGTATGTTCTGTTGAGATTATTGGATTAATACTTTTGTGTATGAAACCTTATATTCACCCTCTTATTATTTTGCTTTGCATGCAACCATACTTACACCTGTGTTGTAAGGTGGGTTGCAATGATTAACGTAAAATCTGTATTTATGTTAAAATTATTTAGGTATTAATGTTTGATTGCTTCCTTAGTAAGTGCTATGTTCTTATGATTAATGCTAACAACTCGTTAATGCGTTCCAGTGATTTGTACATATTGATCGTAAATCTAGTCACGAGCTTAGACCCTTAGTTAAATTATTACTCACTTGAGTTATGCGGTTATAGCATACTTAGTGGCCACCAAGTCTGCGTACCCGATTATTACTTAGTACAAATTATTTTTGCGTATGGGCTCGTGCCCGGATATTCTCAACAACATTGCGTTATTACTGTTAAATATTATTTATACAATCACCTGGAGTAAACATATATTTGCTTATTGTGAGCACTTAGCTTGGTTAATTTTCTCTTGAATCATTTGGGTTTGAATCTTGTATGTATGATTATTTGTAGAATTATTTGTTCTAGTGAAATTTATATTTATGTGTTTGATTTCATATTTGGCATTGTAGTTACTTCAATAAATTCAGTGTCCTGTTAATTTATTGATATAGTGAGTTACCTTGGGTTTCGCCCGAGAATAGTGGAACATTTCTCGTTGATTCTGCTTGCTCCTGTTCCTGGCGCCCATTAATAAAATAGTTAGTGTTGACTTATTGGACCTTTCTAGTGGTTCCTTATGGTCCCTGAATGCGATTCTTTACCCACCGCCCTGAGGAGTCTTTTCTGAGCTATTCCGGAGCTCTATTTGTCATCGTAACGTTAAGGAACCCATTATATCGATTAGATATCGAATTTTTACCGTGGCAGAACACGAAATAAAGCAAAGTAAAAAAGTGTTGCTGAACCTCTCAAGTCGTTACAGCCACATCGGTCGTACAGCCATTGCAAACAACTTCTTCTCAACATTAGAAGGTGTTAAGTGACTTGCTGGTCTTGGCATTGCATTTGTGAGTACAATTCGATCGAATAAAAGATGTATTCCGCATGAAATGAAAAAACATCCTTTTCGCTCTGTTCTTTCATCTTATTTCAGCTTTCATAAAATGGTTTCAATATGCAGCTACGTGCCGAAAAAAAACAGGGCTGTGAATTTACTTTCTCCAGTTCATTATTCCAAAGCTTGTGTGGGCGAAGCATTGAAACAGGAAGCCATTGCATTTTACAATGCAAATAAAGCTGGAGTAGATTGCATGGACCAAATGACCAAGCATTTTACAACGAAACGCGCAACGAGACAATAGACTTTGGACTTTTTCTTCAATTTATTGGACATGATGGCTCTGGCTGCATTTTGCATATGTAAAGAAATCGATCGACTCAACAAGCCAGATGCCAGAAGAAAATACCTCAATGTACTCTCTCAATCATTGGTTGTATCAAACGTAGAAAATAGAATGAATAATGTGCATATCATGAAGCAACATTCTACTCGTATAGCATTTGAAGCTTTCTTTGGCCGACCACCTAACCTATGTATTTTGTTTTTATTTACATTTCGGCCCCTTTTTTTCGTTCTTTTTTATTTGATTTTGTTTTGTTATTCCATTTTATCAGGTTCCAGTCCATGTATTCGAAAACCAAAGTTGGCGAAGTACAGTGGAGAAAAAGAGAAGATGCGTACTTTGTGCACAAGGAAGCGAGAAATTACGCCCCAAACCCGTTTTTTCCGTGGAAAGTGTTCGGAAGTTGTATGCCAGCAACACTCAAAAATCGATTATATTTGCTTCAAATGCGTAGACGAACATGAATAAACCTAAAAATATTTCAATACACACAAAAATACACATAAACACAAAATATATATTGTAAAAATCAGTGACAAAAATAAATTTTTTAGCTGAAGTATAACCGAACATTTGGTGCTTTTTTACCTAAATTTAGCAAAACGCATTTTTCCCATACATTTGCATAGACCTCCATAGGAGTCTGGGTAGACCACATGTACCAAACCGAAGTTTCTCGGAACATGTGCCAAACTAAGGGCTAAATTGATGCAGTTTTCTCTTCGCAAAAAGTGACAAAAATTGTTATACTTAATGGTGCTATACTCTAAGGTATACGTTTAAAGTCCCGGCGCGTAATGTATAAGAGCCACTACGACACTTGGTAACACAATAAATATTTGACTAATAATGCGCATTAAGGTCATTATTACGCCACAAATTATTATCACATACAAAGAAAAAAGATAAAGGTACTCACGTAAACTGTGGAGCTCTTCGCAATATTGCAGCTATTCTCGCGTCAGGCTCTCCGCGTGGGTTGAGCGTTGTGGGCGTGGGTCGTCCCTTTGCCCCCTCGCCGGACCCAGATTAAAATTTGTCTTCTCTCTTCTGTGGCGGTACGGTAAAGGAATACAGGTACAGGTACGATAATCAGGTCCGAAATAAAAGGAAACCTACATATCTGCAAGAGAAGACAAGATAAAAAGGCACACAGATAACCACTCGGTTCGACGTTCTCTTGACCAGTCCCGACGTGACGGAAATCAACACTTTCTTCCACTCTGCGTTTGCGCAATCTCCAGCGCCAACGCAACTATCTAAAGTGACGGAAATGCACGCACAAGTCTTTTAAATTATTGGCGCGAATTCACTTACAAATTCAAAACTAAAATTAAAAATGTTTACATACCGATTTTCGGCATGTAACAAAGTCGCGAAATCAAAAATACGAACAATATAAATTCAAAAGGGAAATTTTTATAGCGCCATCTAGCTAAATTCAACAACGAATGCTGTTATTTATTTTAAAGTACTACTTAACAGCCGTGTTGACAGTTTTGTAGACAGTTCAAAACCGAAAATCAATTATACATAAATTGTGTTTGTTGTCAATTTACAAAGAAAAGAACATTGCCGTACTGCTGTGTTTGTAACTCGTCAGATTTATCAATCTTTCTCTTTATAAAGCACCACCAAAAGTAGTGAAATTATAAAGATAACATCATGCCAGTTATGTATGCAGATAATTCCAACTTTTTCAAAATCGAACTAAAATCGTAGCTTTGACCAATCGATTATGTTCAGACGGGAAAAGCGCAATCGATGCCTGGGCGTTGTATGGCCATTGTGCTCATGCAACAGCCACCGCGAACGATGACCAGTTAATAAAGTTGAGATATTAAGCTTTCAACACTGGAAAGTCTAAAAGTATTATTGCAACTTTTATATAAATAGGATACGGTCTTAAAGGCATTTAGACATAATTCCACGGATCGTAGCTTGCAAGACTTTTGCCTGTGGCTAAGATGATAAAAGTGTATTGGCTAGCTCTGGACTTTACTCCAGCGTTAGAGCGATGCGCAGGAAGGTTCACTGTAAAACAAAGACGTGTTAGAATTAAAATTAGGCGCCACTACACCCGGTTAAACACTAGTTGTTATAACCCTAGTGCTGGTGCAGGAACCCTAGTGTAAGTACACCCAATAACAAAAGTCTAGCGATGAATAGGGTATAACTGAAATAAAAAACAAATTATTATAATACGAATGGAGTCATTACATGTGATTTTCCAATGCTCCACCCGAAGGTACTACATTGGCCAGGAAGCGAGTTTTTTTTACCTGGAAAATTTGGAATTTTGCCGAACCCTTGCCGTTCCAAGCAAGGTAGGGATCTTTAACGTGCGTGACAACACTCACACACGGGACCTCCATTTTACCTCTCATCCTAACGAGGGTGTATTTTTGTGAAAAATGCTCGCCTAACATTTTTCAAGCGGACCGTGTCGGGATTTGAACCCGGGACCTTGGGCGTAGTAGTCACACACATACCACTACGCCACGGAGCCGCCTATACGAATGGAGTCAGCAGTTTGCGTCTCAAAATAGTAACAGTTGGGATTGTTGTTGTGTATCTTAGATTTAAGGTAGCTCCACAAAAACAAATCGATTGGTGTCAAATCAGGGCTTCGTGGAGACCAGTTTAAATCACCTCGTCTGGAAAAGATTTGCGAACAACCGGTATAAACAAGTTGGCGGCTCCGTGGCGTAGTGGTATGTGTATGACTACTACGCCCAAGGTCCCGGGTTTGAATCCCGACACGATCCGCTTGAAAAATGTTAGGCGAGCATTTTTCACAAAAATACACCCTCGTTCGGATTAGAGGTAAAATGGAGGTCTCGTGTATAAGTAATTTCACGCACGTTAAAGATCCTTACCTTGCCTGGAACAGCACGGGTTCAGCAAAATTCAAAATTTTCCAGGTAAAAAATAACTCGCTTCCTGACCAATGTAGTACCTTCGGGTGGAGCATTGGAAAATCACATGTAAGGTATAGAAAAGTTGCTGAATCCACATATTTCGATTAATACCAATAAGGCCTAGTAAAGATGGAATTAAAAAGTTGTTAATCAACTCCACATATCGATCTGAATTAACAGTTGCTGTGCGACCTCCTTGATCAGCAAAAAAGTACAGGCCGATTAATTCTCCTGCCGACATCGCGGCCAAAAACAGTGACTTTTGATGATTGAAGTGGTCTTTCATGTTTATGTCTTGGATTCGTTAAACTACAATAATGGCAATTTTACTTATTAACGTGGCCGTTAAGGTGGAAATGTGCCTCATTCGAGAACAAAATGTTGTTAAAGGACGAAAATCGATCAACCATTTGGTTAGCGACGTTAAGCTTCACAGAACCATCTGTGGGATTTAACTCTTGAACCAATTGTATCTTGTAAGGGCGGAGACATAAGTTTTTACGCATTATGCAATGTGGGGAACTTTAAAAATTTTTTAAGCCAGTTGCCCTTTTGCGAACAGAGAGAGCGGGATTCGCTCAAACTGACTGAAGCACGCTTTCCACATTTTTTCGCTTCTCAATGACCCGTCCGTAGTTTGCTCATCGCCGATTCAGTCTCGTGCAATTTTTGTATCCAAGTTTTAATGAGTTGAGTACTCGGTGCTTCATTTATGTGACGCAATCGATAAAAATGGCAAAATTTTCGCCGCGCTATAACGAAGAATGATTGTTTTGTAATATCTATGCACACTGCACGCACGCTCCGCTCCTATGACACGCTCCACAGCGACTGAATTCCTAAAGACAGGGCTAGCGATGGGTAGAACTTACGCGCTCCTCCCGTCGTTTGCGTTTGTGCAGTAAGTGAACCAAATTGAAAAAGAGTTTTGGGATACCTTGTATATTTATACCAGTCGATTACGTGCCTTAATATGTTACTGAAAGGCAACTAATAACTTCTGAAGCTAGTACAGACGGATTACAGATCCAGAACAAAATATGCATATATAAACCACAAGCTCCGTACGCCAGGCATCTAATCTGACGGGAATTTCAATTGGTTCAGTTTATAAGGTGACGCAATTACATAAATTCCATCCATATAAAATGCAGATCTGTCAAGAACTACACGAAGATGACTTTGATCGAAGGCTACAGTTTTGTGAGACATTGGGTGAAATGATTAATAATGATCGGGATCTACTAAAGAACATATGTTTTTCCTATGAGTGCACATATTATTGAACGGATGCGTTAATAAACAGAACTGTCGTTATTGGAGTGATGTGAATCCGCATATTTTTAGAGAAGGGCATACTCAGTAGCCAGAAAAAATAAATGTGTGGGCAGGTATCTTAGGGGACACAATTATCGGTCCTTCAAACTTAAATGATGAAATTTATTTGAACATGCTGTAAGATATCATCGTTCCTCTAATCATTGAAGCTATAGAAAATCAACGTGATGAACATGGAAATTTGTAACTGGATGACGACCGGCTTTATTATCAATAGGACGGAGCCCCTCCCCATTACGTGTTGGCCTCGGCCGTGGTTATACAAGAGGTTTCCTAATAACTGGATTGGCAGAAGAGGAGGAATTGAGTGGCCACCAAAATCTCCTGATCTAACCACACTCGATTTTTTTGTGTGGGGTTACATAAAATCTATTATTTACAAGACTCAGCTAGTTTATATGCAAGATTTACGAAATAGAATAAGTAGTAGATTCTTGGTTGAATCAGCCCCTCATTTCCACCAGCATCCTCATTTCCACACACATCTGGACCATATAATTTTCTTCGACTAACCATTTTCATCTTTCGAGATAAACCTATCTTGTTTGGCATCAATTAATAATAGATTTTCTCAGCTATCCGAATTTCTAGGAATTCTTTAGATAGCATCATCCCTCAGGGAGCTACCCTCATTTTAAGATTTTTACCGGCAGCGATTTTTTGGCCGTCAGCATAAATTCTTTAACCATGCGATACATCAAATTAGTCTAGAATTTTACGTAAAATCCGAATATACAAAGAGATTTGAAATAGGACCGCTCCTTACAAAGTTACACTTTAAAGCTCCAAAACCTCTAAACTTTTTGCTCATCTATGACATATGCTTTAACCAACCATTCCTGAAAATCTAAAACCCTTTATAAGCCATAAGTGTTTAATATTTAAAACCATTTCCAAACATTAATGTGCTGTTTTTAGAATATTCAAAACCACGACTTTTAAAATTTTAAACACGTCATAACATAATTATGTAGTCAATGTAGTCAATGCTAAATAGGTACTTGGAAAATACAATTCGTATCCGAACTAATTTCTTGACGATTATGGATTCCCCAAATTACATGTGAAAGCAGGGAATAATTCCTTTTTAAAGCGTATTTATACTACTAGAATAATAAAAACGTGTAGGGCTATTCGCCGAGAAACTTTTCAAAACGCTAGAAAGGAATTTGAAAACAGACTCTAGCATTAACTGACAAATAACGGTGAAAATTTTGAATATTTGTTGTAACACCGCATTTCATAAAACCTGAGTTACTTAGATTAATTAGTTTGAATTTATTGTACGCAATAGAACACCTTTTATTTAATAACTACAGAACGAATCGACCGACTATAATGATCTTTTCAACAACTTTATTACCATGCGGTACAGAATGTAGGATGCCATTTAAATGTTTAAAGCTGAGTAAGTTGTGAGTGGGCTGGTAAAGTGTTATTATCTTTCAACCCATAAATCATGATTCCTCCCCTTAACACCTAATAATCCCTCATAAACCGTATTTTAATATCTTTACTAATTTTCTTTGTATTACAGGCGGAAACTTTTCAAATGAACTCGCTGTATATGTCATGAGAGTTCGATTTTAAAGTTTAACACTGTTTCTACTGTCTCTAATAAAATATAAATATCTAAAGTTCAAAATTAACTATCTATCTCAGATATATCGTATATATAAACTTACCGTTGTTGGCTGAGGCGATTATTGAGAATAGTAAAAGCACACCAATTAGTCTTACTATTTGAGATAAAGGTATGATTGCCATATCCTAAAACAATGAGTGCATTAATAGTGTAAGATTGTTAAAGTCTCTATTAAAACTATAAACTACTCTACTACATGAGGCAGCCTAAACGATTATTTCAAATCGAGCTAGTTTATGAAAGAAGGACCACAAGATTTTAATTTGTAGCTGTCCAATTTGTACATGTACGCCCTTACCAATTAAGACATCGAAACCGGTTGTTCAACTGCAAAGGTGAACAAATTTAAATCGTAATTGCAACTATGTATCAACCAAACTTTAAACTAAGATTTAAATTTGTTCATCATTCCAAATGAATTATCGGTCTCGGTGGCTCAATTGGTAAGAACATTCAAGTACAAATTGCAAGTTATAGATTCCAATCTCGTTCGTGACTTTATATTTTTATTCTTCAAATACGAGCTCAACTGAAAATATTTGTTAAGGATTTAATTAATTAAAACAAAACTAAGCTACATGTGTTTGCTTTCTGACAAGATCGATGCGCAAGTTAGTGACGAACGTTTATGTTTTTTGATTTTTGCAAAATTTAACTACGGTTGTTCTTGATGGCGTCTCATCACTACAGGTGGTTCTTAATCGTCCATGCACTTCTTTTCACCTTTTTTTTTAGTCTAAAATAGAATAAAATCACTGCTCAGATATGCTAGCGGCTTCAATTCATGCTTCTTTAATTATTGTTAATTTTAAAGGTATTCTGTAATTAAACTTTTCAATATATTTCCAATCTGTCACCCTTGATTAATAATACAAACGTTAAAAGAGGTTTTGTCTTATTCTTTGCTACACAAACCTGTCATATAAATAAACGATGGTAAGATTTATTAGAATAATATTATTATCTACGACCATTCTAAGCGGTCTTTATAAATTAACACGTTTTCTATTATAGGGGTTTTTAAAAGTTGTATCAAGCGGTCAATCTCACTAAAAAAATTAATGAGAGGTTTTGCGTTGTTATTGCCTGACTTGAAAAATGTATGCCTGTTGTTTTATTTGCACAATAAAGGCGTATCTAGTCAACCGGACGGTTTACGTTATGGTTTGAGATGTTCTGACAAAATCTATAAGAAAACTCTATGGTAACCTATATAATTTTGTTGTTATTTCAGAATCAGATATGCTACTTTTAAATTTTTCTTAAGTCTAACACATGCTTTCTATACAAAGTATTTATGATGACGATATGGTAAGAAGAGATGTCAAAATTTCATATAATTTTTCTGGTTGTGTTAAGATGCTTAATAACACTGTTTATCCTATCTTTTTAGACGACTAGTAAGTACATGCGGTGTATTTTGGTATACAAACTTGTCATTGTAAAACTAATAAGTTTAGTGATATTTGTGGTTAAGGTAACTACTGCCATACTTACATACTTACGATTGCTTCTAAGATGTAAGTAGCAAGGGTAGGGTATTTAAAAGTACTAGGCCGAATATAGTTTCTCTGGGATATCCTACAAAAAACCAATTAGGTCTAAAAATCATTTAGTAAATAGTATGTTTTTGCTTATCTAGATTTTTTACGTGTAAAAAAATGTCTAAAAATGTTTAGCTTATAGTTCCAGTACGATAAAGTTTTTTGTACATACAATAATTTTAAAAACCATTTAAATGTTTTCGGTAATATAGGTAATATTGCAACAATTTGTCTTAACATTGGGGTATTAGTAAGTTTTCCAATTGATTTTCACTGTTTCTCAATTGCTTTTCACTATGTCATTTGCTATTCCCGTTTGTCAAATGATTGTCACTTCTTAAGAAGTAATTTCCGCTTTTGTCAAAACGCTTTCACTTTGTGTCACGGTATGTGAAGGGAGTTAAGCAGCCTGTGGCTACCAAGACCCCCAGTACTTGAACATTTGACCAACCAATAGTTTTCGAATATAATTTTTTGCACAATCAACATTAGATGAAAATATTTAAAAACCAACTCCAATAGTTGGTTATAATAATCATCAGATTTAAGTGTAATTACTTTTTTCATCCTTAGGTTTTCCGTTTTGGAACTGGTTGGACCCGTACCTATATTGAATTCTATTCTGAGCTGGCCTGCACATTTTCCTAAAATTCCCACAGTACATCTTTCACTATCTGTATCCAATAGTCTAATTTAGGTCTACATCTACCTCTTTTTTTTCTTATCTCTGCTTCTAATATATTCCTCACTATTCCCTCATACCTTAGTATGTGGCCTATCGCCCTCTCACCTATTTTTTACTGTTTTCCACATATTTCTTTCTTTCCCTACCATTTCTAGTACTTCTTTGTTCTTAGCTTTGTCTGTCCATGTTATCTTCATCATTCGTCTGTAGCACCACATTTCAAACGCTTCTATCTTTTTCCTGTCCGCTTCTCTTACTGTGAAGGTTTCACAGCCGTACAGTGCAGTGCTTCACACATATGCTTTAAACAATCTTTTCCTTGCTTCTATGTTTGCTGTCTTTGAACATAGTAGTTGCTTTTTCTTGTTAAATGTACCACGACCTTGTGCGAATCTTTGTTCTATATCTTTTGTGCTTTTCCCATCTTGTGTTATTTGGCTTCCTAGGTAGCAGAAATCCTTAACCTCGTGTAAGTTCTTGTTACCTATTTGTATTCTTGTTTTTGATTTATTTTCCCCTCCTTAGCATACTAGTTCTTTATTTTTATTTTTGTTTATTTTCATACAATATCTCTCTGTTAGAACTGTTTCCATTTCATTAAGAGCATCTTCTAACTTTGCTAGATGCTAATACCGCTATGTCGTCTGCAAATCAAAGCATATCAAACTTTTGTCTCTGCATAATACTTCAAACGTGTTCTTGCATTTGACAATATTCATTGCCTCTTCGATGTATAAGTTAAAAATTAATGGGGATGGGGCATATCCCTGTCTCACCCCTTTCCTAATATTTACTTCTCTACGTTCCTGATCTAATTCTATTACTGCTGTTTGTTCTCTGTATAAGCTATGTACTATTGTTTAGCCCTAAAACTCATTCCAATCTTTTTGAATATTTCGAATTTTTTTTCCATTTTCCATTGTCTAAAGCTTTTTCCAGATCTACAAACCCTATACAAAATTTGTATACTATTTAAAAGATTTTTCTAATAAGGTATTTATCAAAATGGCAGATAACATAGACAAACTAAAGAATGCGGGGTTCGTAACCTTGGTGTACACCACACGTAAGGGATTTCGCTAAATGTGTATATTTGCCTGGTAAAGAACCTTTTGGAGCACTTAAAATCGAGGGTTTTACAACTAATAAGGATCATATATTCCCAAAAGCGGTGGATATAGAACTACACAACAGTATCTAGGAAAATCAGCATTGCCTCTACTACCAACAACAGGAAACTGAGCAAGTCAACAAGATACGTATGCAGAACAAAGTTGGAGGGCCACGACTATAAGATTGCCAAAAGATGCAAGAACTACACGAAGGATTGAATCTGGTTGTTTATGTAATCAAAGACTTTATGTATTGAAGCAAACTTCGGTACATTTTGCAGTTCGAAAACCTCGACGGTTTCTATGCATCTAATTATTGATTAGAAAATGAGATAGAAGACTTAGGTGTCGATTTGTATTTTAAACTATGAATAAAACTATATAAAATTAAAGCTATTCCAAACAAACATGAAGAAAGGACAGTTTCTTGATACTAAAATCGAGTTCTATCGGGTACGTGCTTTGTTGGTTAAATACTTTTAAATTATGTTATTTATCTAATGT
Organism: Platerodrilus igneus; assembly: GCA_036346225.1. NCBI lineage: Eukaryota > Metazoa > Arthropoda > Insecta > Coleoptera > Lycidae > Platerodrilus > Platerodrilus igneus. Next base: position 938,639 of record JARFIW010000394.1, on the reverse strand, counting down.
TAAAATATAGATTTGGAATAGTATTACGCTGCTTATTATTTTTAGTAGACTGTGACGTAACAGTGACTTCGAAAAGTAGCTCAAACTGAGTAGCCAAAAGCATAGCGTTGTAGGTTTTTACCTACATGAAGCGTACTTCGAATCCGGGCTGCCTGCATGCCAAGCGGTTGCTCTATCCACTAGACCACTAAGTCAATTAATATAAGTAGTCGTACATCTCTTAGTATTGCTGATTGTGCAAATCTTATTTTAATTTATCTTAAAGTTTAACAATATAAATAAGACAAACCTTCAATTAGGTAAAAAATTCACAACGCCATGCTGCTAGCTTCCCAATTTTCGGTAATGCAGGTAATATTGCAACAATTTGTCTTAACATTGGAGTATTATTAAGTTTTCCAATTGATTTTCACTGTTTCTCAATTGCTTTTCACTATGTCATTTGATATTCTCGTTTGTCAAATGATTGTCATTTCTTATAAAGTAATTTCCGCTTGTGTCAAAACGTTTTCACTTTGTGTCAATTACATTTAACCACAAACACGTATCATTTAATTTACTTGTAAATCATAGCTGAACGTGCGCGTAGAAAAACTAATAAAATTAGTAATGGAATTTGCGGTATAGTAATTAATCTGATGAATCGTGGATTGTCGACCATGCAAATTGGACAACAATTTAATATTATATCTAATACTGTAAGAAACATTTACGAAGAAGACGACAGGTTAAAGGCTGAAACTAACAGGAGGCCAGAGAAATCAGAACTTAAACGAGGACAAGACGGGAACTATATGTAATTGGATAAATTTAGATTGCACACAAACATTGCAAGTTTTAAGGGAAAAGTGCTTTAGGGAATTGCTACGTACCTAGACGTAGCCGGAAGAAAAGTAAATACTAGTCTAACTGCCAAACGCAGAGGGGGGGTGATTCACCTACATACCAAAAAAAACACGTCGTCCGAGATTATCTATTAACAAATAAAAATAAATAAAAGATTCTGTACAAACAAGCAAAAGCAATAAATTAAGCGTTACTATTTCAAAGCAAACAATTATGTGATATGAACAATTTAATACTTTAGATACGAAGTACGCATCTCGTATTTTACACAAAATAAAATTAATCAGTAGTAAATAAACATGTGAGAGTTTTTGTCAAGCGTTTTGTTGTTAAAATTGCACCTAATACTTTTTGTAAAAGAAACTAATCAATGGGAAAGAATTAACATATGAGAGCTTTTGTCAAGCATTCTTTTAAATTGTACTTAATACCGTTTGTAAAATCAACCAATCAGTAGAAAAGAATAAGCGTGTGTCTGTCAAATTTTTTTAACAATGGTACATCACACCTGTAGAGCGATAATATCGATTCGCAGCAACAAACAATAATTCTACAGTGTCACGTTTCTTATCACGTAACTACACCACACACTGATACGGAATATGCCATGGATATACACAAAAGGAAACAAGTTGTATACCTGTACGTGTCTGGATCCTCTACTTGCAAGTCATCGGGTGTAAGTCAGCACAGCAACGCCACAGTCGTCGGGATCTATTGACCCTGTTAGCATAACGGCACTAGCGGTCTACGGACAAAAGCTGGTCTACAGACAAAAGCAGTTGATCTACGTCAACGAACAGTTGAGCCTACATAAAGAAAGAACCAATTCGGCCTCCAGCTAAAGAAAGCTAAAAAGAGAATCTGATTAGAATGGGTACGCGCGAGGAAACTCACCAATACAAGCAAAACACCTCCTAGTTGTCGAACAGAAAAAAACAAACCTGCATTGCTTTTGAAATACGGTGACGCTTATCGAAACGCGATTAAAACGGGAAAATCCGAGTTTTATCGAATAGTGCGCGACCTTATTTCAACAAGTCTTTACATCGGAATAATAGAGAAAACCATTATACGCGGTCGTAATGTATACCAAGATAACCGGTACCTAAAACAGTATATAAACTATTTGATTGTACCATAAACTTGTCGTTTCAAAGCAACTATATTTAAGTTGAGAAATTCATTAGAGCGGGTATTGAATTAACCAGGGAAATTTTAGAAGCAAAATTTCTACAATTAACAGGGCATCGAATGAATTTCGCGATTCTCTAAAGGCGGCAACAAATGTTCCAGAGAGAAAAATTTTCCAAACGTTATTCTTAAACGATTTGAGTCTGCTATAGAGTACAACAGAATTATGCACGAAAGAGAAAAAATATTTGTCATCGATGAATTCGGAATTCAGGTGCATTCAAGAGCGAATTATGGAAGACGCGCACAAAATGTACCAGCTCATGTAAAAAAAGCTCAAATAAGGGGTAGAAATTATTTAATTGTTGCTACAATAAATGTAAATTCGTTGTATTTATTTCAATTGCAAGAGAGACCGTATAATACGAAGTATTTCACGAAATTTTGCTTAATTTAATTAATTATTTGCAAAGTGACGGTGTTAGCTGAATCGCTTAGAACTGTTCAATGATTTTAAAGTGCCAGTTGCCACGGTTAATATTTATGTTTGTAATTTAGCTAAATAGCATCAAGTTAGTAGTTGTTATGAAAAGATTTGTCATTTGGATAGAAGTGAATGCTAATAGTTATTTATATTCATGTTTGAATCTAAAGGCCGTACGAAATAGAAAAAGTAAGTTGGCGGCCTTTTGTACAATTATTAATTATGTAAATTGCTAGGAAATTTATAGCACTTTTCAAGTAAAAACTCTTAACCAATAATTTGGAAATAAACCTTAAACCAGCAAATAAGAGGCGTTTATTAAAGTGACTACAGAAACTGAAATCATTGGGGGTCACGTTACTTCCCATTAATAAAGAAGTAATAGATGGAATTGTTGGTGCGTATTTCGTCATGGATAACATAGGATTTCACATAAACGCTGATTTTGTGAATATGATCAGAAATCACGGTCATAATGTTGTTTATATTCCTCCCTATATTCTATTTCTTAATCCAATTGAGGAATTATTTAGCCAGTGGATGAATAGTATTATGCGAGCGCATCAAACAATGAAGCTGAATTATATGTTGCCGTACATGATGCATAGAGTCTGTAATTCCGGCAAATTGTTTAAGTTATATACAACATATGGAATCTTAGGAGATTGTTTGGAACGCAAAGAAATTCTTTCTTAATGTTGAATTTGTTAAATATAATTCTTGTTATTACTTAGAATAAATTTCATTTAAATCTACACTTAGAGTTAATTCTATATCATGTGGCAATAAGAATCGGGAAATGCAATTGATAGAAAGTGAAACTTATTTGACAAATGGGAAAGTATTTTGATAACAGTGTTACAGATGGGAAAGTTAATTGACAAATCGTGAAAGTTATTACTACAAACTGAAAAGTAAATGAAAGATTCTGTAATGATGGAACTGTATGTAACCATTTTATCTATATTTTGCACTGGTACATCAAGATAGTACTACCAACCACAGAAGAAAACCTGGGCGACAAATAGTAAACGGCTTTAGAAAAAGGTATAAGGGTTATCACGGCGTAGCTGGGGTATGATTCCTGTAGTAGGCACGAGAGTGATTTGTTGTTTACTTGGTTAAATAACGAGTACTATGTGGGAGGGAAAGCGCTACTATCTCTAATACTCACACAAAAGATAGAACATAGCACAAGGGAAAAAGTACAAACTCTTTCCCTCAATAATCTATAGGAACACTGTGGCACAATTTCAATAAAATGAAAAAACCCTTACCACATAAAATACCAGATACGTATTTCGACCACTATGTGGTCATCATCAGTAGGCAATCTGTAATTAAATAATAATTAGCTGTTGTTCTGGAACACTTCAGAGGATATTCTCCTCACCACATAGGCTGAAGTGAACCTTCCCAACATACAATTTACTATATTGTTGCTTTAAACACTATCGAGGATATTCTCCTCACCCGCAGGCTGGTGTTCTCAACAACAAACAAGTGAATTGTGACATTATAACTTAAATCTATTTAATTTATACTAATTCTAAATCTACTGAAGCGGAACCAATTTAATCTTGCTTTCTCATTGGTTGTTGACCAATAGGGAAAGCAAAGCAGATGGCTCTATTGGCCCTTTGTCGGTGTTTAAGAGGGGTCCTTTATGTTTAACAATTTTAATTGATTCATAGGCATTTAAGGAGGAAAACGTTGGTACCGCTTTTAACAATTTAACATTTTCTAGTTTAACGGGGTGGCTGGTTTCAAATATATGTTTGGCGACCTGAGAAAATTACCAGGATTGGTCTTTCGCGGTAGAAAATGTGTTTGTTTTCGAAGGCTTATCAAATTGCCTTGTTCGAACTGAGGGTGATAAGGTGCTTGTTTCAAAAGCCAAAGCAAAGATAATTTTGACTTTGGATCCCTCCTTGTTTATGCACGTGTAAGGTGCAATAACAGCTAAATATGTTTGGGATTCCCTTAAGAAATTGTATGAGGACAGTGGATTTACAAGAAAAATTGGTTTACTCAGAACTTTAATTTCCTTGCTATCCAAAAACAAATTTTCAAGAGAACAGCTTGTTTTACATTAGAAAGAAAATTTTTCAAGAATTATTAAGCAAGGAATAAGCAAATCTGTATGAAATTTCAAAATATGGAACATTTAATTTTGTGCCTAGATTCATTTATTACTTCAACTAAATTCTGTTAAATCTGCACCAACATTTTTGTAACAATTTAGGTAATAAATTAAAAATTAACTCGCTTATTTTATTAAACGGATTAAATGATAAACATTGGAACTACTTTACCAAATAGTAATTATAAAAGATCAAATTTAAATCATGTGTGAAATGAATTACGTCCACAATCAACATCTTTAGGTTTTCATTTTGTACTTGATGTTCCATATGTATTTAACACCACAATAAAACCAACTTTTCCAACATTAACTAATAATTTTATTTTGTTTCTAATTTAACGCTACAAATAAAGAGTATTACTAATAATTAAAAGCAAATTTCTTACAAACCATCAACAAGGAGGTCACTTAGGGAACTAACCAAACCCCATTTTACTTAAATTAAGGGGGCAATTATCAGATTGCGCCCCCTCCAAAAAGGTTTAGGCGTCTTCTGAGGGTCGTACAAGGACACACAATGCTCTTTATTATTCGTTTCCGGAAAACATTTGTTACAGACGTATAGGGTAAAGAGACACCGGGACGACGGTGTTAAAAACGACACACATATTTACAATAAAAGCGTTTTAGCACCTGAATATAACACACTCCACAATACGTGTAAGTTTGGCGTGAAAGCTTTTTAAATTATCCAATATTAATAATAGAACCTTACAATATATAAAATAATCGATTATGATAATTTAGGCAAGAATTACAGCAAATTAAAGAGCGTAGCATTTGTGCAACAATACTTATTTAGAGTAGGTGTTTTACTTTCAATTTATTATTTACAAATTCTGCCTTTCTTCTTGTTTTTTGCATTTTTAGATATTTCCCTAAGATCTAGATTTTGAGCTGCTTACACAATCTCAAAGGGCGAGGCTAGCTGTGGCGGAGTGTATTTTACACTCCGTCGTGCACCTGTCTTTTTTACGCTATCTCAAAGGGGGTAGAGTACAAGGGCCCGGATTCTAGCTCTTGGAACAAATAGATCAACACCGATGGTTACGTCTGCGGAAACGCTCGTAATTAAAACCAAAAATTACTAGCTAAAATGTTATTTATACACAACAGCGCATAAAATTTAATCAAACAAAAAATCGTCCTGAAATTATAGGACAAGGCTATCACTTATCTAAAATAATTTACATATAATTATGTGTAAATTAGAATCTCCATTGTACAATTTTTATTTTAAAAATTACAATAAGCAACTAACATAAATATTTAGAAGTTCCAGCCAATGATACAAATCTAGCCTACTGATATAAAACATACAAACTGGTATATTATCAAATTTAAAGTCAAATATGTTTTGTTTGACTGGCATTGGCCCTTTTCTGAATATTATGTCATATATTTCATTAAATGATAACCAAGTTCCCTACTTCATGTATATTAAATTCTTTTGACAAACAAAATTAAAACAGATATGTATCTAAACATTTCTATAACTACTTAAATTTTTAAAAATTTGGCACAAATCTAATTTTTGTAAGTTCCTATAATTTTATGCATCTCAATATTGTAATGAAAACAAACGTCTGTTTGCAATAATAGTTCTTTATTGTCAAACTGTTAATAAGCCTTTTCCACAGCGACTCGTACTATAAAATTTCTAAAAGCTCACAGCAATTTATTTTCGGAGCTTTAACTAACAGTACAAGTATACTCTTCTAAACATTACAATGCTAATCTTCTTAATTAACTTAATCTTAAAGCACTACAATTAATTTATATATGAAGCACTAATTACTATGATTAATTTATATTAAATTTAAGTCAACTAGATTAATTAATGTTACAAATTTTAAAGCTCTAAACTAAAACTTTACATTAGCACTCTGTATTATAATAGAAATTACAATCAGAACTCATCAAAATTTCAATTAAAACTAACTCACAGAACCCCTTAACATTAATTTATATCCTACTCAATTGTTCTGGAATGAACTACAATAACCGAGAGTATGTAAATTACGTTCTGGCAATTTGTTATTGAAATCTTTAAATGCAAACTCTTGTACCTGTCGATTAACAGATCCCAAAAGATAACACGCAGCGGGGAGTCGTCAGTCATCCTTTGAATGCGTTCTAACATAATTACGCTAGACAGACCGAGCGGCGTCACATTACCCCATTCTTAAAGCTGTTATGTTCCAGAACACCTTGTGACCCGGACGTTGGAAGTACCTGTGGCAGTAAGGACAGTCGAAACCATTTCTGTAGAACCCATGTAGATAGAAGTAGCAATCAACACTTTTTAGAGCAGGTGCTGTGACATTTGGATTGTAACGACAGACCAAAATCTGGACCTCGGTATTCTAGAACAGTATCTTTAGCATACTCAGTAACATCCTCCAGTTCGACCTATTTAGACCACAACCTATCCTTGGGTATAGCCAACTTATTTTCTTTAAATTGCACAATCTGATCCTTGAGATCCACAAGTGCCTTCCACAGAACCTGGTAATTCGGTATACAAGAAAGATGCTACTTAGTCATGGAACAATAGATGCCCCGATGTCGGTACCTTTAGCCGTATGGTCTTTTCAACCTCTGGTTGTTTTCGGCAGAGTTGATCCAGACCATCAAATTTATTTTTAAACACCCAAGTCAGTCCTCGGGACATATCAAAGTCCGCGGCTACGCAATGCGTATTCCGGTGGCGCATCGAATAGATTACCTTAAATCTCTTCCGAAATTACAAATCTCGCTTTGCCTGTGCCGCTGTACAAGGACATGAACTAATCACAGCTCGGTACAGACCTTTGTTCATCATCACGAGCATAACTGTTTGTTCGTTTCACTGCTTGTCATTTTTGACATTACCGGCGTCATCACTATCATAGGATGCTAATCCGTTAACATGCACCAAGATCGCATTTTCTTTGGGAGCTTATAAATCGGATATACTATGTCTTTAATCCTTTTTACAACTCTGCGCGCACGATTCAATGTTTCTGAAATTTTGGCGACAGTCTACGTTGCCGCCAGAGACTGTATAACTAGACGCGGTCGCACTTTTGAAAACCGGACTTCTGCGACTTGATGTCATATCTGGTTTTTATTCTTATTATTAATTATTTTCGATCTTATTTATACGGTTGTTTGTTTTGTTTTCTATCGCTTGCAATCTCGATATTTTTCCTAACGTCACCATGGATGTCATGCATATTGAGCTTCTCGATGTAGCCTTCGCCCACGATGCTATCTCTGGGTTTAAACCCAAACTCAGGATCATACAGTAGACGTATCTCGCATCCCAACATAGCATATGCAGGGGTCTGTTCAGTTCTCTCATAAACCGAAGACCGATGGGCCAATAAAAATAGATGCAAATATTTGTCTCAGTCTCTCTGATGTTGAAAGACCACCTTGAAAAAGTACTTGCCCAAGATGCGGTTCATGCGCTCTACCATGAGTATTCTTTCGTTCTTTTGTAAGTAGTTTTCTACACAGTGTCCTATTTGTGTTCGCATAACTATCCCCACATCCGGATTTCCTCCTTCTGATCCTGTATGAATTACTCTAATGTCTCCACTACAAAAATCCCCCGTCTCTAGCCACCCAACTTTGCTGATCCCTACTATGTCTAATGCTAACGTATCTATTTCAATTTTCAAGTTCTCTAGCTTACCTACTTGCTTCATACTTTTGACATTCCACGCTCCGACTTGCAAAATGTTTCAGACTCTTTTTCTAAACTTCCGATCACATTCTCCGAAGTAGTGCCTTCCAGGGGATCCAAATGGGGGATTATTTTAACTCCGAAATCTTTTACCGCAGGGGATGCCATCATGTTACTTTCCATTTAAGTACAGTGTGTCCCAAATTGAATGTATTAAATGGGTAACTTAGTTGTTATTAAAGATACAATCAAACTGTGTGCGCAGTCATGGGCCAACTTTTTGAGATCAATTCAATGGTGAAATTCCAAATGAGCGATCTTCTTTTGTTTTCGAGTTATAGCTAAAAATTAATATTTTTAACAATTCTATTAATTCGTATAACTCGTTTGTTTTCAAAAACATCCAAAAATACTGTAGAAGTCTTTTATACAGTTTTTTACGTAGAATAGTGACGTACGCAAATATTTAATATTTATAACACCTTTGAGGTTATAATATAAATTTGCATTTTTTTAAATGGAAACCACAATTGGTTGCCGCTTTATTTAAAAGCCTTTTTTGACAGCTTTTCAAAAATATATAGTTTAATATAATAATTTTTTCAAATAGCCGATTTATTCCATGTTTTTGGTATAATGAAATAATTTATTATATTGGTAATAAATAGTTGGCCGCGTAAACAAAAGGTAAACACACTACAAGAGTTTATTATTGTACCACATCACATTTCTAAACAACAAAGTTTGAAAGCTAGAAGAGTACAATATCATAACTACATATATTACAAAAAATTAATATAACTACACCTTAAATTAAAAATTTCATCATCATTGGGTCTTCAGTCCTGAAACTGCTTAGACGCGTACCATCATTGTTTCTTATTCTGAACTAACCTACAGATTTCCCCGAAATTTGCACAGTCTGCATCTATCACTATCTGATCTAGGTCTACATCCACCTCTTTTTTCCTATCTCTGCTTGTCATACATCCCATACTATTCCCCAAAAATACCGTAGAACGTATTCTGCCCTTCTATTTCTCATATTTTTTTCCCAAAGATATCCTTGTTCCCTTACTGTTTCTATAACCTATTTGTTATTACATTTGTCAGTCCATCCTCAAACATCTGAAGTACGGCATTTCAAAGGCCGCTACTGTTCTTCTGTCTGCTTTTCAGACTGCTGGTATTTCGTAGGCATACTGTCTGTGCTGTGCTCCACACAAACGCTTTCAACAACTTTTTGTTCTATGTTTGTTGTCTTTCATCATAGGCGCCGTTCTTTCTTGTTAGATGCAATTGAACATTTACTGATTTAATATTTTTTCAAATATATCTTTTCGCACAGTGAACATTAGTTGCAGATATTTCACAACAAACAACTAGTTGTTTATAATAATCATCAGATTTATCTGCGCTTATTTTTTGTCATTGGGTTTCCTGTCTCAAAACTGGTTGGACATGTACCTGCACTTATTTCTTTTCTAAACTAACCTACATAGTTCCCTGAAATTCTCACACAGCAATACAGCTCGGTTCCCCTTATATTGTTTTCTAATATTATGCCCTATTTCACTGAGATTTATTGGAGGGGGTTAAGCAACCTGTGGCTGCCAAGATCCCCCAACACTTAGACATTTGCCGAAATAATAGTTTTCCAGTAAATGCTTTCACGCAGTTACCATTATTCGAGAATATTGCCCATCCAATGCTTGTAGTTGCTTATAATAAATATCATGTTTAAGTGCAGTTACTTTCCTCGTCATTAATTTATCCATCTTGGGACTGGTTGGATGCGTACCTCCATTGATTTCTCTTCTGAGCTAGCCTACACATTTTCCTGAAACTCCTACAGCCTACATCTTTCACTATCTGTGTGCAGTAGTCTAACCTAGGTCTACCTCTTCTTCTCTTTTTTCCTATCTCTGCTTCTAGTATATTCCGCACTATTCCCTCATGCCGTAGTATGTGGCCTATCATCCACATACTTCTTTCTTCTCCTACCATTTTTAGTACCTCTTCGTTCTTAACTTTGTCTGTCCATGATATCTTCATCATACGTCTGTAGCACCACATTTCAAAGGCTTCTACCTTTTTCTTGTCCGCTACTCCCACTGTCCAGGCTTCACAGCCATACAGTGCTGTGCTCCACACATATGTTTTGAGCAATCTTTTCCTTGTTTCTATGTTTGTGGTCTTTGAGCACAGTAGTTGCTTTTTCTTGTTAAATGTAGCACGACCTTGTGCTAATCTTTGTTTTATATATCTTTTGTGCTTTTCCCATCTTGCGTTATTTGGCTTCCTAGATAGCAGAAATCCTTAACCCCTTGTAAGTTCGTGTTACATAATTGTATTCTTGTTTTTGATTTTTTCCCTCCTTTGCATACTAGTACTTTAGTTTTACTTTTGTTAATTTTCATACCGTATCTCTCTGTTAGAACCGTTTCCATTTCATTGACAGCAGCTTCTAACTCTTCCTTGCTAGATGCTAATACCGCTATATCATCTGCAAATCTAAGCATATCAATTTTTTGTCCGTGCATAGTAATTCCAAATGTCTTCCTGCATTTGACAGTATTCATTGCCTCTTCAATGTACAAGTTAAAAATTAGTGGGGATAGGGAACATCCCTGTCTCACCCCTTTCCTGATGTTTACTTCTCTACGTTCCTGCTCTAATTCTATTACTCCTGTTTGCTCTTTGTATAAGCTATGTACTATCCGTCTATCCCTATTCATTCCAATCTTTTTGAGTATTTCGAACATTTTTTTCCATTTTACATTGTCAAATGCTTTTTCCAGATCTACAAACCCTATATACACGCTTTTCCCTTTTTCTATTGTTTTCTCCATTATCACCCTCAGAGCTAAGATAGCCTCCCGTGTTCCCCTGTTTCGCCTAAACCCAAATTGGTCTTCTCCTAATATTTCTTCAGCCCGTTTTTCCATTCGTCTTTGTGCAATTCTAGTTAATATTTTTGATACGTGTGCTGTCAAGCTTATTGTTCGAAAATTTTCACATCTATCTGCGCCTTTCTTTTTTGGTATAGTTACTATGATGTTATGTTTGAAATCTTTGGGTATATCGCCTGTCTCATACATATAGCTTACAAGTTGGAAGAGACGTTCTGTTTCTGCTTGACCAGCGGCTTTTAGAGTCTCCGCTTGCACCTTATCTGTACCCGGCGCCTTACCATTTTTGAGACCCTTTAATGCTATTTCAAATTCATCTCTAAGTATAGGATATCCCAAGTCATCATTTTCAATGTCTGATTCCTTTTCTAATGCAGTTAGTTCTTCTCCTGCATATAAATTCCTTATATATTCTTGCCATCTACCCACTTCTTCTACATTTTCTATAATGACATTTCCTCCCGTGTCCCTTATATTTTTGCTATACGTTTCTATATCCCTAAAATTGATTCTAATTAGTTTGTACGCTTCATTTGTCTTTCCTACTTCCATCTTAGTTTGTACCTCTTTGCACTTTTCATCAATCCATTGTTCTTTAGCTTTCCTGCATTTGCGAATAATTTCCCATTTTATGGCTTTGTATCTCTGTTTTTCTGTTTCGTCTGATTTATTTTTGTATTTTCGTCTTTCCTCTAATAAATTCAGGATATCCTTTGTTATCCATGGTTTCTTATTTACTTTTTGTGTATATTCCAGAATATCTCTGGCCGCCATGACGAGGCTGGATTTAATGTTATTCCATTCTGTTTCTACTTCCTTAGTATCAGATATTTTCCCGATATCTTTGAGCAATTCATTTGACCGTTTTTCGAATCTTTCTTGAATATCTTTCTCTTTTAGTTTCTGTAGGTCCAAGTGCCTTTTTCCGTTTCTTTTTTCCAAATTTTTAAATTTAAGTGCGGCCTTCATAATTACGATGTTGTGGTCAGTGTCTATATCTGCTTCTGGGTAGCTTCTACAGTCTTTTACTTGATTCCTAAACCGTTGTCTAACAAGAATGTAATCTATTTAATATCTTCCTATATCTCCTGGCATCTTCCACGTATATCGTCTTCTAGCATGATGTTGGAATAATGTGTTTGTAATGATTAAATTGTTCTTGTCGCAAAATTCTACCAGCCTATTTCCTATGTCGTTTCTAGTGCCTAAACCAAATAAACCTACTATCGCTCCTTCCCTACCCTCACCTACCACTGCATTAAAATCCCCCGTAATTATTAAATTTTCATGTCCTTTTACGTGTCTTAATATGTCTTCGATATCTTTGTAGATCGATTCTACCTCTTCGTCACTGTAGCTAGAGGTGGGCATGTATACTTGTATTATTACTGTGTTTACCGGTTTAGATTCTAATCTAACCATGAGTACTCTTTCATTCTTTTGTAAGTAATTTTCTACACAGTATCCTATCTTTTTCCGCATAACTATCCCCACACCCAAATTTCCTTCCTAGGCTCCCGTATAAATTACCCTGAAATCTCCACTCCAAAAATCCCCCGCCTCTGGCCACCGAACTTCGCTGATCCCTACTATGTCTAATGATAACCTATTCATTTCGATTTTTAGGTTCTCCAGCTTACCGACTTCTTCCCGACTCTTATTCTTAACTTTCCGATCGCATCCTCCGAAGTAGTCCCCTCCCGGAGATCCGAATGGGGGACTATTTTAACTCCGGAATCTTTTACCCCAGAGAATGCCATTATTTTATTATAATTTAGGTACGCTGTGTACTTGGGAGGTAATGTGGTGGTTTCCCGTTGCCTTCCACATCGCGGTAGTGTGTCTTAGACTGCCATACCGACCCCTATGATCTCTGCCAATCTAAGTACCGAAAGAGCCGCTGCCCTCTTTCGGGGACCTGTCTTAGTCTGGTTCTTCACTAACGACCCTACTACTATGGTTGGACCTGTAGTTTGGCTCTTTAGCTCATTAGAACACGCAAGCCATTACACCTGTTCTAGTAATCTAGAACTTCGGCAAGGTGCAGGTCCATTCGAAATGGATTAAAAATTTATCCACATATAAATAGTCTATAATCTATATATGTATACACAAATACACACACACTCACACACCTCATACCCACACACACACACACACAAGCACGCGCCCACTCATGCACGCACGTATGCGCACACACCCACACACACCCTCACCTACCCACACCCTCACACATAATATATATAAAACACTAGAACACCGATGGGAATACTACAATAGTTTTATTTACTGACAATTCAGAGATATTGTTCAAGCTGGCCTCCATTCTCTCTTAAACAAAGTTCGCATAGTTTTATTAAAGATTTAATAGAATTTAATAAATGAACCGCCTTAACTTTACGAAATGCTGCATCAACTGAATTCCACAATTCTTCAATACTATGGTGCTAGGTTTTATAGACTTCCTGTTTAAAAAAATTTCACAAGAAATAGTCAAATATCGACAAGTCTGGATATCTAGGCAGCCGCTGAACAGGTTCAAACGTACCCACCCATTTATTGGGATATTCTCTATTTAAATAATCCCGAGTTATTATAGCGTTGTGCGGTGGTGCACCATCTTGTTAGAACCACACTTGTTGTCTTTTTTCAAGAGGCATGTCCTCCAGTAATTCGTCAAGTTGGTATCCAAAATTTCAATATAGCGACCAGCTGAAATATTGTTGACGCCTTGTATGTGTTTGATAGGTATTTTCATTAGACCAGTGTCGATTGTTGTGTCTGTTGAAAATTCCAGCACTACTCACATGTGTTTCATCAGACCATATGATGTTATTTCCAAAATTGTTAGTAGCAGCACATTTACGAAGATACCATTGACAAAATCTCCTTCTTTTTTAAAAATCGTCCGGAAACAAACTATGTATAATTTTAATTTTATATGGTCAATATTTATTACGCTTCAATATTCTTGAAGCTGTTGATTTAGAAACACACATTTCCCTTTCAATTTTCCTACATGATGTTCTTGGGTTCGTTTCCACACAGGCTATGATTGCAACAGTAGTTTGCTCTTAATTAAAAACTGCATACTGTTTCGTTCTATGTTTGTCAAAACAGTCAAACTGGTGTTAATTATTATTATCTAACCTTTTACGAGTGTAAGGTGAAAAGTTCTCGGCCTGACACAGAGATGGCGTTCCAATCAGCAAAAATTTGTGCTTCCCGCCTGTGTGCACATATAATTAGTTCGTATGACAAGTTTCAACTTGCTATCTCAAGTAGTTTGTTTACACGAATTTTTTCAAGCATATGTCTTATGCGTGTTTCCTTAAGATGGATAAACTTTAATATCGTGCGGTCATAAAATTCTTCGTTTTGAACGGATTAACCTCTCAGGAAATTGATCCGAAGTTGACAAAAGTTTACGGAGACTCTGCCCCTTCCCTGTCAACCGTTAAAAAGTGGGCAGCTGAATTTAAACGTGGTCGCACGTCTCTCAAAGATGACCCACGTGAAGGACGACCAAAAACCACAACCACACCGGAAACGATCGAAAAAGTGCATGATATCGTGTTGGACGATAGGCGAGTGAATGTAAAGGAGATAGCTGAGACTGTAGGGATATCGGACAAAAGGGTGCGAAACATCTTACTCACAGTGTTAGAGATGCGAAAGCTCTGCGCACCTTAATCACGCTGCAGACAAAGAATTCCAACATCTGCGTACAAATATGGATTTGTGTGATTACGCCTCCAGAGGAATAATATCCCACGAGGTTAGTAATGCAATTCCAAAGCCACAAGCTTACAGGCTTAACGTGTAACTTCAACGCACAAACCAATACGGAATTTGCTTCACAATAAAGGTCTAGTGGAAAGATCACAAACGGAATAGCCAAGATAAACGAAACGACCATAAAACTCCACTAGAACCATACCAGACTGGACTCTTCAGCAGATAACGCCACACTCTACAAGATGGAAAAAGGAAATCAATTTTTCTTAACATACCAGCCAATCCTATTCAAGACTTGAAAGAATTATTGTAAAAACTGAAATTCAGTCTAATTTATCCAATACGCTTTTGACACAACACGAAATTACAACCACACCCAAAGTGAACTGTATAAGATTAGGATTGCACTACAAAACTAGAAAGTCACTAGCATTAAAATGCAAGAACAGAATAAATCAACCTCGACCAGTGGCGTACATACGAAAATGTAACAACACCTAACAGCTTTAAAACCCGATTATACATATGAATCATTAACGCTCGTATAGCTAATCATAATAACCTTTACAGTTATTCATTCAATAACATCACAAATACATCAAATAACTCCGATAAGTAAATTATTAAATTAAATTCCACATGCACGCTCATGCAAAATAATACCAGAACTGAAAAATAACAGGACTAAATAACCAAATTAACATTAAATTACTAACATTCACGTTACTTGACACAATGATAGAGAAGTGGATATAGATACATACCAGCATAATAGCAAATACATAAAATTTTTTACAATTAGACTTGCAATTTATTGCAACGTTATAACTCGAAAATAAACCCGTAACAGCATCTGCCGGAAAGGTGATGACCAACGGTTTTGGGATGCGAGAGGGATCCTGTTAATAGATTACCTTGAAAAAGGCCGAACAATTACAGGCCAATATTACTCAACGCTTCCTGACCAGCTGGATGCCAAAATTCGCGAGAAGAAAAAAATCATCTTTCACCAAGACAACGCACCTGCACACAGGGGTACGTTGGCGATGGAAAAATTGACGGATTTAGGGTACGACTTGCTCGGCCATCCCCTCTATTCCCATGATTTGGCGCCCTCAGACTTCTATCTGTTCCCAAACTTGAAGAAATTTGTTTCTGGAAAGCGATTCAAGTCCAATGAAGAAGTTGAGGGAGCAGTTGACGAATATTTTCACAGCCTTCCAGACTCTCACTTCCGGAAAGGAATACTGATGTTGGAGAAACGCTGGACCAAGTGTGTTGAAGTTAAGGGAGATTATGTCAAAAAATAAAATAATTTTTTTTACTAAAATTTGCAGTCTTTCATTGTAGGCCGAGAACTTTTCACCATACCCTCGTAAACATGTTAATATTTGGTTGTCATCTTTTAGGATACCTGTATTATTTACAAACGACATAGTAATATTATTTACTATTAGTTACACAATTACCTGTTAAAATATAAAGTTTTTTCTAATAGAAGAATTCTCGCAGACTCAATAAATGCAACTAGCATATTGTATTTTTCGTAATTTTCAAATTTTGCCATTTAGTAACAGACTAATGCTTCACTTACAAACTAACAATACAATTTATTGCATGTGCAATAGATATGATTGAAGCTCGTTGACGTTGGTTATACAAACAATTGTCGTTTTTTGTTTACCTTTTGTCTCGCGGCCAACTATTTATTACCAATATAATAAATTATTTTATTATACCAAAAACATGGAATAAATCTGGCATTTGAAAAAATAATTATATTAAACTATATATTTTTGAAAAGCTGTCAAAAAAAGCTTTTAAATAAAGCGGCAACCAAATGAGGTTTCCATTTAAAAAAATGCAAGTTTATATCATAACCTCAAAAGGGTTATAAATATTAAATATTTGCGTATACCACTGTATTCTACGTAAAAAATGTATAAAAGACTTGTACAGTATTTTTGGATGTTTTCGCAAACAAACGAGTTATACGAATTAATAAAATTGTTAAAAATATTAATTTTTGCCTGTAACTCGAAAACAAAAGAAGATCGCTCATTTGTGATTTCACCTTTGTATTGATCTCAAAAAGTTGACCCATGACTGCGCACATAGTTTTATTGTATCTTTAATAACAAATAAGTTACCCATTTAATACATCCAATTTGAGACACACTGTACGCTGTGTACTTGGGAGATAATGTTGGAAACAAAAAAAGTTTTACCTTCGTGAATATCATATAACAAATTGCACCTTTATATTTCCTAAACCCTTACCTGATATCACAAGGTCGAGAATTTCTTATTAACAATGAAAGCCCAAGGTAAAGTTGGATGGAAAACGACTTGAGGAAAAGAAAAACTCTTTAGACATAAATGGCTAGTAGAGTGTTAGCTCTGGGTAGATCATGAGCTTGGGTCATGGGTTGTCAAACGACAAAAATATAAAAAATGAGCGCCACCGTATTTTTCAATACAACAACCTAAAAAAATTAACTGTGCTTGTATTAGGGGAATGCGGAAACCTTATA
Organism: Platerodrilus igneus; assembly: GCA_036346225.1. Lineage (NCBI taxonomy): Eukaryota > Metazoa > Arthropoda > Insecta > Coleoptera > Lycidae > Platerodrilus > Platerodrilus igneus. The sequence goes on along the minus strand of JARFIW010000394.1, from coordinate 921,172 downwards.
TCAACACCACTAACATAGCCATAAAACCGGAATTTCACTCTTTTAAAACACTTACCAAAAATCTCAAATACCAGATGTCATACAGATGTCTCGACTTAACCTGTGAACAAACAAGTGCATAACATGGACACCGTTTGTATCGTCAAAAATATTTACCAAAAATAAAATAATAGAATTTAAGTTTCAAAAATATACACCCAGGATATTTGTTATCATTACACACAATTTCTGATCAGGAATGACCTGTAAGTTTTACTTGTATTTCAAATAATAAAAGAGTCATACAAAAATAGATTCTATTTGATTAAATTCCTTGATTTGTTTTAATATAATAATATTTTTTATAGAACAGAAATATAATAAGGATTTGTATTGAAAAACATAAAGATCTCTAAATTGAACCTTTCTTAATAAATTTTATGAAAAATTTGAGCTCTCTTAATAATTTATATTACATATTCTTCAGTCATAGTAGTACTACATTGACTTAACAATCAAATTTAATTACTTAAGTTCAGATAAAATAGCATGTTTCAACATAGAGTTAGTTTTACTTAATATGTATAAAAGAATTTGTCACGTTGATTAAGAATCAAAGTACATGACCTCAAAATTATTAAATATATTTTAAATTAGCGTAACATAACATGTGATGTCTAAATTGGACAGCTGAATATTTTTTTTTGACATTATATGCGACTGACAGCTTTTAGTTTAGTTAATGTTATCTGTTTGTGCAATAATTATGACAAGCAAACAGCATAGCCATTTTTAAAATTTATGCAATGTTATAAATTTATTACGGAATTCTTTCTTTCCTTAAACGATTTTTAAGTGACTTTAGTGTAAATAAAGTTTCAACCTTATATTTTCTTATTGCGATTTAAATAATAATGAAAGTGATTAAATTCTAAATAACACTCACGGGTAGAAATACACTCCGACCAAAAGAAATCGAACTATAACCTCAGCTGTCGGAAATTCCATTAACATCTGCGTTCTACGATGCACAAATAGAAGCCACGTGAATACGTACGAATTTATTGCTGGAATTTAGAGAATTCTTCTGAATAAAACATTATTTAACGAAACCAATTCCTCCTTAATTACATCCTATAAAATTTAGTATTCTAAATCCCAAACTAAATTTTCTTTTCAACATTAAATATTTTTCCGAGATATTACTTATATGATATTGCTTATATGATATTGCATGTTTTAATGATGAGGGGAAGCTTCTATCTCCTTTGGCCTGCAGGAAACAACTGAGCTGCTCTAGGTGGAACATATAAATGAATACCATCACGCTAAAGCCGCTAGGAACAACCTCCAGACACGAAAATTCAATCAATTAAAAATTCTTTTTCGAACCGTGTTACAGGCCACGTGCTAAGACACGACCATCTTGACTTTACTACGCCGCTGATAGCAGCTTACCTCTGCAAACGCTGATAGCAAAGTGATCGAATTGACAACTCGATGAAGTTTAGTAACGAAACTTAGACCTCAAAAGTAAAGGAATCTATATGCTATTATAAGTTTTATGTATTATTTTTATTGTACGGAAATTTACAAATTATATTTTTATATTATTGCTGTTTTATTTTATATCAATAGACGAAGTGTAACTACGTAAAAAAAATACGTTACAATGCTTCCTGTTGCTTTCCACATCGCAGTAGTGTGTGTTAGAATGCCATACCGACCCTTATGACTTCTGCCAATCTAAGTACTGCAAAAGTCGCTGCTCTCTTTCGGGGACCTGTCTTAGTCTGATTTCCCACTAACGACCCTACTACTTTGGTTGGTCTTGTAGTTTGGTTCTTTTGATTACTGGAACTCGCAAGCCATTACATGCGTTCAAGGTGCAAGTCCTTACGATAATAAATAATATTTTTATGCAGTTGGAAGAATAAAATACAAAATGTTTAAACATTATTTCCTGATGATATAAAGAGAATTTACAAAACATTGGTACGTTACAGGTACAGTTTTAGGTATAAGGTATTTTTATCACATAAAATATATATTTTTCTCGATAATATATATTTCATATGTACTCCACGAACTTGAGCTTGAGCACTATATGGTCAATTTTGTGCCTAAGAATATGTTAAAACACCTGTTAAAAAATGATCATATTTGGGGCTGTTTCCAAAGAAATTTTTTTAAAAACTCTACTGAATGATTTTACAATGAGATATTGCGGGGACCTATAAAAATATAGGAGCGTATGGACTATAAGCAATTTAGCAATTAAGTCCATTGAAAATAATCCTATAACAATTCCCTTCCTTTTAACGAGCTAATTAATTTTTTACCGATAAAACGACACAAAAGAAAGCTTTGAATGAGTGATTTTGCTTGTACTTTTAACTATTATATTGAATTTTTAGTGTTTTGTTATTTTATTAGTTTTGCACTTTCTATTTATAATTTTTTTGAAGTCGTTATTAAATTATTTTGCAGGTATGTTAAGCACATACACAGTTTCAAAACTACATGTAAGGATTATTAGCATTTATTGAAATTTAATTTATGCGATACGTATCTAACTATGTATTAATTTTTAGCTACACCTTTAAGGAAAGAAGGCGTAAGTCAAAAAATTTTAATTACTGTGAAACGTAAACTTAATTTAACACTTATTCAAATTTGATATTAATTAGAAAACTTTCTAGAATAATTAGCTTAGAAAATATTAATTCTATCGGGTATCTAAATAATTATTATGACATGAATATTTACGTATAAAATAAAGTTTCATTACAGTTAATAATAAATAAAAAAAGTAACAAGTCAAAAATTTAAGGATAGGTTCCTTTAAATACTTAACCTATAATTTACAAAAATGTATCTTGGTGCAGTTACTGGAAATTCTGGTTTCAAACATTAATTAAATATAATCACGTCTTGAAAATAAGCTAACAAATAAACTGTATTATATTACTTTCATAATTAAAAGATGCTACATGATAATGTGGTAAAAATTAATTATCAGAGTCCATTATTTCTGAAATTAACTTTTAAGACAAGGGGTCACTGACTTCCGAAAAGAGAAAAACGCGATTGCCCTAAATGCAATTTAATATCGTACGCATGGTTGGTTATTGAAGTTAAAGTTTATCTTACGACTTACGGCATATCTTAAGGTTCTGGTTACCTGTATAAACCAAATAATTTAACGAGTTCGGAGACAAACTTGAGTATTTTCACATAATAGAAATCTTGTATGTATTGAAGCGCACGCTATACGTCTGCGGTTTCAAGAGATAATGTGCGCTTTCTTCTCAACTATTCGTGAAAGTACACATTTTTAAAAGACTAAATCTTCATTTCGGAGTGTAAAATATCTACACCTAAAACGTTGTTACTTTGATAAACCACAAATTTGGTGATAGCACCTTAACAGGCACTGTCTGAATTTTCTCTTTGTGCATTTCTTATAAAAAATGGGAAATTTTCAAAAAACGGCTACAACTTACCCGAATTATTATATTCCGATATTATAACACATAAACATAGCACAATATAGATAACTATCCAATTTACACTGACGTTTTATTCTCGTCTCCGAACTCGATAGAATCGCGTTTTGTATAGAAGTATGTATTTGTAAGCAGGTATAACCAACACACTGACCGACTTTCGAACAGCGGCATTCCCTAAAGGTGAGAGCTGTGACGTCATTTCGCAGCTCACAACCATACGTGAAACACCGGAGACGTAATGATAATGTGTATCATCTCGTACTACCGGAAGTAACAATATTAAATAGATATATCTATTAGGATTATAAAGAATATTATACTACAAGCAACTGGAATACGGGTCCCGGTTTAAAACGATTTTAGTAGTCATCCTCGGTGAGAAGCTGTTTCGCTAACAATACAGAAAGTTCAATATGCTTCGTGGTTCATAATTACATACGCCGTATGCGTTATTTGAAATGTAGGATAATAAAGGTTAGGATATACTTTTTGTAATGCGAACACAAATTTCTTGATTATTTGCTCTTTATTTAACCATCCTTTTTTCAAAGATTTGCGGTGTTTAAATTATGAGTCATTTTTAACCTTTCCAACGAACGGTGATACTTTTACTTATTTTATTTGTAAATAAATTAGGTGAGGATGTTTATTAGAGCTTTACAACGGTAAGAGATTGCATAAAACAGTTACAGAAAACGGATCTGATTTTGTTATTTCTAAACCTTGATTATCCAATATAGTACCAGCTACCACTTATTACGCTCGAGAAATTCCTTGTGTTTCTTAGAAAATTTAAGCAAATTTTGTTTATTTGAATAGTATTTTATGTAGAGTACTAAGCAATGCCGTAGCAACCATTTGTAGCACCCGCACCCTTGAAATGATTTTTGTCGTTGCTCCTCTCTGGACGGAAAGTGACCAACTACGAAATCGCTTACACTGCCACTAAGCAAACATAGGACCCGGAAAATATGTGAATTAATTTCCAACAACAACATATGGAACCAATCAGAAAGCGATTTATTCAAAGTTCACTGCGGAAACAAAGCATTTTTAAACAAATTTAAAATTCCATGGTGTGTGTTATGTCATGTCATTGTTAATTAAATCTTTTAAAATTATTAAAATTAAAAATACAATAATGCCATTAATGTTGAATATTAATAACCTAACCTTAGAAATATTTCAGTTTGACAATTAAAAGCTTTCTACGTTGAGTGTACTTCTTAGCAGGCAGCGACACCAAGGACACACGTTTCAAGTCCTGTTTGCTTGTTGGCACTATACCTAAAAGAAGTTTTTAAACACAATGCAGTTTTCCAATGTAGCTTATGGTCTTATCTTCAGGGGTGGGGGGTCAGTGGTGTAGTTGGAATGCGTGCGACTACTATGCCCAAGGTCCCGGGTTCAAATCCCGACACGGTCCGCACGAAAAATGTTAAGCGAGCATTTTTCACAAAAATATGAGTAGGTAGTTTTTAACAGTTCTGCCGTCACATTTCCTCCAGCATCCACATTTCCTCATACATCTGGACCAAATTTACATCTAAATTCCCATAAGGAGGAAATGTGGAGAAAAATCTCCTCCTTGCTCCCTCCTTGCTCTCCTCCTTGCACGGACACCCCGACATCAACCATTTTTATTACGTCACGCCCGTCTTCTTTCCACCCGCGAGATAAATCTTTCTCCACATTTCCACCTACGAGATAAATCTATATTGTTTCGTATCAATTAATATTAGATTTTTCTCAGCTATCTCAATTTCTAAGAATTTTTCAGATAGCATCATCCCCCAGGAAACTACCCTCATTTTAAGATTTTTTGTTGGTAGCGATTTTTGGCCATCCTTATAAATTTTTTAGCTATGTGATACGCCAAATTAGTCTAGAATTTTACCCACAATCCGAATCTGTAAACAGATTTGAAATAAGACCACCTCTTACCGTTTTACACACATACCTTCTATCGAGCATACCGCCACCGCACCACTACTCGCTTTTAATGTCATTCCATACTTTCTATCTTGTTAGCTCATCTTTCGAGATAAATATATCTTGTTTGGTATCGATTAATATTAAATTTTTCTCAGATACCCGAATTTCCAGGAATTTTTTAGATTGCATCATCTCTCAGGGAGCTACCCTCATTTTAAGATTTTTTACCAGCAGCGATTTTTAACCGTCCTTATAAATTGCTTAGCAATAGGATACATCAAATTAGTCTAGAATTTTACGCAAAATCCAAATCTGTAAATAGATTTAAAATCGAACCACCCTTTACCGTTTTACACACATACCCTCTAAATTATAACTTTTCTGCAGCTCATACCTAAAAGAAAATTTAAAACCATTCTTAAAACTTTTTATTAGAGACAATTTTTACTAATACAGTTTAAATTTTGTAAACCACATTTCTAAATACACATTCACAATAGTTATTCTTAACCTAGAACTCCTCACATCGGCTTATACTTATTAATATTTATTTCTAAATAGAGCACCTTTTCCAAAGACCAACAGTACATACGTGTTTAAAATTTCTCTGATTTTGTTCTCATGGTTTCGCTTAAAACTTCGTACATATTTCTCAGATTACTAAAAGACGTTATAACAATATTTTTTGTGTTAAAGGATATCACATCGGTAGTCTCTTCCCCATTTTTTGTATGCCACGGTCTAATCTTCTGTAACTGATCTCTAGAAAAAACGCTGCGAAAATGAGGGATGTTAAATGCGTAGTTCCTTATATCCACATCGTGAGAGCTCTTCGAGGTAACTTGCTTAATTTTTTGATACTTTTTTACAAATGCCACGTCCCTGTTTGTACGGCTTCAAGAATAATGCGGTGCCTAGAAATTGTGTATTTTTTATATATGTAAAATCACCACAACGCTATGCTATCGGCTACCTAGTTTCAGTTACTTTTTCAAGGTCGTGGTGCCGTCATAGCCTTTTATAAATAAAGAACAATGTAATACTATCCTGAAATTTTTATTCTGACATTATACATAACAAAATTTAAAAATATTTAATGCCAAGCATGGAGTCATTTAAACTTAATTTTAATACAAAGTTATACACAGAAAACAGTCCTTTCTTTTTGTTTGTTTGGAGTGTTTTTAATTTTATCTAATTTTATTCGCAGCTTAAAATTTAAATCGACACCCAAGTCCTCTATCCTCTAGGTTTTCGAATTGTAAAATGCACCGAAGTTTGCCTCTGTATTATAAAGTCTTTGATTCCACCGACAACCAAATCCATTCCAACGTGTAATTCTTACAGTTTGTGACAATCTTTCAATCGCGGCTCTCCCACTATATCCTGCATACGTATCTTGTTAGCTTGATTGACATCTTCTTGTCGGTATTGAAAGGAATCCTTTTTCTCCCACTCACTGTCGCGTAGTTGCATGTCCACCACCTTTGGGAATATATGGTTGTTACAGGTTGTAAGACCCTCGGTTTTAAATGATCCGAAAGGTTCTTTACTAGGTAAATATACAATGTTTAGCAAAACCCCTTTGCGTGTTGTGTACGTCAAGGTTACGAAACCCGCATTCCATTGTTCGTATATGTTATCTGCCATTTCGATAAATACGTTTTTAGAATAACCTTTTAAAAAGTATACGGATTTAGTAGCATTCTTTTCCGCAAGAACGCCTACATAACTAAAAGAGCTTTTTTTTACTAACCACAAATGCATATAGCTTTTAGAGACCGGATGTATCTAATTCAGTCCATCGGCACATATAATAATCTTTTAATTCTTTCTCATTTTCTCTAATAAGGTGTTTTTTGTCTAACAAATCTTTGTATTGTTCACGTATTGTTGCAGTGTTTTCCATGTAGTCCAACTTTCGCCTTTTTGTATCTATTTCCTCTAATACCAACTGTCTTTTTCTTGCACTTACAGCGTATGGCATGCATAATGGGGCAATTTTCTTTAGCGTAAACGGATAGAGTTTACCACCAATAGTTGCGCGTTGTCGTACAACCTCTGGACGAATGTTAAGCGTATCTATCAACCCCAATTCCAAAATGATTATTTCTTTTGGAATTGTAGAATATGGTGTTGCAGATTGTGTAAAATATGTACTACCTGCTTTAATGTAGCACTCATGTAAGATTTATTTTATCTTGGCTATCTTCCTGCTCTACTATCTCCAAATAATTTACAGGTAAATAGTTAAAACTAAAAGCCGAAAGCACATACTTTATCAATTTTTCCCTTTCCTCTGGTTTTTCGGACAACTTAATTTGCAAGCCAGTCAATTTCTTTGTATTGCTATTCCCCCAATACACGTACTGTAGTAGGTTATTATACACTAAAAAGCAGCTTTTTTGTAGATTGTCCGATAGCTTACTCCACATTTTGGCAAGTGGTACCGAGTACATTGGCGCCTTTAGGAAGTATAACTTAATATTTTCCAATAAGGTTAAACAGTCTTTTAAGGGGTTATACACTCGTTCCGCACTGACATAGCTTCCAATTGTATAGTTGTATATTGTCGCTTCCAATCGCGTAATACCACGTTCTTTGGCCAAAGTAGACGCGAATGTTTCCCTTAAACGTGCATTTGGACAACGTAAAAAATCTAGTTTATGATTGCCAAGTTGTTTATTAACACCAGGACTTGTAATCTGACACACAAATTTGTTGTATATCTTAATTCTTGCATTGGTTGTTAGCCATGTTAAACAATCGATTCCCACAGTTTTATCGTTGTCAACTATAATATTGCAGTTTGCTTCCAGTGGAGCATTGGAAAATTATATGTAGGTATGTGTAAGGGGGCGGCTCCGTGGTGTAGTTGAGATGCGTGTGACTTCTATGCCCAAGGTTTCGGGTTCAAATCCCGACACGGTCCTCTTTAAAAACTTTAGGCGAGCATTTTCCACAAAAATACGCTCTCGTTCGGATGCGAGGTAAAATGGAGGTCCCGTGTGCGAGTGTTGTCACGCACGTTAATGATCCCTACCTTGTTTCGGACAGCAAGGGTTCGGCAAAATTAAAAATTTTTCAGGTAAAAAAAATCCTCTTCCTGGCCAATGTAGTACCTTCGGTTGGAGCATTGGAAAATCACATATAGGTATGTGAAAGGGACAGCTCCCTGGTGTAGTTGGTATGCGAGTGACTACTATGCCCAAGGTTCTGGGTTCAAATCCCGACACAATCCGCTTGAAAAACGTTAGATGAGCATTTTTCACAAAAATACGTCCTCGTTCGGATGGGAGGTAAAATGGAGGTCCGTGTATGTGTGGTCAGACACGTTCAAGATCCTTACCTTGCTTGGCACAGCAAGGCTTCGGCAAAATTCAAAATTTTTCAGGTAAAAAAAACCACTTCCTGTAATAAAAATATATCTATTACACAGCTCCACATAAAAAATCAAAATTTTGTTTGCCGAGACCTGATGCACCGTACTATATGTAATCGAGCATGCCGAAATCGAATCCGGGTCCAAATAATCCCACACGTCATATCTTTTCCTAGCCTCAAAATAGGCTAAAAGTTATTAAATTCAATAAAAATCCAAATAAAACTCCCTAGCCATATATTCCATCAACCTCAAAATCTTAAAACCCCATAATCTTAAATCTTATAACTCTAAAAATCAATAACCCTTAAACCCCATAACCTAGTGGAAAAGAAACTTATGAGCGTTCAAGCAGCGAAAATTAATATGCTTCAAACAGTTATATTCTTTTACATTCTTTTACCCTACAATCACGTAATCTTAAAATCCCATAATCCTAAAGCTCATAAACTTAAAAGCCCCATAACCCTATAATCCCATAACTCCATAGATGACGAGTCAGAAGGGTCATTTTATCAACGTTTAAAAAACAGTTTTTGTGCGTTTGCAATCTAAGGCACCTCCACGTCGTTGACGGTAGGCAACGGAGCTAGTCTGTGACCCACAGAGACCCTGGATAACGGCGTTTATGCCGTCATATCAAACACACGAAAAAAATTTACGTTGTAGGGAGTCAGATACCCAATATCGGCAGTTGGTCAGGGTGAGCAAACGAGCTCGCAGACGTTGTCATCATGTGACCGCAATTCTATAGAGATGTGTATCTTGGCCTCTACAGAGTTTACAGTTTCAAGACGTAACACATCCAAAATAACTCATTGACAACATGAACAAAACGATCAAAACAAACAGGATCAATTCTGTTAGGTTTGTGGTATGTACGCACCACCGAACGTTCGTAAAAACATTACTGATCTTGCTTGTACTGCATACGGTACTGGTTTGCAAATGATATGTCGAATCAAGATTAAAAACTGGGTTCCACATATCATGTGTGCAAGCTGCTATAATATGATAACCTCATGCTATAAACAAAGGACATCTGATTTGAAATACTCCTCATTTGTGGTATGGTGCATGCCGGATACAAAAGATAATTGTTTTTTCTGTTTGACCACTACGTGTGGATTTAATACGAAAAATAAATCCAAAATCTAATATATGTATACACGTTCAATGATTCCGCTATCTTGATTCGTGCATCAAGTAAATTGGATGTAGCTTAGGACTCGGTGGTGCCCTCTTTAGTGTTTTTCTAATTTTAGTTTCTATAGAATGTCGTATATAGATACCTTTTGAAGACCCACGACCATATCTTATTGCCCTACCCAATAATAGACCCCTAGATACGTCAGTAGATTGCATTTTCTTTAATTACTTTTCTTAGGAAAGGGTTTTTGTGGTTAGTTACCCACCCACTTCAGGGCGAGATTACAAATTACGTTTTACTAGCGCTCGCAACGTGGGGATGAGACAAAAAATATTGATTCACTGGCATTTCTTTAGTAATGTTTTGTTTTTCTCCTTCACTTTGTTTTACTGGCTTTGCCTTGTTTCACTTGCTCGATTTGTTTTACTGGCTTGATTTTGTTTTACTAGTTCGATTTGTTTTACTGGCACGTTTAGGTTTACTGGCTCGATTTTATTTCACTGACCCGATTTTGTTTCACTGACATCGCAATGTTGCGTGAGACTAGGTGAGACTCGTAATGAGTTCGTCGCTCTAGCAGTGCGTTAGTCTAGGCCAAATCCGTGGTGAGTTGGTCGCTCTAGTAGTTTACATCATTCTCTAAGTGGAGAAAACTGTAGTTTTTAGGAAGTTGGTCTAGGCGTGACTTGTGGTGGGTTGGTCACCTAGCAGTTCGTTAGTCTAGGCGAGACTCGTGGTGAGTTGGTCGCCCTAACAGTTTACATCGTTCTCTACGTGTCAGTGAATATTGTAAGACTACATAGTCTTAAAAACATTTTTATATTGTTAACTTAAGGTATATAGAAATTATAGATTTTTATTAATAAAATAGTAATTTGTGTAATAATTTTTTTAGAAACATATTTAGAAATGGAAAACCGAAACGCGTCATATGTGATAAATTAAAATGATAGATTGGGCAGTTTCATTTTATTACTATAACAAACACCATATAACTAAGATAATGCTAAATGACTAAATACTTACATAATTAATTAAAGCTTCAGTTGCTTGCTTAACGGTTTTGCAAATGCAAAAAGCTTTGCATCTTAATATTTGTAAAAAAAGATTGGTTAATACGGTACTTAAAACGAGTTCTAACGCATATTTTACATACAAAAAATGTATTTAGTATTTTAATTAATGAGGACTTTGTTGATAAATACAATAACTTAGTATTTTATATCTTAAGGATCGAAACTCGTTTTTATTAAGTATTACATGAAAAATTATTAAAGTTCGCGATTGCTCTGTATCCTAATAAAATATAGATTTAATATTTTCAATAACTAACGTACCTATTTTAAAATAAAACTTGTTTTACTAAGTAATCATCAACGATTGAAATAAATTATTTTAAAATTTGGGCTTTCTAAGTTTATATCCGTTTTATGATCTTTTTCCACATTCTGCATTGGATTTTTAATTACACGATTAATAAGGGCTTCTTTCTATGTTTTGTAATGACACGAATATAATGAATAGCTTTGCATTTTAATAGCAAACAAGTACGCTTATATTATACAGGGGTGGAATAATTAAAAATATACTGTGTTACTCTTTATTTGCCCCTTTGATCAATCAAGCACCTATGATGTGAAATGTTAAGTTATGGATTTTTTTTTGCCTCAACTAGCTGACTCAATTAAATAAAGCAATTCTACAATACATAATATAATGATTAAACATTTACAACTTCTAAAATCTTCCCCTTTTCAGAATATTTACATATATTAGATTTAAGAAATTGAAGCCAGCAAAACTAGCCTTTTTGCTTATATTTAGAGACCTTTTGAAACGTTTCAAGATGCCTATTACCTTTTCATAAATTGACCAATGAAACTACTGTGTTTTGTTGACTTTTACAGATACGAAAAATATTGAATTAAAAGAGTTTTCAGTAATAAATTATCAATATCGCTAACCTAGAAAGGTTCTGTAGTTCCTCTGCATCCCCCAAGAGTTTTCGTGCCCAGTCTGAATATTTAGAATCGAATTTGGAAGTCGACATCAAAAACAAAATACTCTCCAAATCGTTGCTAGAGTCCAATTCAATAAAAATCCCATTTAAATTTCAGTTTGAATATCAGTAATAAAAAGATTTTCCATGTCCGTAATTAACAAGACAGTAATAGAACATTTACCATGTCAGTATTTAACAAGATGTAATTACCAAGAAGTAATTAACCTGAAGTAATTAACCAGAAGTAATTTACCAGAAGTAATTAACCAGAAGTAATTAATCAGAGCCCCGTTTTATTTATGTTAGAAATGTATTTTTATTAAGTCGTTGTTTACTTACGTCTATAGTAGATCGGCTCACACTTGCACAATTCGTACACTTTTCAAAATGATTTTAATTTACTTTCGTCTCACTGGTTACGTAAATAATTTAACACTTCCGAGTATTGTCGTAGCCCAGTTTAAAATGCATATTAAACTCGTCACTCAATTCTTATCGTATTTAAAGCCGTACCTCTCTTTTCCATTCGTTTATTCACGTGTTGCGACGACACCTTTTGCCTTTATCTTTGTGTATTCCGGGAATTTTACCAGTTGTATAGTTCAAATATTTGAATGAATGCTTGACTTGTCACGTATTCATTCACATATCATGGCATTAAATTGAGAAATCCACTTTCCGTTCTTAAATTACGTATTCAGCGTTTATTACTTATTCCAATCTAAACCAAAATAATCAGGTGCTTGTTTATTTCCTAGTTAATATTGGATTTTTGAACAAATGTAATTCTTTATGTCACGTACGATTTTCAAATAATGCATAATTTAGACTGCGTGTACGATGATATATTTAACGCACTTGTTAAATATTTATCAAGCCAATTCATATAGGTTTCCCGTTGATTTAATTTTGATGCATTCTGTTGCGTTTTGCATTTACAAATCTTATCTTAACTTGTACTTACTCTTGAATATTTCTATCTTCTTATGCATTTAAGCTTATGTATTTTTATATACAGTGTGCTCTCAACTAACAATATGTATAGTGACCTATTTACTCTTATAATATCTGTAATTATGTGCTTTTGTCAACTGGAAGTTGCTTTTATTTATTCTACGATCCCTGTAGCTTAACCTACCCCTAAACTACTCTATAATTATAGCAATATAAATATATATATATATATATATATATATATATATATATTGCTGTGATATTTTTCCAGTCCCTACGATGTTCTATTAATTTTTATTTTTAGCCCCACGTTTGAGCATGTCATAAAATACTGTGTTATCCCCTTGAAAGCTTTTATTATTATTTTATTTTAAGCCCCACGATTTGGGCGTACATAAAATGCTGAGTTATTTCAGCGCCACGATTGGGTCTATGATAAAATGCTGTGATATTTTTATATTTGCCCCTTTGATCAATCAAGCACCTATGATGTGAAATGTTAAGTTATGGATTTTCTTTTCCTCGACTAGCTGATTCAATTAAATAAAACAATTCTACAATACACAATATAATGATAAAATATTTACAACTTTTAATATTTTCCCCTTTTCAGAATATTTACATATGCCAGATTTAAGAAATTGAAGCCAGCAAAACTAGCCTTTTTGCTTATATTTAGAGACCTTTTGAAACGTTTAAAGATGCCTATTACCTTTCATAAATTGATCAATGAAACCACTGTTTTGTTGACTCTTACATATACGCAAAATATTGAATTATAACAGTTTTCAGTAATAAATTATATCAATATCGCTAACCTGGAATGGTTCTGTAGTTTCTCTGCATCCCCCAAGAGTTTTCGTGCCCAGTCTGAATATTTAGAGTCAAATTTGGAAGTTGACATCAAGTCCAAAATGCTATCCAAATCGTTATTAAAATCCCATAAGTTGATCCAATTTAAGATTCAATTTGAATATCAGTAAATAAAAGATTTTCCATGTCCGTATACTTTCGTATCACTGGTTACGTAAATAATTCAGCACTTCAGAGTATCGTCTTAGCCCAGTTTAAAATGTATACTCAACTCGTCGCTCAATTGTTATCGTATTTAAAGGCCGTACCTCTCTGGTTTTTCATTCGTTTATTCACGTGTTGGGACGACATCTTTTGCTTTTATCTTTGTGTACTCTGGGAATTTTGCCAATTGTATAGTTCAATATTCGGATGAATGCTTGAGTTGTCACGTATTCATTTACATACCATAACATTTAATTGAGAAATCCCACGAATTTCCGTTTATTAAGTCACGTATTCATTCCTTATTGCGTATTCTAATCTAAACCGAAATAAATTTGGTGCTTGTTTATTTCCTAGTTAATATTGGATTTTTGAACAAATGTAATACTTTATGTCGCGTACGATTTTTAAATAATGCATAATTTTAGACTGCGTATACGATGATATATTTAACGCACTTGTTAAATATTTATCAAGCCAATTCATATAGGTTTCCCGTTGATTTAATTTTGATGCACTTTATTACGTTTTCAAAACTTATCTTAACTTGTAACTACTCTTGGATATTTCTATTTCTTATGCGTTTAATCTCATGTATTTTTATATACAGTGTGCTCTCAACTAACAATATGTATCGTGACCTATTTACTCTTATAATATCTGTAGTTACGTGCTTTTGTTAACTGGAAGTTTCTTTTATTTATTCTACGACCTCTGTGACTTAATCTACCCCTAAACTACCTTATAATATATATTGCTGTGATGTTTAAGCTCTAACTACTCGAACCTCTCCGTTGGGAAGCCATAAATGCTGTAAGGATTTGCCTGTATACTCGCCCTCTAATTTGTGCCGCTGTTGGGTTGACATAAATGCTGTGAGGGTTCCGTTCTTTACTCGTGCCCCACACTTTGTGCATCATAAATGCTGTTATCCTTCTTATTGGAAGGGTTTCAAAATTTGTGTCCCTGCTATCTGGAAGTCATAAATGTTATGAAGTTCTTAAAAATCGCCCTCGGCTGCCCCACACTTCTCTTCTACTAGCTAAACCTTCTTAAAATTTACACAGACACCTACCTGTTAAATCTAAAAACTCCCGCTCACTATCACCATGCTGAAGCCTAAATAGAAATTCACACCCTACGATCACACACTCAAAAATAACTCGATTCCCAAAATATATCACACTTTATTAACGTGAGATCAATATTACATTTTCCAAAAAATATCATTTCTTTATGTACACTCGTATTGTCAACAATTTCATAATAATAATAATAATAATTCAGATCGATAACCATTTTAAACACACATTTTTAATTAAAGCAAGAAAGCGTTTCTCATACCTTACGTTAACCCTTTGTCTTATCATGAGCTCATAGTAAAACTCTATAAATGTGCATACAACTTTACTGCACTACCAAATATCAAATAAGCCCTCTATACCTCTTTACAACATCGCATGGTTATCTGTAAATTAATT
Organism: Platerodrilus igneus; assembly: GCA_036346225.1. Classification (NCBI taxonomy): domain Eukaryota; kingdom Metazoa; phylum Arthropoda; class Insecta; order Coleoptera; family Lycidae; genus Platerodrilus; species Platerodrilus igneus. The sequence continues at coordinate 905,760 of JARFIW010000394.1, read as the reverse complement.
AATTATTCTTGATTTTCAAAATTAAATTTCAATTTCTTCTTAAAGTTTCATAAATTTTAGTTCATAAAATGTATAACAGTAGAAAACACACTAAAACACAAATCAAAATAATCACAAAAACCATGTAAAATATTCACCACTCAATGTTCTATATAATGGCCTACCTGGTAGCTATCTGGTGAATGTTGTCCACCAGCTAGCCCTTGGAGATGCTGCTGTCCAATAAGTCCTCAGTCCATCAAACAACTCCCCGGTCGAATCACCATGTCTGCCGTTACTCCAAACTATCTCTCCATAAACAATATGCAACCATAAACTTGGAAATTTTACTCCTTTTATTCCAAATTAAATTTAATACCCAAAAATCATTGCTTTCATCATCCAAATAATGTTAATTTTTACTAATTTTGTGCATTCCAACAACACAATAACAATTTGTTTGTACTTGCATACAAGATTAACTTTCACTTAAATAGCTTTTAAATAACTTTTCAGCAAACTGTACTAATTCACTTGAAAGTAACCAGATGTGTCACGAATGACTGATGAAATTAAAGAGAGCGAGGCCCCCGTTCGAAAATGGTTAAATAGCCACAAATTCACTCCTCCCCCCTGTTTCTAAATCGCACGTACAATTCGTACCCGTTTCCACAAATCTTAAAATTGTTTGTTAACCGTCTCGTATTCCAGCGAAAAAGATCTAACGGATCTCGGTTTCGCGTGAATTTCGATAACGAAACACACATATACTCGGTAAAACGTCTTTAACTGTCAACTGCCACTTTCATTCCACGAAATTAGCCTCAACGATTCAGTTCATTCCCACTACTTCCACGCCTTAAACTAGAACAAAACATCTTTTATCTCGCTTGTACCTATAACTTCATTTCACTTATATGCCTCCGCCAGCTGAATATTCGCCCTTCTTAATCTAAACCTGTCGCACGTATATGTATATCCTCCAATCACCTTGTTTGGCTCCTTTTTCTTGCTTTCAACCGACGCGTGCCATGCTTATAAAGTTCCTTGAAATTATTGATTTTCTTCCCCCGCTAAACTAAATTTGTTCAAGTCTTCCTATAATACTAGCTCTGTGATTAACTCTATGCCTCTCGCTTGTATGCATACGTTTTTGTTCCATCTTGGTTTTTTCATCACAGTTGTCTCTGGCTCCCTCCTATACTAGCTCCAGAATTAAAATCGATATTGTAACAAACATATTGCGTCTGTCAGATTTATGTGGTTTTGGTTTGTCCCTGTTGCAAATTGGCTACGTTAATTCTAACGGTCGTCTGTTTTCCTGTAACCTATTAAAACTTGTTTGTGTCAATGTTATCTAGAAATATATCTCCCCTTGCTATTTTGCTTTGCTTTAAAACGTTTGGGTTTTACTTTTGAAAAATAAGACTGCTATTTTAACACATATTCAACGCTTTTATATTCCCTTATAATACTTAACTATAAATTAAATATGCTATACTTTAACCCCATTATTATTAATTCTTATGCCCTATATTTAAATAAATACCATATTACATCATTTCTAGCTAAATATGACTCAACTAAATTAATCCTACATTATTATATATTACATGATCTCTAAAATAATTGTTTAAAATATCTTAATTTCCTAAATGACTAATTTGATTTGCTAACGACCTATGATTCTAACTTCTAGCTTAACCTATGCCCTTATGTATTCCCAATGAACCCTTAATTACACGATAATATATTGTTGTGATATGGTAGCAATAACCCGGTGCGCCCTTTTTGTGAAGTAAAAAGGTTAAAATTTTTATTCTGTCAATTTTGATTTTTAACTTAATTTTTAATTACTTTGGCTAGTTCAGTTTTTAATTACGCACGGAGCTTGTAACAGTACGACAAACAAAGCCTTTAAACTCTCCTTCTACCTCCTCTTACTTTAAGTCAAAACACCATTAAACACAATTACTATAATGTCTTCAAAAATATTTACAATTTATAGAACGTTAAATAGCACATGTTTTTAATAATTGTATCAAATTCTTTTAATTATTATAATTCCCAAAATTACACAAAAGTCAGCAAAAATCTCCCTTATTATTATTATTTGAATTATTAGAAACGCCATGAACGTTCAATAAACTTCTTTCATATTTACGTAATTTATAACGTCTTGGTTGACCCTAACATAAAGATTCATGAAAGCAAATTTTTAAAATGTTCAAATAAATAAAAATACAACGAAATATTCCCAAACAAACTACAAAAGAATATTTATATTTGCTAACCAGCTATCTCCAGTATATACAGTTCGAACGCCTGCATTTTCTTAATTCTGCTTCCCATTCATGAATTATTCCAGTAGTTAATTATTCAGAGTTCCCTATATCGAATCCAGTAATTATTTAGAGTAGTTAATAATCATTAAATTTTCACATCGGATCCAGAGTCCTTAATATCTATTAATTTTTTACATCGAATCTCGCAATTACTCGGAGTCCTTTAATATTTGTTAAATTTCCTCTTCGATTCTCGTCGTTACTCAAAGTCGAATCTCGTAATTACTCAGAGTCCTTTAGTTAATGTAGATATTAGAATTTAATTTTTATAAATAGCGTTTTATTACTTACGTTTTTACAGGATCAAAACCTTTTTTTTTTAATGTTGCACTATATAAGTCATTACTTAACAGTTAAATCACTTCAAATTTATTCAGGTGAATACTTTGTTCTGGGCTATGTGTACTATACTTCAATTCATAATTCATAAAACTGCTTTGTTCACAAATCCGGTCGTATATAATGGTATCGTCTATCTACTGACAAGCTCATAGTTCAATTTGTGTACAAAGTTTTGGGATATTCTTATGATATTTTGCTGTTTATTAAAATTGACGCTCTGATTTCGGCACGTAGCATTTCGACTTAATGTATTTATTTTCTTAGATTTTCATATTTCTAGATCACGTAAACCATTGTTTGTACAATAAATTTAGTGAACTTTGATTTTTATCACCATGCTGTGTTTATTTCCAATATATCAGGTGTTGATTTTTGATTTTTAGTCACGTAGACTTAATACAATTTATGTATTAAATTATATGCGTTTTATATCTTACGCATTTTTGAACCTGCTTGTTTTAATTGGGATTCTTGGCGTAATGATTTGTTATTCATGTTTTACGACTTGCGAATTTGTTTATTTAAATAAATCTTTTGAAATATTTTTCATTAACTAAATTAATTATGATTATGGTTTATATACAAGGCGTTGTCATTTACTTTTCAGCCTAATCATTGTATTTCTTGTTTCCTTCAGAAAACTGTTTCGTTTTCTGAGCTCTCAAGTGATTTATATGAAGTGCGCTATACTATTGGTCCTAACAACCCCTAAATGACCTTATTGTTGTGATATAGTTGCAATAACCCGGTGCACCCTTTTTATGAAATTTATATGTTAAAATTTCCTCTTTGACAGATTTTGATTTTTAACTTTGAATTGCCCGGCTAGCTCAGTCAATAGAGCATGAGACTCCTAATCTCAAGGTTGTGGGTTCGAGCCCACGTTGGGCGCCAATTATCTTTGTTATGATATAGTTGCAACAACCCGGTGCCCCCTTTTTGTGAAATTTATATGTTAAAATTTCTTCTTTGACAGATTTTGATTTTTAATTTTGCATTGCCTCGGCTAGCTCAGCTTTGACCACGCACGGGGCTTGCAAAAATACAACAAAGTTTTTATAATCTTTTTAACCTTCTACCTTTACTTCCTATTTCCTTTTAAACCAAAAACACCATTAAGCACAATTATTATAATGTTCTCAATATTTACAATTTATGAAATGTTTAAGCACTCTCTAAATATAACTTCCTTTTCAATAATTGAATTAAATAATTTCAATAATCATCATCTTGAAAAGTTAATCAAAAAGTCATCAAAAATCTCCCTTATTATTTATTATGAGAAGCCCTCTGAACGTTTATTAAACTTCATGTAATGTATACGTAATTTTGTAACGTGTACCAAACGATTTTTGTTGACCCTCACATCAAGTTTATGTAAGTAAAATTTTAAAATATTTAAATAAATAGAGATCCCCAAATAAATGTTCATAAATAACTTTACAACAAACATATACAGATTGCTAACCTGTTGTCTTCCGTTTGAACGAGCTCCTGCACCAACTGCTCTACCGACTTCCGCTTACTGATTTAGTATTGTCCTAACATTCTGCTTTAGATATAGCCTGCATTAGTAACTTTCTCCAATTAATTACAGTATTTAATACTTTAGTTAAATACTCTTAAAAACTTCCACATTGAATCTAATAATTTAGCATTTCATCAAAGTCCTTATCATTATTCCTTCAGGTTTCCTCAGATTTCTTTTGGAGTTCTTTAGAGTCCTTTTGTTAATGTTGATATTAAAATTAAAATTAAAAAACCTTTTAGTTACTTACTTTTTTTCAGGATTAAACGACGAAACCAAAATTTAATTATTCAATATCGCCATCGTAGAATTAATTATTTATAAAATCGCTTCAAATACTTTTCACGTAAATATTTTCACTTAAGCGTCGTGGACTAAGCCTCTACTCATGATGAACTGATTTGTTTACTAATTGGGTTCTATTTAAATGAATTGTTTATCTCTTGACAAGCGCATAGTTCATTTATTTCGCCGTCTACGTGATTCTTTAATACCATATATTTGGTATTTCTGTGGCTTCTTCTATTCTACGCATGTCCTTCCTCACGTAGCCTTTCGAGTTAATATATAGTTTCTATAGGATTTCTGGTTTTAAAGCTTACGTAAATTATTGTTTGTACAAGCAAAATTTGTGGAACTTTGCTTTTAAGACCATGCCGTGTATATTTGTTATGCTATCAGGTGTTGTCTTTTCCTTTCTAGTCACGTACACAAAATATAATTTATATAATAACTTCCATGCTTTTTCTATTACGCATTATTGAAACCACTTGTTCAATTGAGCTTCTTAGTGTGACGACTACGCATTATTGAAGCGTATTGCGTTTCAACTACCGTTCACGTCGCCTTATGACTTGCCAAATCGTTTCTTTAATCATATTTTCTAGAGTATTTATTGTTTCTTAAATTAATTGTGACTACTACTTATATATAGGGCGCTGTCTATAACTTCTAGAAGTGTCTGGTTGTGGCGCCCTCATGTTGTTTTAATGACGTGCCGTATATTAGGGGTCCTAACAACCCCTAATTGACCTCATTAACACAGCATTTTATATATACAGTACAAATATTGACCGCATTTAGTATTTTGTAATTAACATTATTTTAGAGCATATAGCGTATATGCCATTTGAATCCATATTTTCACAGTTTTTATCTCATTGGCTTTATTTCTTTTTATTATTATAATAGTAAAATGTATACCGAGGTGATTCTAATGTAGATAAATATAAAACCACGACACACGATAAGCAACTAAAAATATTGAATTGTATAGACCAATAGTCCAATCCCTGGCGTATCCGGTATCTACTTAGCTTCTAATCTATAGGCAACACAATTTACAGTAAAATCGTTCTGCAAAATTCTATTCATTAAACATGTGTGGTATGGATTGTATAAGAAGTAGTGTTAATACAAATAAACTATAATACTATACAAAATCCTTTCGGTTAATAATTGTGTTCACATAGTTATACGTTCGAGTAATATTATTAATATTCACAGCGTTAGTTGCTTTTATTTACGTTCAACATTACAAAGTGGAAGAATAATATTTATTTAAAATTCAAACCACAAAATAATTGCTAGTTATTTTATATTTGTCTCGTACCCACAATCAGAAACGAAACGAATTCTTAAGCCAATTAAGACGAGAGATTATTCTATAGCTATACAAACAGGTTTAGAATTTCATTTTAACGGAGTACAATTATTAGAAGTAGTGCCCACTTAAACACTGTTCGGAAATCTTTTCCAAGATAGCATTTACATTCCACAACCAGTCTCTGTTAGTGATTAGATGTAGAATACAGTTTTGTGAATGCGTTTAAAAATATTTCGGAAAGGAAATTAGCAGTTAGAGATCCTTGTAAGTACAGTTGGAGCTAGGTGTATAATTAGTTAACTATTCAGGAATCAAATTCAATTCGTCGAAAATTATGGTGACCTGACCTAAAAATAGTTCAGCAGTTAAATAAAAAAATTTTAATCTGTTTTCATCCAAAGTATGATTAGTGTTATCGTAAAATAAAGTAAATATGAGTCGGTAAGCATAAATTTAATGCAACCAGGGTGGGTATTCTCCAATTTTTGCTTGTTATTCATTGAATAATTGGAGAATGTATAAACAGAATTGCTAATAATTTTTCCTTTGTATATCTAGTAATTAAAATGTTTTTACCTAAAGGTGATACCCGATCTGGTATCGAATCTGGTCGTGTGCGTGTAATTTGCTGTTTTAAATATTATATTCTATATATATTGATGTGGCAAGGCTCACATTGTGAACGTCACTAAAAGATTGCTGTGATACAGATACAACAATTTGTAAAACTTGAAATTGTGCACTTACCTTTCTTTTTAACTTTGCCTGGCTAGATCAACGGAATTGACAGAGTTTTTAAAATGAAATCAGTCATAGCAATATTACAAAGCATTTATACAGTATTAAATATTTTCTCTCATACAAAAGCATTTAGAACATTTACAACATTGTTTCTTTCAAACATAAAGTAATTTCTAAAAAGTACTTATTATAAACAAATTGTTCCTTACCTTATTTTAAATTTACAGAAATAGATTCCTTTTTTATGGATGGTTTACCCGGTTATTTTTATTGCCAGGCTTGTAAGGTTTGTTTGGTTAAAAAAATCCTTGACAGATAATCTATTAAAAGTTCAGAGTGTTTCGAACTCTGAACACAAAATGTTCTTGTAAAAATCCTTTACAAAAAAAATTATTACATGATTAACACTTATTATTGTACATTAAATTAAATGGCAAATACTCCAATATCAGTTAAAAATAAATCTAAAAGTAATATTTGCAGAATCAACAAAAACGGTCCTCGTAATTAAATGTCTTCTTATTTTAAATTGACGTTAAATCAGCTTACAAGATTTTTCATATTTAAATTCCTCGTTTCAAACATCAGTTACCAAAATACATTTTTTGGTTAAATCTTTCCTTCAATTATTTAATAAAATTGTTTAAATAGCGTTATGTTGAAAAATTTTCTCTCTTCATTGTAATTTGTAAAACATTACTTCTATATTTATTGTACAATCGTAATTATTAAATTACAGTATGCTTGATGCATACTTCAAATATTATCTTTGCAAAGCAACAGCTCGCGCTTTAAATCAAAATAACATTCCGCGATCGAATTTATGATCGAATGAATCGAATGACTTCGAATGAATCGAATGAATTCGAACGAATCCCTTAATTAACAAACGCTTCTTCATAAATACAAACTATCCATTTTCTAGGACCTACTAGAATGTGTATGGAACATTATGATACAAGGTTCGCAGAAAAACTCATTAGCCTTTAAAATCGCGGCATAACTACTTCGTAATCTTGTTCCAGTTATACGTGATGCGCGCTGTTTGTCCTTGTTTAACACATATACGGTTCTTGTGGCGTCGCATACTAATGCGGAAGACAATCAATTTTATAGAATATTTCATGGATTTTGTGCGTTTTCGTGTTCCGTATGCTTCTTGAGACAAACGTTTATTTATTAATGAGTTCATACAAATTCTAAATGCGAATAACTTATCGTTCTATATTTCTAATATTATAGAAAATTCTTTATTTAAAATAAATTTCTGTAATCTACAGGGTAATTAATTTAAACTTTAGTTGCTTTTTAATGCAAAAGTGGTTGAATATTTGCTTTCGTGTTTGGCTACACAAAATTTATTAAAAATGGGGTTTAAGTAAACGTCGATTGTAGTTTTTTATGCTAAATGCGTAAATCTAATACCATTCTATGCTATTTACAGCAAATCAAAAGTATTTGTATCAAAATGTATTGATTATTAATAAGTGAAAATACATAGCTTTGTATTTATCTTAAAGTGATCAATTTGCGTTCGCATTGAATGCGTTTTTAGGATACTAAAATTAATGATTGTTAACATATACAACTTACGGTACTTGCTAAGTATTTACAATATGCTTATATGATACAGGGTGATTATTTATACACGTGCAATTGCATTTTTCGCTTATACATCAATGAATAAAAGTACGCTTGTATTATATTGGACATAACCATGAAGTTACGGAAATTTCTATTTTTTCCGAACCCTTTTATACTTTGGTAGGATTTATTTGTAGGGTTTAGGTTTCAATGACCTTTCGTGATTCCTTATCATGTCTATATATATATATATATATATATATATATATATATATAATATTTTAGATAGTTAATTACACAAGGTAAGTTGATAAATACTATAGTGTTAAGGTGAATAAGATAAAATAATAACGTAGACTTTTATGCAAAGCCCAAATGATCATTTCAAATCAAGCTAGTAATTGAAAGATGAAAAATATAAGGTCTTGGACAGGACTTGCACCTGTATCCTGGTTTTACCGGAACCATGCGTTTACCAATTACGCCACCGAGACCGATGACACAATTGGGAAATTTTACAAATTTAAATCGTGTACACAACTATACATAAACCTAACTTCAATTACGTTTGGCATTTTTGTCAATCATATCTGACATTGTCAAGTTTTTGACTTATGTCAGTTATAGACAGGAAGCTACGCTCGAAATCACGACTATAAGCCAAATATTAAATATATAAATATTTTAGATAGTTAATTACACAAGGTAAGTTGATAAATACTATAGTATTAAGGTGAATAAGATGAAATAATAACTTAGACTTTTATGCAAAGCCCAAATGATCATTTCAAATCGAGCTAGTAATTGAAGGTGTTGGACAGGGTAAGCAATTGCGATATAAAAATATATTAAAAAATTTTATAAACTTTTTAGATTCGACAATAAACGAAATTTTCAAAATTACCTAATAAAAAAAAAATCCTTACCCGTTTTCCTTTTTTCCTCGGTTGAACGGCCTTCTTCAACTGCTTCCGGCTAGCTCATTCGGATCTCCTCTTGGGTATCACTCGCATATTCTCAATCATACACACACTCTAGCAATAAAACCTCAGATACAATCAACATACAAGCTTTTATTTATAACTATTTACACAAGAAATGCCATAATGTTCATATTCCATTAATCACGTTACACTTCAGAAAAACCTTATTTCATAATGTCCAGTATTTTATTTTTAAATCATTAAACACAGAAATTGTACACGGAGTAAATGGGACTTGAATAATACCTTCTATAAAATCCTTCTTTATAAATTATTTATTCATTTTACTCTAACTAAACTCTGGGGTAGGATGAGCTCAGAGTACCCAGTAATTATGCATTTGCATACTTTTAAAACAAATAACAAAACAAAGCCATGTGCTCTTTACAAAAGAATTTTATGTTCTGATGGAACGTTTAAAAAGTTTTATAGAAATCTTCAACTTTTCAGTTAACTACCGTAATAAAGTTTTACACGTATTACGTTCAATACGTAATTAATACACACTACCTTGAAATTTCACGCTAGCATTCTCCCAATATTCACAGTTTAAAAAGTCACAATTCAAATTGTTACCTGGAAATTTATAGTAGATCTCTGCTTTGAGGATGTTGCCGTCTATTTCTTTTGTCCGTTCTGCAGGTCGTTTCTAGCGGTTACTAGAAAAACTCCATCTCAATTGAACTGCAAACGCGGCCTCCCTGGTGTAACCAATTCCAAATTCCATTTAAAATTATTTCTTCATTAATTTAAATGCTTCAAATCACGTTACTTAAAGCGCGACACGAGTTGTTTATAATTACAGATGATATCTTTATTAAAAAGTAATTTCGGCCCACTTAACCGCGTATTTAATTACGAGACTATCACCTTGTAATAAATTTAATTGATTTTGTAATACTTACAACTCGTGATACCGCGATGTTCTTTTTGAGCGGTCGAAAACTTAAGGGCCTTTACTACGTTGACAAAAATTATTTATACACTTAGGCTGCCACCCCCTGGCCGCTTTTCATCCGAAATCCGCTTGTTAACACCACATATTCTCGCAAATTTGCATTCAACCCCATTCTCACTCCGTGGATTTTAATACATCGTTATAAAATTTCCCGAATAATACGCTACACTAAGCTCTTGTTCGTTTCAAACTAGACTAAACATTTCAACCAATCGTAGACCTAGTGACGCTTCACAAATCTCTCCTATCCTGTTGTTGTTTCATGCTTATGCGTTTTATCCGTCCCTTTCTAATCTGGTCTGAGTGGTACAAATCGATATTCTTGACTATCTACTATCTAAACCCACGTGGACTAGCGACGTGACTTTTAAATAAATCTTGTTTTGCATTTCCTGCTAAAACATTCACCCGTTTCCAATCTACCTAGAATCTGCATGTTTATCGGCTCGAATTTATTAGAACTTGACATTTAAAGTTTGCAGGTGTTCGCTCCTAATGAACGTTTTAAATACAATTCTCCGAGTTTCGTTTCATGGTATTTTAACCCTCCTTTTAGCCGTTTGTTACCAACGCGTTTCACCTTGGATAAATACAGGCTTTTATGCTTATTATATATCAATACTTGTTCAATTAACTTTAATTAAATTAATAATGAATGGCATTGACTTCTACCATCTAATTTTTAGCAAAGCTATTACATTAATTATTATTTGTACAATTTGATTAATCCCCGTTACTTAAAAATTGAATTAATTAATTTAAATTTCGCACGTAATTTCTGTTTGTTCCTTTATACAGGGTGTTTTTGACATAGCTGCGTTTATTCTTATTTTTAATAATATAAAAACCACTATAATATATATATATATATATAGTTACCATATAGTATATATAGTATATATATATATATATATATATATATATATTATAAAGTCTAAGGGAGCTACTAAGAGTTATAAGGGTTGGTTAGTACCAGGTAGTATATGCCAAACAAAAATAATCCACTTATTTGATCACATAAACCTAAAAATATATGTTTGCCGTATTTTATGTATACTAAAATACCATTCAAATATAGTAGTTGAAATTAAGTGTCAAAAGGCAATTTTAAAATGACTAAGTGGCGTAGTAAGATGTGAAATGCTCAAGGGTTTATACCGAGTTGAATTTTTAAAAGCCTTTGAAAGTACATTTGCCGTCCAAAAGCCGGATGCGTCTATGAATGTTCACTATCAACATGCATCCAGGGTCAAGTATAATTTATTTTGGTTTCATTTTCTATAAAATCAACTTTTGGACAATATTTGTAAACTCAAAATTATTAGTTATAACAACGTCAAATGTGATTGGTGGAATGTAAAGATTTAGGACATATTTTAGAATTTAATGTGATTATGAAATTGTACAAAAGACATGGACTATGGTATGTGCGACACGAACTTAGGTATTTGTTATGAACTTTAAGATGTAGTAGGCTAGTAGAGTTAACATGGTTGCCTTAGAGAGTAAACAAAGTGATTATTTTTCGAAGCAATTTTGTAAAAGACGTGTTTTGGATTTTTTTTCGAACAAATTTTGTAATAGACGTGTTTTCAGAACGGTGCTAATTTGTATTCAAATATTTTGAAAAAGAAAATAAAAGTAATCATTTTAAAAATGAGTTTAATTGAAAAGTGGTAAAGAAACAAGCGGAAGTATAAAGGGAATATTAGTGATTGTGCGACGATTAGAAATTGGATTTGGAGAGTGGTCTTAAAGGTAGCGGGTCAGCGAGTGGTTATACAGATTAGGAGTTGGATATTGGAGCGGGTTAAAGGCAGCAGGAGTATTGAGCGGAAACACAGATACGAGTTGGATATTGGAGCGGGTTAAAGGCAGCAGGAGCATTGAGCTGAAACAAAGATACGAGTTGGATATTGGAGCGGGTTAAAGGCAGCAGGAGTATTGAGCGGAAACACAGATACGAGTTGAATATTGGAGCGGGTTAAAGGCAGCAGGAGCATTGAGCGTAAACAAAGATACGAGTTGGATATTGGAGCGGGTTAAAGGCAGCAGAAGCATTGAGCGGAAACAAGGATTTGAAGTGGAGATTAGTACAGAGGAAGTTATAGCACTAGTTTTTCTAAATTCTAAATTTGGGTTAATCATTTCAGATATTGGGGAACAGTTAAAAGTCGAGGACACTTGGAAACAGCATGGAAATTCAAGAACAGCATTGTGAAGACGTATACGGTAATTAGGATTTTGTGCCAGGATTCAGCAAGGCATCGACGGAGTATAGACCAGGTGAGTTTTTAAAAATCATATTCTTTAATACGTCAAAATTTAGTCATATAAAATTTGGTTGTAATTTAATTTGGCACATAGTAACTTTGATCTAATTAGAAATTTTGGCATATACTAAAGTAGAGTAGCAAATTTTAATAGTAAAACAAAAGGGTGCACGTTGGTTGGACTTAACACAACTACTTATAACGGAAACCCACTATAAGCAGTTGAATAACCTGAGATTAAGAGTTTTAAATAGTCGAGGCATTACATTAAATAGTTTATAAAAGAACCAACCAAACGGTGCAAGTACAAGGGGCGTGCATTAGGTGTGCACATTTTACAAAAGTATAAAATAAAGGGTATAATATTGGTGAAACACACAAAAAGTAGAGGGGTGGTGTATATAATAATATATATTACTGTGATGTTTTACTGTAGAAATCGTACCTCACAAATTGGGTCGATATAGTACTGTGTAGTTGAAATCGAATCTTTGCCCTCGGCTGTTTCCAATAATTCCAATTACCTAATTTCCTAAATAATATTACTTCCTCGCAGTATCCCCATGCTGAAACCTAAATAGACATTAACACTAATCAAACACTCAAAATAACTTAATTGACCACATATATCACTTTCTATTTAAATTAGATTCATAGTACATTTTAAAACACGATTCCTTTAGGTACATTCCTAAAGGTCAATAAATGTTATAACAATAATCATGCAAATTGATAACCTTTTAAACACATATATTTTTATTAAAGTAAGAGGGCGTTCCTCATACCTTACGTTACCCATTTGTCTTAGCATAAGCTAATAATAAAACTTTACAACTGTGCATATAAATTTCCTGCACTATCAAATATCAATACTTTTTTACAAAATTTGGTTATCTGCAAATTCATTAATTATTTTTAAAAATCAATTTCTTTTTAAGGTCCCATAAATGTCTGTTCATAAAATATCAAATAATAATAAAAACACATCAAGCTCAAATCCAAATAATCACAAACACCATAAAAACATTCACCACTCAATGTTTTATTCTATCGCCTACCTGGTTTTTATCTTCTAAATGTGCTCCAACACCTAGCTCCTTGGAGATGCTGGCGTCTAGTAGATACCCAGTCCATCAGCTAACTCCCGGGTCCCGTTACCATATCTGTCATGCATACCGCTGTTTACAATTTCCAATCCAAAAATTCCAATCTCCAAAATTAACTTTTATTATTCAAACAACGCTTTTTTTCACCATCCAAACAATTTCAAATTCGAATACTTCCGTGCAATCCAATACCAACATAATAAGCTTTGTACTTACATACCACTTTAACGTTTTAACACAAAGATGCTTTATTAGCTTTTACATAAATTTTTATTAAATTGCACTAGTTCACTTGAAAGTAGCTATTATCACCAATGCTGGATGAAATCAGAACGAAATAGAAAGAGAGCCTGGCCCCTCTCTGCCAGTGATTATATAAGTAAAATTCGCCCCTTCCTCCTGTTTTAAATTGGCACATATACTTGTATACTCGTTCCTATAATTCTTGAAAATCTTTTCTAACCGCTCGTTGTTCTAGCGAAAAATCCCTAACGAACTTCGGATTTTTGTGAATTTTCATAACGAGCATAACAATACTTAGTAAATCGCTTCAAACTCTCAACATCCGTTCTAATTTAGCCTCTACATTTTCATTTGTCTACGCCTCCAACTTAAACAAACATCTCTCATCTCCCTTGTATCTATAGCTTTATCTCACACATATGCCTCCACCAGCTGGAACTCTGCCCTTCTTGTACGATTTACACCAATCACCTTGCTTGGCTCCATTCTCCCACCTTTTAGCAGACGCTAAATATCCTTGAAATTATCGATTTTATTTAGGTCTCACTACTATACTGTCTCCTGAATTAAGTATACGCATCCCTCTTGTACTCAATACATTTTTATTCTGTCTTGGTCTTTTCTTGGCTCTTTACTATACTACCTTCAAGATTGAAACCAATAATTTAACCACCAAACCGTGTTCACATTAATCCCAATGGCTGTTCTTTTTTAATAACTCATTAAAGTTTGTTTGTTGCCAAGCTAACCGAGAAATATTATCTCCCCTCGTTGTTTTAAACGTGTTGGATTTTACGTTTGAAAATAGAAATGTTATTTTAACACCTGCTCCACGCTTTTAGATTTTCATATAACACTTCACTACAAATTTAAATACGTTAGAATGATTTATCCCAATTATTATTTATTATGCTCTATGTATATACAAATATTATGTTACATTATCCTTGGCTAAATTAAATTGACCCTACATTATTATACACTACTTAAACTAAAAAAATAATTGTTAAAAATATTCCAACGCCCTAACTAAATCAATTTATTTTATCCTATTGAAAAGCTCTCAACCTATGAGTTCACTTGTGCCCTTATATACCCCAATGACCTCTTAATTACACGATAATATATATATCAGATGAAATAATAACTTAGACTTCTATGCAAAGACCAAATGATCATTTCAGATCAAGCTAATAATTGAAAGATGGAAAATATAAGGTCTTGGACAGGACTTGAACCTGTATCTTGGTTTGCCGGAACCATGCGTTTACCAATTACGCCACCGAGACCGATGACGACAATTGGGAAATTTACAAATTTAAATCGTGTACAAAACTATACATAAACCTAACTTTCAATTACGTTTGGCATTTTTGTCAATCATATCTGACATTGTAAAGTTTTTTGACTTGTGTCAGTTATAGACAGGAAGCGACGCTCAAAATTACGGCTATAAGCCAAGTATTAAATATATAAATATTTTAGGTGGTCAATTACATAAGGTAAATTGATAAATACTATCGTATTACAGTGAATAAGATGATATAATAACTTAGACTTTTATGCAAAGCCCAAATGATCATTTCAAATCGAGCTAATAATTGAAAAATGGAAAATATAATTATTAGCTCTATTTGAAATGATCATTTGGGTTTTGCATAAAAGTCTAAGTTATTATTTCATCTTATTCACTGTAATGCGATCGTATTTATCAACTTACCTTATGTAATTAACTACCTAAAGTATTTATATATATATATATATATTGCTGTAATTATAGGGTTAATTTAGGGGTAGGTTAAGTCATAGGGGTCGTAGAATAAACAAAAGAAACTTCCAAATAACAAAAGCACATAATTACAGATATTAGAAGAGTAAATAGGTCATTATAAATATTGTTAGTTGAAAGCAAACTGTATATAACAGTACAAACGATTAAACGCATATCCAAGAGTAGTAACGAGCAAATATAAGATTTAAAAATGTAATGAAATGCATAAAAATTAAATCAATGGAAAACCTATATGAATTGGCTAGATAAATATTCAACAAGTGCGTTAAATATATCATCATTTACGCAGGCTAAATTATGCATTATTTGAAAATCGTAAGTGATAGAAAAGTATTACATTTGTTCAAAAATCCAATTTAACTAGGAAATAAACAAACACCAAATTTATTTCTATTTAGATTAATATAAGCAAATAACAAGGATACGTGATTTAATAAACGAAAATTCCTGGGATTCCTAAAGTAAAAGTAATGTTATATAAATGAATACGTGAGAACTTGAGCGTTCTTCCAAGTAATTAAACTACACAATTGGTAAAGTTTCCGAAACGCACAGAGATAAGACAATTGGTGTGGCCCAGCACGTGGAATCAACGAATAGCAAATAAAGGCGCAAGGCCTATAAATACGATAACAATTGAACAACGAATTAGTATACATTTGAAACTGGGCAGTCACTATACTCAAAAGTGCTAAATTATTCACGCAAACAGTTAAATAAAAGTAAAGTGAAAATCATTTTTATAAGAGTGTAAAAATTGTGTAAGCAAGCCGTTCTATTACAGACGTAAGTAAACCAGATTTAGTGAAATTATACAATTTCTAAAAATAAATAAAACAGGGTATTTTGGATACGACGTTTGGATATGACTTTTGGATACGACTTTTGGATACGGGTTTTGGATACGAGTCTAGATACGACTCTGGATACGATTCTGGATACGAGTCAGGAAGACTCTGGAGATTACTGCCTGTTAAATTAATTTGGTAATCACTGACATGGTAAATATTCTATTACTGTTTTGTTAATTACGGTGATGGAAAACCTTTTATTGGATTAAACTTATCAATAACGATTTGGATAGTATTTTGGTTGGATGTCGACTTTCAAATTCGACTCAAAACATTCAGACTGGACACGAAAACTCTTGGGGATGCAGAGAAGCTGCTGAACCACTTCAGGTTAGATATTTTGATATGATTTATTTGTGTAAACTGTTTTAATTCAATAATAATTCAAAAATGTAAAAGTCGACAAAACTGGGGTTTCTTTGATAAATTTATGAAAGGTAATAGGTATCTTGAAACGTTTAAAAAAGTCTTTAAATACAACAAAAAGCTCGTTTTACTGGCTTCAATTTCTCAAAATCTGACAAATTGTAAATATTCTGAAAAAGGAAGATATTTAAAAAGCTTGTAAACATTTAAACATTATACTGTGTATTGTAGAAATGCTTTATTTAATTGAATCCGCTAGTTGAGGTAAAGAGATCTATAAATTAACATTTTACAAGTGCTTGATTAATAAAAGGAAAATAACACAGCATTTTATGACGCTCATCGTAGGGGCTGGTGAAATATCACAGCATTTAATGTACGTCCAAATCGTGGGGCGAGAATAACAAAAGGTTTTTATTTTTCCTATAGGAAAATAACACGACATTTTATGGTCCGCCCAATTCGTGGGGCTCAAGTAACACAGCAATATATATATATATATAAATATATATATATATATATATATATATTGCTGTGATATACTCCTTTGAATGCGGGAACTGGGTCCTTTCAACAAAAAAATTCTAGTCCCACCGATTGGGCGTCATAAACTGCAGTGATCCTGTTTTCGCCTCGGCTGCTCCTCTAGATAACTTTCATCCTCATACATAAAAAAAACAAACACATTCCTACCACAAACATCAACGTCAACTCTATTTACATCAATATTCACAATACATTAAAATTTCAAGATTAAAATTCAGCATAAATTTCAGTTTTAAAAAGAATTTCAAGATTAATTTTATTATCATTTTAACGTGCATCCAGAATTAAAGTCCTTGTAGGATGCCTACTAATTACTATAACAATATATTCAGAGTAAAAAGGGAGCATCTACCACCCCTTTACGTTAATTAACCAGGTTCGTCTAATTGAGCTCAAAGACATACCTAAAATTTCATCATAATCCAGAACATCAATACTAAATACCCCTTTCTACTTAAACAAGCAAATTTCATCTTAACATTAAAATTTTATGGTTAGTACAATTTCACTAATGTCCATTTAAAGTAAATCAATTATAAAGTAATTCAACACACACCAAAATGTCAAACAAAATAGTATAATTTACCTGAAGGTTACTGTCCTCGTAGCTTCAATGTACATCGTCCCTTTAGTTAATCACACCATTCCAACAGGATTATATTTACGGCTTCTAATTCTCAACGCTTTTAAAATGTTCTCCATCACCATTTATTTAAAGTTGTTTCTGGGCTTTTCCGGACTCATCTGTGTATATCTGACTCTTGTTTCGTGGATCCAGACACGTATTTGAACCATTTAAGTATTAATACCCCCGAAAAATAACAAAGAAATTCATACTTCTTTCACCAAGATACGCCAAAACTGCCTACTTTTGTGTATACATTTGTCGTTGTAAATTTTGCTAATTGGTACAGTGATACTAAATTTTATTACCTTGTATCTAAGTGCACTGAAGTACATTCATGTTAGCACGTAAATAACAAACTATTTTGAATCACTAAAATATACGAGCAAACTTTAAATTATTTTATCAAACTAAAATGCACTGTTTAACATCTTCAATCAAGTCGCGGATGTAAGAGCTTTTAACGCATCGAATAGTCAAAAGTCTAAGAGGCCGAAATTCATATTACCACCGGTATATATAGCGAATAGCCGGCACGTCGCTTTTGTCCTCAAAACAGACAATTCTTAAAAATTTCTCATGCTATGTTCCCAGTCCGTAGCCTGTGCGTCGGTTTTTACGAATTTTGTACTCGCCCCATTTAAATTTCAGAAATTCTCACATGGCACGCAAACATGTCCGAGAAAAACTAATTAATTTTGTACAGAAATTGTTGTTTCTACCTCTGATATTTGCATCCTATTTTCAACCAATTGTGACCCTCGTGACGTTGCTTAAATCACGCCTTTTACTATATGTGTTTTTGCTTGACGCATATTATCTGTCTCTATCTAACCTGTTCTTATTAGTGCAAATTGATATTCCTTATTATCGATTATTTCAGTCCATGTGGACTATCTGGGTTAAATGACCCCGTATCGCACCTTCTCGTGAATATTAAGCCCCGGTTTCTCCAAGATTCTTTGTAAACATTAATTATCTGCAAAATTTTCGCCGAATGAGCTTTTTAAATAAACCCTGTTTTGTATTTCGTGCTAAAGCATCTGACCGTTTCCAATATCCTTAGAATCGACATGTTTATCTAAACAAATTAAACTGAAATTGCCTTTTAAAATACGCAGGTGTGTTCAAACATCCTACTTCTAACTAACACTTCTAGGATTCGCATTTTATTGGGTTTTTACAAGTTTCTATAGATATTATCTGTTACTAACGATTCAATTAACTTCAATTAAAAATAATAGCCTTTAATTTTTAGTGAATCCTAACTAAATATTAGTTATTATCTGTACGTTTTGTTCAATACCGGTTACTTGAAATAGAGTTAATTAAGATAAATTTTGCATGTAATTTCTCTTTGTTTCTTACGTAGAGCTTGTTAATACTGTTTCTTTTGATATAAAGCGTCTTGTCCATGATTTAAATCTCTTATTTTTACTGAAACTAATAAATTTTCATGCTTCTCGGTTTTAATAACGCGTATTATCTAATAATATTCATTATACACGGTGATGAAAATTATTTGATGTGATTATTTAATTTTCTACCCTGGTCTAAATATGAGTAATATATATATATATATATATATATATATATATATATATATAGAATGCTGTGAAACCTACAAAAAGCTATTAACTTAACTGTTTCGTTGACTTTCTTCTGTTAATCGCCTCTTTACTCTTTTCCGCCTCGGCTGCTCACCTAGTTAAAACTTTCATCCTCATTAAAAAAAAAACAAATACATTCCTACCACAAACATCAACGTTAACTCTATTTACATCAATATTCATAATACATTAAAATTTCAAAATTAAATTTCAGCATCAGTTTCAGTATCAGAAAACTTCAAGATTAAATTTATTATCATTTTAATGTGCATCCAGAATTAAAGTCCTTGTAGGATGCCTACTAATTAATATAACAATATATGCAGACCTGAGTCTGAGTACAAAGGAGCATCTACCACCCTTTACGTTAATTAACCAGGTTCGTCTAATTGAGCTCAAAGACATACCCAAATTTTCATCATAATCCAGAACATAAATACTAAATACCCCTTTCTACTTAAACAAGAAAATTTCACCTTAAAATTAAAAATTTGTTGTTAGTACAATTTCACTACTGTCCATTTTAAGTAAATAAATTATAAAGTTATTCAACACACACCAAAACATCAAAAATCGAACAACAAAGCATAAGTTACCTGAAGGTTAATGCACTCGTGGCCCCAATGTATATCGTCCTCTGTTAATCACACCAATCCAACTGGGTTATGTTTAGGTCCTCGTATTGCTGGTCGCCTTTAAAATTTTCTACACCACCATTCATCTAAAGTTGTTTCAGTGCTTTTCCGGAACTCATTTGTGTATATCTGCAGCTTGTTTTGTGGATCCAGACACGTTTACGAATCATTTAATTATTAACACCCCCGAAAAATAGCAAAGAAATTCATACTTCTTTCACAAATATACGCCAAAACTGCCTACTTTTGTGTATTCATT
The DNA here is from genome assembly GCA_036346225.1 of Platerodrilus igneus. Classification (NCBI taxonomy): domain Eukaryota; kingdom Metazoa; phylum Arthropoda; class Insecta; order Coleoptera; family Lycidae; genus Platerodrilus; species Platerodrilus igneus. The sequence continues at coordinate 885,388 of JARFIW010000394.1, read as the reverse complement.
TGTCGTTGCAAATTTTACCAATTGGTACAGTGATACTAGACTTTATTACCTTGTATCTTCTTTTCTAAGTGCACTAAATTACATTCATTGTAGCACGTAAAGAACAAACTGTTTTAAATCACCAAAATATACGAGCAAACTGTTTAAATTATTTTATCAAAATCGGAAAACTAAAAAGCACTGTTTAACGCATTGAATCAAATCGAAAATCTAAGAGAGAGAAACTCATATTAACCCGGGTATATATAGGGGTTAGCCTGTCTGTCGGTTTTGTCCTCAAAACGGCCAGTTTCTAGAATTTCGTATACTATGTTCCCATCTCGACCGCCTGTGCGTCGGTTCTTATTAAATTTGCACTCGCACCAGTTAAATCTCAGAAATTTCGACACGGCTCGCAACGTCTGGGAATAACTAATTAATTTTTATACAGAAATGTTATTTTTACCACTCAAGTTTGCCTCTTATTTTCAACCAATTGCAACCCAGTGACGTTGCTCAACTCACGCCTTTTACTATATGTGTCTCTGTCTTGCGCATATTATCTGTCTCTATCTACCCTGTTCCGAGTGGTACAAATCGATATTCTTTAGTATCGGTTATTTTCAATCCACGTGGACTTGTGAAATAACCCACCTTATTAGCATTTCCCGTAAATATTAAGCAACGGTTTCTCCAACATTCTCTGTAACCATTTGTTATCTGCAAATTTTACGCAGAACATAAAACATTTAAAAATACGCAGGTGTTCAAACATAATGCTTCTACGATCTGAATATTTTTGGGTTTTTACTAGCTTTTATACATATTATATGTTACTAATGGTCCAATTAACTCCAATTAAAATAATACCCTTTAATTTTTAGTGACTCCTAATCAAATATTAATTATTATCTGTACATTTTGTTTAATACCGGTTACTTAAAATTGAGTTAATTAATAGAAATTTTACACGTAATTTCTATTTGTTTCTTTACTCGGAATAATTAAATTACACGTAGAGCATTTTAATACTGCTTCTTTTTATAGAAGGCGTCTCGTAAATAATTTAAATCTCTTCTTTTTAATGAAACGAATGAATTTTTATGCTTCACGGTTTTAATAACGCGTACCTTTTCCCAAAGCTTCTACACGATGATTAAAATTATTTGATGTGATTATTTAATTTTCTACCCTGGTCTAAATATGAGTAATATATATAAAATATATATATATATATATATATATATATATATATATATATGTATATTTTGTACGTTGGACATCAATACAAGATTCTGTGGACTGAAGTAGTTAATAAAAGTGCTGCCCATTATTATTTTTGTTAACTCAGTTTAAATCAAACCACTAGAATCAGACATCAAACTTATAAAGACAGGAAATATTCTTTAACAAATAATATTTTAAATAACAATTACTATATTTAAAACAGCTTTCTTTCTAACAAGCAATATCTTATATCTAACCTTAAAAAATACTTTCATACAAATATTAAAATCTAAAATTAGAGTCCAAAATTTTGTATCATGGTTTTATCTTATAAACAATATCTTAAATCTAACAAAAATATAATTTCTGAGTTATCACTCCCTAAGTTAGAATACGAAGTCTCTTTTGTAATCTGAAGGAACGAACTCTAATCCTAATTTCATTCACCAGTAACTCCTTAACTAACTCTTGTTATGTATAAATTTAGTCAAGATAAGATAGATAACTCAATGTCATCCCTTAAAATTGGATTTTAAACGTATCTGATTAATTAGGTGTAATAGATTTTCTTTTTATAGTGACAAATCCCCGACTAGGCTGCCATTTTCTCCAAATCGAATTATCAACTTGCACATACTTTCTCTGCTTTCAAATATTCGTACACAAACTACACACCTTAGAATATAACTTAACTAATTATTAGAAATCTCCTTTTAAAATTTTAAAACAATGTAATTTTTTTTTATTTTATCCTGTAAATTATGCTGGTCGTTCTTGTTCTTGGCTCTGTTTGGCCCGTAGTCGTTCATCCATGTCTAAATCGTTAAATATTTTTATTAAGTACCAGTAATCATCAAAATTGCAGTCCAAATATTCAAATTAAAACCTTATCTTGCCGTAGTCGACTATTATTTATTTATTTTACATAGTTCTAATTAATCTCTCTCACTTCTCCACATTTAAAATACTTCTTCGTCACTCTTTCAGTAAATAATTTCAATACTAAACTCTAGTAATTTACTAGGTAATACATTATCATTAGGTCAACCGACGGCATCGTGACATTTTAATAACAACTCATCAACTGCTCTATAACTGCCCCTTGATACGCTTTTACTTGGTTATATAGCCGAGTCTTCGTGTAACGTCACGCATCTAGAATAATCTCGTTAAATCTGGTTGTTACTTCTACATTTTCATTGGTTGAAAAATAGGGGTCCGTCCCCTACGTAGCATCTAAAATTTTATGTTTATTCGTGAATCTTTTTCCATTAGTTGGATTTGAAGACGTGATGCAACATTCACAGAACTGCCGTCCTTCAACAGCTTTGAGCTATGCTAATTAATACCATTTACCTATCTTTATCCAAGATTTATGGCTGCTAATTGGAACGATGTAGTTTCCTTTCTTCCCTGCTATTACTAGATTTTTCTAGAAGTTCAATGAACACGTTTTTTAATTGATATACGTTGCTTTAGTTTCTTTGAATATCGAATGATATTTTAAATTAATACATCTAAATAGCAACGCAATTAAATACTATACGTCCTCTTTACATAATACGAAATTCAATGTGCTCTTCCACTATAACATCAAATATTTAAACACGATACTACGTTAAACATGAAAATGTTTTATAAAGCGCTTGTTTATTTGAGCAAATGAAATCTTTTATACTAATTACGTGCTTATGCGTTGAGTATCCAGCAAAAGTACATGAAATTCTTTGAAAAAACGTCCGTATACTCGCAGCACATAGTAAAATATTATTATTTTTATTTTGTGAATTTTTAAAAATATGAATTTGGAAGAGTAATTTATAACCTCAGTTAGTTGTGCATTGAGGATTGGCTGGTTTTCTTTAGCACCGCACTTTGGGAAATAATATTAACGAGAGAATTCTTATTACATACCTTTATTTGTAAAAATAATTGTGTTTTAGGATATTTTGAATGAACATGTCTCACGTTCGTTTCAGTTGCTGGCGAGAGTGCGCTAAAAAATTCATTCTATACAGGTATCATGTATTACATTCCAAATAAGGAAGTAGTGGATGGCGCTATTTTCTTACGGTATTCCGTTGGGACAAGAAAAAAGTTACGTACGCATAGTACGCATAGCCATTTGTTTAATACAATATCTGAAATACTTCATATTCACATAAAACAATATATATATATATATATATATATATATATATATATATATATGGTGTTCCTAAATATAAGTTGATAAGTTACTCAATGTATGGTTATGTACACGATTCAGATTTGTAAATTTTCAAATTGTTGTCATCGTGACTTGTAAATACTCCCTGTGTGTTTGTTGTGGTTTGTTTAGCATTTTTGTTAATCTTCGTTGGGAATTAAACCATTCATAGTTTTTAAAATTATATTTATTTACGTTTCGATCCATGACCTAGGAACGTTGTCAAAATAATAACTTCAAGTTTGACATTTATGACATAAACTGAAGGTGACTTTGATTTATCGATGTTCGAAATATTTGGTTTGAGTACATTAGGTAAAAATTTTAAAGTTTAAAAGAATGATTCGCTTCAATTTGTGTTGCGGCCTGGGACCGGCTTTTTTAGATAGCCAATGCGCTTAATGTGAAATCAGCTGATCAATTTTTATTGGTAATTTCAAATAATTTAATAATTTCAGATTGGAACATTTTTTAACATGTTTCTATTTATACGTTTGAAAGGATGGAAATTTAAAAATGTTCCAATCTGAAATTATTGAATTATTTTAAATTACCAAAAAATTAATCAGCTGATTTCATGTTAACGTAGCTATCTAAAAAGTCGGTCCCAGGTCTAACAAATTGAAAACAGTATTCATTTAAACTTTAAAATTTTGCAGTGTAATCAAACCAAATATTTCAAACATCAATAAATCAAAGTCACCTTCAATTATGTCATAAATGTCAAACAGTTTTATTTGACAACGATCCTAAGTCATGGATCGGAACGTAAATAAATATGATTTTAAAAACTATGAGTGATTTAATCCCCAACGAAGATTAACAAAAATTGTCCTCATCGGTCTCGGTGGTGGAATGGACCCCTAGTGACATGGACATCAAAAAGATAATCTGCCATCAACTTCCATTTCATATGTAAACTTCAAGTGTTCACTAAAATTATTGAATGTTGTAATAGTCTGGTCAACATATTGAAAATGACGTCATCAACATATTTGATAAGAAAAGATACCTCATAAGGTAGTTTTGGTACAACTATAGACAATCGGTTGTCCATAACCATTTGAGTTATGATAAGAGACAGCGGTGAGCCCATTGCAGTTCCATAAAATTGGAGATGGTATTTACCTTGAAAAGCAAAATATGTTTTATCCACGACCAAATTAAAGGTAGTAAGAAACAAACCTTCAGACATCTTACAATGAGGTTTAATCTTGTTCCAGTTCTTTTTGATGGCAGTGATGACTAGAGATAAAGTAATATTTGTAAACAAGGATGTTAGATCCAACGAAATAAGAATGTGATGAGTAAACAAAAGGAATTCCTTAAATTGATAAACAAACGAGAAGCTGTCTTGTACTTTATACCCTTCAAAAGGCAAAAGCAGTTGAAGAATGCTAGCCAGAAACGACGCAACACCATAAGTGGGTGTATTCACCGTAGAAATTATAGGTCTCAAGGTAAAGGCTCGTTTATGTATTTTGGGTAAACCATAATATTTATCTGGAGTACAATTACAAACACTGAGTCGATTCTTTTCATAACCATTCAACATCCCTTTTTTGTATAGTAACTTAATACGGTCATTCACCTTTGTTGTTTATCCATAATGTCATTGACATCACCTTTATCTGTCTTAGTGAAAATGATCTCTGGATGGTATTTTTTTACTTTATAGAACCATTCTGTTAATTTGGTGTTCAGTAATACATATTTTGCTTTTCAAAATAAATCTTTAACTTTTTGGAACTTTAATGAGGTCACCGTTGTCTCCTATCATAGCTCAAATAGTTATGGACAACCCATTGTTTACGATTATACCAAACCTACCTTATGAAATGTCTTTTCTCGTTAAGTATGTTGTTGACATCATTTGCTCCTTGTCTCTTCAATACGTTCACCAGACTATTGCAACATGCAATAATTTTAATAAACACCTGAAGTTTACCTATAAAATGGAAGAGTATCTTCTCTTGATGTTGCAACTTTCCTTTTTTTTGTTCTATTTTTTTAATGATGATGGGTTGGACGCCAGTGAACAAAAATCTTCCGACATAGCTAGGGGTCTATTCCTGAGTAGAACAATAAGAAGTGGGAGGGTAAGTCGAATTTTGTTTGCAAACCAAAGCTAAACTAAGTTAAATAGGCGCCATCAAGTCCTGAGATAATCACGATAATAGCAAGGCACAATTCTGGGCGGACGTGAAGACCCAAAGATAAAACGATCGCCTTCCTTAACAAAAACCTGTCTTATGAAAATAAGACAGTTCCTGTAAGAAATAACAAAGATTAAATAAATAAAAATGTAGAACACCATTTGTGTCCTATAAAAGTATCAAAAATAAAAAAAAGTATATCCAATATGATATTGGCACAAAATTATTACTCAAATATTCTACCTTTATGTTATCAGATTTGATCGCATTTGACCAAAATAAAAGTCTCAAAGTTTAACTAATTGTTTACTAAAAAAGCTCTCTTAAAATTTCAAAACTTTTTAACAGGTAAAAAAAATTTATCAATAACATCTATAACAAAGTCAAAAATTTGGCTTTTTAAAGCAAAAGACTGCTCTTCAAACATAAACTTGCTTTAAACATTTGATTAAAATAATTTGTAACCAGAATACACTGAATTAACGCTTCTAACCTGGGCAGATCTTTTCAGGTAGATTACAGTTTCTAAATTATTACGCAGCGTGTATTTAAATTTTCATATTTAGATTTTATAATTTATCTGTAAATAAAAGCTAATTACAAGATTGAAGAATGTTTAATTTAAATTTTATGACAGCTGCACGAAGCATCTGCTTTCACGGCAACATCTGTCAACTGTGCTACAACACAAAAAAGTATGACTTCGAAAATATACCTTGAAATCTATCTGAGGTTCAAATGGAAGAAAGCTTGTAATTATATAAACCTAACTTGACAAAATTTCGTTCTACGGCTTGTAAAACCAGTTCAACAATAATTGAGAATTAACAGATTCTATGCTCGTAAACATAATAGCAACTTTTCGTGCATTTTATATGATAGTCTATTTACCAAATTTTTAAGACATTCAAAACACTTGCAAAATTTTCTTATATATAATAACGAACCGAACTGCCTCTGTTCTCCAAGATAAATCTGGACGGAAATTCATAAACTCCAAACAATCTTACAAGCTATTTCTAACTTGGGACGACTGCAATCAAAACCAACATCTTCACTCGTACTTTATCTATCATTCTTCGATGGCAAATTCCTCGTAGACGCGCGTTAGTAGAAGTTATCAAAGTGGTTTCAGGTCTAGCACGACCTGACCCGCTTACATAAGTAATTTAGCCGAAGGTCGCATGCCTCTAGCCGGGAATACATCTTGATAAGGCGGTTGCTAGCGGGCGACTAACCCGACAAAGTGAGAACCGAATGATAGCGACATTAGAGGTGGGGAAATACGAAAGAAACAGCTAGAGATGCTTGACGAAACAACTTTATGTTACACAGATATTTTAATATAAGAAGATTAATAAAGAATAAGGCACGCTTAGCGCATTATCCTCATAATTCAATGCGAATAATTATTGCTCAAATTAAACATGTTACACTGTCTTTGCCATAAGGGGTCCAGACAATCTACTAACCTTCGATTGGTACACTAAACCAACGAATTCTGGCAGATATTTGAATTCCTACTCCAGTCACCTTAGGCAGCATAAGATAAACACTGTGAAAGCCCTTCGTTTTCGTATCGAACATATATCAGAGCCTCAATTTATTACGAAAATAAAAAACTATTCGTAGACACTTTATTAAGCAATGGTTATTCAAAAGGAATTTTACATAATTAATATACAGTAATTATCTGACAAGTACGAACACTTACGAAACAGACTTGGCATATAAAAACTTCCGTATATACAAATGTTACCTCCATCTGCATTGTTTGTGAGATTGCTTAAACAACCTAAGGTGGCTATTGTTTATGAATAAAACAATTCCATCCACTGTTTATTCACGAAATTAAAGGATCGCAATCCAGAAAAGTAACATCTTTTTCAAGATCACGTGTAGCTTAAATAATAGTTATATTGGGCTGACGAGCCAATGGTTAAAGAGTCCTTTAACCCAACATAGAAGTGATTGTCGAAAAAAAACTCTTCCAAATGTGCGTTGTCTTTGTATGTGTATGCAACTAAACATACACCATTATTCGATGATACGAGGGGTGCTCGATATGTATTGGGAACTGACAACACTAGTGTTGCTAGGTGCGGTCTGATGTCTCTAACCTAAGGTTTGACATTTTTGAAAATATACATACTTATAACATTTTGCCATACAATCATTATTTGTTTTATTTTGATTGAGTTGAAAATTTCGTCTCGGCCAAAAAATGGAATTAACTTGTGAACATTTTTGTGCGATGATTTTTTATGATTTTCTACGTGGAGTATCTCCACAACAGTGCCCGAATCAACTTAATTCGATTTTTAGGGAGAAGCTCTAACTACAATCACTGTATATCATTGGCATAGTGAATTCAATCGTGGCCATAGTTCGCTAGTGGATGAATTTCAAGCAGGTCGCCCAAAATCAGCTCTTGTACCAGAAACATCGATGCTGTGCGCGTATTGATAATGCAAGATCGTCATGTGACTTATCGTGAGATTCGGGCATTAATATCGCAAGTATACATTCGATATTACATGAACATTTAGTTGTGAAAAAGTTGTGTGTGCGTTGGATTTCACATAATTTGACAATCGCTCAAAAAAAGACGTGTCGATTGGTGCAAGGAAATGCTCAAAAAATACGATTGCGGTGCATCAAATGCAGTGTATACCATCTACACAGGTAACGAATCTTGGATTTATTCGTATGAACCCGAAAGTAAACAGCAGTCGACTGTATGGGTCTTCCAAGATGAACAAAGTCCAACAAAAGTTGTCCGCGCTTGAAGCACTACGAAGAAAATTGTTGCCTGTTTTTTTGGAATAAATGAACATGTCACGACAGTTAATTCTGCTTGGTATACAACCATTTGTTTGCCACAAGTTTTCGGAGACATAAGAAAAATAAACTGGCGGCGTCGAATCATTCTCCATCATGACAATGCGAGCTCTCACACATCGGCTCAAGCAAGTGACTATTTCAGCACTTATAACATCTAATTGATGGGTCATCCGCCGAATGGTCATGGTTTGGCACCTAATGATTTCTTTTTGTTCCCACGCGTGAAGAACAAACTGCGTGGACAACGATTTTCAACACCAGAAGAGGCGGTTGATGCGGTTAGAATCCATGTTTTGGAGATATCTTAATCGGAATGGAAAAATGTTATGAAAATTGATTTCAACGTATGCAAAAGTTTATCAATCATCGTGGAGAATATTTTGAAAAACAGTAACGAAGTTTTCACACCTTAAGTTTTGTTTTTGTTATTTATTCCCGATACATATCAAGCACCCCTCGTACCATCATTTTGGACAATGAACACAATGATAAGACCAGGTTGTTTTCATAGAATCGTTTTATATTAACAAGAAATTCAATTCTATAAGCAACACAATGGATGTCTTAAAAAGTTTTATTTTAATTTTAACTATAATGAATTCGTAGTGATTAAATGTAAAAAAATTACCAGTAATGTATTGTTTGTTTATTCAAGGCCTTCCTCCCCCACCACCACCACCAATTTTACTGCCATTGCTGGTGTGGTACACCTCGAGTTTGAGAATAAAGCATAAACGCATTTTTTTTTGTTAGATGAGCTAGTCTAATTCAATTTAACTATATTAAACAATTTCAATGCCAGTCATCTGTTACATTCATAAAGAAATTTTTTTTATGTCTGCTAACTTATGATTCTGATAAGCATGTATTAATATTAAAGAAGCGTGTTTTTTATATAGAACACATTAATAACTCCTTAAGCAAAAGTAGTCTCGATTGTTCAGGATGTTTTGCGGCGTTATTTTATTATTTAAACAAAGTTAACAACACACAATAAGGTTGCAGTATGCACAATTTATTTACAACAATAAATACTGTTTAATTGACGTTTATGAATTTATTTAAATAAAAAGACTTCATAGTACAAAAAGCGTTTTGTTTTGGTATGCACAAATTGACATTAGTGTTGAGACTAAGCATTACTTGGCTTGTAGAATGAAGATTCGGCAGCTAAATCCTCTTCTACAAGAGAAAGCAGAAAGCGAACTTAATGAAATACCAAACCAACTAGAAGAAAATCTGGAAATATTACGATGCTGGTTATCGAAACAAGAGCACTTAAAATATAAAGATGGTAAGTATTTTGAAAAATGTATAACTATAAAATGAATAGGTTAACACTAGATATAGTAGGGATCAGCGAAGTTCAGTGGCCAGAGGCGCGGGGTTTTTTGAGTGGAAACTTTAGAATAACTCATACAGGATCAGAGGAAGGAAATTCGGGTGTGGAGATAGTTATGTGAAAAAGATAGGACACTGTGAAGAAAACTAGTTACAAAAGAAAGAAACACATTATTTCAACATCATGCTAGAAGACGATACATGTGGAAGATGCCAGGAGATATAGGAAGATAACTAATAGATTACATTCTTGTTGGACAACGGTATAGGAATTAGGTTAAAGATTGTAGAAGCTACCCAGAAGCACATATAGACATTTACCACAACATCGTAATTGTGAAGGCCGCTCTTAAATTAAAAAATTTGAAAAAAGAAACGGACAAGGCACTTGGACCTACAGAAACTAAAAGATAAAGATATCCACGAACGGTTTGAAGCAAAGTCAAATGAATTGCTGAAAGATATCGGAAAAATTTCTGATATTAAGGAAGTAGAAACAGAATGGAATAACATTAAATCCAGCTTAAACATGGCGGTTAGAGATATTCTGGGGAATAGGCAAAAAGAAAATAAAAACCATGGGTAACAAGAATATCCTGAATTTAATAGAAAAAGACGAAAATACAAAAATAGATCAGACGAAACAGGAAAATAGAGATACAAAGCCATAAAATGAGAAATTATTCGCAAATGCAGGAAAGCTAAAGAACAATGGATTGATGAAAAGTGCAAACAGATACAAACTAAGATGGAAATAGAAAAAACAGACAAAGCATACAAAGTAATTAGAATGAATTTTAGGGATATAAAATTATATAGCAAAAACATAAGGACGCCGTAGGTAATGTCATTATGTCAAATGTAGAGAAAGTGGTTAGATGGCAAAAATATGTAGGGACTTTATGTGCAGGAGAGTAACTAGCAGCTTTAGAACAGGAATTAGACATTGAAAATGATGATCTGGGATATCCTATAATTAGAAAAAAGCTTGAATTAGCATTAAAGGGTCTGAAAAATGGTAAGGCGCCGCGTTCAGATAAGGTGCAAACAGGAACTCAAAAAGCTGCTGCGCAAGCAGTAACAAAATATCTCTTTCAAATTGTAAGCTATATGTATGAGACAGGCGAGATACCCATAGATTTCCAACGTAACATCATAGTAACTATGCCAAAAAAGAGAGGCGCGGATAGATGTGAAAATTTTCAAACAATAAGTTTGACAGCACACGTGTCAAAATATGAACTAGAATTGTACAAAGACGAATAGAAAAAGTTGAAGAAATACTAGGAGAAGATCAATTTGGGTTTAGGCGAAACAGGGGAACATAAGAGGCCTTTTAGCTCTGAAGGTGATAATGGAGAAAACAATAGAAAAAGGGGAAAGCGTGTATATGGGGTTTGTATATCTGGAAAAAGCGTTTGACAGTGTAAAATGGAAAAAAATGTTCGAAATACTCAAAGAGATTGGAATAAATTTTAGGGAGAGACAGATATTACATAACTTATACAAAGAGCAAACAGCGGTAATAGAATTAGAGCAGGAACGTGGAGAAGTAAATATTAGGAAAGGGGTAAAACAGGGATATATATATATATATATTGCTGTGAGAAGGGGTTGTTTAGGAGTGTATTGCATAGCAAAGGACGTGCAGTAACCATAAATTGCAATAGGAAGCAGAAAACTGCATTTATTTAGCAGAAAATTAAGTAATTTGGATATTATGTAAATAGTAAGCATTTAACATCCTGTATATAGAGCATAATCAGTTTTAAGCGACGCAAATAAACACATCTTACAACAATAGGACGCATATTTAGCATAGAAATAAGTAATTTATACATTAGGTAAATAACAAGTATTCAACACTCGGTAAATACAGCTTTATTAATTTTAAGCAATGCAAGTAATAATATAATTCAGTAAAAGTACGCGTATTTAGAGGAAAGGATAGTACACGTAATTAAACAGGCATTGAAAAGAGTTCTAATCAGTTATAATATAATACGGAAATAAGAAATAAAACCTTACAAAGCTTTGTGTAAGTGCGTAGAAACAATCAACATTTTTGATAAGAAAATGCAGTTCAAAAACGCATAAAATAGACGAAAGTAAAATTGAAATTACATCATGTATTTTTGTTTAATTATGGAAAAGGCGATATCTACACAAAACAACGTATGGTTTAGATAACGAGGCATCTATGGCAAATAACCATTACCCGGAGAACCGAATATATTACATCAAAAAACCACTTCAAGATGCAAGATACACAAAGACCTTATTGGTTAAGATAGCTACAGACTTGTTGAAAACCCAACCCACATGCAAGTGGGATCAGCCTATATTTAACAGCGAAGAATGATAAGAGAGTTCAGTTTTAATTAAGCAGGGCAAAGCTGCGCCACTCTGAATCAAAAAGTCACGCGTAATTTTAAATGTTTAATAAAACAGATAGTGACAAATAAGTGCTACAAATATGGAAATTTTTGTTGCCGTTTAACGTGAGTAGAATTTGCGGTAATTTATTTAAACTAATAATATAATAATAAGGCTCCTAATTGGGTGATAAAAATTCCGAATGTGGTATAATAATTCTGAATGGATGGATATTTCGAGAATAGATATAATAATTCAAATCCTAGTTGGTTGATAATAAATCCTAATGGATGGTATAATAATTTAAATGCATGGAAAATTCTAATTGATGGTATAACATTTCAAATGTGTAGATAGATATAATAATTCGAATGTGGGGATACTTTAAATGGATTAATATAATATTTCAAATCAGCGTCGATGATTTTGGTACAATTTTGAGTTGCGAGATTTAATGCAAATAAAACAAAGAAGCAAGAAGCAATTTATGGAAACCAAGGGGTTCAATTAAGCAGAGCAGTAACAGATCTAATTAGTTTTAAGATATTTTTCTATTTAAATTTGAATACTGAATTTACGTAATTTATATAAAAGTGTAACGAAGTCGGCACAAACATTGCATACGTTAAAAGTACGTAACATTATAAAGGGGTTTAGAACGTTCTAGGTTTCTTTGATAGAAAGGGTAGTTTTTGGTGACTAGATTGATTTCAAAGCATATAAATTTTGGGATAATTAATACTTATCATATTGATTGATTGAGGAGTGGTTGCACGAATCCTGTCTGGAATATCTATGGAGTCTGAGAGAGGTTAATTGAATATCTTGGTATTCAGATTGTAACCATCACATACTGTTTGGTGTACTAATGAACTGGAGATGATTGTTAATATATGCAAATGTGCGAAGGACTATTCACGTTGATGCACGCTTATATAAATTTATAGCGTATTGTATCAAGTTCTAATACATAAATGCTCGCTACTATAGAACTAAAATAGCAAGTAATTGGTCAATTGGTCAATTTTAGACGAAGTTGTACCGTTGTTAACTTAAGTTTTTTTTTAGCTGAACGCGTATTTGGCCAAATTAGAAATAAATCTTGGTGCTTGTTTTTTTGCTGTTATTCACTGTCTTAAAAATCAGGTTTTATGATATAGATTAGGGATACACGAAGTCGAGTTTTTTTCCGTTTATTTTAAACTAGTAGGAGGCGCGAAAGTTGTATTCGAGGTTTCATTAATCTCCAACAGCACAAAGAACTTCTTCCGGGAAAGCTTTATCTGTGTTGAATCTTTTCGGGTCAATTGGAGCTCAAAAGCTTTACAAAGTCAAAAGAGTTGACATACCTTTCGAAATAAGCGTAAAAGTATTTAGTAGAAATGTTACAACTTGTATACCATTAAGAGTATTATATTTGATTTCATAAAACGATAAAATCCTCCAGTATCACTGAAAGTTAGTCGACACTTCGAATATATGCGTCTGTTCCGTTCTTGTAAATAATTTATAGCTAAATTTTATTTCATTGAATTTGTTAGTTATTTTAAATTCGCCACGGTATATTTGGATTTGTTAGTGCAAAATTCCCCATGTGTTTACTAAGCACCCGCTAACCTGTGTCGTGAGTGGCGAACGTTGTTTAATGCGCGGCTGCAAACAAGTATCAATTGGAAAATCTATGAAGCGAGAGTAGTATAGTGTCGTCTTTCGAATTGACCGCATCGCATTATATACTCATTTATACGTAGAACCAACTACGTCTGAACCGCTGTGTCAATATATAGTTTCGCCAGTCGAATACACCGCGTCTAGTTTGCACGTACTGCATGGAATTAATTGGATGAACCGCTTTGTTGCCCGCCGCCGCTATTATAATAATTCTACATTTATGAACCGCTCTGATAAACCGCTGTCGTAAAATTGTGCTGCGCTCCATCCGTCAAAGGAAGAGCTGTATTGGTTCCAACGTTTTTTCATCTGCATGCCGCATCATTAACAGGTGAGTGCTATAGTAAACGCTTTTGTTTAGATTTGATTAAGAACGCTTAATTATCTGTTGCTTATTAAAATATCCTTTAAATTATATATACTCCATTCTCTCTTCCAAATAGTTATCGGAACTTACACCGCAATTAATTTACATTTTTGGTTGATTTCTTGCCGGATTTGAGTAAACAACAAGCTCAGATGTTTATTGTACCGCTCGTCAAAGCACTGACAGCCAATTAGCATAATTTGTAGTGTTAAGTTATTTACGAGTATTTCTTATCTCCCGTGCAATAGGTTTACGTTTGTTTATAGCCGCTAGGCAATTATAAATCGTCAAGTTTTCGTTCTTTATTTCGTCCGCTTTGTATTTATATTTAACGATGACAGAAAAGTTAAAGCGTACTTGTTTTTTACGTAACATCACCATCAATTCGTTAGAGGAAATGTTTGAGATTGCTCAAAAATCTACAGTCGAACCCGCTTTTTTAGATTTATTTTGCTCTCATTATGAATCGTTGGAAAGCGTCAAAGACAATTTCTTCTCACGTCATAATTGGATTGTGGGCGCGATTTCTGCAGCCGACGACGCTGATAAAAAATACGAATTGGGAGACGTTGTCCGTAAACGTTTTGACCACAATTATTTTCAAATAAAAGCGCTATGTTTTAAGCTGTTTACCAGCCAATCTTCACCCCAGGTCGAGGTGTCCCCGCCGCCGCTAGATAACTTAAGACCAAAAGTATCACTACCGCCGCTGACCCTGCCTACATTTGATAGGGAAACTACTCTGTTTGAAAGCTTTATCGATCGTTTTGATAGTCTTGTACATTTTAATAACGATTTGTCCGACGTAGATAAATTTTCATATCTTCAATTATCACTAAAAAATTCCGCACTCCTAACTATTAAAGATTTCGACCTAACTGAAGCCAATTACGCTCTTGCATACACAAAAATCGTGAAAAATATCGTAATATACGTCACATTACCTCTACTCTATAGAACAATATTGATAAATTTCCTAAATAAAACTCCGATAACCCCGTCGGTTTGCAAAAATTAGTTGATACTTTTGTAGATAATTTACAAGCGCTTAAAAAATTTGATTTGCACGTAGAGCATTAGGATTTCATTCATGTACAAATAATATTAAACCGCTTGAATGTACACACCGCTCGTAGTTTTGAATTAGAACCAAGATCCGACCGCTATCCCATCTTATAAAAAGTTAATTGCTTATCTGGAAAATACGTGTAAATCCTTATCGAATTTGTCGGTAAATCATTCTTCATTTTAGCAATCCGTCTAAGCCTCGAACCGTCGTTTCCATGTTAGTTCAGACAAAAACTAATTCTAATAAATGCCCGCTTTGTAAACAAGACCACAATCTTTATCGCTATAATGATTTCGTTAAACTTTCGTCGCAAGAACGCTACAACTTTGCAAAAAACCAACAACTGTGTATTAATTGCCTTAGTAATTCTCACATTTTAAATAAATGTAAGTCTACTATTTCAGGCCGCCAATGCAATCAACGTCATCATTCGTTATTGCAGTTTGATCGCGTTTCGTCTAAACCCGCTTTCGCTGCTAGCAACCAAGCTCGCTTGACGGACACCGCCGCCTCTAAAGTATCACCTCGCTCTATTCCCGCTATTCAAAACCGCTACAAGCCTTCCGCACCTCGGCCCTCTGAGGAATCTTTGACTTCGTTCAGCTATAGTGGTCCGTCAACTTCGAATGTCATTTTATTTAATTCTTTAGCTAAACCTTCAGTTGTTTTACTTTCCACCGTTCAAGTGGAAATTGCTGATTGTTCTGGTTCTTTCCAGCAATTTCGCGGTTTACTCGATTCGGGGAGCATGACTTCCTTTATTTCGCAAAGTAGTGTGAAACGTTTAGGTTTTTGTACTACTCCACATTCTCTTACCCTTAGTGGTTTAGGTTCCATGCGCTCAGCTGCTCAGCATGGCACTGTCACCATTTCGCTCAAACCAATAGGTGTTTCTTCACCAATTATTAATTTTCAAGTTGTAGTACTTCCCAAAATTTGTGAGAATTTACCTACTTCTAATATTTATTTGAAACATTTCAATCATCTGGTTAATGGGAAACATACCTTCCTCGCAAGCTTCTGAAATAACTAGCTTGTTTTGCATGACAGATTCTACTTCCCCATTAGAAGATATTGTCGCTAAATTCTGGGAAGTCGAAGCTGTCCTCGCCGCTCAACCTTTCACGCCTGAAGAAACTCTTGTTGAAAAACATTTTGTCGATACATTTCGCCGCAATGAACAAGGTCGCTATGTCGTCTCATTGCCGTTTAGAGATCAAGAACGACTTTTCCCAGGAAATCGTGTTCTCGCCTTACAACGGTTTGTTTCTTTAGAAAATCGTCTACTTAAGCAACCTCGTGTTTACGAATAGTACGTTTCGTTTATGCGCGAATATCTTGATTCTCAACATATGCAATCTGTTGTTATTGGGTCTCATTCGAACTTTTCTTATTACATTCCGCATCATTGCGTTGTGAAACCCGAAAGCGTAAGTGCGAAATTACGAGTTGTTTTCGACGCTTCCGCTAAAATTCTGTCTCAATCGTCCTTAAACGATCACTTGTTTGTTGGGCTGAAGTTGCAACCCGATATTACCGCAATTTTGTTACAATTTCGTTTACATTCTTATGTTGTCACTGCCGATATTCGTCCGATGTACAGACAAATTCTTGTAAATCCCGCTCAGTATGACTATCAACGAATTGTTTGGTGCTTCTCCCCTGAGGAGCCTATTCAGAATTTTAAATTAAATACCGTTACGTATGGAATCAATTGTACTCCCTTTCTTGCCATACGAACGCTTCAGCAGTTGGCCGTGGACGAAGGGAATTCTTATCCGTTAGCCGCTTTCGCACTTCGCCACCGTACTTATATTGATGACATCGCTACTGGTGGAGATTCTATTGAATCAACTCTCGCTCTACGTGATCAACTAATTGCTCTTTTAAAACGTGCTGGTTTCGAACTTCATAAATGGTCAAGTAACCATCCCGAATTGTTGAAAGATCTTTCCGCTGCGCAGCAATTCGCGCAACCCCGTTCCTTTGAGGATCCTGATACTCAACCCCTAAAAGTTATAGGTCTTCAATGGAATCCCACTTCATATAATTTTTGTTTTCTAGTTCAGCCACTAAGTACCTGCTGTAGCAAGCGCAACCCACTTTCTAACTTAGCTCGTATTTTCGACCCCATATGACTTTTATCCGCTCTTACTTTTCTGGTAAAACACTTAATTCAACGTTTATGGTCGTTAAAATTAGATTGGGATGCTCCCCCTCCCCTTGACCTCCTCCGTTTGTGGAAGAGATACTTGCATGCGTTACCGCTTCTTTCGGATTTCGCTTTGCCCCGCTTGCTTATCCCACCACAGTTTACTACGTGCAAAGTTCACTGCTTTGCTTACGCTTCCGAACGTGACTACCGTGCTGTCGTTTATTTTGCTTTGTTACTCTTTCCACCGTTGAGGTTCGCTTAGTGTCCGCTAAGTCTAAGGTCGCAGCCCTTCGTACAATCTCTTTACCCCGTCTCGAATTGTTGACCGCCACATTGGCATCAAAATTATTAACCTTTGTCCTCAAAACTTTTGATTCAAACTTTACTTTTCATAAAATTTATTGTTGGTCTGACTCCATGGTAGTATTTTCGTGATTCGTTCCCCGCCGCAGTGTTAAAAGACTTTCGTCGGCAATCGTGTTGCTTACATTCAGGAAAACACGACTCGCGCCTCATCGCATCACATCCCCTCCACCGAGAATCCTGTCGATGTCGGGTCCCATGGTTTACTCCCTACCGACATGTGCCAATTTTTTCTATGGTGGGCGGCTTCACCAACCTTGTATGGGTCTGTCGAAAACTACGGTCCATATATTGCGCCATCAGATATTCCTGAAGTTCTCACTGAACAACGCTCTATTGTATTATCCGCTATCGTAACATCCTCTTGGATTCAATCAATTCTAGAAGATCAATCCTCCTTTCCTTTTATTACTTGCATTGTTGCTTGGATTTTCCGTTTTCGTCATAATCTACGTCACCCACTCAAAAGGTACTCCGGACCTTTGTCGTCTTCTGAGTTGCATACTGCTTTGATCTCCTTGCTTGTGTATACTCAACAATCGTATTTCGCTATCGAACTTGAAGCCATTCAATCTGGATCTCCTTTAAAAAAGAGTTTTCGCAAATTGTCCCCTTTAACCGCCATTCCGAAGCCCGCACTTTCTCATCTACCGCTTAACCGCATCTCCCGCTGGCAACTGCTCCAGCGAATTCACCAAGATTGTTGGTCCAGTTGGTCCAAAGAATACTTACACTCGCAACAACAACGCTGTGGCACACCCAGTCTCTTCAAGTTGATTTGGGCACTAATTAAGGTCGCTAATGTTCCTCCTCTTCGTTGGTCCCTCGGCCGAGTTGTGGCTGTATATCCTGGTACAGATGGTGTTGTTAGGGTGGTCACGCTTAAAACCGCTCATGGCGAGCTGAAACGTCCTGTGTTAAAGCTCTGCCCTTTCCCCGCGATGTAGAAAAAAGAATTCTTCTTTTTCTTTTGTTTTTGTAGATCCTTTTTTTCTTGTTCGTTTTTCTTTCGCTTGGTCAATCCGCGACCCCGCCTTATAATTATTTGTTCTTTTAAAATGCGTTGCATTTTAGTGGGCGGTATGTTCTGTTCTTGTAAATAATTTATATCTAAGTTTTATTTCATTGAGTTTGTTACTTATTTTAAATTCGTCGCGGTATATTTGAATTTGTTAGTGCAAAATCCCCATGTGTTTACTAAAAACCCGCTAACCTGTGCCGTGAGTGGCAAACGTTGTTTAGTGCGCGGCTGCAAACAAGTATCGATTGAAATATCCATGAAGCGAGAGTAGTATAATGTCGTCTTTCGAATTGACAGTATCGCATTATATACTCATTTATACGTAGAACCAACTAAGTCTGAACCGCAGTGTTAATAAATAGTTTCGTCAGTCGCATACACCGCGTCGAGTTTTGCACGTTTTGCATGGAATTAATTGGATGAACCGCTTTGTTGCCCGCCGCCGCTATTATAATAATTCTACATTTATGAATCGCTCTGATAAACCGCTGTCGTAAAATTGTGCTGCGCTCCATCCGTCAAAGGAAGCTGTATTGGTTCCAACGTTTTTTCATCTGCATGCCGCATCATTAACAGGTGAGTGCTATAGTAAACGCTTTTGTTTTGATTTGATTAAGAACATTTAATTATCTGTTGCTTGTTAAAATATTTATTTAATTATATTTAATTATATACAGTCCATTCTCTCTTCCAAATTAGTTATCGAAATTTACATCGCAATTAATTTACAGCGTCTATTCGAATAATGACATCATTCGAAGAAAAATATTGAAATCTGTATTCTCGACTCTTCGAATGTTTTACGCATTCGAAAATTTTTACAGGAATACATTCGGGTGGATTTTTGTTGACGTATTTGTTACACTACTATGGAAAGTTTATACGGTCGGTAAAACAGTTAACAAAATATTACACTTAGATGGTGGTACATTGAAATGGCGATAGATGGCTCTTAAAAGCCTGTAATACAGTTACCAAAGTTCAAAAGATACATCGCGCAAGCGCAATGGTTAAAAGCGATGCTACGCCCTGGCGGCCGGAACGCAAACCCCTTTTACAGGTTTCGCGCGCCAATCACCATGACGTCATCGACAATTTATATTGCGCCATAATTAGGAGCAGTTACATAAAATTAGAACAATGAAAATTAGAGAATCTACTCACGTGAGGAATCCGGTAACCGGCAGGAAATCACGCTACGGCAGCCTCGGCTGCGGTGCTGATGGTAGAGCATGGACATCGGTCGTGGGCTGCTCCAGGGTCATCTCCATTTCCTATATGTAGTGGAACGACAGGAATAGGTTAATTAAGGAACGACAAAACAAGATAATCAAAGGGAAATCTACATAATAAGATAAGACACGAACCCGGCACGACTGTTACACTTGAAAGTTCGGCAAAAACAGCCACGATTCAGGGCGAGAACCGCGAAACTAGTCCCCACTCTTTGTCTACTATTGCCTTACCCCTATGGGGATAAGCACACTTGCGCAAACTCACTATTGTGACGTGCCGGAAGCACCGCCTAGTCTATTTAAACAGTTCCCGCGTCTCGCGTATTTGAAAATTATGGCGGGAAAACTTCCGTACATTAAAAACTAAACTAAAACAATGTTTAAGTGACCCTTGGCACGTAACATATTTCTTGTTCGAACAGTGACTATTAACCTTTATTCTGTACATAAACTATTTATTTGAAAAATGAAGGAATAATATACCTGTAATTAATAAATGATTTGAAGAATGCGGAAGAAGAAGGTGGTGATGATAAAGGTGAACCAATAGATAAAGTTGCTAGTGATCCATTTAGGGAGTAATCTGATAAAAATTTTATTAAGCTTTTTGTTTATCAAAGGAATTATGTCGGTTTTTAATGAGTACATTGGAGCCGTTTATGAAGCCACAGTTTTTAAATGCAAAATTATTTGAAAATTTACTTGTTACATTTTGATGTTTCTTTAAAAACTCTTATCAGTGCCGTTTTTTGTCGTTCTATGGGGTTGCTGCCTTTTTTACCACTAGGTTTTCTCATTAGGTTATGTTATTTAGCTAATAGAAAGAAATGGCATTGTATGATAACATAGTGGGGACAATTCGGATGCCATGTTGCCAAGGATCTATAACGCGTTCGAACAGTAAGGTTTACGGAGAGTGCGGAGAATACTAAATAAGTGCACTACTCGTATAAAGGACTTTCGAATACATTCGAATTCGAATATTTACCAATGAAGTCGAGAATAGCACCCCAGGCAGAGTTAAATTAATTCAGAAGGGTAACGTCAGTAAACATCTAACACCTTTAATGCACATAAACACCCCCTTTGTTATGTTATAGGTACTACGCTCAATCTATATCCTATGTTGTTTTAAATTCTGTTAATTGTCAGGAAACAGTAAATTGCGATGATAGAATCCAGCAGTTAGTTATAAAATAGTGTGAATTAATAACCAAATATATACAAATACTATTATTTTATATGTATATTATAAAATTAAAAATATAACGAGGACACAAACAATATCTTTTTAATGATTTTAAAGAAATAAATATTTGATTAATTAGTTTTAAAAAAGTATGTTTATACTTATATTAGTACTTCTTTTTTCTGGTGGCCCCTAATGTAAGATTTTTAATAAAGTCTCGCAAAATTTCTAGCTTGTCCTGTACTTAGATGACAGTCAGCGACCTTGAGGGTACAAAAATGACCAGAGCCAATATTGAATTCCTTTATGGAGATTTGAATTTACGAGTAAAGTGACTTGTCTTGATGGTTACCTTGCACACTTATTTGAGTAGAAAATGTTGGACCGTATCATAAGTTTACATGAAACATGTTCAGTGTTTCAAACAAGAATAATTCTCATCTGTGGAACTATAAAATATTTGTTGTGTGTTATTTTAACAATAAAAATGTTGCTTTGTAACAATTTTGTTGACGCCAATAAAAGTATATATTGTTTAGTTATTTTATACACTGCAACGTCTATTTAGACAAATAATTAGTTTCACAATATTAATGAATATTCAGAAATGTATCGTATCACAAGTCGTATAATATTTAAAAAAGATATTTTAGACACACTCTTTAAACGATTGTTGTTTAAACAGCACTTCCAATGACAGACGACTTTTGTTCGTCGACTTAATTTTGACGACCTAGTGTCAGTCTCTCTCGGCTTTTAGTTGCGATAAGAAGCAAAATGGGTTTTACAAGAGTCCGAGGTAGCGATTTGAGAGTAGCCAAAAACGTGGCAGTACTTCCCAGTGCTAAAAACATTTCAGTTTTTTATTTCTGTTAACGGACTCAGTTTATTAGTTCAATTTATTAGCTCACTCTATTGTTTTACTTTATTATCTCACCTTATGATATTACTTAATTTCGACTTGATATTTCACAGTGTTATATCAATTAGTAATAAAACTGAAAGATGTCAATTTAATAGCTCATTGTATAGCTTTGTTGAATAATCCATTTTATGGACGAATTTTCTTTAATTGGTTTACTTCGACTGATCACATTAACAGTTTATCAAAATGTAGTTCAGTTTAATGGCTCCCTTCAATAGCTTTCTTAAATTTTTAATTCGTCAAGAGAGTTAAGGAAAGAAGCTCAACTTTAAATTTAGAAGGTTTTGCGTAGCCTCATATGTGAAGAAATTTCGTGAAAGAATATTTACACTTTCGTGGGATGCAGATGTGGAAAGTCTAGTGACGTAAGTTGTTTGTTCAGGAATCGAAAGCTGTCACATGTGGTAACATCCATCTAATGTTTGTAATGACGTTTACTATTAACGAGCAAGGTAAGCGATTAGCTTAAGGATATAACCTGCGAACAGCTGTTTCCAAATAACTTGTCTACGAAGCAAATGCTTGAGTTTAAAATGGTAACGTTGCATTACGAAGATTTGAGAGAATTTTATTGTGTGAACATAGTTATATCATCTAAATTATTGCTTATGCTAGCAGTCGGTACGTTATTTCTTAGGATTATTAATTTCATTATGTAAACTTAAAAAGGGCAGGTTCAGTCACGTCAAGTAATACCAAAAATTAATCATGAAAATTATCTTTATTTTGCATTGATTTTGTAATAAATAATTGTAAACCAAGGTAAACAGATCTGTGCATTTTGGGTAAAAACTTTGAGGTTATGTTTAGATCATTATTGAGATTATTAAATATTTTTATATTTACGTATTGAGGTCTAAAAGATTAGACCACTTCGTTATAATACATCTTTGTATATGAATTTTAGAACAACAAAACGATAAATTCAATTAAAGAACAATCGTTTGAGTTGGTGAAACAACTGTTTTATTTTGGACAAGTGCGTCCAAATGTAAGGAAAATAAGCTGAAAGAGTATAGATCTTGTTTTATAAAGAGTAAGGTTATTGGCTGTGACTCAATCATGAAGTACTGAAACAGCGCTCCGAAGAAGCTTGATATTTAAATTTCCTTTCAATATTTATGTTTAAATTTCAGTAATTAATAGTAACTCTTTTTGTCTTTACTGTATAAGGTAGCAAGAGTGCATCTCTTGTGTCCTTCATTTGTCCTAATAACATTATTATCTTTTAGATCCTGCGTTCTCGCAATAAAAGCGATATTTCACCCTGAGGATTTCCAAGTTCTCCCTTAGGGTACCCCTTGCTTTATTAGACCTAGGACTTGGTGGCGCCCCCCCTTCACCGCTTAATTAAGTAATGAGTCAGTTCTAAAAATCGTTGTGATAAAACCCACGACCATTCCTCATAAGCTCTATCCGAGAAATAGACCCCTAGCTTAGCCGGAAGACTGTCGATTTCTCTTCGTTATAAGGGGATCGAAAACCAAGGTACAAATAAAGTACCCATGGTGTTGCAGCTTGAACTGGTCATTGATGTGCTTTTAGAGTAATCATATTTTTTGTTTATTTTCCAGATGACCAACTGTTGGTAAATATATTACGTGCAACCAAATTTAGCATACAACGTGCAAGAGAAAAGTTAGATGCATATTATACTTTTAGAACAGCCTCACGTAATATTATAACAAGTTTTGATCCATGGTTGCCTCAATTACAATCAGTTCTTAAACTAGGGTTTGTATAATCTAAAACCTTTGACAACAACGTACAATAAATTTTAGATTTGTGATTCCCCTACCGATACCAAACGACAATCCATCCAGTGCGGTTGCAGTGATGATAAGATACGGAGAGTACAATCCAGAAGAAATAACCGCTATGCTTATACTCCATGCTTTCATTATAAGCCTTGAGGTTTTATTCAACACCAATGATAACTTTGTTATCAGTGGAGCTAAAATTGTTTGGGATCTAAAAGGCATTCACTTTAAAACATGCATACAGATAACACCTACTCTCTTGAAGACGTTTGTGCATGGTATTGAACAGGCATACCCATCTAGAATCAAAGCAATTTATATGATAAACGTTCCCTCGTATTTTGAAACTCTTTTAAATATTGGTAAAGCACTTTTATCAAAGAAGTTAGCAGAGAGGGTAAGTTGAAGTTACTGCATATATGTCATAACATGTTGTTCGTCGAAATAAATCCATTTTCCCATAACCATCCATGAAACTACAGATAACACAAACTATGTTCTTTAGAAAGTAGCATATATCACGCTAGTATTAATTAAAAAATTTCCTACTAATGTGATATTATAATGTAGAGCGTTCTTGTAAGAACATCGAAAATATTCACATTACGTATCTGCTTTATGATAAATTTTTCAACTTTTTGTTTAAATGAATAATGCATGGGTTTCGAAATTATTTTTTATCTGCTACGTAACAACGTTTAAATCTATTAATCTATTCTAAAAAGTATTGCACTACTGTTAGTTGTTTTCTGTTTATAATGTATGTTTATAATGTATCTTGTAATCTATAATTTTTCTCATTTATTTGTTTCTACTTCTATAGATGTTATCGGGTGGGGTAACTTATGTTAAAAATGTTGATGAGCGTGTTATGAGATAAGAACAAAACCACCCAAAATTTCTCTCAAAAGCTAACCAAAGATGTTGTTTTATCCGTATTAACCATAAGTACTTCTGGAGACCTCCAAACCAACTCTGAACTCTCACTTCAGCGGGATGAGACAGGCGGGTTTCTATAAATTCGGAAATGTTAGGCGTCACTAAATTCAAAGATTTGACATAAGCGAGGCAGAGTCACTAAAGAGGGTGTAGGAACTTTGGTATCGATTATACGCTCGTAGTGCACACTGGCTAAGGTGGTTATGTTTAGGTAATACTATTTCTGAAAGAATAAGTAATTATATATCAAATATCACAGATCGTCGATTGCATCCGAGCAAGAATTATGTGTTTATATCAATTCATAATATGGCAAAGGAAATTAAACTGATCCATATGCACTACTTACTATTCATTTTCTATTAGTTTATTAGAGTTTCTATATATATTGATATGATAACGTTGCACATCGATGTGATTATACTTTCAGTCTCCTTCTGATCACCACCGCTCCTAAAATTTAAATATGCCTCGGCTAGCCCAGTTTAATTCACACAGAGTGCACAACGTTACGATAATCAAATAATTACTCCTTTTTCCCTAATACTTTTCCTGCTTTGAATGATAAAACGAAGTCGATTAATATTTGTATAATAAGAAAAAAAAAACAAATACACTTCACAGCTTAATCTATTTTACTGTGTGAGCCCCTGAATCAAATAACAATAAATTTTAAATTCTTTATCTCCAAAAATTAAAGCTCCTTTCTCTTATTTTCAAGCAAGCAAAATGACGTTGTACTATACAGCAAATTTCTCTTAACGTACAAGATTTTTCCCCTTTTTTACGAAATTTTTCACGTATAAAATAAATTTTGATGACTCTTTACATAAAATATTCAGGTATAAAATATGATCAATGTTCAAAAATAATAAAGAGAAAATAATGCCTTATGCTAGATAGTTCTGACCTGTAGTTTTCCTTGTGCGTCTTTTAGCTGCGTGCTGTGGATCAGTACCCCAATATCACATTCAGTTGAGTCGCTCCATTAAATGCTCAAAACAATCCTCTGTTTTGTGCGCCTTTTTCAATATTCTCGCTCGGACTTCCTCCCAATATTATCAATTTATTTAGTCTCCAAGCTTTACCCCGTTTAATCAATAATCTAGTATTTTCTTAATATCCCTTAGATTTTCTTAATGTCATTTCGATTTCCATACTGTCACTTAGATTTTCGTAATGTCGCTTGAATTTTCGGAATGTCGCTTAGAGGTTCGTGATCTCAATTAGAGTTTCGTGATCTCACTTATAAATATTTAACCTTAATTAATTAATTAATTTTTACTCACGTTTTCCAGAAAACGGCGAAACTTGTCTTATATGATTTCTCATTTAGATTTTCGTACTGTCTCTTGAATTTTCGTAATGTCGCTTAGAGTTTCGTGATCACAGTTAGAGTTTCGTGATCGCACTTATAAATATTTAACCTTAATTAATTAATTAATTGATTTCTACTCACGTTTTCCAGCAAACGGCGAAACTTGTCTCATATAATTTTTCACTGTTATTTTATTTAAAATATTTTATAACACCGCTCTTCACAAAAATTTGATTATTTAATTTGAATATTTGCTCGTCGCGTAGATTCTTGAGTATAAGTGATCTGGCTTGTGTTCGGTTCGAACTAAGGCTGCTTATCAAATTCGCGTGTTATATAGTCTACGCCTCGTCTAAAAATTTATTAGTTATCTGTGCTGTTGTTCAAAGTTTACGACCAACCATCGGTTGTTTTGGATATTTTGAACTTTTACAAGTATATCTCTGATAATAACTTATCGGAACGATTTCTTGATCACGTAGGTACTAGTGGATTTCTAGTTTGTATTTATTTTAAACCGTCTGTTTTGATGTTGTTACAGGAATTTCTAATTCGGCTTGGCACGTAATTTCACTTATGGATTTTGTTTGTCTAGATAATACTTTGGGATTTGTATTAACTTCATGCAGAAAATCACGTGGACAAAGTGACGTAAATTAACATATTTCTGTTTACATTTTGCGTTTCCAAAACGTATTCATTTCGAAGGATGCGTTTCTTATCAGGACACTATGCTAGCTGCTTTCACTATCGCATGTTTAATGTGAATTGTATCATGATTTTGTAGCTTTTTACTGCATTTAACGCGTATCGATTTACACTATATGAATACTTTTGGTTTAAGACAAGTTTGATTGCGTGTAGAGTTATTTTTTTGCCGAATGTGTTTATTGTTGAATGATATGCTTCCCGGCATTAATTAAAGTCAACTAAGATCCTTATACAGGGTGTTAAATGTTTGTTCTTTGCATAATTTGCAAATTACGTATTTTTTATGCTAAATAAATGTGGTTTTCTAACTCCTAGTACTATTTACATGTATTGTGTAACCATTATGACTTAATATACTCCTAAATAATCCCCTTATCATAGCATTATATATATATATATATTTATATATATATATATATATATTATATATATATATATATATATATATATTATCGAGTTTTTGTAGGTTAAAAATAGATATATAGGTTATAGGTCAAGCTTGCGTGTATAGATTCCATCTATGAAAAATTTAATTAGGCGTTTTAGATATTTGAGGTAACGATTATCCAATTTAAGATAGGTACTTTGTGTTAATTTGATGTCAATTTCATCTTTGCATTTAATTGTAAATGAAATATCATAATATTTATAGAGTAAGTCGGTGAAGGTTAAAATCTATCAACAAAAACATTTAGTTTATGTACAGGATAAAAATGCAGCTTTAATTATCATAAAACCGTGTACAATGGTTTAAAAGCTTTTAGAATTTGCTTTAGCGTAGGATCGATAATTTGAAAGACATCTGTTAATAATATAGAAACGTTTCAATACAGTTTAGCCTAGGATAGTATTAAAACCACAAGCTTGTTACGGACAGAAAGAAAATCAATAATTTCTAAGGATATAAATGAACGTAAAAGCAGACACGGATCGATATCATAAACAAGGACGGACTTTGTTACAGCACATAACAGAGAGATGCTAAAGTTAAATATCAGTTAGACTTTGAAACAAACAGGGAAACAAGTGTAGTTCTGAAGCTATTAGTTAGAGTAAGATGATAGATGTTTATATCGATCGAGGACAGGGAAAGGAATTAAGAAATATAATTGGACGTTTTAAAAGTTAGAGAGGGCGCTTATCCTAGTGTGGTTCATAATAACGAAACAAGATGAAGGATGGTTGTATACAAAAGGAAGAGAGAAAGACTACGTTTGTTTCAGTTGTGAGACGTGATCTAGCAGGAATCAATATCCGTTGAAGTTAGTTTTTCCGCGAATTCATCGACGATTGGATGGCTAGAAGCGATTTTTTTTGTATTTTCTGTGTTCGTGCAATACAACGCAATGGAAGGTGGAAAACCGTTGACGTTTGTTTCTAAATTAGCTGGAATTTTGCAGTCGTCATGCTTGAAGTTTCGGGAATAGAGCCAACGGTTGACAAAATACCTGGAATGTTTGTTTATCCTTTCGAGAATTGTCAGAAAACTTGTAAACAGGAGGTACTAGCTCTATATAAACACCGTAGAGGTAAAGTGAAGCTCTCTTACTTCTTCGCTCGCCATCGAGTTTAACTAAAAGTAATCCATCTTACATAGTGATCGTATAACAAGCATTGTTAATTATAATTCCACAAGTTGGTGTGAATTGGCATAAGTGAGATTTTAAAGTAAATACTGAGTTAAGAGCGAAGCTTTTATTAAGCATGTAAGTACTAACTACTACTATTTGGTGTTGAAGCGTATAAAAGCGTTCTTAAATGGAATGTTAATGGTGTATGCAACAAGTATTGATTGTTGATGTCAAATGGAATGGTAATGGGAAATTTTGGAAGTTTGGATTCACTTTATATTGAAAATTAGAAGAGATTTGGATAGCAAGGTGCCGAGAGGAATGGTGATTTAACTTAGAGAGCGATTCCAAAACCTAGAGTTATTCTAGACAGCAACTTTTTCGAGGGCTGGTTTGCTGCTGCTTGCAGGATGATAGCTACCAGGTAACGAATTCTTATAAAACATTGTTGTGTTGTTTATTTGAAGTGTTTTAACCATTTCGTGCTGTTCGGTGCTTATTTCTATGAAAATTTTATTGAACTTTATATGCAAATGTAAACAGGTTTATAATTAATGTAAGGATAACCAGGCTGTTTTGTGCAAAGTAAAGGGGACTTTTATTATTGCAGTGCTATAATGTTGCACACAGATTAAAAGAGTTTTACTGTGAGCTCATATTAAGATGAGAGTTAAAGTCAACTATGAGGATAGCCCAGTTACTTTAATAGGGTATATGTTTGATAAAATTATTTAATATGAACACATTCTTGAAAATGAATGGTTTTGCATGCACAATTATATTACTGAATGAAATGAAAAGAGTTTCGGAGGGTGTAAATTTTATTTCGTGTAAATGGAGTGTAATGTATTTTGTTAATCGAGTTATTTTCGGTATGATTACCCAGAAGTATTATCTTTTAGAATTACAGTATGGTAGCAGTTAGGTGGAGGTGAGATTCTGCGGCCCAGGTAAGCTTTTCTGAGAGTTTTCCATAACCAAATTTTAGGTTAGGAGCGGACAGCCGAGGTAAGCTTCACAATATTAATGACGCTCAATTTGTGGGGCTCGAATTAATTTTAGGTTCGAAACAATCCAAGGGAACTTCACAGTAAATTATAGGTTAAGAGGGATAGATAAGTCAAGAGAATAATTTTGTAACGACCGTGTATATAGAAAATAGAAATAATTTATTTACGCTCCAAATTAATTAGTTTTGACATTAAAACAAGCGGATAATAGCATACATTTGTATTCATAAATCGGAATGTTAAATTTGCATAAGTGTAGAAGCTTTGTAGTACGTGAAAGCTCAAGAATGGTACGAATATAATTAGCTTTATTATTTTGAGGGTGTAAATCAAGCACATCAAATGATAAGGAGAGCTTTTGTATATAAAATCAATAATGTAAACGCATATTTTCCATTTAACTAAACAAAGCGTTCGTTAAAAATAAATCCTAAGAAATTCTATAGGTTGAACAACATAGAAAGTACAATTTCAAACGGACAATCGATTCATAGAAAGCCTGACATAAATAAACAAGTTCAAGGAACCAGAATGTACGTTAGAACACAATTCTGTAGAAATTTTAGTTAATGGCCGATGCGAAGGCTACGAAAATAACAGGTGGTTTGAAAGCAAGTTGAGACGGAATACTATTAGCATAAGGCAGACAAAGAGGACATATAATAAACGTTGGGTAAAACACTCATTTAAAGTGCGCGATAAGTTGTAGAGATTAACCACAATATCGATTTTATGTTGCTGAAGTGGGATTGTAAAAGAGACAACGAATATGAGTTAGACAAAGATAAGATAGTTGGATGCTAGACCTACGAATGGGAGATATGTTCTTGATTGGCTGATCGTAAAGTAGAATGAGAGAAATTTTAAGATCGGGACCGTTGTATTTGTTAACCAGTGTTTTGGACTAAAGCGACGATGGAATGAGAACTCTGAGTTTTAGAAAGTTCGTTACATATAAAATTGTTAGAATTGGTTACGATGGGAGAGATTTTCAATTGAAATAGGGTGCAGGAGGCGTGTTTCTACTATTATAAATACACTAGAAGACGTAGTAGGGCTCTCTTACTTCGCTTAACTTTTACTTGACTTACTTCTAACGGCCCGCTTCAGACTTAAATGGTAACATCCAAGTTTGAAATTTTATAAATCGGTGATAGTGCTGTCCGTCTAAAGTTAATTAAAAGTGTGAAAGCACGAGTGGGTGCTATATTGTAAACGGTGATGTAGCTACATACAAAGAACGAACGAAGGGTGTTACTGAGGTAAGCGTGCCTAGATAAATTTTTGGAACGAGAATGCTGGGTGTTTGGTAGATACGGAAGGTGATTAATTTGTTTTGGACAATTATATGGGTAGAAATATTGAAGGCGTCTGCAGAGACTTGGATAGCAATTGGAAATGAGTTTGATGTACATATAGCAGAGAGGTGATGGAATGCTACGATAAGGTTTTGGGTGGACAACATCTTCAGAGGTGACGGTGCAAAAGCTTACTCCAGGTAACGAAATTAATTTCTATTGTTATTGCTTAAACATTTTGTGCTGTTATTTTGTGCTAGAGTGATTTGACACGTTGGGTGTGTATTTTATGAACATGAAAGCTAATTTGAAGGGTATATGAAAAGGGCAATTTGTATTTATTATTTAAAGGTGTAAATAAATGACGTAAAAATTTGATGTAAAGAGTTAACGGGTCTTTAGGGTTATTGAAAACAAAGATGCGATTGATTTATGCATTTAGAGTAACTGGGTTTATACTGAGCTCACCATAAATCAGAGTAAATTTCAATTTAAGGTTTCAAGATAGGCCCATCTAATTATATAAAACAAAACTGTTGAAATAAATTAAAGTCATGAAATTTAAAAGAATTTAATGATTGAGATTGTAATATTTTATGAAGCTGTATGTCCGAATTTGTAAATATTGGACTGGTGACGCTAAATTTTGATTTGTATGAATAAAAGGTTGTATGTTTCGTTGCATTATTTGAGTGGTAATTTTATTTAGTAGTATAAGTGAGAAAGAGCACACTTAGGATGGTAAGTATCTTTAAAGAAGCAGATTTTAGAGCTAACCGTGGTATGCTGAAACAAGGAGGCGTTCCAAAGATATTGGCAATATTTTTTATGTTTCAGGAAATATTTATGGTACCCAATTTGTGGGGCCAGAATAAAAGGGTAATCCACTGCAATTTTATGACATTCCCAAAAGGGGGACTCGATTAATTTCGAGTACACAGCAATTTTATGACGGCCCAACGCTGGGGCTCGATTTAAAAGCTTATTCACTGCAATGTATATATATATATATATATATATATATTGCTGTGACAATAGGGTTATTTAGGGGTATATAAAGTCACAAGGGAGGTATACTTTATGTAAACAACACAAAAATCAAGAAAACTAAATATTTAAACCATGAAAAGTACACAATTCGTTCATAATGCAAAAAGCAAATACCACACACCCTGTATAAAATCAACAACTAACTACAGCCAATGAAAGGAAGCTCATACTTTAATAATATAATTACATTTAGTAAAATAGATAACTCTGAGCGCAACCCAATTCATTTTAGAAACATTAATACATTCATAAATTTTAAACAAATACAAAATAAGCATATCCAAAGTAAAACAAACGCGAAACAAATCTTTTTAAACTCGACGCATTAGCGCAAGAAAATAATCAATGCATGCTTATAATAAACAGGACTTTCAAAACAAGGATATTTCATAACGCAAGAAGTTAAGAAAGCATCTAATTTACATCATCTGTTAAAGAATCTATTATAAAATTTAGCCTACGTGATGTTCTAAATGTAAAATCGCCACTTTTGAATTAAACTAAGCATTTTAGGTAAACAAAATATGAAATTATAAGTTTTGGCGTACGTGCAAAATTAAATATAATAGTTCATAAATCCCCTTACAAAATTACAATTACGTGATGTTAAAAGGTACAAAGTACCATTGGCGAACGAAATCCATAATACAAAGCTTTAAATCTATGTGATTGTTGGAGCGTCTGAACAATGCATACATTAAGCATCTCCAAGTAAAGCCCAACCGGCTGCATAATAGCGCAGGGCAACTCCTCGGTCATGGCCGAATAATAAGATAGTCAACCAATAACAGCACGTGGAACGGCTAGTCTATATAATTCACCTAAACTGATAACATGCATTGATTCCTTAATCGAAGCACGAACGGTACTAATCAAAATAAAAGTATTACGCAAAGTTTAATTGTGAAGTTAAACAAAAATTTACAGGTGAAAGTCGCAGTAATTAAAATTTCAAGCGAAGAATATAGTCAAGTGCGCGTTCAAACATAGGAGTGTATAAGAAACCGCCGTTGGCATAAAACGTAAGTCTTAAATTTTATTTAGTAATAAACAAATCTTTACAATTTATTAATTAGGGCACTAAGCAATTCAATAAGAAATCTAACTAAGTACGGACGTAAAACTACAATACTCTAAGTACTGAATACAATAAATGAAGACACTCTAAATCAAGGCGTTAAGAGTACAACTAATGCTTAAAGCAACACGAAGTCAGGTATGAATTTTCATACACCTTTTAAATCAAAAACCAATTTTTGTTTTGTTTTTAATAATCAAAAATATTAAATTGAGTAATAATTACACAAAGTTTTCAAGGAATTTGTTTTTTATTTAACAGGATTGGTAGTAGGTTTTAATGGGTTTAATTAAATTGATTATTAATATATTCATTTTTACCCAAAACAAAATATCCGTTAATTTTATTTGATTCTAGTACTCTTCACTAAAGTAATTGTTTAAAATATTTTATAATAGAGTAGGCTCCAGCACTCATACTGTGCAAGTAATTCCTGCAATGATAAAGAATTAATTGTATTATACCTATTTGTTTTAAATACGTATTGTTTGCAAAATTCACATTTCTATACTAATACTTCAAAAGGGATTCCACTAGTGATGGATATATTACTTTTCTCTGTAGTAAATTTTTGGTATAATACATTTTTACTAATACAGTTTTTCATTTTACCCACATATTAGACATGACAATCCCATCTAAAATGATTATCTACAATAACCCCTAAAAACTAGTAAATAGTGCAACATCGCCGTCTATTTATTTTCTTTTTCTTTTTTAGCTACATTTCTGTTATACAAATAATTTGGAAGAAGTATATAAAATTATTCCAAAATTGATTTTACCAAACGAATATGGCGGATGTGCAGGTCCAGTGGATAAATTAGCAGGTAGATACATTAACCATATAAATACTGGTTTAAAAATATAAATTACAGTTAAATGGAAAGATACTGTCAACAGTCACCGCAGCTGGTTATCTAAAGAAGTAAACTATCGTTCTGATGAATCCAAAAGAAATGGAATATCAAAAACTGTAGAAACTATGTTTGGAGCAGAAGGAACGTTTAAAAAATTACAAATAGATTAGTAAAACTTATGTCTATGATTCTAGTTTTAGTATCTTTCTGATATACCAGTTCAAACATTTTCATAGTTAAGTAACAACAAAACCAAAAACTATTTTTATGGGTTGAAATAAATTACAAAACAAATTTAAACACTATCAAACGTTAATTTTTACTACATATAACCCCAAATTTACACGTGGTTAAATTCCCCGTGCGATAAATGCTTCTTAGATTATAACTTAGCACTTACGCGTGGTATCTCGTTTCCGATGATTTCAGGGATGTGGTGGGTAGAGTCCTGATATCCGGATGATTGTTTGACTGTAGCCCTCTTCGACGAAGCGCCGATATGTTACGTGACATTATGGGAAAGGAACGGAAGGGAAAGAATTACTTCGTCGATATACCGTGTACTGCAAAACACGTTCACCCTCTAGGAAGGTCGGTAGTGAAATCCTTTGTTTCGACACATTTGCTCCCACGATACAGCTCTCCTCACCAAGAGAGGTTAAAGCTCTCTGGCTCACATTGGTGGGCACAACTGCGTGTAAGGCATGAGAAGTGCACTTTTGCATTTTTTTTAGACCACAGATGATAAGTCAATGACTGGACCTTCGTGGGAACCAAATCTTTATGCGGTTTTCACGTACGTTTGCACTAAGACAATACAATATTAAGAATTTCCCCGGGTGGGGTTTAAAAATTCCCTAAACTTAACTAATACAATAAAAGATAGTTTTTCAAAAGAAAACGTAACAGTGTATCACTTTGAATTAAGCTTTAATTTAAACTTTTCACTTTTAAAAGTTCTTTTTTGTTCTAAGTTATATATAGAAACATTAATTTAAGAAATCAGGGTTGCCACATCTTATTTGTTCATCAGGTAACTTTAATTTAAAATACTAGTTATGCTACGTGTAATTATTCACATTCATCCAATCGTGTATGAAATCATTTTAAAAATACCAATATATCAAAATTTTACGTTGTAAATTTTATAAAGGTTTTTGAATTTGCAATTACTTGTTCTACATTAGTATGTAATTTCCCGAAATGAAAAGTTGCAGGTTAGTCATATAATTTTAGGAATACAAAAGAAATTGGATTAAAAGTTTCACACGGACTAATATGAAATCTTAAGCACAATAGATCTTCAAAGACATACCTAAGGTACCAGCTCGTGACTGGCACCTAATGCCAATAAGTTCTTGATGGAGAATGAATATGCGTTCTGGAATAAGGTATTATTTTCTTAAGCATAATAGCCAAGTCTGTAAACTCTCCATTGTGTAACCCAGAATGTGCATACCTGCATCAAACCAATTTTAATGGAAAAATTTAAAATTTTTAGTTAGAATTAGGGTCTTGATTACTTTTCCGAAAAATTTGTATAAGACGATTCGGTCACTCGGTCAAAATACATTTCTTCTTTTGTAAAAATTGATGCGGCATGCGCACTTGACAATATAATAAAACAACTTACGACAAATGGGTAGCCTGCTGATCATAAAAAATCTCAAAAACCACAAGGGCCATGAGAGCAAAATCAGCTCAATCGCTTAGAGGGAGCGAGATAGGTTTGGGCCTCTTGGAGGGGCTTTTTAAAAAAGGCTTCTTCCAAAAAACTCTTCTATCAAATTTATTTAAACAGCAATTTCAATATTAATTTTAATAACTGGTACGTTATATTCAGTAACGTATTGAGATCAAAAATATTCTAAGTTTGAGAATCACTATTTAATTTAACTAAAATTAGGATAAATAGCTGAACAGTCAACAATGTTAAAGTTGTGAGCTTGAGACTGACTGGCCATCTTGGGCACCTGAGGGTATTTATGCTATCCCTGTCCCTCACATTGCTTGTGGGAACTGCAGATCTCATGTCTGCTATTTCTTTATACAATACAAAGTATTACATTTTAATAATCTTAATTCTAATGATTGCTGTCTTATTGTCTACTTATTGTCTACCTGCAGTATCATATTACGTCTGGAATACAATGTAACGTTTACGTTCTCATGTCTGGTTTGTAAACTTCCATTAACCTTTTGTAATATGTCCTTCAATTATACATTGTAACAATCTATTCTTTAGATTTAATAGTTTCATTTAATTATACACCTATATACTGATTTGGGGATATGTAATTCGCAACACTTTCAAAAATAGTACAGTTTACGTATAGTGATCTAATCTGTGAACCATGTCAACGAGGTAGGGAGACTTACGCGTGTGAGACAAACATAGCTAAGCTGAAGGTGTAACCACATCGAAATGGTTCTGCGGAGAGATCAGACTAACAAACGGTTCTTGAAAGAAATGCAGCAGCCTTTTTAGTAATTACAAGGGCAACAGTCTAAATAATTTGTAACATGTTTAATTTGAGCAATAATTATTCGCATTGAATAAGGCGAGGATAATGCGCTAAGCGTGCCTTATTCTTTATTAATCTTTTTATATTAAAATATCTGTGTGACATAAAGTTACTTCGTCAAGCATCTCTAGCTGTTTCTTTCGTATTCCCCACCTCTAACGTCGCTATCATTTGGTTCTCGCTTCGTCGGGTTAGTCGTCCGCTAGCAACCGCCTTATCAAGATGTATTCGCAGCTAGAGGCATGCGACCTTCGGATAAATTACTTATGTAAGCAGGTCAGGTCGTGCTAGCCCTGAAACCATTTTGATACCTTCTACTAACGGTTGGTAAAGTATACATTCTACGAACTAATTTAATTTGGTTTCATTTATTTAGCGCGTCACTTAGGATTTGTAATTTGTCAACTTAGAATTT
Organism: Platerodrilus igneus; assembly: GCA_036346225.1. Classification (NCBI taxonomy): domain Eukaryota; kingdom Metazoa; phylum Arthropoda; class Insecta; order Coleoptera; family Lycidae; genus Platerodrilus; species Platerodrilus igneus. Next base: position 848,726 of record JARFIW010000394.1, on the reverse strand, counting down.
GTCAACTAAGAATTTGTCAACTAAAAGTTTGTCAACGAGGAATTCGCCATCGAAGAATGACAGATAAAGTACGAGTGAAGAGGTTGGTTTTGATTACAGTCGTCCCAAGTTAGAAATGGCTTGTAACATTGTTTGGAGTTTTTGAATTTCCGTCCAGATTTGTCTTGGAGAACAGAGGCAGTTCGGTTCGTTATTATATATAAGAAATTTTTGCATGCGTTTTGAATGTCGTAAAAATTTGATAAACAGACTATCATATAAAAAGCACGAAAAGTTGCTATTATGTTTACGAACATATAATCTGTTAATTCTCAATTATTGTTGAACTGGTTTTACAAGCCGTAGAACGAAATTTTGTCAAGTTCGGTTTATATAATTACAAGCTTTGTTCCATTTAAACCTTAGATAATTTCAAGGTATGTTTTCGACGTAATATTTTTTTTGTGTTGCACAGTTGACAGATGTTGTCATGAAAGCAGATGCTTCGTGCAGCTGTCATAGAATTTAAACTAAACATTCCTATTTTTGTGATTAGCTCTTATCTACATATAAATTATAAAATCTAAATATGAAAATTTAAATATACGCTGCGTAAGAATTTAGAAACTGTAATCTACCTGAAAAGATCTGCCCAGGTTAGAAGCGTCAATTCAGTGATACAAATTATTTTAATCATATGTTTAAAGCAAGTTTATGTTTGAAGAGCAGTCTTTTGCTTTAAAAAGCCAAATTCTTGACTTTGTTATAGATGTTATTGATGAAATTTTTTTACCTGTTAAAAAGTTTTAAAATTTTAAAAGAGAGTTTTTTTTAGTAAACAATTAGTTAAACTTTGAGACTTTTATTTTGGTCAAATGCGATCAAATCTGATAACATAAAGGTAGAATATTTGAGTAATAATTTTGTGCCAATATTATATTGGATATACTTTTTTTTATTTTTGATACTTTTATAGGACACAAATGGTGTTCTACATTTTTATTTACTTAATCTATGTAATTTCTTACAGGAGCCGTGTCTTATTTTCATAAGACAGGTTTTTGTTAACGAAGGCGATCGTTTTATCTTTGGGTTTCCACGTCCGCCCTTAGAATTGTGCCTTGCTATTATCGTGATTATCTCAGGACTTGGTGGCGCCTATTTAACTTAGTTTAGCTTTGGTTTGCAAACAAAATTTGACTTACCCCCCCTCTTCTTATTGCTCTACCCAGGAATAGACCCCTAGCTATGTCGGAAGATTTTCGTTCACTGGCGCCCATTTGGAAAAATAAGTAACACTGACGCCACAAGATATATATAAAAACAAAATCAGTTACACTGTCGCCGGAACGTGGGGCTGGTATAAACAAAGTAAGTTACAAATTGACACACTTGACTTTGTAATATTAGCCAACGAGGTTTAGTCTTGTTGGTATTGTTGTACAGCTAGAGGCAGGACGCAACTGCAGTCCTTACTTTTCATAAGAGTGAGGACAAACAGTTCTATCTGTATGGTTTAATGATTATGGGTAAAATAATAGCGGAAGTAAAATAGTCCAACCATTCCGATCTCCGAGCGGAAATTGCCCAAAAAAGGTCATTGCAAAGAATACATGTAGCATTCTACTAGTCGAAGCGTGGGATATCAAAAGTTTGAATAGTAGTAGTAGATTAAAAAACTTGAAAAAAATGGATAGGATGAAATTAGCCGTAGTTGCGATTAGTGAGGTACGCTGGAATGAAGCGCAGGATTTCTGGTCAGGAAATTATAGAACCATTCACACGAAAGCCAACAGGATAATAAGGCAGAGAGCAAGCTTCTACGAACAACATAATAAAACACTTGTGGTAGTAAAGATAGAAACAAATCTACAACCCTCCATAATGGTACAGGTCTATATGACTACCAGCAACGCAAATGATGAAAAGATTCAACACGTATACGAAGAGATAGTCATGCAGTACATTAAGAGAAATGAGGTTTTGATTGTAATGGAAACAGGATGCAGTTGTAAAAATAGGAGGAGAAAGCAAAACAGCAGAACGTTGCTTGGGTGCAAGGAATCAACGGGCTAGCGCATTAATTACGCATACATTTGTATATAGGAAACATATCACTTTTAACTAATTCAGAAGCTTTAGTACGAAAGATACCTTTAGAAATTTTATAGAAGTTGGGTAGTCTACAGTTTATAATGGGACAATTCAATTATATTATAAAAATAAAATATCGAAATAAATAGTAAACTACTAGTACATTCTTTTACAACCAGCAATTGAAAACCGGGCTTTCACCATAGACATACTAAACTCGACAAACACCAACATATTTTTCATGTTTAATCATCCTACAAACGTGAATGTGCAAACATTTCCAAACACTGAAAAGAACCGCAGTTATTATAAATTACGCAAATAGACAAAAGCAATAATATAAATTTAAGACGTATCGGACCTAAACGATGACGTGGATGTCAATGTTAAATAGCAACTGTGGGAGTATCGAATGTGATAGTAATCACCATGCCTTGCAATATTTATAAAACCATTTCTTCTTTGTTCAGTATTTTTTTCAAGAGCTAGGAGTTTTGCAACATCTTCCTCATTAGCATGCTTCCTTAAAAGGTGTTCATTTATATCACTATATGTTTTATTGCAGTAAAAACAGCTATGTATTTTATCCCTCTTCCGTATTCCCCATTCATTCTTCGTCGAACTTCTTATAAAAATTCCATTAGAATGTTGGTTTTCATCAGGTAATTGAACAGTTGAAGAAACTTGATTTTCTGCATTAGTGGAAAGTTCTTTAAAATGTCTGCCACTACTACTATTTACATCATTTATAGTGTTGCGATCTACCATTAGGCAACCCGTCAAACACACAAGTGCCGTAAGCTCTGCATATTCTCCAGGGTTCGAGAATTCTTCTAGCAATTACTGGAGGATGAGTCATTCTTTTTAATTCAGAGTATATATAAGACCGCTAATAAATGTTAGGGTTAGTCTATATCAGAATGTCGAATATAAATTTATATCGTGTAAAGTGAAATAGTTGAGCTTTTGGAAGTCTAACAGTAAACATATATGTTAAGTGCACGTGTCTAATGTACATACAGCTTGTAGAATACATAAATAGACAAAGTGTATAATAAACAAATAGTTAATGGACCAATCCTAAAGAAGTTAGTTTAAGAAGATATTAGTGCTTGTAAATTCATTAGTGTGATAGTGCTTCATTGTTAATTGGACTGAAAACATCTATAAATAAGGCATATACTGTTAATTAGACTTGTGAACAGTGAGTAATAAACACTCTTGTTATTACTTGTTTTAAATTAAAGAAACGCGGTAGCAGTAGCCCGCTTCACTGGTGTCAGGTGCGGGGTATAGTGATTAATTTAAAAGGAGAACACACAAGCCTAAAGACATTTAAGTAGTTTGTATATGCCTGTAACAAGAAGCTAAAGTAAAATGGACGCAGAAACTTTAATGAATTTCCTTAAGGATTTTAAATCTGGTATGGAGGAAAAGTCAGCTAAAATGGAAGTGACACTTAGTGAAAATGCTGAGAAAATAAAAAAAAAGCTGAATGGAACTACAGCCACGTTAGAACAAAAATTAAGGGAAAGCACCATTGTATTGAAAGAAGATTTCACTCAACAGGTAAAAACAGCTGAGCAAAAGTTGGACAGTAAATTGGTAAAAATGGAAGAAGATGTGATGAGACTGCAAGAACAAATGATTTCACTAACAACGCGTCCACTTGAATTAGTAAACCTAGTTGTAAATCAGAACATTCCAGAAATAAGAAACATGGCAGGAAGTAAGTCAATGCCGTCAAAATTTAAAGTAAAACTACCCACATTCGATGGTAAAACACCTTGGCCCACATATTTGAAACAATTTGAAGCAGCGGCAATAGCCAACGGTTGGTGCAACAAAGAGAAGGCTATCTCCTTAATAGTGGCTCTACGGGGGGAAGCTCTTAACATCTTGCAAACGATTCCTTATCACCAGCAGAATGATTACGGCTTCTTAACATCGAAGCTTGAGATGAGATATGGAGACGTTCACTTTCAACAGGTCTACCATGCACAAGTTGAGAACCGCTCGCAAAAGACAAATGAAAGTCTACAAGAATTCGAAGCTCACATTGCCAGATTAGTTAGATTGGCATACCCAACGGCACCAGATAGCTTCCTCGAACAACTGCCTGTTCAAACATTTGTGGATGGCGTTAAAGATGGCGAAATACAGCAAGCGCTAAGATTAGCCCGGAGATGGGGTCTGCGATGCTGGAACTGCGGTGAAGTTGGTCATGTACAGAGACGCTGCAGTCAACCAGCAAAACAACCGTCGACAGCACAACATAGTGCCTCGGAGATTATCATCCGTGCTGCATCGTTGATGGGAAGTCTGGACAGCATTTATATCGATGGTGTAATTAATGGTAGGGTTGTCCGATTACTCATGGATACAAGAGCGACAAGGACTATTGTGAGACCAGATTTGGTTGGTCGTGGGAAAGTACTACCTGCATCGGTGTGTCTTTGAACGGCAAGTGGTGAGAAAATTTGTACTCATGGAGAGACTGTCGTTACGTTGGCAATTGGGGACAAACTAATTAATCATCGGGTGTTGGTAGCTGTAATTACAGAAGAAGTGATCTTGGGAATGGATCTCATAAGAGAGTATGGGTTTCATGTAAACATGAAAGAAAATGTGCTTCGGATAGATGATGATGAAATTCCATTTCAAGGGACGAGTAACCAGACAATGCAAGTTCGAATGATTTGTGATATGAAAATACTCGAGAAGGCGGAAATATAGTAATGCGATGCCCGGATAGTACGTTCCGAGAAAGACAAATAAGCTTGATGGAAGCAACTGAATCGGGAATGAGTCAGGAGGGATTACTAATTGGAAGAATGCTAATGAAGTTTCGAAATATGATACCAGTAAGGGTGCTGAACATTAATCAGCACACGGTGACCCTGAAGAAAGACATGATTGTGGGAAGTTGCATTCCAGTAAGTCATATTAAACGTCGTGTGGACGACCCGAAAGAAAAACCAGCCAACAGTTGCTCACAGAAATTGCTGGATATGTTGATACCTTCGTGTCAAGGATTAAACGGCGACCAACTGGGCTAGGTAAAAGAACTGGTCGGACGATATCGAGGTGTGTTTGCACTAGATGATAGTGAGAAAGGAAGGACGAATGTTGTGCAACATAAGATCAATACTGGAGATGCACAACCGATAAGACAACACCCCAGGCGGCTTCCTTTGGCAAAACGTAAGGAAGCCGAGCACGTTATTACCGATATGGAAGAACAGGGAGTGATTGAACCCTCGAAAAGTCCATGGGCATCCCCGGTGGTGCTTGCCAAGAAAAAGGACACGTGGACAAGGTTTTGTGTAGACTACCGACAACTTAACAATGTGACAAAGAAAGACGGCTATCCTTTGCCCAGAATTGATGACACCTTGGAAACTCTATCCGGATCTAAATGGTTTTCGAACTTGGACTTGAAAAGCGGATACTGGCAAGTAGGCTTGGAGCCAAACGATAAAGAAAAGACTGCGTTTACAATTGGAACTGGTTTATGGCAGTTCAAGGTCATGCCATTTGGGCTATGCAATGCCTTTGCTACTTTTGAACGATTGATTGAGTCAATACTGCGTGGACTGTCTTGGAAGACTTGTCTGGTGTACCTAGACGACGTGATAGTGTTAGGCCGGTCTTTTGAAGAATACCTTAAGAACCTCGAGGAGATATTTCAAAGATTACGGGGGGCAAACCTTACATTGAGCCCCAACAAGTGTCACTTATTTGGAAAAGAGGTAAAATACCTAAGACATGTCGTTTCGGAGACCGGAATAAGAGCTGACCCTGACAAAATAAAAACGGTACAAGAGTGGCCTACACCAGCAGATATACACCAACTACGCATTTTTCTAGGAGTGTGCACATATTACCGACGTTATATACTTGGGTTTGCGAACATTGCCAAACCGTTAACGAAATTAACCGAGGAGGGACAAGAAACAGTTATTGAGTATTTCAACAAGGTCTTGTCGCAGCCAGAAAGGAACTATTGTGTGACAAGAAGGGAGCTGTTGGCCGTCGTCAAATCCGTACAGCAGTTTTATAAGTACTTATACTGCCGTAAATTCCTGTTGAGAACAGACCATGCTGCACTGAAATGGTTACTGCAGTTTCGAAATACTGAAGAGCAAGTGGCAAGGCGGGTAGAGCGGCTGCAGGAATATGACTATGACACAGAACATTGTGTAGAAACTAGCCACCGGAATGCAGACGCTTTATTAAAGAGACCTTGTCCTGTAAACTGCAATCATTGTTCCAAGATGGTAGAATGACGGTTACCGATGATACTTGGCAACCCGAAAGAATACGAGAAGACCAGGAGAATGACGCCGAATTGGGACGTATTATTGAGTGGAAAAGTAGAGGACAACGACCAGCTTGGGAAGAAATTAGTCAAGTAGGAGCCTGAAAGCATACTGGGCACAGTGGGACTCCTTGATGATTGAAAATAGAATCTTGAAACGACGCCTGGAATGTGAAGATGGCACTGAGAGACTTCAGGTGATGTGCCAAGAAGCAGAATGCCGGAAGTCTTGCAGCACTTGCACGATGGTATTTCCTGAAGGCACTTTGGCGTGAAAAGAACTCTCAAAAGAGTGAGAGAAAGATTCTATTGGGTAAACTGCAAAGAAGATGTGAAGGAGTGGTACCGGAAATGTGAGTTGTGTGCCTCTGCAAATGGCCCGGTCACAAAACGGAAAGCCCCAATGAAACAGTATAACGTGGGGAATCCTTTTGAGAGGGTAGCCATTGATATAGCTGGTCCGTTTCCTGAATCAGAGAAAGGGAATAAATACATCTTGGTTGCAATGGATTATTTTACCAAATGGCCGGAGGCATATGCTATACCTAACTAAGAAGCCGAGACGGTTGCAGATGTACTAGTGAAGGAGTTGTTTTGTCAGTTTGGAGTTCCGTTGGAATTACACTCCGATCAAGGTCGGAACTTTGAATCAGTGTTGTTTCAAAACGTCTGCAAGCATCTCGGAATCAGGAAGACTAGAACCACGCCACTTCATCCCCAGTCGGATGGGATAGTTGAAAGAATGAACGGGATGTTAGGAAAGTACCTGGCCAAAGGTGTCTCTGAACATCAACGAGACTGGGACCAATATTTACATTTGTTACTACTGGCGTACCGATCTTCGGTACATGACAGCACAGGATACTCGCCCGCTTGCGTAATGCTAGGACGTGAATTGCGGCTACCATGTGATCTTCAGTTTGGATTTAAACCTGGAGAAGAGATCGCAGGTGAAGATTACGTTAGTAAGCTTTGTGAAAGATCAAATAGCATTCACGAAAACTTCTGAAAGAATATCCAGGCGGCAAGCGATCGAATGAAATCACAATATGACACGAGAGCACAAGAAGGTGGTAATGAACCTGCAGAGTTAGTGTGGTTGTATAATCCATAAAGAAAATGTGGGTTGTCGCCAAAATTACAAAGACAATGGGAAGGCCCGTACGAAGTGATGAAAAGGATTTATGATGTAGTGTACCGGATAAGAAGATCTCCCCGTGGTAAACCAAAAGTGGTACACTTTGACCGTTTAATATCCTACACTGGCAACAACCAAGAAGGCTCGAATAATGAGAATGGTCGACAAGTTATTAATCATGAGCCAAATGTAGATTATGAGAGCTTTATGGCGGCACATGGTGGTTTCACTAAGGCGAGATTTGGCGTTGTTGTTGAAAAACAGCAAGATCTGTTTAGAGCACCAGAAGAGTATTCCTTTGCACATTGCGTAGCTCAAGATTTGGCAATGTCAAGGAGAATAGCTGTTGGGATGTGTGAATGAATTAGTACAACAGCAACCAACTGTAGGAAAAGCTTTGGTTCTTCAGGATAAAAATCGTTATGTTTACTATCTGGTCACCAAAAATTCTTCGTGGTTGAGACCTAGTTATGGACATCTATGGGAGGCTTTGCTGAATCTTAGGGCTTAGATGATGGAAAATGGAATAACAAAACTAGCGGTGCCAAGCTAGGCTGTGGATTGGATCGCTTAGATTGGAGGATAGTCCGAAACATGCTAGAAGTAGTTTTCCAGGGAACCAACGTCCAGGTCCTTGTTTGTTGTTATCAACCGGTTGCCTACCAAGACCAAGAAAGGAGTGTTGACTATTACTTCCAACGACGTGGTGGATGCACCAGAGGAGATAGCTGCCGATACCGTCATCAGTTATCAAATTGGCGTCAAAATGTATTTACAGTTACGAGACGTAACGGTTTCAAAGGGGGGGGGTAGTGTTGCGAGCTACTATTAGGCAACCCGTCAAACACACAAGTGCCGTAGGCTCTGCATATACTCCATAGTTCCAGAATTCTTCTAGCATTTACTGGAGGATAAGTCATCCTTTTTAATTCAGAGTATATATATGACCGCAAATAAATGTAAGGGTTAGTCTATATCAGAATGTCGAACATAAATTTATATCGTGTAAAGTGAAATAGTTGAGCTTTTGGAAGTCAAGAGTACGCATAAATGTTATGTGAAAGTGTCTAGTCTACATGCAGCATGTAGAATAAATACATAAATAGACAAAGTGTATAATAAATAAATAGTTGTGTTAGTGTTGTTAATGGACCATCGTAAAGAAGTTAGTTTAAGAAGATATTAGTGTTTGTAAATTCATTAGTGTGATAGTGATTCGTTGTTAATTGGAATGAAAACATCTATAAATAAAGCATATACTGTTAATTAGACTTGTGAACAGTGAGTAATAAGGACCTTTGTTATTACTTGTTTTAAATTAAAGAAACGCGGTAGCAGTAGCCCGCTTCAATAGGTATACTTTTCGTTAAACTTGGGTGTTGTTGTTCGATAAATGTTGACACCAGTTGTGACAATTGGGTTTTAGTATTCTTTAACCAACCCTTATTATTATGTAAGACTTTTTCTACCGAATATTCTTCTGAATGACTCTCTTCGTCCGATTCTTGGTCAGAAGGAAAATACTCACCGTCAGTTTTGTTACAAATACTGATCGCTTCATCAGAGTTATTTGAAATAATTGTGTCACTGGATGGAGCACATGTTGCATTATCAACGTATTGATCAATATAGGCAAATTCTAAGTTTTCCACCACTTGATAGGTATGCGATTGCGTTACATGATCATCTAAAATTAAGAATATGATCTAGTAAATTTTTCAATCACATTTGGCATCAATATTATCAAAGAGTTACCTACACAGCATAATGTATGACTTAACCTTTCTATAAGTGCAAAAATATAAACACTTTCATTCCACCGATAAATAATCTACATTTGATATTGTTTTATATAATTTAAATATGAAACAACGCAGGCTTGAAAAATCAGTAAAGCCGGTTCCTGCAGCAGTTAAAATTTTATTTTACAACAGAGAATTTTTATTATTTTTAAGTGTTTTGCAACTGCAGACATATATTTATGAAATATAATGTTAAATGTGGGTCTGATATTGATAAACGTCATAATCTATTGTTTTTCATAGTCCAATAACAACGTTGTAAATCAGCTATCATACCTACATAAAATAGTGGCTTTGTTATAAAAAGTGTACATATTATGTACCATATAAGTTCATTGATATTCCTGGTGTGTATGCAACTATTTTCCTATTGCACCTTTAAAAGTGTGTTATTTATTAATTAGTTATGAATGACAAATCAATTTCTTTTTATTGCATTAACTAATGTTTTAATTTTGCTTAAGAAAAAATGTTATATGGAAAACAAATAAATTTTACAACTATTCAAAGAATTTGAATGTATTAAGTATTTGTATCAATCACTATTACAGAATATTATTTTTCATTTGAAGATCAATGATAAGGTAAGAGATAAATTTATTTCTACTCAGAAATATGGTTTTAATTATTTCAGAGATACGGTTACTAAAATTTTGAACAAAGTAAACTTTGTTTAATCTTATTTCTTTTGTTTTAAATTAATATAGTTCAATGTACTGACTTATCGCAATAGTACCTTCTTTTAGTTTCTATCGCTTACCATCATGGAAGAATTTTGTTATCACTAAGTTTATTAACCAGTAGCAATGATAAAAAATGACACACTTTTAACAGACGCGGTTAGAAAAACTAATTTTAAAGTATAAAATAATGAAGCGGGCTACTGCTGCCGCGTTTCTTTAATTTAAAACAAGTAATAACCAGAGTCTTTATTACTCACTGTTCACAAGTCTAATTAACAGTATATGCCTTATTTGTATATGTTTTCAGTCCACTTAACAATGAAGCACTATCACACTAATGAATTTACAAGCACTAATATCTTCTTAAACTAATTTCTTTAAAATTGGTCCATTAACAACATTAACACAACTATTTATTTATTATACACTTTGTCTATTTTATGTATACTACAACTGCATGCTTATTAGAAACAGCATATAACATTTATGTATACACTTGAACTTCCAAAAGCTCAACTACTATTACTTTACAACGATATAATTTATATTAGACATTCTAGTATAGACTAAACTCTTGCATTCATTAGCGGTCTTATATATACTCTGGATTAAAAAGGATGACTCATCCTCCAGTCATTTCTAGAAGCATTCTGGAATCCTTGAGAATAAACAGTGCTTGCGGCGTTTTGTGTGATTGATGGGTTGCCTACTAGTAGCTCGCTACAATAAAAATGGCATGATTGGTTAATTGAACTTAAATCATGTAAATAACAGAACTCAACAAATTTCGCTTTTTTGTTTAATGTGCAACATTACCTTAGAGAATCAACAATTTATCAGACTAATTAATTAGCTTTAATCAACTTTATTGAAGAAATACGTGTTTTATCGTAATTACAGAGATGTTATATCATTTGATACATTTGAATAAAATTTTTGTTTCTTTTTAACAAAGACAAATACATCCCTAACAAATCGATAACCTATTAAAGCAAACTGTAATCAGGAGATCACAGAAATCAGAAATTGATCCATTGCTACTAATCCTATTGTGGGAAAGTCAGTTTTAAAGAACCTTATTAGAGCGTACAGTACCTATATCATCCCTGTTGAAACATTCGTTTTTCTAAACTTCAAATTTTCCTCACTTGGTTCACTCCACACAAAACTTAAAAGTTTTAAACTGAAATTGATAATGATCTTACTTCTTTTGGTAGTATTTTCTTTTTAGATTTTTGGTTTATAGCTTAAAGTATATCTGCACCCTATCATAATTGTCTAGTGCTGTACTAATTTAAATTACACAAATAGTGTTACCTCCTCTAAAAAAAGTCATTCAACTGTTTACAAAAATCTAATATACTGAACTATGATGCATCAATTTATAAAAAAATATTTAATCTTCAATGCTTTAATTCGTTCTATTCTGATATTTTTACATTTTACTATTTACTACACACTAACGTCATCCTGGACATATACAATTATTAATCACTCAAATGACAACCACACTTTATTAAGTATTTGTTATACATTATAGATTTTTAGTCATTATTTTACTTTGTTCTCATAACCAATTTATTTGTATTTATTCTGAGTACTTTTGATAAAGGAAAAGTAAAGTTTTCAAAAGATTGAGTTTATAAAAAGCACTTCCTTTACGCTGCAGACTAAAACCCAAAAATAAATTATTATTATAATTTCTAAATGGGAATTTTTGTTCTGGTTTGCTTTCAAAAAGTATGGACGTATTATTCTTTAACATTGCTGATCTTTTTTCTGTATGTATTAAAAGAAAAAGTTATTCTATTAAATCGTAATATCGCAAAAATATATAGTACATGTTATTAGTAGTAGTAGTATCAAAAGTATTTTATTAATGCTTTCTTAAAATACTCATAAAGGTTTGAAAATCATTAAATTTTTACAACCAATATTAGAACAAAACAAAATAATACATATTAAAATAAAAATATTTTAAGAAGCACCTTACTTGTAGATTTTCATGAAACTTGAGCACAGGGCTATTGTATAAATACTGATTTACTAGTTTTCATACAAGGTGCCCTATCTTTTTGTTACATTGTCAATGTATTTAGATATTCTATAACTATTTATATAATAATCTATAGGAACACTGTGGCACGATTTAAATAAAATTAAATAAAAACCCTTAACCACAAAAAATTATATAGTTTTAAGGTTAGTAAAAATATCAAGAACTTATAACTATATTGAAGGAATCGAATATTAGTGCTAATTTAAATGACATGGTAATTGGCTATTGCTAAAACTTAACAATATCTCTAAAATTGTTGCAATGGTATATAAATTCAAAATTTAAAAAGATTTTTACTTTGAACAACCTTTGGAAGATGGTAAAAGCAAATTTTTAATGCATTGTATGCATTTTAGCTAAAGAAAACTCAGGTGATTGAAAATATTAGTCAGCCATCTCAAGTGTTTTTATTTATATTTTATATGGCTATGGTATAATATATTATAATATTGTTGCGAGCTACTAGTAGGCAACCCATCAAACACACAAAACGCCGCAAGCACTGTTTATTCTCAAGGATTCGCGAAATTCTAGAAATTACTGGAGGATGAGTCATATGTTTAATTCAGGGTATTTAATGCTGTAATTATAGGGTTAATTTAGGGGTAGGTTAAGTCATAGAAGTCGTAGTATAAGCAAGGGAAACTTCCAAGTAACAGAAACATATAATTATAGATATTAGAAGAGTAAATGGGTTATTATAAATATTATTAGTTGCAAGCACACTGTATATAGCAGTACAAACGATTAAAACACAGATCCAAAAGTAGCTACTAGCAAAGATTAGAATTTAAAAATGTAACGAAACGCATTGAAATTAAATCAGTGAAAAACCTGCATGAATTGGCTAGATAAACATTCAAAAAGTGTGTTAAGATATCATCGCAAACGCACGCAAAAATTATACATTATTTAAAAGCGTACGTGATCTAAAAGAATCACAGTTGTTCAAAAATCCAATTTATTAGGATATAAACAAACACCAAATTTATTCGATTTAGATTAGAATAAGGCCAACAAACAATACTACGTGATCGATATGAACGAAAATTCCTGGGATTTCTGAAGTAGATGTAAGGTATAACATTTAAATTACGTGACTTAGAACATCGCGTCATGCAATTAAAATACATACAATTGGTAAATTTTCCAAAATAACAAGTGATAATGCGCTTGGCCTCACCTAGCACGTGAAGCCAACGAATCACAAACAAAAGGGAGACGATCCTATAAATATCTTGTAAATTGAATATCGAGTTAGTAAACTTTGAAACTGGGCAGTTACTATACTTGAAAGTGCTAAATATTTACGTGAATAATAAATTAAATTAACAGTAAAATTCTAGAGTGTATAATTGTGCAAAAAGTGCCGTACTTCTGAGACGTAAGTAAATAAGATTTAGAATATTATAACATTTCTAATAATAAATAAAACAGGGCGCTCAATGACCATCTCAATTACCATCTCAATGACCATCTCATTGACCATCTGAATTTCAATCTGAATAACATCCGAAAACTACCATTACAATCTTAAATTACAATGAAAATAATGTTACGATTCCTGTAGAACTTTAAATTACGAGTCGATACGATCAGAAATACAATTTTGGAGAATGCTGCCTGTCCAAGCATATTGGTGGTAAATATTCTATTGCGAAAATAAAAAACCTTTCATTGGAATAAACGCACTGATAACGATTTGGATATCGACTTCAATTCTTAGGAGCACCGATAAAACTACTTCAGGTTAGAGATTTTGATATGACTTATTTTTAAAACTGTTTCATCTCAAATATTTTGGAAATGATTTATTTTTTAAACTGTTTTATCTCAATCATAATTTAAAGTGTAAAAGCCGACAAATTGGGGGTTTCTTGTGTAAATTTATGAAAAGCATAGACATCTTGAAACGTTTCAACAGGTCTTTAAAGGTAATAAAAAGCTCGTTTTGCTGGCTTGATTTTCTAAAAATTTGACAGATGTATATGATTTAAAAAGGGAGAACATATTTAAAAGGGTTGTAAATATTCAATCATTATACTGTGTATTGTAGAAGTGCTTTATTCAATTGAATCAGCTAGTCGAGGCAAAAGAAAATTATACAATAACATTTTCACAAGTGCTTGAGTGGTATAAGGGTAATAACACAGCATTTTATTGCACCCAATCGTAGGGGCTGCGAGATATCACAGCAATATATAAGACCGCTTATGAATGCAAGAGTTAGTCTATACTTGAATGTCTAATATAAATTATATCGTGTACAGTAAACGTAGTTGAGATTTTGGAAGTCTTACAGTAAACATAAATGTTAAGTGCACGTGTCTAATGTACATGAAGCTTGTAGTATACATAAATACATAGAAGTGTAATAAAGAATAGTTGTGTTAGTGTTGTTAATGAACCTATGGTAAAGAAGTTAGTTTAAGAAGATATTAGTGCTTGTAAATTTATTAGTGTGATAGTGCTTCATTGTTAATTGGACTGAAAACATCTATAAGTAAGGCATATACTGTTAATTAGACTTGTGAACAGTGAGTAATAAAGACTCTTGTTATTACTTGTTATAAATTAAAGAAACACGGTAGCAGTAGCACGCATCAATATTAATTTGCAGGTATAGTAGGTTGAATAAAAGCTATATTGACATAAAGGATGATTAAAAAATATTCACATTTATAACATGTTTCATTGTTCTAAAATAAATAATAATTTTTAGTCTGTTAATCTACTAACCTAACCATATTTTTAACTATAATTTATTAGATACCCTTTTATAAATCTTACATTTTTTCAAATAAACGAACATTTACAACACTTCCCTTGTTAAGTTTGCTGAATGTTTGCAATCAAAATATGCTTACTTTATCCTACACCAGATATTTGAAAACCAGTTCTAAACATTAACTGCGATTCATCATAAAACTAACCTTAACATTTATGTTCTTAAAAATATGCTTTCTAACTCTACAATAAAGGAGCTTACGACTATTTTCCTGGTTATACTTAAAATACTGGCTTACCATTTGAAGCAATTGTGTTTGTCTGAGTCACCATAGACAGGATTTTAGCACATCTGCTGAGATTGTCCATTTTTAATAAACAGAAGCAATTTAAGATCAACAGGGCAGTATAGTGTCGTCTTTTGAATTGATCGCATCGCAATTGTGTATGAACCGCTGTGTTACAAGTCTCGTCTTGCTTCGTCAGTCGAATACACCACGTCGAGTTTGCACGTGCTGCATGGAGTTAATTGGATGAACCGCTTTGTTGCCCGCCGCTATTTGTAATAAGTATTACACTTATGAACCGCTTTGATGAACCGCTGTCGTTAAATTGTGCTGCGCTCCATCCGTCAAAGGAAGAGCTGTATTTGTTCCAACGTTCTTTCATCTGCCCGCCGCATCATTAACAGGTGAGTGCTAATACTAAACGTTTTTGTTTTGATTTGTTTAAGAACATTTAATTATCTGTTACTTGTTAAATATTCTTTAAATTTAATACAGTCCACTTTATCTCTCCTAATTAGCTTTTCGAAATTTACACCGCAATTAATTTACATTTCTGATATAGAATAGCGGTGCGAACAGTCAAAAAACAAATCGATTCTCTTTGTGGAGAACTTGTACGATCGATGCGGTATATGCGACTACTAGGACAAGCTTCTGCTCTGCTGGCTTCGTGGATATTCCAATCGATACTGTCCGCACATGCGGAGTAACGTTTATCACTCACGGCACTGTTGCGTGCTTAAGTAAATACATGGGGCTTTTGCACTAACAAATTTAAATCTACCGCGGCGAATTTAAAATAACCAACAAACTCAATGTAATAATAAATTTTAGTTTTAAATGTTTACAATAAAAACGGAACAACTGTGTTTAATGGATAAATTTTCAGGTCACTAATACCGTCAACTAACTACTCTAATTGACACAAATACGTTCAAAAGCTTTTCAGTTGCTTTTCTATTTACAGCAAAACACAAACTGTATTTTATATTAGTCTATTTATGATGCACCCAACAAATACCTATGTTGCAACACTGTATATTCTAATTTTAGATGTCCGTCACAATTATTGGATGGCAGATGTGTTTATCCAAACCGCCACAAGTATAGTAGTGCACACACAAAGCACACCAGTATAGAGGGCGCTATTTTCAGTTTGGTGCATACTGCCACAAACATTCTATCGCCAACTAAAACACAATTTTGTCATAGAACCAAATTATGGAGGATTTTTATTGGTATAATTTTATGATGACTTTGACCAATAGGAAGAAGAATTTGAATTTAAAAAATTGTGACGGACAAAAAATTCTGCCACAAGTTGGTGCACCGTCACTAATTGGTGTTATTCCTGCAACAATCTGCCACAAATATTGCAATGCGTACACACACACACACACACACACACACACACACACACACACACACACACACACACACACACACACACTGGCTGTTTATGTAATTTTGGCTACTATTATTGGCTACTGTTTTCACACACGTATATACATATAGAAAAGAACACGTGGATTAAACTCAACAAAATAATTAAAAAAATGGATAAAAGATACAATATATTGAACAAATGGTTTAAACAAAATAAATAAGGTTAAGAAAATAAATAATGTAAATAAAGCAAGCTATCTTCACATACAGCAAACAGATTGGGTTCGTTAGTTTGTGAGAACATATGAACCCTCAACGTACTTCTAAGAGATGCAAAATTACATAAAACGTATAAATATATGCGTTCATTAGTATGAGGCTGCATATGAGCTTTTAAGTTACCTATTAGAGGTGTAAATTAGGCGCATAATGAATCTGGAAATAACCTGTCGTTAATACGTGATGACATATGAAATTTCGGTGAACTTTTATAGGATGCAGAATATTTACACAAACTGCATGGAAATAGCCGTTTGTTGATATGCGACTGCATGTGGTTCCTCAACTTACTTCTCAGTATCCAGCGTAATTAATTAAAGTGAATGCAAATGAACTTTCATAAAAATGTGAGAAGATATTGATCTTAAACGATTTTTACAAGTTTGAATAATTACTGCATGCAAACGGATCTTCGTTGGTATGGGACCGCATGTAAGCTTCCAAATAATTTTTAAGAAATGCTAAGCGTCAGAATATATGAACTTTCGAAACATTATTACAATATGCTGAAAATTTACATGAAAAACATGCGAAAGGTCGTTTATTAGTGTGTGAGAAAATTTTAAGACACTTACAAAATGCAAATTAAATACATAAATTGCATATCACGAATGTTCCTTAGTATATGATCGTTTTATTTTTTTGTAAAATTTGATTTTTGTGATACAAAAATCATACAAATCGACAGTCTTTGGAAAAGCGTGTCCGTACAAATTGCACATTTCAATTATGTTCTACTTTTACATTGGCTTTCTTATACTTCATAATAGCATTTTTTTATAACCACACATCTTTTGTCAGTAATAAGCACATGTTCTATAGTACCCTGTCTGATTCAAATTAGTTGTCGATCGTATCGTTGGTACGAACTTGTTGCAACAACTAAGTACAAAAAGTTGAGTACCCAATTATTTAAACTGAAACGGTTTTTTTTTATAACTATAACTAGCCTCACGCATGGGCGCCAGTGAAACTACTTTTCTTTTCTCTTCTGCACGCCCCACATTGGGTGGCAGTGAACAAAGTCTTCCGACACAACTAGGGGTCTATTCCTTGGGTAGAGCTATGAGAAATTGGGGGGGGGGGAGTCGAAATCTGTTTGTAGATCAAACTTAATCTAAACCAAATAAACGCCACCAAGTCCTGACGTAATTATGATAATTACATAGCATATTTCTAAGGGCGGACGTGGAGACCCAAAGAAAAAGGATCGCCTTCGCTAACAAAAACCTGTCTTAACAAAATAAGACGCAGCTCCTGTAAGAAATTGTAATAGTTAAATAAATAAAAAAGTGGAACACCATTTGTGTCCAGCAAAAATACATAAAGTAGTAGTAAAAAGGTATTTCCAATATAAAATTGGCATCAAAGTCCTACTCATAAGGATGTTAGCTTTATGTTATTAGATTTGATCATACTTGATCAAAATAAAAAACTTTAATCTGGAACCAATTGTTTACTAAAAAAATCTCTTTTAAAATAATATGACTTGTAACAAAAATTTAATCAATAACTGTATCAATCTATAACTTTCAACTTCATGTTTATCTTAATTATTTTTAATCAAATACTTTACAGTATGACATGAACTTATTATACAAATAGGGTTCCGACCTGTGCAGATCTGTTCAGGCAGATGACAAATTAATAAGTTCTAAAAATGTTAGCATTTAAGTTTTCTAAATTACATATGCAAGTTTTAATTTATATAAAGCTGATCACAAAAATAGACGTGTTTATATCTCTTGTACTAAAACTGTTCGAGGCATTTGCCTTTAAAGATACATCTATCAGCAGTACACAGCAGAAAAATATATGACGTCAGTAACACCTGTTGACGTTACCGACGATTCATAATGAGCCACGCGTGTTGTTTTCTTAAAACATCACATCAGTAAACTTTAGTTTTAATACTGGAAAATCCAGCTTAGCAATTAGTTGAAACTTTTACAATATTCATGCATTACGCATCAAAACAAATTAACGTGTTCCTGGTTTTGAAACACATAAAAAGAACTTATAGCTATCTACGAACCAAAACTGCATTTGTCGCATTGTAGCAAGGAAAGATGGGATCCTCGTTATTTCAAGCAACGATAACAGCGTTTGTAGTGTGAACCAAATTCATCCAAAACAACTTCTACCATGAATTCGTCCCACGTGTCGAATCAAATCCTGTTGCAATACATTCTGCAGCCGTTGTAATCTCGAAGTTGAATTAAGCCGCCTTCCTAAGGTAGCATCTTTACATTGTCCTTGTGTGTCTTAAAAGTTGCATCCTACTTGTCCTTGTGTGTCTTAAAAGTTTGCATTCTAAGTGTCGTCTTCTAAAAATTGCCTTCTAAATTTCGTATTCTAAATTTCGTGTTCTAAGAGTCGCATTCTAAGTTGTTGCATTGTAAGTTGTCGCATTGTAAGTTGTCGCGCTAAATAAATTATCTCAAATTAAACAAGTTAACACAATATATACGTTACCGACCGTTATTCGAAGATGTGTTCACTTATTGAAGTGGATTCGCAAATTGCCGGCCTGCAATCTAGGGTACATGTTGATGCTTCTACTACATATGGCCGACTATCTACAAAACTAGCTCGGGCGGCCGAGGCGTCCGGAGGTGGACAGTTAAACAGAGATGTGTTTGTAAATAGCTCTAGATGACACAGATATTTAACCACAAGTAGAATACCAAAGGACGATGCGGGCTTAACGTATTATTATTGAAGTCGAATGCAATTTACTATTGTTGTTAATAAAATTGTTATATTATTCTCGCAATTTTATGGAGGGATTTATTATCAAAAATAAAATTGTTACAAAACTACTTTAATTTTAAATAAATATCCTCCGTAGCTATCTGAACATCAATTTATCTTATGTAGTGTAACCGACTTGAAGGCTGACCAAACGCCCTCTATGAACGGCACACCGGGCTCCATGATTTAACATCTAGTGGCAGTGGCTCAACGACACCTACGTTGTGTTGTTATAATGTTACCCAAATTCACACTGGGAAGGCGGGAAGGTTTGAAATAAAACTACAGAATTTACCTAACCTTACTTTTAATCAAAAGAATAACCACCAAATAGGTCATTCGCATGGAAGCATAAAAAATTGACATTCAAAGCAAACAGTGCCGTACTCAACCTGGGC
The DNA here is from genome assembly GCA_036346225.1 of Platerodrilus igneus. Lineage (NCBI taxonomy): Eukaryota > Metazoa > Arthropoda > Insecta > Coleoptera > Lycidae > Platerodrilus > Platerodrilus igneus. The sequence continues at coordinate 828,819 of JARFIW010000394.1, read as the reverse complement.
GACTGAGGAAAGAGCACGGCAGAGAAAATCCCAAACTGCCCTCACACTTCCAACTGCATCTCGACAAGGACGGGTAACGTACAAAGACCGCGGTCATCTACACTGGATTTAACGGGATGTCAAATGTTATCCAGCCACACCTCACATGACAACTGAAAAAACGTTAGTGTAAACCAGCTAGTTTTTTCTGGTAGGTACTGAGGTCGGCTAGGCCAATACTATCTAGCTAAAGTTTAAGAGGGGGACACCAGGAAGATTACTCGCACCTTGACTACCAAAGTTCCTCCCCGCACGGACATAAAATGTAAGTAATATTCAACAAGGCTTGAACATACGCGCCCACATACATACATTAACAGTTTCCTGCCCGTGTAACAAAATATTTTACAAAGGCTAGCCGACTTCCTATTAATTGCAAAAGTGTACACTTCAAGTACATTGACAAGACAACATGAATCACTGAAATAAACTTTTGGTATGATTGCGCATAGTTAAAAAGCGCTATCTCCAACATAGTCATAAATGCAAACGCGAAAGGCACGTGAAGGTCGGTCATACCAGAGGTTCAATTTTAATTACATCACAACAATTAGCACAAACGTTAAATACTAGTTAATTATATAGGAATCTCGGCTAGATAATAGGATAAACAAAACAACAGCAATATAATTAAGTTTAAACCAAGATGGGAACAGTGCAGTTGAATATGTGGTTAATATGCTGAAAATAAAACAACTACACATAATGAAAATGTCAAATGTATCACAAATATCAAACATTATAAAACATGTAGGCAGCAAAACTTATCAAAATTTTTATTATATAATTGTTTATATAAATGCATATTAGTTAGGTATATGAAATCTGGTAAGCAAACGTTAACAATTATTCATTATGATTGCATCGGTTAAAACATACTTTTTTAAAAATTAAACACATTGTGGCATTACAAATTACAAACAAAAAATATACACAACTTTGTGGTTAATTCAATAAAACCCAAAAACAAATATAACAGAAATATAATACTGTTCGTATTCAAATTTGCCTAATAATTTGATTTAATATATTTAAGGAATGTTGGTACAAAGCTCGTACCACCACAGTAAGGGTACATTTACTGTTGATTTGGTAACTGGTGCATTACATTTGGAGTTACAACTCCGTATTAAATACTAAATAAACATTATTTCAAATAAACAAATATTAGATTTACTCTGATTTAGATACTAAATAAGCAATTCAAAGAAATAAATATTAGTTTTCAGTTGTTAAACCAAACAACACTCATTTATATATAAAACAACCGACATCAACTTCTAAGTCATAAGCAACAAGTTACACATAAATATTTCCTTCAATGATTAAATAACTAACGGTTTTACAATAAATATCAACATCAAATTCAAAACAACGCTCTGATTTTAAGATGTAATGAGATTACCTTAAATAACCACGACATTAGAAACTTAAAAACAATACCTTTTATAAAAACCGCCAAGTGGAAGCTTTTTCGATCTGCCATTTTCAAATCTAAAAACAAGGTCCTTTCAACACTGTTTGATCCTCCATACACATGCGCTTGTTTATTCTGTCAATTCCGACATCTCGGAATGCGTTCAGAAACCTGTAAGTGGTTACTGAGCTATTCGACCAAATACCTTCAAATATCGAAATGTACACTATAATATTTGCAATAATTATCAACCAATGAGAAAACGACTTAGAAACACTACGGGCCACTTCACTTAGCATGTTTTTCATATATGCTTAAAACTTTATCATCTAAATCATCATCAATGTAGCAGCATTTCAATATATGTCCTAGTATGTGATAAGAGCTGAATGGTTTGTCTTTTAGGGCATTCTTTTTGGAGCAAACAAAATGGCGTAGGATTACTAATTCGCCAATAATACGTATGATAAATCTTTACTTACTATTTGTATTAGGTATAGAGTTTAGACTTTCAAAAATAAATGCAATTATTTTAAAAAATAACGCATTATTAGTAGAAAATTTAATAGTAAAGAAATACACAACCTTATGTAATACTAAAAATTGACCAAGTTGTGGTATAGTAGAATTTGTTTAAGAAGAGCCTGTACGTCATTTGATATATGCCTAAACCTTGAAAGTCAGTGGCGTAACGGATTTAATGATTTTTTAGTGTTTTAAAACACTCCCACAGAGAAAATAATCTAAAATCAAGTTTTATTTGTTGGTGGTTTAAAATTCACATGGCGAATACGCGAATAAGCAAGGCATAAAACACAAAGAAACAGAAAGAAACTATGAAAGCGTAAGAAATAAATATAGAATGTCAATGGACATTTAACAGCAAATTCTCTACGCCACTGAAATGCTGAACGAATTTATCTATTTATAAACAATGAACTAATCTGACGCCGTTTTAGCCGTGTGCGCATGATGACGTACAGGCACTTCTTAAATAAATTTTACACTACAATAATAAAGGATACACAAATTAAATAGAATTAGCGTTATGTACATTTCAATTATACTGCATTCGAAAATGCTATCAAATATTAATTAACAAAAAAAACTATATCATAGGCTAATTAAAAAATATCTAAAAAAAAATAACTTATATATTAATGAACTTGTAAGTGTAGGACCACATCATACATTTAACTGTTGTAATTCAGTAGGAATATTTCAATTTTTTTTTTGAAATTTACATATGGATATAAACATTGAAATATGCATCACTTAATTTGAAATTTTTTTGTGTTTCAAAGACATGTTATAAGTAATTTTTTTAGGAATTTTATTTCCAAATAGAGAATGAGTTGTCTTCGACTGCCTCTAACGTCGAGCGTTAATAATAAAAGCCACACCTTTCTTTGTCGCTCTAAGACATTACATTACACAATCTAAACTATAACGATATTCTTACATTTTGTTTGATTCGAATTCTTATACGCAAGCACAACTTGTAAAACTTTTTGAAAGTTATTTTAAAGCATTTTATACAGCTTTTAGCTAAAATTCTCAAAATGACCCTCTAAATGATGACAGTCGTGTTGCTTTGGATTACAATTCAGTCTCTAATTATTCACTTTACTTTGCTTTTTTGGTATATGCTGGACACATATTTTTAGATATCACCACAAGCTAAGTCATTGATTCTGGAGTACACTTTCCAATTCTATTTTTAGAATTCTTAGTATGTGTATGGATATGAATTTTTAAGTTACTTTTATGAGATGCAGTGTAACAATACAAATTGCATGCAAATTGAGGATCATTAGTATGGTATCGCATACGACTTTATAAATTGCTGTTATGATATGTAAAATAATTACATAAATTGCATGGAATTAATGTACACTACTATTAGTATGGGAATGCATATGTTTTGTAGAGAATACTTATGTGATGCGGAATAATTACATAAATTGCATGCAAATGGACGATCATTAGTATGAAACCGCATATGAATTTTCAAATCACCTTTACGAAATGCAGCATAATTACATAAATTGCATGCAAATGGACGGTCATTAGTATGAGACCGCACATGAATTTTCAAATTCTCTTTAGAAGATGCAGCATAATTACATAAATTGCATGCAAATGGACGGTCATTAGTATGAGACCGCACATGAATTTTCAAATTCCCTTTAGAAGATGCAGCATAATTACATAAATTGCATGCAAATGGACGGTCATTAGTATGAGACCGCATATGAATTTTCAAATTCCCTTTAGAAGATGCAGCATAATTACATAAATTGCATGCAAATGGACGGTTATTAGTATGGGTCTGCATATGAATTTTCATATCACCTTTACGAGCTGCAGCATAATTACATAAAATGCATGCAACTGAACGGTCATTAGTATGAGACCGCATATGAATTTTCAAATTCCCTTTAGAAGATGCAGCATAATTACATAAATTGCAAGCAAATGGACGGTCATTAGTATGAGACCGCACATGAATTTTCAAATTCCCTTTAGAAAATGCAGCATAATTACATAAATTGCATGCAAATGGACGGTCATTAGTATGAGACCGCATATGAATTTTCAAATTCCCTTTAGAAGATGCAGCATAATTACATAAATTGCATGCAAATGGACGGTCATTAGTATGAGACCGCATATGAATTTTCAAACGACTTTTGCAAGATGTAGCATAATTGCATAAATTGCATGAAAAGGGATGGTCATTAGTATGGGTCTGCATATGAATTCTCAAATCACATTTACGAGATGCAGCGTAGTTACATAAATTGCACGCAAATGGACGATCATCAGTATGGAACCACAGATGAGTTTTCAAACGACTTTTGCAAGGTGCAGCATAATTGCATAAATTGCATGAAAATGGATGGTCATTAGTATGGGTCTGCATATGAATTCTCAAATCACCTTTACGAGTTGTAGCATAATTGCATAAATTGCATGAAAATGGACGATCATTAGTATGGGACCGCATATGAATTGTCAAATTATTTTTACGAACTGCAGCATAATTACATAAATTGCATGCAAATGGACGGTTATTAGTATGAGACCGCATATGAATTTTCAAATCACCTTTACGAGATGCAGCATAATTACATAAATTGCATGCAAATGGACGGTCATTAGTATGAGTCCGTATATGAGGTTTCAAATTCCCTTTAGAAGTTGTAGCATAATTACATAAATTGCATGCAAATACACGATCGCTAGCATGGAACCGCAGATGCATTTTCAAAATATCTTTAGAAGATGCAGCATAATTACAAAAATTGCATGGAAATGATCGTTCATTAGTATGGGATCGCATATGAATTATCAATGTATTTTTAATGAATGTTGAATAAGCACATGAAAAGCACGTAAATGAGCGTTCGTCAGTATGTGAGGACATATTAATGTGCTGTATTATGTTAGTGTTTAGTGCAATTGTAACTTTGTTGTTGGTGCTACCAAGGTCGCGCACTGGATTGCTTTTGAGGATGAAATCGCATACGTGAAGCACAATAATGACATAAATTGTCTATTCAAAAACGTATTTCAATAATCTTCAACTATTACGTCGATCTAGTTAAATGTTTATAAGCGCTTTTTATTTTAATTTCACATTCGCTGTCAGTAATACCACAGATTCCACAAAACCATTTTCACTCTTAAATTAGGCATCGATGGCCTCGCTTACATGAACTTGTTTACGAACTAAATACAAAATGTAACTATACTCTACACAGTTAAAAAATAATAGATGGCGCTTGTAATTGAGTCAGATTTGCACTACTGAATATTTGTATATTAGTATCAATGTTGGTTGGTACTGTAGCGGGCTACTATTAACGCGTTTCACCAATTTAGAGCACACTGAGAAAAATGGTTTAAATAAACTGGTTATCTAAGTTGAATTTAATAACCATTAATATATATTTTATTACCTGCAAACGTCTTAAGTGTTAATGTCAAATAAACACAGTTTCTTGGAATAAGTTTCTTATAGCAATTACTCGCTTAGTAAAGGGTAATATGCATTTATTACCCATTAATACACTGAAATTATTAAATACTTCCAATACATAAATATATTAGGCATAATTAAACAAGGTTAGTAGAATATATGTCTGTGTTCTTACTCCAAATGCATGGTATATCATCACAGATAAATTTATTATTTACTTTGATATTCATGGAGAATCGTTAGTCTTCGGTACTCGGAACTGATATGAATTCCACTTCCCTTCAATAGCACAATATGCGCGCGCGCCACAAAATGTCACACGGCAATGCTAAAAACGTATAATGACCCTCGTACGTTTTGGTTTGGTTCACGGTGCATTTCCTTCTTACATTCTTGTATATGTTAAATAAAGCTTTTATTATGCATTTATGTTTAATTTACCAATATAAATTATGGAATTCGCGTACACATCGTTACTAAAGCAACGGGAGTTCCAACCATATATTGAAAACTTTTCAAGTAAGTATAATACAAGTTATGTTATATTATAATTTTTTCATTTTAGAACTTTGAAACAGCGTCTGATTCTGATACCTTGGGAAGCAATTTCTCATTCGATGATACTTGCATGATTATAGAACCAGATGATGAACTAAGAAAAGCGTTTAAGGTTCAAGTATTACCCTTAGGAACTGATACTTTATCAGCAACACAAAACTTTACTAACTATAGGGGAAATATCTCAGACAAGGTTTAATTTTTATTTAGTAGTATTATTTTATATTCAATTTTTAATTAGAGCCTTGAAGAGCTGTTCAATAAAACTGCCGAAGAGCAGGTGATTTTGGCCAACCGAAAAAACTAAATAGCTGCTTAAGGAGTAAAATTGCTAAGATTGTTGTTGGGTCGCTTGTAAATGGAAGCACGCTTTGCCAGTCTAAATTGAAGTAATTACTTATAATTCTTTTGAGAAACTTTTTATTGACATAATTTCATTTTTAGAATAAAATCCAGTCAATTTGTTGAAGCTGCAAAGGAAATTGCTGCATTTTTTCCTGGGGAAAGTGCAGACACATATTATATACCATTCAGTTCGCCAAAACACGGACTTCGGCGACAACCTGCTCGGGGTAAATTGTGGTCGCGCTATATAAACTTGAAAACTGCGTTACGATTAGCAAATGCAAATAGAGACGATAGTAGCAGCCCCCAAGAATCATCACAGATTTTAATTCCGATTGAGGCAGATGACAGTAAAATAAATTTCTTGAAAATTGCACTCGAACCATATGAACCATTTGTATTGAGGAAGAATAATTACAAACATTACGAATTGGAAGAACTTTATAAGGAACTCCCTTGCTTAAGATTATACTATGGAATAGAATTGGTAAGCTAATGATTTTAACTAACCTATAAAAGGCAATTGAATATGTGCATAGGGACGAATCGATACCGTGTTGGTATGATACTTTTACTCGGTAGTGGTATCAAAAGAAAGTATTGATATATACTCTATTGAATGAAAAGTATTGATACCTACTTGTATCGTTAAATTTTGAATGTAGAAATAAAGGTTTATGCACACGATGACCTTTTTTCAAGCACGTTTCACAAATATATTTATGAAATTAAATGCATTACATTAATTTCACTTTATTAGGTTGCATTAAACAATAATTAAAATTGTTATACTTAATTGTTTGTGAAACGTGCATGAAAGTATGAATGTGGAATATAATCAGGATGGGTTTTCATGTGTTTGTGCAGGTTAGACGTATATTGCCACAGTATCATACGGGTTTAAAACATTTCTTGCATCTAGCATTTATGTTATCTTGATTATCGAAATATAACCATACACTAGACTTTGGCAGACCCATTTTGTAAGTAAGGTGAATGGTGCATAAGCTTATTATTTTTTCACACCAAAAATTATTAGGCATGATACTACCGTGCGCCAACACCATGCACAAATGAGTACCGATACAAGTACTTTTTACCGATACCTACTCAGTACTCGGTCACAAAGTATTGATACCAAAAGTACTTGGTATCGAAGGAAAAGTGTCGAGTATGTACTCGTATTTACTCATATCGTTTCGTCTCTATATGTGCATTGGTAGGTTTGTTTGGTTCATAAATTGAGTTAAGGGTAACAATAAGGTTTAATTCTGGAATATGACATTTTTAACAGAACAATATTTCTGTTTACATTATGTTTATTCTTTTTAGGTAGAATCTGATTTTAATAAAGAAAATGAAGATAAAATCGATATCATTTATAAGGAGTGGCCTAACATTGTTCAAGCCATAATTTTAGAAGGACGCAAAAGAAACTTAATTATGAAAGATGATGACATGAAGGGTAAAATAAGTGATAGTTCTATATGTAAATATTTTAACGTATATTATTTTTAAGATATTTCTTCCAAGGCGCTATTATTGCTACCATTTTTATTCTCACCCGTTACAGTTAAAAATTCTAAAAAGCATGGAATTTGGAGACCGTCAAGATCAGAAGTACAGGAAAGCTTTATTTTGAAGGTTAAGGTAATATTTAAATTTTATGTGATTGATTATTGACTATATTAAATGGCAAGTACAGATTTTGAAAAACAAATGTATCAGGAAGTTGTTTGGTTGGGTTAGGGTACATTTAATGAACAGCATAAATTGGAATTTATTTTATAGTCATACCCATCTTTAAATATTTCCTTTTTCATTGTAAACTCTTGATACTAATATAATACTAGTAGAGAAACTTTCTCGGTACTGCATGACGTCGCTTTATGGGCATTGTATCTACCTGTTAGGGTGTCACACTATTTCATATCTTGCCATCTAACTTAGTTTTTGACGCATGTATTTTTCGATACACTCTGTGTGCACTCTTATGTTGATATTCTTGCAGTATGAACAACTTCAGATCTAGGGTTGTGTGTATTAAAGAAAATGTCGAAAACTAAGTGTTTTATGTTTAAAACAAAAGTGTTGTTTAAAACGTTTTGTTATTTTTGTTTTAAACATGATACAAAAACAACGGGTTTATAGCTATTAATGTAACAAGATTATTATGTGATTTATAATTATCGAGGACGTTGCTAGGTGACAAAGCGAGAGCCGAGTCACCTGCCAACGTCCAAGATGGGTTTAAATTGCTAATAATCGAGTTGCATTCATAGCTTTGTCGTATCATTGACAACTTTCAAACTTCAAAATTGTTAAACTTTTAACGTTTATATTGAAAACTGTCGAGATTTTGAAGTATATATGTTAATTTAGTCTTTTTTTTTAAATTGTTGATCAAAGGTAGTATATCGCTTTGTAACTAAACGTATTATGGAGTCGTAACTAACGCATTATGGCGTAACTAACGTATTATGAGATTCATAATTATCAATAAAAATTCAACAAAATGAATGTATAATAGTCAATGATACGATAAAAACATAGTGTCATTTTTTCATAAAATTTTCTCTGAGCGTAGAACAGTTTACTATTACTAGGGTATGGTGGTTTTTTATTTGTGAATTGTCATAATATTTGTGCTGCCTACAACCAGCAGCTATACCATATGCATGAAATTAAAGCCAACACCATTCTATAATTTTAATTGACAAGTGACAAGATTATAAAAATTAGATTTAGATAAAGTATTAGAACTTATTTGTAAGATGTGTTTATTGTTTGTAGGATTTTGCTGAAATAACTGGTGTACTTGAAAGAAGGAAGCAGAAACTACAGTCGTATGATTTGCCTCTGCAACCATTTGGAGCCATTGTAGGGGACGAAGATGCTGATGTGAAAGCGTTTTACATTTTTATTAATGACGTTACTTACAAATGTGATAGTGCTATATGTTGTTTAGAACTTCTATAAGGTATTTCATGCTCTTAACTTAGAGTACCCTGGCGAATTAAAGCACGTGTGGTACCTTATTCAAGAACTTGTTTTTAAAACGAATGTTACTAGTAAAGTAGGAAGCACCGCATGTGTTATTTCCGACATAAATTGTCATTTGAGTAAACTAGCTTAAGTAATTTTATTTTATGTTTACTACAATACGAATTTTTTGTTTCATAAAAAGTGTATACTTTTTACAACTAACAACTTTTAATACTTATTTGTTCTAATTATATTTTGTCTCTAATATTGCTTTAAATGTAAAAATGCCTTCCTGTGGTGTTTGTAAAAATCTATTTTTGAATACCAAGTCCCTGATTACCCACTTGAGGTTAATTCATGAATTTATAGACAATAGTAAATTTAGTTGTAATGAAATTCGGTGTTTTAGAGATTTTAATTCTATCAATTCCTTTAAGAGATATTTAAATAAAAAACATTCCAATAGTTCCACTCAAACAGCACAGTTGGTAGTAAAGAAAATTGATACTGAAAACAACTTTTCCAATGTAGATTTTTTTAATTGGAAAATAGTGAAAATGGAGCATCCTCGGAATGTTCTAGTCTAATTGATGAAATTACTGATACACGCAATAACATTATTGATAATTTTGATAATTTTTTAGAATTTAAAAATGAGATACAGAATAATGCACTGTTATTCATTACTAGTTTGCATGCAGATGGTTCATTGACCAGAAAACATGTACAATTTACAATTGAAAACATGGATGACTTGCTAAAAAGACAGCAGAATATTTTTTCTTTGTTAATGTCTAAATTTATTACTAAATACAAAATTAACCAAGAGGATTCAGATCATTTAAATAATTCTTTTTATGAAATTCAACATGTATTTCAACAATTTAATACTGAATATAGGAGATTTACCTATTTGGAAAAACTAGAACTTTATATTCCCTCGAGGAATGGTCTCGGGCCGGGCCGGGCCGGGCTTTTAATAAGCCCGGCCCGGCCCGACGCAGAAAGGTAACCGGCCCGGCCCGAGGTCCGGCCCGAAATGAAAATTGACGGCCCGGCCCGACTTTTATTCGGTGAATGAGAAGATATTTTTTTCTGTTGTGTTCAACAAGTAACTATCACTCTTTTGGTTAATTTAAGAGTATAATGATTTTGAATTACAATCAAGATACTTGTGGAACATATCGTAGTATATCATTTGTTTTTTGATTCTATTACGTACCTAGACGTAGCCAGAAGAAAAGTAAGTACCAGGCTAACTATTAAACCCGGAGAGTGGGGGGATTCGCCTACATACCAAAAAGAAACAAAAAACACACCGCCCTCGATGATCTATTAACAAATAAAAATAAATAACGGATTCTGTACAAACGAGCAAGAGCAATAAATTAAGCGTTACTATTTGAAAGCAAACAGTTAGTTATATGAACAATTTAGTATATTATATACGAAGTGCGCATCTCGTATTTACACAAAATAAAAATTAATCAGTAGTAAATAAACCTGTGAGAGCTTTTGTCAAGCATTTTTAAAGTTTCACCTAATACTTTTGTAAATGTTAGCCTTATTAATTATTATTATAACAACTTCTAGCAAACATTATTTTTATCGATCCAGCTATTGTGTACGTTAGAGAAGCCTAACCATTTTACAAATACTTTATTTCCACTCTTTCTTAGAACTTTTCTACCAGGTAAATTCCTGGATGTTTAACCTTTGCAACTCCGTTTCATAAAATGCACCTTTGATTTCTTTCTCGTCTTGATCTTCTAATATATATGTTGTCGGATTGGTTACGTTTACCTTTTAATCTTAAAATTTCATTTGACCAGTTTGGTGTGTAACCTTTCGTAAATGCTTCCTGTGTTTACTAATCCTCACACTGTCTTTAATTGAATATTTTGGTATTTTGGTTGCAAGTTTGATGTGGGTAAATGATGATTTAAGAATAGTTTTTCAATTGATTTATCAACTTTTACAGGTTTGACTCCGATAGTATTGTGAACTGTATTGTTGTATTGTTTCACAATATCGCTTAAATTTTTATCCAATTGTAAGAACCGTTCAGGTTAAACAAGCGCCACATTTTTCCCTTTAAAGTTCTAATTACACGTTCCACAATGCATGCTTTCTTTGTAGAAAAACACTATAATGGTTTATGCCATATGTCCGCATTAAGGATTGAAAGTGTTTGTTATAATATTCTTTACCAAAATCAGACTGCAAATTTCTTGGAGGATTTTAAATTTATTTAAAATTGTTTCCATTGCAGCAGTAACATCAATACCCGTTTTACTTTTAAGTGGTACAGCCCATACGTATTTGGAGAAACAATCAATAACTACTAAAATGTATTTAAATCCTTTGTTTGTTTGCGAATATGGTAGCATTTCAATCAAATCGGTCTGAAGAAGGTCATTTAAACCTTTTACTATCACTTTGCGTCTCTTGAAATTTATTCGTGCTGGTTTATGAAGTTCGTTTACTATATCCTCTTTCACTTTTGATTGAGCAACTAACATAATACTTTTTCTAATCAGGATTTATTAAATACAATTATTTAAGATACTTCTATGTTTGAATGTTGCGGGCTCCACTTGCTTTGAAAGGAACTTTAATATAAAATCAAGAAACATTGTGGTATTGTTTATGATAGCACCGCTGTCTCGAAAGCTGATTACATCCATACGTTTAAGCAAAATCCTTGTAACTGTGCAATTACATAACTTTTTCGTTTATAAGAATTTCAATGTCTTGCGGGTATCCTTTGATATTCTCAATGACTGCTTCCTCATAAGGAAATTCATAATTATGTTTAATATTGAAAATAAGAAATGTCTTATCACCGTCGAGGAATGTATTAGAGTAAAACGTTGCTACTACCGTGTAATGTAGCATATGTAACTTGTACTCAATCAAGGTTTCAAAACCTTCACTTTTGTTTTCATATTCCTGTTCACTTATATCTATTTTACGGTTATGTAAGTGCCTTCCAAATTTGTCAATTGTCATATCATCTAATTACTTTTGCCTCACGCAATTCTTCAATGATTGAATTTATTTCGTTGCCGTGACCTGTGTGTCCAGCAGTCTGTGATGAAACTAAAAGTCGTAATCTATCAACAAGTTCATTGGGATATAAATAATCTATTGCGTTATTTGATACTTCCATTGTCATACCGTCTCCAAGACGCTTTCTATAGGGTAATGTTCTAGGTCTACGGGGTGTTTGGGTAAGTATGTTTAATGTAGATATTATATTTTTGTACTTATATGAAGTATTACCCTGAATTTGTTCTGTTTCAGAATAATATCTTCTATTAGCATTTGTTCTTTTCACAATATCAAGGTACGACTTTAGATCTTGCTGACTGTACCCGACAGGATATTTTTAAACAGTAGTTCGTATAATCCAGGAGTACCTGTATATTTCAAATCATTTATTAGAACATTTTCATCATCCAACGCGAAATTCGAATTGCCTATCATAAGACCATTCGAATCAGGGTTAAACCTAATACCATATTTATGATCAAATTCGTTCTTAACATCTTTAAACATATTGTAAATATATTCTCGAGGTAGCGGATGTAGCTGTTCGAGATAATGTGTCATACCAGGTGAATCGACAAAGCTTTGAATATATTCCTGAGCTTCTTGTGCATTTCGATTAATTTCTGCTTCGTATTCATTCTCAACATCATCATCATTTACCTCTAGGGCATCATTTTTATATTTGGTATATGCTGTGCAATAACCGGCGAATCAATATAGTCAACGTTCCTTTCTAGCAATGTAGGTTTAATTTTTTACACTGCTATGAGGCAGTTCTTCTTCTTCTTTAAATTTTTCTTTCTTTACCACACTTTCCCCATCCAGTTTATTAGCAATAGTTTCTAATCGTGATGTTATGGGTAATATTGATTCCACTTGGACGACTTCATTATCTTTTAACTGACGCAATTTGTTTTTACAATGTTTCTTTTCTTAATTAAAATTCTTTTAAGTTTTATCGACTCCTTATTCATTGCGTAAAAGTTTATTGTAATAAAAAATTCTTCGATGCTAACGATACTTGCGTCTCTCAAGGTTTAAATATGTATGAAGTGATCAAAACCTATTCGGTACCTTCCTTGATCTGGTTCACTATCTTTGTCTACAACTAAGAAACCGTATTTGTCTCGCCAACAAGCAGCACATATTTCACGGAATTTATCATACTTCATGTCAGTATTGACGTGATCGTCATATATATGTTTTAAGTTTAAATCATCTTGTTTAAATAAAACTAAAAGATTAGCATTATCACGTAGTAAGTGCTTAGGTATACGAGTATAACTTTGACAAAGGTAAAACTGTCTACTTGTTTATGACGCCCCATACTAAAGTATTCCTAATGATACCTTGTTTATCGCAAGCTACATCATCAAAAACAAATATAGAATTATTTCGAGCATCAGATGGTGATATAATATTATCAGAACTGGAAAATGTATAATATTTGATCCCTTTTATTGGTTGCAGTAGACTTTCAAGGTATTGATACTTTGGTTGATAAAGTGATTTAGAATAAACATATACGTTTTCAAACTTTAAACCATTAGGATGTTCTATCAACCCAATCATAACGTTGGTTTTACCGCAATTTGAAGGACCAACAACTAGACATCGAATAGATGTAGGTAGAAGAACGCTATGTTTTTTCTTTTTAGCTAAAGATTGCGCACCAATGTCATTATTGTTTATGGTTAAAGGTGTTGATTGTTTCACAACATGCATGTTTGCAAGTACTAAATTCGATTTGTAAAAAAAGTAGAATTATATATATATATAAGAAACGGCTAGTATATAAAGAATCATTAATTCATAATATTTTATTTATTTGCTGCACAGCTTGAGAGGATAGTTGTCCGCTAATGATTACATATAATAATTCTAAAACTACTGGGAACGGACTATTAAATACTGTAATTAACAATTTACCATTTGAAGCGCATATTACGGGTTATAAATTTTGCGGTCCGGGTACAAAACTAATCGAACGGTTAGCTCGGGGAGACAAGGAAATAAACAAGTTAGACGAGGCTTGTAAGGAGCACGATATTGCATACTCCAAAGAAAAGGATCTATCTAAACGTCATCAAGCAGATTCGAAGTTAGCTCAGTTAGCTACAGAAAGACTAAATTCTGGTGACGCGTCTTTAGGTGAAAAAGCAGCAGCATTTGAAGTAGCTACCGCAATGAAAGCTAAAGTAAAACTTGGTATGGGTGCCTGTGCATCACTGAGAACAAAAAATATCAATAAAATAAGAAAACTGATAAAGAAACGTAAAATAAGAAGTACGCTAGGTATTAAAAGTATTATCAAACAAGCACGTACAGCTTTAAAAAAGACTAAAGGATCTAATATTATGGATGCAATCAACATAGTAATTAAGGCCGCCAATACAGCAAAACAAAAGAAGCATATTAAATCAGCTCGTATTATATCAATTCCTAAAACAGGAGGTTTTCTACCACTAATACCAAATTTTGCAGGCCTAAGCGCCCTTGGTACTCTTACTGGAGGTGCAGCTGCTGTTGCAAAAGCAGTTTCAGATACTAAAATAGCTAAGGAACAACTAGCGAAAAAACAACGTCATAACAAGGCAATGGAGGACATTGCAGTCGGAAACGGCATGTACATCAAACCTTATAAAAAAGGTTTTGGTCTTTTTTTAGCCCCTGCAAAACCTCAAAGGAACGCAACTTGATTTTACCTAATCGAGCACTAAGCAATGTAGAATTAATAGAGTTTGTTAAGCAATTAGAAGTACCATATTTCCGTGGAGTGTTCATGAGAAACAATCTTCCCAAGAAAGTTAATTTAAAAGAATGTGGTATAATTAATTTAGATGGAATAGAAGGTTTAGGCACGCATTGGACCTCTTACAAAAAGTACGGTAGTAGCGCTATTTACTATGACAGCTACGGAAACCTGCGACCGCCAACAGAGTTGATAAGTTATTTGAATAGCGGGGGTAAATGTAAAATTCTTTATAACATTAACCAAGAACAATCGTACGGTACTGTGTTTTACGGCCATTTATGTTTACAATTTCTAAGTAGTACATAGAACTGCGTACGAAGTCGTTATGTCGTACACTTTTACTCTAACGGGAAACACTTCAGTTTTAACAAGCAATTTTAATCCACCTATAAACTTGGATAATGATTCGGAGTACGTATTAGGATTAACAAATTTTGAGTCTTATAACACAATTCCAAACATAGAAAAAGGAATAAATAATAAATTTTATTATGGATCTAACGGAGAATTCATAGAAATACCTGAAGGTGCTTATGAGATTAGAGAAATTAATAAATATCTTCAAAAAGCTTTAGGTGATAAAAGATGGCGTGGTCGTATGGAACAATCACGAAGCGCTAGAAAGACTCCAGTGTATATAGAAATTACAGCTGACAATAATACACTTAAATGTAGTATTAAATGTAGTCTAGATGTGGATTTTACCAAAAAGGATTCAATTGGTTCTCTACTTGGTTTCAATCCAAAAAATTGCTAGCATTTGTCACGCATCAAGCAGACTACGCAATCAACATTTGTAAAGTGAATGCAGTTTTAATCGATTGTAATATTGCAAGCGGATCCTATTTAAATAGTAAACCAGCCCATGTAATACACGAATTTTTTCCGCAAGTACCTGCAGGTTTTAAAATTGTTGAGTGCCCACCTACGATTATATATCTACCAATCAAGTCACGTATAATAAATGAAATAATAGTTAAAGTGTTAGATCAAGATGGAAATTTAGTTAATTTCAGAGGAGAACTGCTAACTGTAAGGTTGCATTTAAAAAAATCTGCAATAGCCATGGGTATTAAGTATAATGCACGCAACATGTCAAGAATTGCTATAAATGCTGGAAATTTCAAAGCAATCGACACTCGATTGATTGTTTCAAAACCGCTAACAACACAAAACCGGCAGTTTCTACAATCGTTAGGACTGCATTTATTTAATTAAAAAAGTAGAATGAATAGTGAAATACTGAACGTGCGTGAAAAAGTTTACTTCGATAATGCAATTGTTAATATTGAAAACATACTCATCAACCTTATGCTAACACATCTTTAAACAATAATGATGAAATTCGAATCCCTATACAGCAACAAGATGTATACACCTTACCATCGAAGAGCATGCTGTACATAGAAGGCAAATTAATTAGAACAGATGGAACGCCGTCTCAGACAGCAAAGTTTGTAAATAATGGAATTTTGCTGCTTTTTGATGAAATTAGATATGAGATTGGAGGTATCATTGTAGATCGTGTTCGGAATCCTGGATTAACGTTTATAATGAAGGGATATGTTTCATATAATAGCAATCAAAGTAAACATTTACAAAACGCTGGGTGGTCTCCTATGGATGATTCGCAAATAGTTGATGCTAATGGGAATTTTAATGTTGCAATAAACCTTTCAATGGTTCTCGGATTGCCCAACCAGAATCTTTCTCGCAAAATTCTTCTAATCGCTTCGAAATCTTGTTCATTACGTTCTCCTTATACCATAGCTTGAGATTGGTATTTATATCGATGTGACGATTTGCAGTAGGAAACGTTTTCAAATCCATTTCGCCAGTTGTAGGCTTAACAAAGTTAGCTGCAAATATTACATTAACTTTCAACATTGACTTTTTTAAGCAAGCAACAATCTTGCGTTTAAAACTAGCGAACGCCTTGTCTAAGAACACTAGAGGATCTCTATAATTTAAATTGCTAATAAGTCCCGTAATTATTCGACTTCCAAAACATGATTGTACATCATGCCAAATCAAATTTTTTCGAGTATGACCTCTAGAAAGCGTTGAATCAACACCTTTTCCACGATATTCCAAAGAGCGTTTCAAGTGCCTCAATCGTACAAGGTAGCTTTTAAGATATGCTAAATTAGATTCCAGTTTACTAGGATTTTCTTGTCGATTGTCTTCGTATATCTTATTTTTAATAGCAAGCTTCAATATACTAATATTTGCTTTGATAACTAAAATGTGTTTCGTTATTTCATTCACTGTTTTCAATAAATTCACGCATTTTACAGTTAATCTCAAAATTGCTGCACTAATCTCGGATACGGTTTCAGCATTCATGATTCTATAGAAAATCAAAATACACTACTCAATATACGTATTTCTCTATTTAATATTTATACCAAATATCATCTGACGTAAGCAAAACAATTTCAAAAAGGTTCATTCATCTGAGTTTACGGAAAACACGTAAGCAAAACAACTGTAAAAAAGAAATAGCATCAAATCAAAATAATTGCATAGCGAATTGCTTTGAATGCAATTGTTAAAAAAAATCTCCTTTATTTACGTTTTTATTCAAGATGATTTTCAAGCAGAGTTGCATTCAGTACGTAACTATTCGCTAAGCAAGCATTTCCAGTATTTACAAACTGAAGGCGACTTTGAGCAAAACAACTGTAATAGGAATTCGCATACAACATCATTTTCATTCAGTTACGTTTACTATGAAAAATGTTTTATATGACCTTTGATTTTATGATGTGTATACAGAAAAAATACACACAATCATTACAGCGCTATTTTTTTATGGATACATATGAAAAAATGTGAAAACCTGAATTAGGATCGGCTTTATATTACTTTCAATGGAACATACATAATCATCTAGCGTTTACTACAAAATTCAGCATGATTCGCACAAATTACTATATCCCTATATATGCAGCGCCTTTTGCAATTTATTTTTCAGTCAATGAATGTAATTCATTATTTCTGCTGAGCAGTACCTTTTAAAAAATTCTTATACAGCGGTAATATAAACGAAATAAATATAATTTAGGGTTTTTATTATGTGCATTCATTGCAATTTCTTTTCATACAATGAAACTAATTCATTATTTCTGCTGAGGTATAATTATATTCGCTTACATACTGTTTTGTTTATTAGAATAGATTATAGAGCTGAATTTTTCAGAAAACGAGGCAAATTTTTAATTTTTCTGACAGATCAGTTTATTATTTGAATGTAATTCATTATTTCTGCTTAGCAGTACCTTTAAAAAATTCTTATACAGCGGTAATCTAAACGAAATAAATCTAATTTAGGGTTTTATTATGTGCATTCATTGCAATTTCTTTTCATACAATGAAACTAATTCATTATTTTCTGCTGAGGTATAATTATATTCGCTTACATACTGTTTTGTTCATTAGAATAGATTACAGAGCTGAATTTTTCTAACAGATCAGTTTATTATTTAATATAAATACTTCACGTAGATTTACCAACAGTATTCAATCAGATCTCTTGTATAATTATTAGTTACTATTACTAGCAACTTTTAAAAATGAGTAACTTGTCATCAGTCAAAAATTGTAATAGTACCAACGTAAAAGTTCTAGAGCAATTTATATTACATTCTGACGAAGACGTGATTAAAGAAGTTTTGGTTGTTCTTCGGCTCAACTCGATACTGCTGCTATTTTTGATAGTGACGTAATAGATATATCACGGTAAGTGCTTTTCACATTTATACATGTGTTTTTAAAACACTACTAATTTATAAGTTACATTAGATCAAAAAACCATTCTGGAAATTCTGAGGCTATCGTAGAATCGTTGATACACTCTGAACCTCTCAGAAACATCAGGTAGTATACAAAAGAAAAGGTAAACCTACAATAATCTTTTATGTTATGCTCACAGATCAGGCAAAAACATGTCGGCTATGAAAAAGTTATGTACAGAATCAAATATGACTGTTTGCTGTGAAGATGACAAATCCTACGAAGATGATGCAGTAGAGTTGCTTAACGCATTTAAAAAGCGTGGAGAGAAGCTACTGCGTCGTATATATTTGGAGCTAGAAATAATAAAGCAAAAAAAAGATGAACTAGCGGTGAGGGAGCAGCAGTTACTTCAAGAACGTGAGTTAATAAATACTTTTTCATTTATAAATAGTTAGATCAAAATATTCAACAATTTTGTAAAAATAAAAAAGTATTTTATAATAGTTTCTCTTTTGAAACAAGACTTTCTTTAAACAAGGTAGTAAACTCAAGTAAAACGCACATAAATCAGAATCCACTTTAATTTAATACATAATTTTTATACAATCGACTTAGATGTGTTATAATAATAAACTAATTTCTTAAATTAGTGACATATTATTCTGAAAATTCTATGTTGACAGTTAGACCGATCGATCCCTTACTAGTTATGTATACGTGTTTGTTCGAGCCAATACTTTCATTTAATTGTTTCACTCCATGTGCTTGAAGGTATTCAAAATATCTCAATGGCAATATACTCTTGAACTCTTCTGTTTTCACTAATACTCTATCTCCATATTTTGTCTTGAGTGTTTCCACTTTTAAAACTTTAAACCTCTTATTCACTATAATATCTTTTGAATTTACATAAGGTTTGCGATATGTGGTTTTATTAAGAGTATTAAAATCCATATTGCTTTTCTTTGACTAATTAAATTAATATTAGAGCAATCTCCTTATATAGCAGATTACCACCATCTGCGTACTTTGCCAACCCACTTTTCAACCTATCACAAGAGTGAACACATTTTGAATTGAAACCGGCCCATGTGTGTATTTGCAGCCTCTAAACATAAATCAGAATCCACTTTAATTAAACACAATTGACTTGAATGCAATATTTTGCATCTGTCATACTTTATAACTTCTAGCTAGAAAACCAAATTCAAAACATCTACAAACATTTTCTCTGCACTTACATTTTTCAATATACGTGTGTTCCATTGAAAGTAATATAAAGCCGATCCTAATTCAAAACGTGCCCACAAGCATTTTACATTGAAAGTATAGAAGAATTCATGTTTTCACAACTATTTTACATTGAAATGTTTTCACGACTATTTTACATTGAAATCATATAGGGCCGATCCTAATTCAAAACGATTCAGCCGTATTCTACACATGGAAAATACGTCTGTCGCGTTTTGAAGTAGGACCGGCCCTACCTCACTACTGACGCTGTATCCTCTTCCGATGAATAATAACGCGATATCCATGTTGTAGAAGAGCCATGGAGTCTACAAATTTTTAGACTTAGGCTCAACAACCTCCAAATGTAAAGTGACGAAGAGTTTAAAATGCATTTTTGCCTGTCGAAGCACTTGGTTATATACCTAATAAGCCTGACAGATCATGCTTTGGAAAGACCAACCGATAGGTATAAATTTAATTTAATAGTATACACGTTTGCAATTCAAGTATCTTTATAGAAACCACGTTGTCACACCGCTGCAGAAACTTTTAATTAGATTAAGGTTTTATGCTACTGGAAGTATGCTGCTATAGGGTGATTTTGCTGGCATCCATAACTCAAGAAGTCGAATAACTAAAGAGATGTGATGCAATTGCGTCATTACATGTAGACTTTATAAGATTTCCTTACGACTTACACGAAAGTAGCAGAATGTTCTACAACATGGCGAGAACTTCTCGAGTTGTTGGGGTTCTAGATTGTATTCATGTTAGGATTCAATCACCAGGTTAGCTGACATTGAATTCTTTAGTATTGTAACGGGCTACTATTACGCGTTTCACTAATTTAAAACAAGTAGTAACAAAAGTCTTTATTACTCACTATTCACAAGTCTAATTAACAGTATATGTCTTATTTATAGGTGTTTTCTGTCCAATTACAGTCTTATATTGTTACATTTCTTTGCACAAGAAATTGATATTGTTGTGGTTTGTGCACCATGGTCAATGAAAGCTCTGGCGGGGATGCCGTTTACCCTGCAATTAATGTGTGACATAGTGGTATTTATGGATGTTTCAGGATTATTCTCCGTTGCAGTTTTCATATTAGTTTCAATGTTTTTTGTGTGAGCTTTTTCAGATATTACTTGCTTTGTTTCAGTATTAGAAGAGTGGGCTATCATCATTTTTACTCTTTGACAATCTCGTTCTGGTCGAGCGTGTGCTTGTTTATGTAGAACGTCTCCGAATGTATCGATGTTTCCAATTATTAGGGCGTTGGCGAGTCGAGGATTGTTCTGCTTAAAGAGAATAAGTTGGTTAGTGTCTGTCAGCGTATCGCTTATCGATACTGGATTATTTTTTGTTGCTGCATGAGGTTCTTTCAATGGTGATACTGATTGTGGAACCTGGATGTCGCAGAAGTTAGGTTCTGTCTTACCCTATCAGTCGGAGCGTTGATATGAGCAGGAAATGGTTTTGGGATCAGGTTAGTATCGCCTAGTCTTGGATTTTTGTGTTAATTTTCAGCTAGTTCATAGAATAGGACATACGCTTTTCCACTTACTAGTGCTGTGGAAGATATCTTGCTCACTACGGAGTCATTGTATTCATACCATGTAGATACTGTATATGGGTGTCGACAGTGTGCTGTATAATGTCCACTGTATGTCGTACTAATGTGATGCAATATTGCATATAAGTTGTAAATATAGTACTCTGAACTGTTTTGGGCAGAATAATCTTTCATGTCCAAATCATTTATTGGAAAATTTATAGTTGTTGACAGTTTTCCTCTGAGTTTTCTTATAGGTGAAAAGCGTTTTACGTGTAACACTAATATTTTAGGAAATTTTTGTATAGAGAGAGATGTTGTACAGTTTCTTCTTTCCTTACATTTTGAACAAGTAGGTTTCTCATCTACATGTATTGGAGTCTGTTTAGTATAATAGTTTAGACATTGTTGTCATCTTAATTGGCCTATATTTTGAGGTATAGAAAGCGATAAATCCCAGAATGGGTCAAAAGTAATAGAACAGTGTCCACAATGTATAAAACGTAATGTAGATTTCAACTGTTTTGCAAAATCGAATTTTCGATGTTTAAATGTTGTTGCCATGATGCGGAAGCTTTGTCGCAGTCGTTGAGTTTCTCATCTATTTTTGGAAATATTTTCGTAAGTTTATTGGCCTCATTAATGTCTTTGTGTAGGCCTTCTAATAAATAACGTAAAAAATCTTGTGCATCCTGTTGAGAGTTGCCTGAGAAACTGAGTGCAAAACTTTCAATATGTGATTTTAAGCTGGATATATTAGATTCTCCACCACATGAATCTTTAGACCACAGTTCATTTGTCACTTTTGCGAAAGCCTTTTATAAGTTCCCATGTTCTCCATTTATGTTAGAAATATTAGTTCGTTGTTTATATTTTTATGGTATCTAATGTTACCTATTGGAGGTTATAGAAAGAATTTATCCAGTTTTGTTGTCGTAGGCAATGTGCCTAATATAGAAGTAGCATTGCCTCTTTGAATTGCCATTTCTACTCATTGTAGAAGAAAACTGAAAGCTCGAGGATCTTGAGTCTCTTTTCTTATTCTTTTCCCAATTTCTTGAAGAAAACTCAATCCTTGTTTTCCAATAACTCCCAGAGTTTCGATTGCGATTGGGAAGAAAATATGATTATTTTCCATGTGATTGTATTTTTTGTTTAATTTTTTCTGCGTTTGATGCAGCGCCACCGGCTGATATACTTGTATATTGTAGGTGTGAGGCTGCCAAAGTGTCTACGTAGGTGAAATCCCAAATTACTGATTTTCCATGACTCCAACGGACGAGTGATATGCCGTCTGGTCATTTGCTGTCGTAATAGCATATTCCTGACGGTTCTTGTAATGAAGGTACCTTGCAAGGTTTAGTGCTCTTTTTATGATGTCGTTTACAACGTGATGGCGTGATGAGCGTCCTGCACCAAATATACAGCTTAGTCCATGTGTTCCTTCTTCTGCAACCATCGAACCGCATTTTCATTTGTGTTCTTAGCAAATTTTGTTTCCCAAGCGTAATCTAGTGGCGATACGAAATAAAGTGTCATCTAGTAGTGTTCCTAGGCATGCTTCTGGAAGGGCATTTAACCACGCACCAGATTCCTTGCAGCTAACTTCTTTGAGACGGACCTTGTCATGTAGTGTGGTAGCATTCTCAAGCAGTTGTTTAGTCGGCAATTCAATTAATGGTGCATCCCATGCCTTTTGAAAAAATTTTACGTCATCTTTCCAATTATTTTTGGTTATCTTATGCCATAACTCTTCACCTTCCAATAATGAAGTATTAGAAAGTGATTTTTCTTTCTTTAAGATTGAATCGATCAAATTGGAAACATTGTATATAGAAGATACAAATGAAGGGAGAGCAACAGTTGTGGTTTGACGCATTCCTAAACCTTCTTTGGAGACTGGAAGTGTAGCTTGTATCCACTGGTCATTGTGTATTTTATTGTTAGTGATTTCTTCCAAGGTTTTATGTAGTTTGTTGTCAATTTTTTTAAGATTTGCTTCTGCATGCCGTGACGGGCAACATCGAAGTATATATAGTAACTTTGGTATCGCTAATGAATTTTTCAATAGGTAGTAAGCTACGTGTGCTGGCAGGTTTTCTAAGTTTGAACACATGTTGGTTAAGCATTTTAATTTATCTTCTAGGCATATTGATATTGCACTATCTGTAAGGGGAGCACCTAAAAGACACCATTCGGGTTTTCTGTAAATTTTAAATCGGAAACTATTGATAATATTTCCATTATAAATATGTTGTCTACGTGTTCCATGAAAATTTCACATTTGCTAAAATTTAGTTCTAATCCTACTTTTTTTGATTCAAAAATAACGTTTATTATGTTTTGTAGGACCGAATCACTATTACCTCCAATTGAACCGTCGTCGAGATACCAGGCGTTGTATTCAGTGCAAATTTTATTTATCATATCTTGAATTGCTAGACTGAATGGAGCTGGTGCGAGGAGGTTCCCTGTTATACGCCTCTTTGTGATAGAATCGTTTCTTTTCTAAAAATTAAAAATATGGATTTTGGTAACATTGTTCAGCAAAAGGATATAATTGTGGGATTGTTTTTAAAACATTGATTAATATTTCCTTTTTGTAAACCATGTTGAAGGCGTTTTTAAAGTCAATTTTTAAAAAAACCTGTTGTTTTGATTTTAATTTTTCGATAAAAAATCTTGCTGAATGTGCAATTGCTTCATTTCCTTTGCGAGTTGCAAATCCGAATTGTTTGGGTCAAAAGAAGGAACTGAGAGAGTCTTTTATTTTAAAACATGCTATTTTTGCAACCAATCTTCTGTAGAAATTTCCGACGGCAATGAGTCGTATGCAACCATCTTTCTTTCTCAGAGCGCATGGTGAAGCACCGTACAAAACTGTGGATATTTCTTTGGGAACTTTTCCAGATGGCATTAGATTGCAAAGTGCTGTTAAAGATTTTAATAGATTTTCACCAGTTTCGTTGGAGCTATATAAAGTGAAATCTTGTATGTGTGAAGGCCTTAGGGAATCCAGTGCACCGGCTGAACTGTTTTTAAAGGATTTAATTGCTATTATTACATCTTCACTTTTAATTTGGAGTGCATTTTGGAAAGTTATTGGTTCGTATGTTACAGGCGGAAAAGCTACTAAGTATATTATTTTCATTAAAATTATAAAATGGGGGCGGCCTGTAAAACAAAAATTAAGGGGGGGTCACCGGTACTAGCTAGCGGAAGGTCGTGGATCGTATAGAGGGTTAGAATTTTGCAGAAAGGGCTAAATTAATATATATTAAACTACAAAAGAATTTGGCACCTACCTTTCGAAATATTATGGCTTAATGACAATTATCAAGGACGCCAGACAAGTCGAGAATGTCCAAATGTTCATGCAAAACCTTGAGAGACTTGCCATCCCAAGGAGGACAATTGTTTCTTTTAGTCAATTCTTACCTTTTGACTACTTATGCAAATTCCATGATCAAAAATAAAAAACTATTGACTTAATCAACGACAAACAAAAACTATTTAATCAACAGAGCAATAAACGTGAACTTCTTATATTAGGAAATTCATTGATTTTAATTTAGAAATCTGATTGAATGGTTGAGATGGAATTCTGATAATTTTATGTACATAAGTAATTCCCAAATACTTTATATAGAAGAATACTTATCTTATAAATTTTTACACTAAATTAATCTTACGGTTTTTGGCCAAAACGTCCTAACAAATAAATTAACTAAAAATTCGTCATGCTGGCATAACTATAAAAACTTACTAAAAATCGTCAATTGTTTGATGGTTTGCCTTCCAACGCAGAACAGCTCTTAAATTGTGGGAGAGAATTTCGTTTGTTGCTCTTATTCTTTGCAACTACTCAAATAATTCAATGGCACACGCAACCGGCAGGATCTTGTTGATAACTTAACTTGTGCGTCACACGCATACAAGCTTTTATTATATACTTTAATATTACTTATAAATCCGCAAACACTCGCGAATTGGATGAGTTAATTACTTCTTTCCACATTTACTATCGTGATACTAAGTGCGATATCATATCTGCTACGCCGGAGAACGCTACCAGCAAACTTCTCTGGCTACTTTTTTTTCTACGCTTTTAGAACTGAAAACTTCATTGGAATCTCCCTCTTTTGACTAAAGCCGTAAGTTATATATTAATCCTAAGCTAAATCATTATTTTACGTCATATTTCTGTTATCCAATGACTATTAACAGAACCTCTCAAAAACAAGGTTTCAGAAACCAAATCCAACCCTTTTCAAAATGAGTGCCACGGATAGCAATTATTTTTCTAATGGTATAACTATGTTGTACATTTTTGGAATTTTAAGTTTTGAAATTGGTGACCATATCTATTGGCGACAGTTGTCTGCCATTGACAAAAGACAGGGTAGCCAAACCCAAGCCGAAATAGATTTAAATACAATGGTTGTCTCCAGACTACTTAAAATTACTTGCAAACTTTGAACAAATCAAATTGGAAAATAGTTTGGCTATTTGTAATGTTTCGTATTCTATAACCCTTGTCAATCACCGAAATATTAAGAAAATTAAGTTTTACAACTGAAAATTGCTTTTCCTTGTTTACGTTAACAGGTAATATTCCATTTAAATTTATCAGGTTCGTCAATCTATAACCGACATAAGTTTTAAAAAGGTATTGTATTGGGTTTGCAAGGTAGGACCATTAAATTATTATGACAGCCGCTGGAATTTATAATATTTAAGGGTAAAGCTATTTCTAAACCTGAGATCTTTATTCTAAGAGACGCTTACTAAAATATAAGGGTAATTTATCGTGGAATTCTGCCTATTAGTTATAGAAGTTAATGAAATTTAATTAATTAATTAATCTGTTGATACGTTAACATTTTAAAATAATCTTACAGTATTCTATCACTTCGTCATTCATATTATGTCTTTCTATTAATTCCTGAAGTTTTTTCGCTGTAATGTGCAATTGTGTCTGATGAACAAAGTATTTTGACTGCCGAAGTAATATGACCATCTGTTACTTTGGCTAATACTCGTTTGCATAATGACATTTTGCTTTTTGAGTTATTTTCATTCTTGGAATCTTTAAAAAAAGCTTATTTTCTTTTATGTTCTGTATCTATTTCGAAGAGTGTAGTGTTTAAAAATTTATATATATATATATATATATATATATATATATATATATAATAAAAGGTTTTTCCAAGTTCTTACAGAATTTTTTGATATGCATTCGTTTAATAAAATTTTTAATTGGTTTGCCGACTGATTTTGAAATTCTTTTGATTATTTTGCTGTTTGTTTTTTGTTCAGCTAGCAATAGATGGAATTGTTTTTCAAATTCTTCTGGTACTGATTTTCAGATTCTTTAAATTCCCTATTTTTATGTTTTTAAGACTTGTACTTAGGTTTTGATCTGGGTGGCATTTCCTGATGTGGATGTTTAGTCCTCTTTTTTTGAAAGTTTTGTTGCATAAGTTGCATTCTGGTGTGTTACTGTAATTGTTGCTGGTCCTACTGTCTAAATTTGATTGACTTTTGGGCGACAAGCTGTCAACGATTGCTTTTTAACGCTCCATTCTAAACATTTGACTTTCAAGTTCAAATTATATTCAAAGATGTAATTGATAATTTGCTGTTATCGGAAGGTAGCTTTATATGTTCTGTGGTTCAAAGTAATGTAAGAGTTCTGTTTAGCTTAATATTTCTAATTAGATTCGAGTATTTATCAGTACACATAACTTGACACGCGCGTTGAACTGTTTTTATTTTTATATACTAATTCAAGTGGCCGCATTGTTAGTGAAATTACTTGTTCTTTTATAAGATTTAATTAACAATGACATAACATAACACATACAATAGAATTTTAAATTTGCTTAAAAATGCTTTGTTCTCGAAGTGTACTTTAAAACAACTCGCTTTCTGATTGGTTCTATATGTAGTTGTTGGAAATTAGTTCACATATTTTCTGGGTCTTATGTTTGCTTGGTGGTACTATATGTACATACAATATTCAGATCCGACTTGCAAAGACCAAGTGTCTTGCGTTAAACTTTGAGAACCACAGATGTTCGAGAAAGTGGACGAGTAAATATGATTAAAAGTTTATATCAGTGGAATTTTCAAACCTATCAGTAATAACTTGAAATTTAAGCGGTTGCTGCAGGACGAATAACTGTGAACCTTTGGCGGAACTCAATCGTTAATGTGTTTATAGCACCATAGCTACGATCACACCAGCCGCTTTACAACTATTGCGGTACACCACAACACAAAGCACTAAGAAGGCTAATCACGGTAAAATCATACATTACACTGTATACATGACGGAGGAGAATTGACCTGCAAGCTACATCTTATGCGATAATTATTGTAAATTATAACTATAATTGCAAACGAAACAAAGACATTGCCTTAATCTGTATTTTTTAGCGCAAAACCTTGCTACGTACCTAGACGAGTTATGTATCCCGCAATATATAGGTACCATTAATAGAAAGTATTAGAAATTTTTAAGAATTATTAAGAATTACTAAGTTAGGTGCAACATTGTATCTTAAGGATAATTAAATAAAGGTTAATGAAAGTTCACAAGCAAATTGTGAGAACGGATGCAATACCTTGTATTCCAGACGATAGTGATACTGCAGGGGCAGGTCACAGACGGTTACGAACCGTGATTACCTAGAAAGTAAGATTGTACATTGTATAATAAATAGTATTAAGAAATAAGCAGACATGAGCTCTGCCAGTTTCCACAGACATGTGAGGGGCAGGGACAACATAAATACCCTGGGAGCCCCAAGACCAGTCAGTCATTCTGAGTATTTCAGCTTTAACATTGTTGTTTACATAGGCTACTCGCCCTAATATTAGTTCAATTATTAATTATTTTTTGACTTAGAGTATTTACAACAGTTTGTCAAAATTCCATAATTAATGTCTGTTTAAACTAATAAAATTTTTTACAAGTTTTGAAAGTAGTTTTTAAAAACACCGATCCCAAGGCCCGAAACATAACTGGCGCACCCGTAGGGATCCAGAAGAGCACTACGAATCCAAAAATCGGAAGACTGGTGACCAAGAATTGCAATTCCCAATTCAGGAAAAACCCAAACAAAGTTGGAAGAGTTACAAGCATCGACCGAATCCAACCAAGAAAACCTTGGACGAGATACAAGCATCGATCGAATCCAAACCAAACCAATGTGGACAAAGTACAAAATCGACAGAGTCCATGAAAGCGACGACAAAATTAATGTAAGTTCATTTTCCTTAAAACCAATTGATTCTTTTGACAAATTTATTGATATTAGCTAGTAAAGATTTTTGATTATTATTTTATGTATGTACAGATATTTTAACTATTATTATTGCAATTTCTGCCATTTTTTGAAAATAATTTACGCAACCATTACGAAAAATTATTTTCAGATACGAAAATTTATTTTGAAAATTTTTTTTTAAAAAGCAAAAGAATTTTAAACAAGACTGAAAAGTACAATTATTATAAATTATTAATTAATACAGAAACGTAACTGGCGCACGAATCATTGAAACGAAACGAAAACGATTTTAAAATCTAAAAATAGAACGTAATTAATTTACAATTTTATGTATAAAAAATTTAATACCAAAAGCTAATGTATAAAACGCAACTAATTATAGAAACTATTATTCAAACTTTAACCTTCAGCGCACTTCTATAGATTAAACACCAAGTGTTTAAATTGTAAACGCACTTTGCAATCTATTAATAAAATAAAACAATTACAAATTAAAACAAAGCGTGCAAAATTTATAGCGCAATTCTTATATAAACTACTACCGGAAATCCTTATCATCGAATAAAACCATTCAGTAAGAATATATCTAATTATAGCAAAACAATTACTAAAAATCTATCATTTAAAAACGCGCATCGCAACTTTATAAAGAGCAAACATTCAAACGTAACATTTTATGATTAAATATTTTAGCAATTGACGAGGTATATAATTATAAAAGACACGATTTATTTAAATTATCACCTTTCAAAAGACTTCAAACTTTGCAATTTAAACAAGTTTATTGTATAAATTATAAAGGAGATTTTGATGCAACTACTATAACAAAACAGTAGACTGAAAATTTCCAACTTTATATTTAACACTCAAAGTAACGACACAATACAGCTACAGAGAAACATTTTATGCACTTCAATTAACACCTATAGAGACGGAAATAGCAACTGACCATCACAAAAACTAATTAATCAGCAGGACTGCAATAGAGATGTAATTAAACCTAACTGGCGCAACAAAATGTACAAAGTGTAACAAAAATTATTGCAAGAATATTAGTCCACGTAAAAACCTTTCAGAAAATTACAACCCGTGACAACTTTAACATCCGCGAAATATATGAATAAACGAATTCAAGGCTACAACAAGTAACCAGACATTACCCGGCACAAATCCTGCAAATTACTTACAGCACCATATAACCAACTACAAATACAAGCAACTCGATTCTTAAATAACCTAACACAACTTAAGCTAAAAATACCAAATACCCACCAAACCGAAAATTAACAAACCAAACTAAAAAGTAACAGTACAAACCGCGAAATAAATCTTAATTTTACAAAAATTTGAAAGTAATTAAAAGCGAAAGCAACCCTTAACAATCATGAGTTTAGATGTGAAAGTTTATCTCGAAACCATCCCTACTTTTAACGGGGATTAAGGTTTGTTAGGTAATTTCATTACAGCGTGTGAAATATTTTTAAAAACCTTCTACAAACCCGGAGATAAAGAAAGAAATGTATTACTTTTACGTCTGATAATAAGTAAACCGGAGGGACACTAACACTAATAGCCAGCCGAGGTGACTTAGAACAGTGGGAAAACTTTAAACGCATATTAATTGCATATTTTGGAGATCGAAGAAACACAAAATGCTTTATCCGCGGTGTAATAAACCTAAGAATGAAAAGTAACCAATTCCCGTACCAATTCGGAATGAAATGCCAATACGTAAGGAGTCTAATCTTAACAAAATTAAAATCGAAGAATTCGATTAAAATATCCGAATTTTAAAGACAAAAATGTATGACGAAAGGGCACTGGAGACCTACATAAATGCACTACCAGAACGACTATCAAAGAAAATAAGATTTCAAGTTCCCCAAAATTTATAAAAGCCATGAATATGATAATAGAAGAAGAAACGTAATGTACTATCGAAGCAGACTATATAACCCCACGCGAATAAAAGTTATTCACCAATAAAAACCATACAAGCCGCGAGACAAACAATTAATTATTCAACCAAAATTCACTCCATTTAATGCACAAACGAACCAACCGCGAAGTAATAACTCAAATTTTAATAACACGAATTTTAATAATCAATTCAAACAATTTTCAAGACCAACGTTCGACTCAAATTTTACAAAACCCACATTTGCACCAAGATTCAATTAAAATATAAACCAGCAAAGACCAGTATACAACGCGAACCCTATTAGAAATACACCAATGACAAATAACAATAACTACCCTAAGAGTTACTACAAGCCAATCCCTATGGATACCTCATCTGGAAACACTAGACCAAATACAGAAATAACGCACATCGGACCAAGTCATAATCAAATACGAAACTTTACATCGGAAAAACTATTTCACCAAGAAGTAGAAGAATTTGACAATAACCAGAATAATTACATTCACCCCAATACAAACGATGAATCAAACCATTCAGACAATTACAAACGTGACGAACCATGCGAAAACTATGAAGAGGACGACGAAGAAAACGCGTGCTCTAATTTTCAGATAGATAGATTTATAAACGACAAAACTTAATAAATTTAAATAATATTAATCACCTAGTCCTACCATATATAGAAATACCCCATGCCGAACTTAAATTATTAATCGATACCGGATCCTCAAAAACACTAATTAGCCCCCGAACCATATAAAAACATTATTTAGATTTTGTAGAAAGAGAACCCTTTAAAATTAAAACAGCTCATCAAACGACCCTACACCAATTCATAGCTAACATACCCTTACCAAGAACATTTAATGTAACAATGAAACACAAAGTTTGTATTTTCGAATTGAACGATAAATACGACGGACTAATAGGAATGGACCTTCTTAGAAAATTAGGAGCCAACGTTGATATAAAAAACCGTTTATTGAGAACAAAACACGGACAAATCCCCATTAAATTTTAAAATATCCAAACCGAGCAAAAATATACGATAGAACTACCGAACAGAAAAAAATTAATACAAATTTCAGTAAATTCAAAGAACGGATTAGGAATAATAAATTACATAACATTTCAACTAGGAGTAGAAACCCCCACCGCATTAGTACAAATAAAAGATAATTATGCCAGTACAACAATACTAAACTCAAATGACTACTCCGTAGAACTATCTCTAACAAACCCGATTAACGTAGAAGAATTAAATTTTAACGAAATGGAAGTAGATAAAAATTTATAATTATCGAAGTTTTAAGCAACCCCAATCCCGTAAAATATACAAAAACAGACAATAAGAAGATATACCAAATTCAAATAACCAAGGACGACAACGAGGAACAAATAATTAAAATTCTAAATGAATACACCCCCGAGAAAAAACGATTTTACTTTTATTTCAACACCTAGGCTACTCGCCTCAATATTAGTTCAATTATTAATTATTTTTCGACTTTGAGCATTTACAACAGTTTGTCAAAATCCCATAATTAATGTTTGTTTAAACTAATCAAGTTTGTTACAAGTTTTGGAAGTAGTTTTTAAAAACACCGTTTCCAAGGCCCGAAACGTAACTAACGTAGCAGTAAGAAATGTAAATACCAGGCTTACTACCAAACGCGGAGGGTGGGGGATTTACCTAAATATAAAAAAAAAACACATCGCCCCCGATTATCTATTAACCATAAGAATAAATAAAGGATCCTGTACAAACAAGCAAAAAGAAAATAAATTAAGCGTTACTATTTCACAGCAAACAATTATGCTAGACGAACAATTTAGTACTTTAAATACGAAGTGCGTATCTCGTATTTTACACAAAATAAAACTAATCAGTAGAAAGCGTTTTTAAAATTGCACATAATACCTTTTGTAAAATAAACTAATCAGTAGAAAAGAATAAACGTGTTGGAACTTTTGTCAAACATTTTTAACAATGGTATATCACACCTGTAGAGGGATAATATCGATTCGCAGCAACAAACAATAGTCCTACAGTGTCACGTTTCTTATCACGTAACTACACCACGCACTGGTAAGGAATATTCTCTTGATACACACAAATGAAAATAAGTTGTATACCTGTATGTGTCGGGATACTTAGCTAACACGCCATCGAGAGTGAATCAGCACCGCATCGCCACGGCCGTCGGAATCTATTTACCCTGTTACCATAACGGCACTAGCGATCTACAGGCAACGGCAGTTGATCTGTGGCAAAGAGCAGATGAGCCTTCATAAAAAAGAACCAATTTGGTCTCCAGCTGAGAGCGATACACGGAAGATACCTCGTACTTGTCAAACAAAAAAAAACCGTGCATCGTTCTTAAAGTACTGAGAGGAGTAGAGTAGAAAATTTGGCCTCCAGCTAAGAGCTAAAAAGAGAATCTGATTAGGATGGGTAAGCGCGGAAAAACTCACCGATACACCCAAGATACTTTCTACTTGTCGAACAAAAAAAAAACGTGCATCGCTCTTGAAGTACTGAGACGAGTAATGTAGAAAATATTTCAACGCACAAGCTGCAGAATCAAACTAAAAATTGGTTCAAATAACACGAGTTCGAACTGCAATCCTCACATTATCAAAGCGCGATTAGCAATCTGGAAAACACGCTATCAAATAATAGTAGGTTCCATTATTTCGACAAATCTCTAGATGAGAAACACAAGAGAAAGCAATTATACGTTATCGGAATGCTTAACAAATTATAACGGATACCTAAAACAAGGTATTGACTATATAATTTATCGAATAAATTTTCGTTTTAAAAGCAAAATGGATTTGAGTAAAAATTACGTTAAAGCGGACTTATTCTGAACAGGTACACTATATAGGGTATTGTTGGAGAATTTAAGAATAGGAATGGAATTTATTCAAGCCGGTAATGACAACCAAAAAAAAAAGGTATTTAATTTATGTTGAAAAATAAACGTAAGAACTTAAAGACTATAATACCACATTTCACAGAGATATTGGTCTGCAGTATATAGCTCTGTTATGCGAAAATAGGCTGCTCATGAATTTCATTGTTTGATCCTACTTAAATCAAACATCACAGCAGAGTAATTTCTTCCGGGTGCCTATCCACAACTCGCCATTAAGGGTGAGTGATTTATTCTGTTGATGATTCGTCAGAAAGTTTATAAAAAAAACCGATTGTATTAAGCAACTTTCCTTAAAGCTCAAGACTGTCATTACACTCGTTAACCAAACTAGAAGTAGAAAAACCATCAGTTCAGTCTATTGAATTCTTTTCATAAAACAGAAATTATAATTAAGTCAATTTCCACAGCCCCTCCACAATCGAAATTTGAACTTTTTTCTACGTAATTCGTTTGTGCATCGTAGGTGCATAAATGTGCACAGTGAACGAACGTTTGTGCAACCTTTTATACAAAGATACAAAGAAAACAAAAATGGGGGCTGTGAAAACTGCAGCCTCCTCCCCCACCGAAGAAACTTCGGAATTTTTATAGCCAATCGTTTGTGTATCATAGGTGTACAAATGTGCACGGTATACAAACGTTTGTGCACATCTCTATACGGAGAACCAAAGAAAATAAGGTGCAGTACCTATAGAAATGTCACCCCCCCGCCACCAAAGAAATTTCTGATTTTTTTTTATAGCAATCGTTTGTGCGTCGTAGGTGCACAAATGTGCACAGTATAAGAACGTTCGTGCACATCTCTATACAGAGATACGTTTCCACAGCCCTCCACTAAAAAAATTCCGATTTTTTTTTATAGCCAATCGATTGTGCATCGTAGGTGCACAAATGTGCACCATAAACGAACGTTAATGCACTCCTCTATTCAGAGATGCAAAGAAAATAAACTGAAAATATCAGAAGTTTCATGTTGATCATGCAGATCAAACTATTTTACTTGTATGCCTTCGTATGGTGGACAAAAGCGCATCAAAAGAAGATATATGTTTTTGTTATCGTGGTTTGAGGCATCCGTCAAAATTGTAAATTCGATTTACCATGATTAACATTTAATTCTTCAATAGATGCACGTCTCATAACATTTCCTACAATAATTTCTGCTTTCGTCCGATTTCTTGAAAAATTTAACATCGAAGAACTTGAAGCGGTGGCACGGTCGAAACATTTGCATCTCTCAGATTTTACATACTGTTCAATATTACCGGTACCGCTATGAGACACACTGAATTTTGTACGTTTACACATATGACATCCTAGGGAGTATTCGTTTGCTTAATAAACAGTTTGCTTGTAAACTAATATTAAATATGGACTTGTATTTCGGCATAGTTAAAATTGGAGTTTCCTAAACGCAACACTTCCAACGCGAGAGTTAGTGGAAACAACCGACAATTGAAAAAAAGCGATAAGTAATAAGAAGTACTCAATGCATGGACGGTAAGCAAACCAAGACGTCCCTCTTCTGTTCGCACATTCCTTCCCGTCCCATATTACATTATCCGTCCACAACAAAATTTTTGTAAGAAAACGTCGTTCATTTGATGGGCGCTGACACTTCGGCAGTTCTATGTTAATTTTTTTATATTATAGTCTGAGAAATTGTACTAACGCTACGCCGTAACGAACAATTATCCATAAAGAAAAGAAGAAATTTGTTTGGTAAAGAAAGTACTATTTCTGCGGTCTCCAGTTTCTGCAAATCGCTTTTCTTTTACTTTAGTGTACGAAAGTGCACAAACGTTGAGATTTTTGCAGAATTTTGCACAAATGTGCACAGTGAATCAACGTTTGTGCACGTCTCTCTACAAAGATACGAAAATATTAAAATGGGTGAGCTGTAGAAACGGCAACCTTGTTATATGCCAAAATTGGCATTTTACAGTTTTAAATATGTGACTGAATTCCCGCCATTATTTTTAAAAATAAACTTGTGCATTTTCGTCATTTCAGACAGTTGCGTTTGCGCAAAATGGATGCGCAGACGCGGAGTGACGGCGCAAGGCGCGGTGTGTGACACGACATTATTAGCCAACGAGACGTCGAACAGTGACGTTTACCTGTGTCGTTTCTTCGTCTTTTTTCTTTTAGGATGTAGGTCTTCCTATCTCTGCCTTATATCGTTCCCTACCTGTATCCTACCGTACCGTTACGAACGACCAAGAAGGAAGACAATTTAAATCTGGACTCAACGATGGTCTAACGAAACCCACGCCCAAACAACGCCAAACGAGATACATGAAAATCAGCACGGTTCCTGCGTAAGGATGACCGCAAAATCGTGAAGCGTTCCACATTTTTAGGTGTATTTTTTTATCTTTTTTAAGGTGCATCTTGTATCACTGTAAACATTTTTGGTACGTGATACAATTTGGCAAATTATGTCGTAATACCTTTCTTGTGCAATATTGTGACGTGGAGCGTTTCAGTGTCGCCAACTGTAGTAGTGGCTCATAACAGTTGCGCGGGACTATAGCAGTGGCGCCTAAACTTTTGTTGAAAAATTTGTCTTTACCTCCGATTTATCTTATAAGGGTTAGTTTTAAATATTTTTTTTGTAAAAATTGGGTTTTTGTTCACTCAAATCATCATCATTTTGTTTTCGACCTTACTTAAGTTCGGTTTGACGCAGCTCTAACTTCTTTTCTATTCTGTGCTAATCTAAAAAGCTTTACATACCCTTCACAACCTAAATTTCTAATAATTTGACTAATATAGTTTGGTCTAGGTCTTCCTATATCCTTCTATCTTATTCCTATCCAGCTAACTCTACATAGATATTAGCAACCTGATGGTTGTTAAAGAACTCTAACATGTTTACATGATTACCATTTATAAGGAAATGAAATATAACCTGGTTATCCGCTTCAAAAAGGAAAAGTGTTAAATTATATGTTATGGTAAGGCTTAAGCAACGAAACGCTACCAACATGCCAGACCGCTAACTAATTGTGAGTTATGTCCTGGTGACATTTAGTTAACTGATTTTTATTTTTTTTGTTTTGTTTTCGAACTTGCTTAAAGTCGGTTTGATGCAGCTCTAAATTCTTTTCTATTCTGAGCTAGTCTAAAAAGGTCTACATAGCCTTCACAACCTAAATCTCTAATAATTTGACTAATATAGCTTTGTCTAGGCCTTCCTACTCTATTTTTATTTGGTAGTCTATAATCTAAAACTTTACTAAATAGTCCCTCATGTCTTAACTGGTGCCCTATCATTCTATCTCTCCTGACCTTCAATTGTTTCCACATACAGGGATCCTCACCTATCCTTCTATAAACTTCCTCGTTTGTTACTCTATCTGTCCAACTAATCTTTAACATTCTCCTATAGCACCAAGTTTCAAAAGCTTCTATCTTTTTCTTATCTACTTCTTTAAATGTCCAAGTCTCACTACCGTATAGTAGAACGCTCCATACGTACGACTTTAAGAAACTTTTTCTATATCTAAACTAATAATATTAGCATTAGTAAGTTTTTCTTTTTTAAAAACATTTTTCTAGCTTGAGCTATTCTAGCTACTAT
Source organism: Platerodrilus igneus (assembly GCA_036346225.1). NCBI lineage: Eukaryota > Metazoa > Arthropoda > Insecta > Coleoptera > Lycidae > Platerodrilus > Platerodrilus igneus. The sequence continues at coordinate 791,408 of JARFIW010000394.1, read as the reverse complement.
ATCCCTTCTGCTACGTCCATCCTTTGTAATTATACTACCTAAATAGCAAAATTCATCTACCTCCTCTAACTAGGTATTACCTATTTTTAATTTTGGTTTAGAACTAGGCTGTAACTCACTTGTCATTATCTTTGTCTTTACTGAGTTAATTCTCATACTATAGTCACTCTGTAGTATCTCATCTAAAATATTAAAAACTCTCCTAACTCTTTTCTAGACTCTGCTATAATGGCTATATCATCTGCAAAACGTAACATGTTTATTTTCTGTCCCTGTACTCTAATACCTATCTCTTTTCTCTCTCTAGCTAAGTTTAAAGCTTCCTCAATATAAACATTAAAAATCAAGGGAGACAGTATACAACCCTGTCTAACACCATTTCTAATCTTAGCTTCCTTTTCTATTTCATCAAATCTAATTACTACGCTTTGGTTTTTATATAGACTCTAAATAATTTTTCTATCCCTATGAGAAATTTCTATTTTTCGCAAAACCCTGAACATAACAATCCAATTAACCTTATCAAATGCTTTTTCTAAATCTACAAATGCGAAATGAGTCTTTTTATTTTTTTGTAACCTTTTTCGATAATTATCCTAATCATTAGTATCGGTTCTCTAGTCCCTCTGTCTTTACGAAAACCATATTGGTCTTCGCCTAAATAATTCTCAGTCAAAGCTTCTACTTTATTTTTAATTATTATTGTTAGTATTTTGGAAGCATGAGAAGTTAAACTAACCGTTCTAAAATTCTCACACCTATCAGCTCCTGACTTTTTTGGGATTGGAATAATAATATTTTTTTCGAAATCTATTGGAACCTCACCTGTGTCATATATTACATTTACTAGTTCATATAATCTATAATCTTTTCTACACTCATGTACTATCTTATTTCTAACTGTATTATATTTTTGCTTACTTTCACTATCCACTTCTCTGAAAGGTTTAAGCTTTCTTCTATTCTCTATTAAATCTAATATCTCCTTTGTTACCCACGGTTTTCTCGCTTCTATTTTTTCTTACCTATAGCCTGTGTTGCTGTATCATGTACAGTCAGTTTTATTTCTTTCCATCTATTTTCTACGTTCCCTCCTACAGCTATCTCTTTGCTCTTATTATCTAATACTTGTTTATATTCCTATTTTACCCTACTATCATTAAGCGTACCTAGATCCCATCCCTCTCTTTTAACCTTTCTCAATTTTTTGAATTTTAGTTTACACTTCATTTTAACTAAGTTATGATCGCTATCTATGTCAGCCCCTGGATAACTACGACAGTTTTTAACTTGGTTTCTAAATCTTTGTTTAACTAAAATATAATCTATTTGGTATCTAGCCCCATCACCTGGGGCTTTCCAGGTATATCTTCTCCTAACATGTTGTTCGAATAGGGTGTTTACAGTTACTAATCTATGTTCCTGGCAAAACTCAACTAATCTTTCTCCTCTATCATTTCGTCTGCCATACCCAAATTTTCCTACCATTTTTCCCTCACTACCTTCTCCCACTGACGCATTAAAATCGTCCACAACTATTAAATTCTCATCTCCTTTTACTTTTCTCACTATACTATTTATATCCTCGTATACCTTTTCTACTTCCTCATCCTCGTACTGAGTTGTTGGCATGTAAACCTGTACTAAAACAGTGTCTGTGGGTTTTGTACTCAATCTAACCATAATTATTCTATCACTAAATTGTAAGTACTCTTTAACTTTATGCCCTAATCTTTTACCTAACACTATTCCTACCCCTGCCTGTCCATTAGTTGAAGAAGTTGTAATTATTCTATAATTATCTTTCCAAAAGTCATTACTATCTGGCCATCTCACCTCACTAATACCTAAAATGTCCAGCTTTTCCTTTCTCATCTCGACTAATAAATTCGTTAACTTATCTACTCTGAGTAATGACCTTACATTCCAAGTCCCTATCACTAAATCAAACTGTTGTATTATATTCTTACGATGACGAGCCCCAAGTACCCCTCCCGGAGATCCGAATGAGGGAGTATTTTACCTCGGACAAGAATTTTACTTGTGAGCTCTCCATCATATGTATTTCGTGTTTTAGGCCACGCACACCTGGGAAATATTGTGGTAGGCTCCCATATCTTTCCACAACGCAGTTTTTAAAGATTTTAGCAAAAAGCCGTATCCGTCACGGCCAACCCCCAACAAGCTTGTAAATTATTGAGGATCGCCCGAGACCAACCGACCCTCCTCCAATATCTGTTAGCCAGCAAGGCTGCTGCCCCTTGCTGCGCCTTTTAATCGCCTTTTACGATAAGCAGGCTTACTATAGTAGTATTCTTTATCCCCTACTATAGGGGATATATATATATATATATATATATATATATATATATTGTAGTGGTTTTAAAGGGTTAAATGTAAATATAAACAAGGCAATTTCAAAACACCCTGTATAAAGGAAACAACCAAAATTTACGTGCAAAATTTATCTCATTTTATTCAATTTAAAGTATCAAATATTACCATTATTTTATAATTAGGGATTAAGAATTTAATAGGTGCGTAAAGAAAATAAATTGCATAAGCCAATGGAAATAATTATTTAATTTAATTGAGTTGAATTCAAAGGAATATAACGTTTAAAACGCATAAGAGCGTGTAAAAATCAATAATACCAAGGCGAAACGCTTTACTATATGAAATACTTTGAAAAGCAAAATCCTAGAAATGTTATTTTACAACGATCGTTAATTTGAACACCTGCATGTTTTCTAAATGTCAACTTCCACTTATTTTGTGTAGATAAAACTCAAGATTCTAGGTATATTGTACAAACGGTCGAATGTTTTCGCAATAAACACTAATAAGGAGTTATTTAAAGCACGTATGCAAGTCCACGTGGAGTTAGATACCAGATGGACAAAAATATCGATTTCTACCACTCAAACAAGGTTAGAAAGAAACGTAGGATATGCATAAGAAAGGGATAGCGTTAATATAGGCGGGATTTTTAAGACGTCAATGCATATACTATTGGTCGATATCGTTAGTTGTGCATCAGACAAACACGGGAATATTGAGTGTTAATTTTTCAGAAAATATCGTATCGACGCGCTGAATTTCGAGGATTTAGAAAACGGTTGAACCCAAAATTTTAAGAAATATTATTGTAAATGAAGGACTTCGGGTGAAATGCGGCCGAGAGGTGGCAGCGTAAATTGTATAAATACTTTTTGAAAATGAATAAAAACCCCTTAGTATTTTGATCGCTTCAGACTACGTACGAAAGTTACCATGAGCTTGTAAGTATAGAAAATTATTTTAAATAAAATAGTACGGTGTTAGCCTCATAATTTGTACGCGGATAGTGCCGAGTCTAAATTTTATTGAGGTGCAACTTATATTTTTTTTAACAAGCTCGTGTAGTGACGTTATGGAACGTGAATTAATCTAAATTAAAACAAAAGAAGAGTAATAATTGGATTTGGAGTTGGATGTATCGTGTATGAACAGCGTTGCAGCACAACTTAGAGGATGTTCAACTACTAATATCTGGAGGCGGGAACAAAGCAGTACCACGAAACAACTTAATGGCATCATCAACGGAGCAGGGATCTTCAAGAAATTCCAGGTAACGCTTTAGAATTTGTTGTTGTTGATAAACTATGAAGGTTATTGTGATGGGTGAGAATGAACTGATGGTATTTTACATTATTTGGCGTATTGAAAGTAATACGTATAACTAACTTTTATTGTGGTATTTAAATAGAAATATGAAGGTGTATATAAAGCTGATTAACGTTCCTCAAGAATTTAAATATTTTTTTGTTATGAGTACATGGGTTTTGTTGTGTTTGTAATAAGAATATGCCAAGTAAAGAGCATTCATTAATCATAATTAACTGGGTTATCATGAGCTCACCATATTCCAGAGTTTCCTAATTGAAATTAAGTATAAATACAGAAAGAAAGATAAGGTATTATTCAGGGCCCATTTACTCAGATTACATTCAATGTGTTTGATATTGCTAGTTAAAATTCTGGACTTTACAAAATAGATTTATTGAAGTGTAACTTGACCACTGAGATGTAAATAATTTTGAAGTTTTATTTGCAAATAGTAGAAAATAGTTATTGTATGATTGTTGTATTATTTTGTGGTTTTATTGAGAGTGTGCGTGAACGATAGAGAGTATGAGAGTAAATCTAGGTATCCAAGAGGAGTCCCAACTGAGCTAGCCAGGGAAGCAGTTGAAGAAAGCAATTCAACCGAGGAAGCTGGAATCGGGGTAAGAAATATTATTTTCTTTGTTTTTGAATTTTATGACGATTTTGAAAATTAATAAAATTTCGAATGTATTTTTGTCGGCGAGGCTGTTACCCGAGAAACACGGCAATCTTATGACGGCCCAACGTTGGGGCTTAAATGATTTTTAGAGAGTTCCAGAGATACACGGCAATATATATATATATATATATATATATATATATATATATATATTGATATGGTAACGCCGTACGCCGATGTGATAAACGTCCAGCTGAACGCCACCGCTCTGTGTTCTTCTCAAATCTTCTACTTTTATTATGTCACGGCTAGCCCTTTAATTTACACAGAGTGCACAACGTTGCGATGATCAACTTTCATTTACGCCTTTAACTCTTACTTGTGTGAATTGATAAAATGAAGTCAATCAATATTTATATAATGAAAGGAAATAATATTTATACTTCACAATTTTTGTAATCCTTTAAATACACCCTTCAATCAATTACTATCATATGGATTATTTATCCCAAAATTTATATCCTTTTAATTTAATTTAAAGTCGCCAAAACAACACCTTTTACAAAAAAATCTGGAATGTTCGAGACTTTTTATGATTATTACGTAAGTTTCAACATATTTAATTATTCTTGTTGACTCCTTACAAGTTTTAGAGAAAACTAATACATTCAGTGTTAAAATTTAAATTTGAAAAGATTATTTAAAACTAGGTAGCTCTGACCTGTGACCTCCTGATGAGCTGTTTCGTGTTGTGGATCAACACCTCCTTATTATCTTAAATCGAAAACCAATGCTCTGCTTTGTACTCCTTATGTTTGAACCAATAATCCAGTACGGTTACCCCTTGTTTCCAAAATTCACCTCGTGCTTTATTCTATATTTCTCCGTATATGCCTTCACTTAAATACCACGTGGAATTCGTAGGTTTCTTCGTATTTTGAATTTTTGAATACCAGACTTAGTATTATCAATTAGAATTGTATTAGAAGTGGATTGAATTAGAATTTCTTATATTCGTGAATTCGAAGTGTCCCAGAATTTGAATTAGAATTGTATTAGAATACCAGGTTCAGGACCATGGATTAGAATTAGAAGTCCTATATCATTATAAATATTAAATTAATTACCCAATTTCTACTCACGTTTTCTGCAAAAACGACAAAAGCTCTTCATATATTCTTAACGCAATTCTCAGACAACACTATATTTCACTATAATATAAATTTTATTTATCTGACGCGTAAATATTTGATTAAGAGTATTGTGGATTCGACGTGTTTTAAATTGAGACTGCCTGCCTGTTTCTTATCACTTCTCGGCGTTACATAGCTTTTTCCATCTACATTTTACTACTCTATTTATACCTGTACTTAAATTTATTTTACATTCTATTCGCTTCTTTTGTGTCCCTTTGTATGACTGTTAAACTTCCCCTTTATTGTTCCCGACTCTATGTCCTTTTGCTCATATTTGTTCCTCGCATCTAAACATAATCGGATGCTATCATCCCTTTTCTTCACAATGGCTAATGGATTCACAAAGTGTGTACTGGAGCTTTCGATGATACCTTCACGTAACATTTCTTCTATTTCTTCCTTTATACTCTAACCCTATATGCTACTGGAATAGGATATAATTTAGTGTTGAACGGTTCGGTGTTTACTACCTCTGACTTGTGCTCATAACCTATGGCAATTCTTGATTCCAACCCTATTAATTCTAAATGCTTTTGTAATAATAAATTCACCCTGCTTTTCAAATCTTCTGGACATTTAATTTCCTCATTTGTATCCCCCCCCATTATCTATTTCACCCTCAAATTGGTTAATATTTAAGCAGTCACCCTCGACTTCTACATTCCCCTCTTCGTACCATATAATATATTCTCCATTCCACTTTATTTCTTTACATTCTGCATTTATCTTCAACCCTAGCTTGTCTATAAATCCATCCCAAATACAATATCCATCTTTAGTCCAGGTACAACCATGAAATCATTCTCCAATTTTACATCTCCCATTTCACATTTCAGAATTACCATTTCACTTATTCTTGCAAATTTCTTATTATTTGGTGCCACCAAATTACACCTCGTTATAGATATCGCCTTATCCATCAATATTTCCTGTTTAACAAATTCTTCCGCAACAAGCGATGCTTCTGCCCCAGTATCAATCAATACTCTAACTATTTTATTTTCCGCCTTTAAATTAAGTATAAATAATAAGTTTCTTTCTAATTCATTTTCCGTCTCATGTTTAATAAATTCGCGCTGATGTTCGTATCTGTTTATCCGTAATCGTAATCTCCGCGTATGTGCGATTAATATACTCTATTAATGCAGATTCTAAAAGTTTTTGGTCATTTATAAGAGGCAGAAAAGGCTTTAGCAGAATACCAGGTGTACTCAATGTTGGAAATATCATTTATGACACACCTCAACAGATTGTAAATGGATTAAAAGACTATTTTTGATCTGTCTACCATAAGCCGGAAGATATTAGAGGTATATAATGCAATGAAGAAGCTGTCTCATTGGGTATTAACATGCCGCACATTAATCTGGACAGTGTCACTGAAGATGATATCATAGCTGCTATTCGTAAATTAAAAAATAAGCCCACAGCCGGTATGGACCAGGTGCTGAGCTTTTTAATTAAAGATTGTGCAGTGGTTTTAGCTCAACCTCTACTATTTATAATTAATTTAGGTCTAAAGACTAGTACTTTCCCTGGTGAATGGAAAATAGCACGAGTTAATCCTGTGTACAAAGCTGGTGATGCTTCCAGAATAATTAATTATAAGCCAATAGCCATTTTATCAAACTTTGCAAAAGTATTTGAATTGGTCTTATTACAACATATCGATAGTCATATCAAAACTTATATTTCACTCAAATAATAATAAATAATAATTTTTTAAAATTTTTAATGGCTTTTAAATAGAAGAAATATAATCTGACAACATTGGATTTGGCAACATCTATTTTGTGTTGGCATGACATTGAATGCAGCTGAAATGTCAATCAAAGCATTTAGTCGGCCATGTTTGAACAGTGATTGTTTACCTCATATATGTTATTTCAAATTTAGCTAATTGACATTTTTCCTTATAAAGCAATTCTTTATTTTTTTTATAGGCAGTCGTTTGTGTATCGTAGGTGCACAAATGTGTACAGTGTACAAACGTTTGTCCACATACTAAGATATGACAATATTATTTTTGGGTAGCTCAAAAAAGCGCGACGTACCACCGATGCAATACCATATTATCTAAAAGCCAATCGCTTTCGCATCGTAGATTGACAGCAGTGCACAACGCGCAAACATTTGTGCACTGTCGCAATCGATGTGAAATACTAACCAATACAGGTGAGTGAAGTTAGCCAAAAATTTTTTCTAATTATACAAAAAATTTTGTGCTATAATTAGGTGCCATTTTACTTCGTTAAAACTAAATTTTGCGCTCTCTTAGTATTCAAGTAATTTTAAAAATTTTTTCCGGTTAAGTTTATGCAGCCACGCTGTTTTGTTTTTCCAAAATAATTTGTGCCATAACTAGGCGCCAATTAAGCGCTACCTTGCGCCGTTAAAACAAAATTTTGCGCCCACCTAGTAAACAAGTTATATTAAAAAACTTTTGCTCCGGCCAAGTTCAAGTAGTCGCACTTTTTCGGAATTTAAAAAAAAATTGTGCCATAATTAGTCACTCATTAGGCGCCAATTTGCACCCCTGAAATAAAATTCTGCGTCTTCGTTGCAAGCAAGTCATTTAGAAAACCTCCAGTAGGCGCAGTACACACATCTACAGAAAATTTCCTAAATAATTCGTTCGAAATAATTTTTTTAATACAACTTGTATACTAGGTGGGCACAACATTTTGTGTTAACGGCACAAAATTACGCCTAATTACGTCACAAGAAATTGTTTGAAATTCAAGAAAGTACGGCTAACTTCACACACCTAACCAATACTAGCTATGCAGAAATTAATTTCTTACACATCATACTCAAGGTTTTTAGTGATCTTTGTTGGCGTGTATTGCACATATATAATTCTGCAAAAATCTCAACGTTTGTGCACTTTCGTACACTAAGGTAAACGGAAAGCGATTTGCAGAGATCGAAGACCGCAGAAATGGTAACTTCTTTACTAAACAAGTTACTTCTGTTCCTTATGGATAATTGTTTGTTAGGGCGTAGCGTTTGTACACTGTCTCAAAATATAATATAAAAAAATAAACATAGAATTGCCGAAGTGTCAGCATCCATCAAATGAACGACGTTATCTTACAAAAATTTTGTTGTGGACGGATAATGGCGTAGTGGTATGTGTGTGACTACTACGCCCAATTTTCGCTAATCCCTACTATGTCTAATGCTAACCTATTCATTTCAAGTTTACCTACTTGCTTCATACTTCTGATATTCCACGCTCCGACTCGCAAAATGTTCCCAACTCCCTTTCTAAACTTTCCGATCACATCCCCCGAAGTAGTCCCCTCCCGGAAATGCGACTGGTATGAGTGTAACTACTACGCCCGAGGTCCAGGGTTCGAATCCCGACACGGTCCGCTTGAAAAATGTTTGGCGAGCATTTTTCACAAAAACACACCCTCGTTCGGATGAGAGGTAAAATCAAGGTTCCGTGTGTGTGTTTTCACGCACGTTAAAAATGCCTACCTGGCTTGGAACAGCAAGGGTTCGGCAAAATTCCAAATTTTCCAAGTAAAAAAAACTTGCTTTCTGGCCAATGTAGTACCTTCGGGTGGAGCATTGGAAAATCACATGTAATGTGGACGGATAATGTAAAATGGGACGGGAATGAATGGGCGGGCAGAGTAGGGGTGTCTTCGTTTGCTTATCGTCCATTCCTTGAGTACTTCTTACTACTTATTGTCTTTTTTCAATTGTCGGTTGTTTCCACTAACGCTCGCGTTTGAAGTGTTTTGTATGGGAAATTCCCATTTTAACTATGCCGAAATGCAAGTCCATATTTAATATTAGTTTACAAGCAAACTGTTTATTAAACAAACGAATACTCCCTAGGATGTCATATACGTAAACATACAGATTCGTCTCATAGCGCTACCGGTAATATTGAACAGCATATAAAGTCTGAGAGACGTAAGTGTGTCGACCGTGCCAGCGCTTCGAGTTCTTCATGTTAAATTTTTCAAGAATTCGGACGAAAACAGAAGTTATTGTAGTAAATGTATTGAGACGTACAGCGATTGAAGAATTAAATGTTGATCATGGTAAATCGAATTTACAATTTTGACGGTTGCCTCAAACCACGATAACAAGAACATATATCTTCTTTTGATTCGCATTTATCCAACAAAGGAAGGCATACAAATAAAATATGTTGATCTCCATGATCAACATGAACTTTCTGATATTTTCAGTTTATTTTCTTTGCATCTCTGCATAAAGAAGTGTACAAACGTTCGTATACTGTGCCCATTTGTGCTTCTACGATGCATAAGCGATTGGCTATAAAAAATTCGGAATTTTTTTTGTGAGGGACTGCCGTTTCTACAGCCCCACTACTTTATTTTCTTCGTATCTCCGTATATAGATGTTCACAAACGTCCATATACCGTGAACATTTGTGGGCTTATGATGCACAAACGATTGGCTATAAAAAATTCAGAAATTTCTTCGATGGGAGGAGGGCGGCTGCCGTTTTCACAGCCCTTCATTTTTGTTTTCTTTGTATCTTTGTATAGCGAGGTGCACAAACGTTGGTTCAATGTGCACATTTGCGCACCTACGATGCACAAACGAATGACGTAGAAAAAAGTTTAAATTTCGATTGGGAGGGGGGAGCGGTGGAAATTGATCTGTTATAATTAAAATTTCAATTTCTTTTGCCTTCAGATATATTGTGTTAAAAAATAACTTAAGTAAAATTCTTATTTAAAATTTGTAGTGTTTTTTTTGTGGCGAGTTGACTATTTTTCTTCGTTTTGCGTATGTAGAGACATGCTTAAAAATAACTTGTAGGCTTTTGACTACCAGCTAGAGCGCATATTATTAACTGGAAAATTCCTAGTACGTTATTGGGTAAATGTCAGTGGTCATTAAAAAAACTAAGCTGTTACTACAGCTTGCAATTATAGATTGATCCCATTTAACAAGAAATTTAATTATAAACAAATGCCTTATCTTATAATGTGTTTGCATCATGTCTGATACTAGTACAAAGATAACTAGGTCATTAATTCAAGCTGAACAATTACTATTTAGATGTTTCAAAGTCTACCATTGTTTATTAACTCAAGTAGTCTATAAACGGTTTTTTGATACGCCATATTTGAATGAAAACGCATAACGAGAGTAGTTACTAGAAAAAAAATAATCACGATGAAAATACGTCAGTTATCCACCGCTTTGCAGGAAATAGCTAAACAAGAACTAAACGAACTTCCGAGCCAAATAGATGAACAACTTCAGACGCTAAAAAATTGGTTAGTTCAGCAGAAATATCTTATATATAAGGACGGTAGGTAGAATACTTTAAATATTTGCTCGATTCTAAAATGTCGTAAGTTAAAATGCATTTTAGTAAGATCTATTACGATTGATTCTAAGTATTTCTCAGCAGAGTTGCCATGTTTGCTGTTTTAGCAATGGATTGGTAGTTTCTGTGGTAGTCATTTCCTACTGGGTCAATAAATTAGGTAGTACCATAGGATTATACGGCTCTACTGACTTGTACTACCAATAAAATAATAGAATCTAAAAACTAATTTATTGTAACTAATAATAAACTCAAGTTATACATAACTTGATAATTCGGATTGAATAAACGGTCCTCCGCTGCTAAACAGTAGCCAAATTCTTCATAGTACTAAATTAAATTTCGGTAATGTTGTGCTACGCACATTTAGGTAGCCTAAGAGCCAAAGAAAAAAAAAAGAAATTGACCGGGCTCATTCGGTGAGGGCGCGGGGTACAATATACACCAAGAGTAAATAGGAAGGCCTGAAATAAAAATACACGCACTCATTCACACTCATAACATAATATACAAAAAAGAAACCTATAATTAAACAAAATATGTACAAAACATAGTATTCCCACACCCAAAAAAAAAAACCAATAACCCCAATATACATATATTAAGAGAAACCCACAAAAAAATTACCCCTTAAACGGGCGAGCTGTATTCAGGTCCATCCCTATCTGACACAGGAAAAAATTACCAAAGTACAACGCTATAAACCACAGCTCTAAATCATCAATGTAAATACCTAATTCATTACATAAACGTGCCGTAATAAATACAATGTTATTAACAAAAAACATCATCTCGCATAAAAGTAAGCATTTTAAATGAGTTATCCATTAAACTTTTTAACCTAGTTACACAGTAATAAGTAGTATATCCTTTTATTTTGTAGTCAGTTAAAACAGATAGTACTACATTCAGAACATGGCAAAGAATTTCAAAACAGTTTCAAAATTTTCGTATATACGAATTAATTTTGTGCATGCATGAGTTTAACCAGGGAAGTCCAAATATATAGGGGTGCCACGTTAGCAGGGACGAAACATACTAGGTATTGCGCTTAAGACATTTACTCCGCCAGAAGGAAAATGAAACAAGATCAAGAACATTAGGATTGCGCCGACATACACCTTCCGGTTCGGAAGGAGCATGGACAGATTTCTGCCTCTTATGGGCAGCTTTCTGCCAAACAGGAACAGCAGGGGGTGTAGTAGTTGTAGCACGCGATATAGCAGGTGGCATAGGTAGTTACAAAACTCAAAACGCGTCATAGAAAAAAGTTGTTTGTTTTTAGAATTGGCGGTAAGAAAATCAACGGTAGAAAAAGAAAAAGTATTGGTTGTAAAAGAATCAACTTACGAAAAGAAGCACAAGCAGAGCACGCTTCAGGTACGTTAGATAAAGAGACAGAAACAGATAAAATATTATCGGTGATAGATAAAAGACTAGAAGTATTACAGTTAGGAAAGAAAACAGCATTGGTTGTAGGAGTATCCACCTTAAAAAAGGGAGCAGAATCCGATAACACTTCAACCATACTACATACAGGAACAGAATCAGTTAGAAGTTCATCAACGTTACAAGAACAGACAGTATCAAGTAGAACTTCACCAATGTTAGATAAAGGAGTAGATTGAAGTTTATCGACATGAAAGAAAGAAGCAGCACCAGACAGAATTTCATCAACTTTACAAGAACAAACAGCATCAGAAAAGCTTCATCCAGAATAGATAAATAAGCAGCATTTATTTGACCTTTGTCAGCATTAGATAACAGGACCTTAGCTAAGATTTCACCAACCTTAGTTAAAAGAACATAAGCAAGTAGCATTTTGTCAGCATGGGAAAAATGAGTAAGAGAAGGCAACGTTTTATCAACGTCCGATAAAGGACTAGAATCAAGTAAGATTTCATCAATGTTAGACAACGGGCTAGGAACAGATAAAACTTCAGCCACAATAGGAACTGATTCCTTAACAATAGTAGATAACGAAACAAAATCAGGTAAAACTTTGACCGTAACAGCAATAGGCATTACAGCTACGGGTTCACTATCGTCCACAGGACCTTATCTACCCGTATTAGAAGTTATCGCCACTTCAGCTACAGCTGTTATTGCAGACACGACAGAAATTTCTTGAGTAGAACAATATAGGAAAACAGGAATATGTAAAATTTTGACAGCAACAGCAACAGACATTAAAGATACAGGTGCAAGGACTTCAACAGGACCTTCGATGCCTGAATTAGTTGTTATCGTCACTTCAGCGACATTTGTGCTTGCAGCCACGACAGAAATTTCGTGGATAGAATCATTTAGAAAAACGGGAACAAACTCTTGAGAATCTAGCTGCAGGTCACTAATGCGGAGTATGGTTGCAATTGTGTTGGAAGCACAGTCTGGGCTGAGAGTGAATAAGTAGGGCGAGCAGAAGGAGGAGTAGAATAGGATGTAGAACTAGAGACGGAAGAAATTTTGTTAGAAGCTATATTTGCCGAAGAAGACTAGGTTTTGATAGTAGTAGCAGGAGACCTGGATGAGGTACAGAAGAGAACGTAGAATTAGAAGCAGAAGAAGTTTGGCTCCTAGAGCTGAGAACAGAAGTTGAAGTATTATTTAAAGACCTATTAGTAGTAGGATGACAGTTGTGGCGAGTGCCTCCCTTATGCCCGCAACCATAGCAATGGAGTACTTTAGGAGGAGTACAACGTGTCAAAACATAACCAGGTTTGTCGCAATTAAAGCATACGACCTGACGAATAGAAGTAGAACTAGGAGGAAGAACAGTAGAACGTACGGAAGAAGTGTCGAACCTACCCGTATGCGTAGGAGAAATCTTAACAACTCGGTCATGTGAAGTAAAATTATTTTCCTCAATAGTAGCCTTATAAGCAAAATCCGGGGATTTAAAATGTTGAATCAGTAAATTGAACTACGACCTCCAGTCAGAAAGTCTATGCCGGTAACCACGATACCAAAGTAATGCTTTAGCCTCGAACAAGTTTACTGCAGACTCAAATAACTGCAATTCTGACACATGTTGAGTTCGTCGGAGTTCTTCGACTCGTCTCAAAAAATCATGTACGAACAGGGTGTTTGGGTCACCAGAAAATTTCAAATTCCTAACAAGGTATTGACTTATTTAAATTTTATCATAAACTTGTCGTTTCCAAGCAAATAGATTTGCTTTAAAAATTATTGTAAAACGGGTTTATTCTGAACAGGTAAAATATATTATATATATATATATATATATATATATATATATATATATTCGATCGGATAATGAATTAACAAGGAAAAAAGGGATATTTAATTAATCTTGAAAATAAGCGTAACAGTTGACACAATGCCGCTTTACGGTCTATTAAATTGTCTTATTATTCAGTACTTTGCTTTTGCTTCTGTTTTTTGAGTCACTCGCTAAGAAAAAAAATCGTTTGTTGTTAAAAGGTGCTCTTGACAGTTATTGCGTTGCATTGGTGACCCCGATAAGCGAAGAGGGTAATTACATTTCCAAATCCGACGAAAAGAACACGCCATTACATTGGTGATCACGACCAAGTAAGTCACATATCCGAAGTCACCACGGTCACTACCTCAACGACCATGACGAAGGATAGCAAACACCATTTAAACTGGTGATGGAGACAGAGGTGACTGGAGCTATGGTAGCGGTAGAGTGTCTCGAAAGGTACGTCGAAGAGCGCTCTGCATCTGCTTTCGGTTGGCCTGGTGGGTGGAATGGGGTTTCCTATCCATACGTAATTAACTACTGATCTACAAACAAATTAATGCGACGTGACTCAGGTATGGCACCGCGCAACGTAACTGGTTAGAATTAAGCAGGTTATGGAAAGCACTACTATACGGTGTTTACGATACTGAACTATCGGAACGTGCCCTAGGTGCGGCGTCGGGTAGCGTAACAGGTCAGAAATTAAGCAGGCTATGGGGAGCACTGTTTGCTAAAGAGGTTTACAGGCTGTGGTGAGCACTGTTAGTTGAATTCTTAGGCTATGGTGAGCACTAAGTGTCCTGAATTCTGCTGGATTCGCAATCGTATTTACATGCTTTTTTCCCCTATGCAAAGTATGTCGAAAAGACGTTAGTGAAATGGGCATCCAATAGATTTGCTACTTTTAGGGTAGCACGAAAAATGAGTTGGAAATTTTGATTTTCTAGGCCTTTGTTCTATGTTCAGCACGTGTACTTTGATATAGGGTAACACGATTGCCGAATTCACTAAATCGATAATTAAATGTGCGGAAATCACCTCCAATAATATTAGGCGGTCGGTGGTGGCGTCAAATTTACTAGAAAACACCCACTCTTTTATTGGTGACCATGTTCCTGTCATTTCTAATATCTTTCGTAACTCTAGTTGCTTTCTGTTGTTGTTTTTTGAATACTTAGTTTGCGTCCATGAAACGGTTCATAAACAAACAACGCATTCTTTTGTAAAAACTTTTTATCATCGTGAAAGTGCTATGGCGACGAAAAAACGACTGCGCGCGATTTTCGAAAAAAATGAAGCATCCACCTCCTCAACAGTTCAGCGGCTGATAAGGAAGTTCAAAACAACTGGTTCTGTAGCAAATGCGAAACTATGGGCGAAATCGCACTCAAAACACAAGGAGCAACAACAGGGAGTCGTCAATAAAATGTCACGCTGAGTTCAGAAAAATCGATTCGTGGACAGCAGTTGCAAATTCGGCGAAGTTTGTTACAAACAATTTTGTCTAAAGAGCTACACACGAAAACCTACAAAATTCTAATAGAGCCGTATCTTAAGTTTGTGGATTATCTAAACTGAAAGTGATTTTGTGAATGTGTTGATAATAGACTGGCAGATACTTTTTCTTTTCGGGGGTATACGGGGGGTCTGTTTACAATAACCCACAAGTATACCCCAATAAACAACAAACACTTCAGAAACTGAGACCAGAAACCATTTATGTCTTTGCCTACATCCAGCTAAACACCTCTGAGAGGACTACATTATAATTTGAATTAGGGCCGCTATACTTGCGGCCACGTCCCCAATGCTCCACCCGGAGGTACTACATTGCCTCTGAGAGGACTACTGGAAATTTTGTTGAGAGATTTGACACATGCCGACCTAGTGGAGAAGTTCATATGCCAGCTGTTATTTTTCATTACTTAATCGGAGATGTTGCTGAATGTAAATCTATAAAAATATATACATTTTTATTAAAATTTGACTGATTTATTAATTTTTTAAGAAATGCGTACTTTTTCGTATACAGATCCAGTAGTCTAGAGAGTATTTGACAAAACTGCGTGTACTATGACTGTCAGGACATCTTGCTGTTAAGAACTTGGTCAATACTCATTATTTATGGGTCAAGCAACCATGTATTTAAACCAAAATTAATATCAAGAGAATGCCAAAGTGGTGAAATACACAGATTTTGAAGCAAATTCAAATATTTTGCGTCATTAAAATAACTATTCAAAAAAAAAAAGACCTATTATATAATTCTTTAGCACTAACGACCCCTAAGCGGAGCATTTCATCGAGTTCCGAATGGGCAACCTTAAGGAGTGGAGGGGATATAGGATAATTACGTTGTTTGATGGGCTCGGCTGGCGTGCGGATCTGGTGTTGTACTAAGGAAGTACAGCCGAGAGCAGGAGGTTGTTTGGAAAAGGAGGAAGTGATTAAAGAGTCGAGTCGAAGTTGTTGTTCAGGATCAAGGTCGAAAATAATGTGGGTAAGAGTGGAAGTAGTAATAGCCAAAAAGAAAGGAGGAGCAAAAGTCCATTGACCATCCAGAAGACCAGGTACACACTGCATAAACTGCCAGAGATCAATGCCGAGT
Source organism: Platerodrilus igneus (assembly GCA_036346225.1). Classification (NCBI taxonomy): domain Eukaryota; kingdom Metazoa; phylum Arthropoda; class Insecta; order Coleoptera; family Lycidae; genus Platerodrilus; species Platerodrilus igneus. The sequence goes on along the minus strand of JARFIW010000394.1, from coordinate 774,779 downwards.
ATAAGTTGGTGGAAGACATCGGGAATCACTAGTATATCAAGGGTAACCACGGACTCTGGGAGAGTGATGGGAAGGGAAACGAAATCTAGGATGGGGCATTTCGAATTGTTGCCCAAGCAGCAGAAAGATAAAGAATACTTATGCAAAGGAAGATTCAAAGGACGTAATCGGTGCCAACCAGGACCACTAATGATTGTACGAATGGCTCCTGAATCTAACAGCCCAGTAAAAGGAATCCCAAAAATTTGTACAGATAAATATGGACGTTGGTCGCCCAGGATACTAGTGGACAGATAGTTTAGCACCGAACAAAATTGGTCCTCGAGACCAGAAAAAGGGATATCCGAGGACAAAAAAAGAATAGGGCCTTTGCCTCGGCCGAAGAACCCTATCGTCGGTCGACGCCGTACATGTTGGACAGTTAGGGCGGGTAACTCCATTTCTACCACAACCATAACAATGTCGGACTTGCAAACTAGGACAAAGACTAGAAATGTGCCCAGGTTGGTCACAATTGAAGCAGGTGACCTGACGAATAGGAGTAGACATAGGAACAGGAGCAGGTGATACGGTAACAGGAACGTTATGTCAAATCGGATGTGTAAGACGGGCATTGATATGTCGGTCCGGATGATTGAGTGTATAGGTGGAAAGCGAAGCGGGGTGAAGACAAAATCTCGTTCCACGTATGAGTTTTTGTCATGACTAGGGGCACGTAGTTCTCAATGCAAAATTTTCGGCGTTATAATTGTAAATACTCAGTTTCCAACTCTTGTGGAGATCGAACCGGAGGTAACCGGATGAGATAGAAGGGAGATAAATTTCGGGAAACAACATCTAATTGTACATAATCCGGTATACTTCCGTGGCGACGTAACATGGCAGTTATACAAGCTAGGTACTCGATAATATCTTCCGTTGAATCCTGAGTTCGTGTTAAAATATCTTGAAATAATCGACGTTTATAATCCGGGGGTTTGAAATGTTGGATCAGTAAATCGGAAAACTTCCAGTTAGAAGACCTATGCCGTTTACCCCCATACCAAAGTAAGGCCTTAGCTTCGAATAAATCTGCTGCAGCCTCAAATAACTGCAGTTCCGACACATGTCGGGCTCGTCGGAGGTCTTCCACCCGTTCTAAGAAATTATGTACACACATGGTGTTCGGGTCGCCAGAAAATTTTAAATTTCTCTTCGACACAGGAATGCATTGATGAAAAGCTGACTAAGGAGTAGCGGCAGACCTAGGCACGGTAGCAGAAACGGATTCCTGTTAAGGTTCCGGTTCCGAGTCGGAAGTAAGCAAAGGAGGTTAATCGGAATCGACACTAGTAGTGTGTGCCGGGCTAGAAGTAGCTTTCGGAGTTTTGATAACGTAGCAGTACGACGAAATTTTTTGATTTTTGTGTCGAAAGAGCCGCGCATATTAGCTAAGGTCAGCAGTAATTAGTTATGAGCTTGGCGTTTCTCCTGCGCTGGAGACATCCTCAAACAGCGTCATTCGGTATGTAGCCATAGGGAGCTAATGTGTTTAAACTTAGATGAAGATTTGTCTCCACAAAATGTAGTCAAAGCTTGTCTTAGTTATTGAACAGCGGTGTAACCACTTCCAGTTCGGAAGCGAAATCATGCTCCGCGAGAACAGGGCTATATTCTGGTTCCCGTTCCATGTGGTACGCACTCTGTACGGACCTGCGTAACTTGTCGACATTATCCTGGTGGTCAAATCCTCGTGATGCCCCTTTGTATTGTAGCTCGGCTTTTCGCAACTGATTTACATGATTGCGTCAATATGCCGTGGTACACCAGGAAAAAGGAACAACCAATTAATAAATGGTATTTCAAACGATTTGATGACCCGTAGCCCAGTTTAGAACCCACCACGTCGAAAGAACGGGCGGTAGAATAGAAAAATCGGAGAAAAAGAAAAAACAAACTTTAGACTTGATAGGGAGAACAACATATACAGAGGGAAGGAAGAAAACGAAAAATCTTGGGCGCCAGGGTTTTCAATGGACTAGGATTATTGGTGAAAACACAAGTCAAATAATCTGAAATTAACCAACCGATAATATCGAGCTATTAGGAAAGAAACAAAACTAAAATTTAAGAAAACTGAACCACATGTGGGGGACAGCAAAGAGCCGAAAGAAAAAATAAATAATAGTCCGAACGTAAAGGAAGAAAAAAAAAGTAGCATCAGGCCGAGAAGCAAAACAAAAATTGGGACAGAAATTAAGCGAAACAAAATCAAAGCGAACGCTAACCAAAACCAAAATCGAAGCAAAAGTTAAGTCAACGTTGCACAGAACAAAATCGGGACACAAAAAAATTAACTAAAACAAATTCACAGCCAAAATTAATCCTCAAAAAAGAAACGCAGCCCCACGTCAGGGCGTCAGTATTTATTCTACGTACAATGACGTAGCTGACGAAACATAAGTACCAGGCTAGCTATCAGACGCAGAGAGTAAAGGGTTTCACCTAAATATCAAACAAATATAAATAAAGCACCAAAAAAAATTAAGCACATCGTCCATGATTATCTATTAACAACTAAAAATAAATAAAAACAAAAAAAATTTCTTGATTCGCATTGACAAATAAAAGTATTAAATTTTAGTGATATTGTAAAGGACAAATTTGATAGTGAATGCAGGAAGTGCGCATTTTGCGGCTAGCATGTAATAAAATTCATTAAAACCAAAAAAAAGATTAATGTTTCGATTTCCTCAATAGCAATATCAAGTTTTAAATGTAGATTTTCTCAATAGTACGGGTGTTAAATTTCAGCATTAAATGTAAAATTACTCCATAACAAATATGTTAAAATTAAAAATAGCGAATGTTGATGTTCTCAATAGGACAGGTTTTAAATTTAAGCCTTAAATACAGACTACGTTGTAGTAAGAACTAACGAACTATAACCAGAAGCACCTGCGCAGCCAGCTGTTCAACAAGTATGGTTAAGTGGTTTGACACAATCAACCGTTGATAAATAAAAATCTTTGACATGTATAAAAGAAAACAAGACACATACCTCTATGCGTCAGGATACTTATCTTGCCAACTGTCGGGGTTGAGTCAACACAACGACGTAAAAGCCATTGTAACTACACTAGTGATCCACCAAAAAAAAACAGCTGCTCCACGGCAACGAACAGTCGGGCCTACACAAAGAGAGGATCCCTTTGGCTTCCAGCTAAAAAAAACTAAAAAGAAAATCGAATTAGAATGAGTAAGCGCGGGAAAACCCATCAATACGCGCAAGTCATCTCTATCTTGTCAAACAAAAACTAAAGCGTGCATTGCTTTTAAGGTACGGTGACGAATCATGCAACAAACATCTCGACGCACAAGCTGCAGGGTCAAGTTTAAAAATGAGTTCAAAAACACGAATTTGAAATGCAAACACTCGCGTTATCGAACGATTGAAACTGGAAAATACGGTTTTTAATCGGAATAGTTCAATGCACTATTTAGACGAAGGTTTAGAATGAAACAACAGACAAAGTAATTATATGTTCTCGGAATGTTTAAAAAATCAACTGATACTCGACTAATTAATTATAGCATAGAGTTTCGTTTTAAAGCACAATGGGTTTCAGTTGCGGAATTATTAAAAAGCGTATTCATTGTAGAAAAATAAAATATACCGGATATAAACCATTTAACCATGGAACAAATTTTCGTTTTTAGCATGAATAGATTTGACTAGAAATGTTATGATTGCACGTACTATTGTAGCGATGTAAAAATACAGTATGGGGTTTTGAATAGAAACAGAAGCTAGGTGAATGAAAACGAATTACCACAAAAGGGATACATCTGAGTCAATCGTCAAAAATAACCGCAACAAAACATTAATCTTCTTCAAAGCCTGAGTTTTTTCCGCTACATTGAAATGTTTATTTTGGCGTACACTACTGCAATTCAGACGAACTGTACTTTTTCTGAAGAGAGGAGGAGTATCTACGTGTAAATAAAAAATCATTTTTAAAAGTCTTTATTTCCTTATTTGTTCACTATCTTTTTACAATATCCCATGCACTGCAGTTTATTCCGAAAGATATTTTTTGAGTGGTCGATACATTAAAACAACAATAACAGTTCTCCTTCAAAAATTTCGCACAGTTCACTTCTTAATGTTAACTGCTTTGCCATTTGAGTACTATAGTGCCTTTAACGAACAGATTTAGTAAGTGTTCCGTCCACAAATGAGCACTAAGTATATATAGAAAATTTGTATTGGTTGCCCGGGTTTAAACAACTACTCAATAAGTTTCATATTGCTAACCTATATATGTCAATTAGTTTTACACACGTATTTGAAGCTACACGATTCGTTGATTCTAGCTAATATGTACATTGTTAATTCTCAAAGCTCATGTTCATAAGTAATTCTTTTTTTTCATAGGCCCTTCATGATTTTTATTATATTTTTGACAATTTTCAACACATCTAAATTGTTCAAAGCTCTCAACGATTGTTAGGACTGTTCAAGAGTTAAAAATCAACTAGCTTTGTGCAACTATCTTTACAGTTGTATTTAATATTAGCTGGTTTTAGTCATGCGTTTGAATGACCTCTCTATAACTTACAAAACGTTTAACTCTCTCAGATATGAATGGCAAAAATCTAAATAAAATTGAATATCAAACTGATCTAATATTAGCTTACACGATTTAAATTTGCTCATCCTTTTAATTAAATTACCAGTCGCATGTTTTGTGTGAAATTGACGCTAATAACCTTTTGAAATTTACGTGACCACGGAGACTTAACAAAAAGATGCACCAGCTATCTCACAGTAGCGAGGAGCGGATTCCATAAAACTGTAGACAAACTTTAACAATTTCCCTCTTGCCTACCTAGAAAGGTTTTTGAACTGTCGGTATAATTATAAAGGCAGTGTGCTATTTCACCTGGAACTGGTCTTTTGGCTTTGATAAATGGTGAGTGATCTATAAAATGACATTTCGACAGACTGATAGAACCCTGTGTGCTCTGGCTTTCTTCTAATAATATAAACTAAGTACAAATAATAATAATTTTCCATGCTGTTTACTTAACCTATAATATTAAAACATGAATATTGTATAACCAACACAACTAAACTATACTCTACTCCAATTGGCCAAATTGCATAAATCTAAAAGAAAAGAACATCTTAAATTTATTCCCGTTTAATTAACCAAGAAATTAAACTGCTATTTGTAAATTTCTATGAATATTATTTTGTGGTGCTAGTTTCTATTACATTTCGTTTTTATTGAAGCGTGCACCAACTTAAAAATGTGCATACCAATAAATTATTGGAATATACATCAAAAATATGGAGCAGTAGAAAATTTAAAATATTATCACTTAGAGCGTTTTTGTTCGAATACAAAGTTCGACCACCCTGTTCAGAGGAAGACAAACTTAGGTGCCAGTAATCCATACTACAACTTGGGTTGATAAAAAATATTCACCAAAGAAACATTTACATAATGTAAAGATAATTTACTTAATTCCGTGAATACTTGCGTTTGGGAGTTTTTCTTCACTTGCAAACCCGAATTTATAAAATCACTATTGCGCGAACTACTGAAAACCGGTTCATCTACTTGACGATCGTACTGAAGTTAAAGGCTCGTTTTCAACGATTTAAATCTAAATGAATGCGAATGAATGAATTGAATCACCTTTTCCATAATGCGAGTTAAGGTTCGGGTTTTTGGAGCGGTATTTTTAAAAACAATTCCGAAGACTTAACAAATTTATTTTAACTTAAAACAGAAATTACAATGGAATTTTGAATAACTTGTATAATAATAACTTTAATCAAAAAAAAAAATTGTACTAAGGCGAGTAGTCTAGGTAGACAACAATGCAAAAGCTGTAATACTCAGACTGACTGCCTTAATTGAGTAGCTTGAACAACGAAGTATGGAGTTCGAAGACTGACTGCCGGGCCTTGAGCTCCCGGGCTTTTTATAATAACCTGCCCCTCACACGGCTGTGGGAACTTGCAGATCTCATGTCTGCTTTTCTCCTAATTGTACACTTTATTACAATGTAACAATCTTATTTCTAAGTAATTGCGGTATGTTAACCGCCTGTGACCTGCCACCTGCAGTATCACTGCCCTCTCGGATGCAAAGTTGCATGTCCGTTCTCATGAACTGTCGATAACCTCTTTGGGTTATCCTTGTATTACAATGTTGCAATAAACTTATACTTTATTTAACAATTTCTAATAATTCCTATTAGATTCAATATATTCAATACATATAGATAATTGGGGGATACATAACTCCTCCCACCGTAAATGAAAAATTAAGGTTTTACTTAATTTTTAAATACATAAAATTCATTATTCAATTTTATTTAAAATTTATTATTTCTAAGGGTATACTTATCGTTTCTTTATTTCTCTTTGTTTCCTTAAATCTAGAACTGTTTCCTTCATTCTTATATCTAAGGTACACATTTTGTAAAATACATATATAATTACAAAAATTATTAAAATGATTAATACAATTGTCCAAACGCTTATATTATCATAATGTAACTTTGGCGTTTTGAGTTCACTTAAATGTTCTTTGTAACTTTCCACTAATTTCATGGCGTAGTTGAGGTCGTCTAAGTCTAGATACTCTAGCTTCATGGGTTTCTTGACTATTTCTTCGTCTTCTTGTTGTTTTATCTTGAACTATAGTTCTGGTAGGTTTGCAAGTGTCTTTGTTGCTATGGGATCCTGATAAACTCTGATTACTTCTTCTTTCAATTTCACATAACAGTCTTCTTTGAGGGTAATTAATTTGCTTCCGATTAATGCTTGGTTATTTTCATCTTGATTGCAGTGGATGGTTGCTACTACTTCTGTTGGGAAAATGGCTATCCATTTGTTTTCTGTAACTTTTTGAATTTTCATGTTAGTTATTTGCACTTGTTTGGCTTCACAGTTTTCGTAATGATTTAAAAATTTTAATAGTTGTACTTCACAAGGGCTGTCTTCTTGAATGGTTGTTGTCGTCATTGATTGACATAAGTATTGGTTTGGTGTTACTTCAGTACATTTTTCGTTTGTATAACCATATCTCAGTTTATTTAGGGATAGGAATTTGGTTTTGGGTATGATAACTTGGTATGTGCTAGTAACTTTTGTTGGAAAAGCAAATAAATGATAATAATTATAATTGTTACTTTCTACTATCGGGATTTCTATTAAAAATATTATTTCGTTATTCTTAATGTAGCCTTTTACTATAGCTATCTTTTCAAATATTAGAATGTTTGATTCTGTTATATTGAAAGGTAATTTACTGTTAATTATAAGTGATCTAATTCTTATTAATTCTTTTACTAAATCGGTTGGTTCAATAATACTAGAGTGTAGGGTATTTAATTTTATAAATTTTAATTGGGTTTTGTATACTGCCTAATTTAATTGGTAGTATACCGGGGTTGTTTTTTATATCTTCTATTATTACTTGTTTGTTCGTTCTACCTGGGCGGAGATTGACGGTAAGGGTGATGATTGTCCATCTGAAATTACAGGGTGTCTTAGGTTTTTCAAATGAATGTACTTTGTGATTTTACCGTTGTCTACTACTGCTATATTTTTATCTGATATTTTCTTAATTTTGAAAGGTCCTACATTTCTGGGTGCCGTTTTATGTCGCTTGCTTTGAAAGTTTTTCTCATACACGGTTTGTCCTATTGAAAATTTATTTGCGTCGGTATTTTTATTTCGGGTTGTGGTGATACGTTCCTTATCGTTCTCTAATTGATCTTTTACTTTGTCGTAAATTATTTTTAGTTTTTCTTTGTGGTCTTTCGCATATTGTTGATATACTTCCTTGTTGTAATGTATGTCATAGTGATTTCGTGAATCTGAAAGTCCTAAGGTTAATTCTAAGGGTGTAAAATTTGTTGATGAGTGAATTGTGTTATTATAGGCGATTAGTGCGTATGACATTAGATTGGTTATATGTTCCTTTTTATAATTTATTCTTAATAATCGAAATTGTTCTAACAGGGTTAAATGTAGTCGTTCAATTAGTCCGTTTGATTCAGGGTGGTTCTCCGTTATGAAATAAAATTTTATTTTGTGAAGTTCTAAAGTGTTTTGTATTGTCTCATTTTTAAATTCGCTACCATTGTCTAGAGTTATTGATTTGGGTGTTCCATAAAATGTGAAATATTGTAAAAATCCTTGGGTCACGTCGATGCTATTTTTGGATGTGATTGGTATTGCTTGGCCTATTTTTGTGAATGCGTCTACAATTGTTAAATAGTTTTGCGCTTCTACTACTAGAGTATCGGCATGTAGTTTTTGAAATGGTTTGTCGGGTGTTTTGGTTAACATTAAGGGTATCTTTGGGGGTTTCCTTTCGTATTTCGCTTTGTCACATAATTCACATTGGTTAATGAAATCTGTGGTCAATTCCTTCATGTTTTTAAAATATAACGTCTTACAAGTTGCTTTATTGTTTCGTTAATTCTACGATGGTTGGTTTTTCTTTCGTGTTGATTCCTAATTACATCGTTTATTTCGTCAGGGTCGTCTAGTGTTATTAATTTTCTAGTACATCTGATGAGTTCAGGGCCAGAGTTATTGAATAGTTTGACGTATAATTCTGAAAATCTTTGGTATAAATGTTCGGTGTTGAAATAAAAATAAAATCGTTTTTCTCGGGGGTGTATTCTTTTAGAATTTTAATTATTTGTTCCTCGTTGTCATCTTTAGTTATATGAATTTGGTATATCTTTTTGTTATCTACTTTTGTATATTTTACTGGATTGGGGTTATTTAAAACTTCGGTTATTATAAATTGGTTGGGTTTCATATCGATTGCTTCGTTTAAAATTTTAATCGCGTTTTTAGGTTCTTCGTTTTGTGTCGAATGTATCGTGTCGATCTCGTCTGGATATTTCCTTATTTCTGCTTCGTCTACGTTTCCTACAATGGATTCCGTTTCTAATGCATTGAGTTGGATTCTACTTAAAGCGTCTGCGTTGTTGTTATAAATTCATTTTTTATATATAATTTCGTAATCGTACTTTTCGAGTCTGATTCGCCATCGTTGTAATTTTGAATTCGGTTCTTTAAGTTTGCATAGCCATACTAATGGTCTATGATCGGTGTATATGTAAAATTTTCTTCCGTATAAGTAAGGTCTAAAATATTTTGTTGCCCAAATTATGGCTAATAATTCTTTTTCTATGGTACTATTTTTCTGTTCGGTTTCATTTAGGGTTCTGGATGCGTAGCTGATGGGTTTATCGCTACCTACTTTTCCTTGGCTTAATACTGCGCCTAATGCTACATTCGATGCGCTGTCGTTAGTATAAATGGTTTTGAAAAGTCTGGGTATTCTAATACAGGGTGATTCGTTAATATGTTTTTAATTTTGTCTACGGCTTTAATAAATTCCGGGGTGTGTTCAATTTTGTTTCCCTTTTTTAAACAATTTGTCAGGGGTTTGGTTATCTGAGCGTAACCTTTGATGAATTTGCGGTAGTAACCACTAAGTCCTAAAAATCCTTTAATTTCTTTGGTTGTCTTTAGTAGAGGGTAATTTAGAACTGCATTTGTTTTGTCGGGATTTGGCATTACTCCTTGGGGTGTTATTACAGGTCCTAAAAATGATACTTTTTTTTGTAAAAATTCACTTTTGTCTAATTGTACTTTGAAATGTGCTTGTCTTAGTCTTTCAAATACTTCTTTCAATCTTTCTATGTGTTCTACCAATGATGTGGAATAAACTATGATGTCGTCAAGGTACACAAGGCATTTTTCTTTGTGTATTCCTCGTAGTATATTGTCCATGACTCTCTGGAAAGTAGCGGGTGCGTTCTTTAATCCAAATGGCATTCGTTTGTACTCGTAATGTCCTCTAGGTGTGCTGAAGGCTGTTTTTGATATGTCTTTTTCTTCTATCTCTACCTGATGGTATCCTGATGCTAGGTCTAATGTTGAAAAATATTGACATTTGCCTAATTTGTCTAAAATTTCGGTTATATTTGGTAGTGGATATTTGTCATCTACCGTTTTTTCATTTAACTTTCTATAATCTATTACCATTCTGTACTTTCTTTTTCCGGTTGTGTCTAATTTCTTAGGTACTATTAACACGGGGCTGCTCCATGGTGAGTTGGAGTGCTGGATTATGTCTTGGTCTAATAAGTCTGCTACTTGTCTGTCAGCTTCTTCTTGGCTTGCATGAGGTAGTCTATATGCTTTTGTAAAGATTGGCTTATTGTCTGTTAGCTCGATATTATGTTTTACTGTGTTGGTGAATGTTAATGGTATTCCTTCGCAGTGGAATATGTCGCGGTATTCAAAACATAAGTTTTTAATTGCTCTTTGCTCTTCTTGATTGATGTCGGTGTTAAAGCGGATGTTAGTTAAATTTTCTCTTAACATTTTGTCATGTTCTATTGGGTTGTAATCGTTTTCTAAATTTTCGTCAATTTCCATTTCGTTTAATTCTTCTACGTTAATTGGGTCTGTCAATGATAGTTCTACGAGATAGTCGTTTGAATTTAATATCGTTGTGGTTGCATAATTATCTTTTATTTGTACTAAAGCGGTTGGAGTTTCTACTCCTTGTTGAAATGTCATATGATTTATTATTCCTACCTTTTTGTTAGATTTTACTGGGATTTTTATTTTTCGTTCCGTTCGGGGTTCTATAGTGTACTTTTGTTCGATTTGTGTGTTTTGAAATTTAATGGGGATTTTTCCGTATTTTGTCCTTAATAAACGATTTTTAATGTCAATTTTCTTAGAAGGTCCATTCCGATTAAGCCGTCATATCTGTCGTTAAATTCGAATACACAAAATTTATGTTTCATTTTAACATTAAATGTTCTCGGTAAGGGTATATTAGCTACGAATTGGTGTAGTGTTGTTTGATGGGCTGTTTTAATTTTAAATGGTTCTCTTTCTACATAAGCTAAATAATGTTTTTTCACGGTTCTGGGGCTAATTACTGTTTTTGAGGATCCGGTATCGATTAATAGTTTAAATTCGGCGTGGGGTATTTCTATGTATGGTAGTACTAAGTGATTTATGTTATTTAAGTTTATTAAGTTTGGTCGTTTATGAATTGGTCTATTTGAAAATTTGAGTTCGAGTCTTTTTCGTCGTACTCCTCGTAAGTTTCGTATTGTTCGTCGCGTTCATAAGTTTCTGCATGGTTTGATTCATCGTTCGTACCTGTCTGAATGTAATTATTCTGGTCAGTGTCAAATTTTTCTACTTCTTGGTGAAATAGTTCTTCCGATGTAAAATTGTGTTTCTGATGAAGGTTTTGTCGGATATGTGTTATTTTTGTATTTTGTCTGGTGTTACCAGATGAGGTGTCCATTGGTGTTGGTTTATAATAATTATTAGGGTTATTATGATTATTATTCATTGGTGTATTTCTATTGGGGTTTGCGTTGAATGCTGGTCTTTGTTGGTTTAGATTTTGATTAAATCTTGGTTGGAATGCGAGTGTCGTAAAAGTTGGGTTAAAAGTTGGTTTTGAAAAATGTTTATATTGATTATTAAAATTCGTATTGTTGAAACTTGGGTTATTAATTCGCGGTTGATTTGTTTGTGCGTTAAAGGGTGTGAATTTTTGTTGAGGGATTGTTTGTCTTTTGGCTTGTATGGTTTTTATTGGTGAATAACTTTTATTCGCGTTGGGGTTGTATAGTCTGTTGCGGTAATACATTACATTTTTTTCTTCTATTACTAGGTTCATAACTTCTTCTAGATTTTGGGGTCGTTGGAATCTGATCTTATTCGATAGTCGTTCTGGTAAGGCGTTTATATACGTGTCCAGTGCCATTACGTCATACATTTTTGTTTTTAAATGTCTAACGTTTTGATCGGGTTCTTCGATTTTTAATTTGGTTAATATTAAACTTCTCACGTCTTGGCATTTCATTCCGAATTGATAGGGGGATTGATTGTGTTCCATTCTAAAGTTTATTAGGTCTCGTACCAGACATTTTATGTTACGTTGGTCTCCAAAATATGCAATTAGTAGCTGTTTAAATTCTTGCCATGCCTGTAAATCGTCCCTACTGGCGATTAAGGTTAGTACCCTTCCGGTTAGTTAACTTATTATCAAGCGTATAAGCAATGAATTCCTTTCGTTACCTCCGGGTTTGTAGAAGATTTTTAGGAACATTTCAGTTGCTCCAATAAAAGTTGACAAATGCGCTTGCGTGCCATCAAAGATTTGGATTGTTTTCAAATAAAGCTTCATGTCTGCGCTAATCATGTTAGTTAAGGGTTGCTTTTGCTTTTGGGTAATTTTCAAAAAAAATTTTTTTTAAATTGAGGTTTATTTCGCTATGTATATCGTTATTTTTTCTTCGGATTTACTAATTTTCCGTTTAGGTAGTGTAATTTCAAATTTTGTAAAAATTGGGGTTGACTTTGCTATTTGTGACTTTAATTATGCTTTGGATGTATTAATTTTCCGTTTAGATTGGATAATTTCGGATTTTGTAAAAATTGAGGTAGGGTTTGCTATTTATGTCGTTAATTATGCTTTGTATGTAGTAATTTTCCGTAGAGATTGGGTAATTTCGAATTTTGTATAATTGAGATTAATTTTGTTATTTATATCGTTATTTTGAGTTTGGATTTGTTAATGTTCAGTTTAGACTGCGTCGGGTTAGAATTAGAATTGTAATTGCTGTTATTTGTACTTAGTTACACAGTGCGGTAATGAATTTGTGAGATTTATATTTGATACTGTTTATTTAATTACCGTAGCCTTGAATTTGCCTGTTTCTATCTCGCGGCTTTTAATTTGTCTTGAGTTTCTGCTTTCTGAAGAATCTGGAGTGAATAGATTTGTTCTTGCGATATTTACTTAGCTTTGTGTTAGTTTAGTTCTGTTAATTTGTAATTATATCAGTTTTAATTGAGTTGCATAAACGTATAGTTTGTCGGTCTTGTATTCTAAATTTAGCTTGCAGGTTAATTACTTACTTGCGTACGTGCTGAATAGCATACACTTATACCTGTTAAGTAATTAATACTTTTACTCAACGGTGTTAGTTTCAGTTTATAGGAATTAAATAATTCGCTTCTTTTACTCGCTAATTGCTTTGCATAAATGTTACGTCTATTTATTTTTAGATATCTCTGTGATACACGACTTGTAATTGAATTTCTCCGTATTGTTGGTTTTCAGGTTGCAATTATGAGCGTTTTAATTAAAGCTTTTTACGATAACCGTTTAGCTTTACTCAGTATTTGTACTGGGATAATGCGATGAAAAGTAGTTTTAATTAAAAACGTTTAGTCTTTATTCCGTGTTTGTGCTGCAATTTATTTATAGATAGTTTTCATTAAATGCTGGGTGTAATTTCATGCGCCTTTATTATTCCGTGATGGATTAATTGTATTGCTTTATACTATGCAAAGATTCTGAAAGCGATTTCTCTGAGGTAATAATGATGTTACGTTCGCGGACTTTGCTTATCTGCGGATGGCGTTTCAGGTTACGGTGGTTTTAAGTTACCGTAGTTTTAGTTACTGCAGAGTGTTTTGCTGTAATTTATAAAGGTCAATGTTTTAAATAATCGTTCCGTAAGTGCTTGTTTGAAGAATTACCTTTGGCTTTGGAATTAATTTGCGTTCCGTCTTTTTAGTTTATCGGGTTAAACGTGCATTTTGTATCTCGGTAGTTAATTTTTCGTATTTCAGTATTAATGGATGTGCGTCCGTTATTTTTGGTTTATTTTTGAGTTTGTTCTAATCATTGTGATAAGAATCTCTTAAACATCAAGAAAATCTCTTTTACTTTTAAAGAAAATCTCTTTTAAATAATTAAGTCTCTTTAAACATTCGTCTCATAAAATGTTGGAAAATAATTCTCTTTGTAACTATTTTCAAAAAAAAATATTGGCATAGAATAACATTAATAAAATAATAAATGGTAATCAAATAATAAAATAATAAAACTAGCATATATCAATTATAGTTTGTGAGATCAATTGGTATAAATGGAAATGAACTTACATTAATTTCTTCATCTGTTTCTTTTGTGGGCTCGATCGATGCTGCATCTTGTCCACGTTGGTTTGTTGCTGAATTTAGACTATTTTTATTCTTCCTCCAACCTGGTTTTGATTCTGTCAAAATTGCGAATTGAAATTCTTGGTCACCAATATTCCGATTTTTGGATTTTCAGTGCCCTTTTGACATCCGTTACGACTGCGCCAGTTAAGGTTCGGGCCTTTGGAGCGGTGTTTTTAAAAACAATTCCGAAGACTTAACAAATTTATTTTAACTTAAAACAGAAATTACAATGGAATTTTGAATAACTTGTATAATAATAATTTTAATCAAAAAAAAAAAAAATTGTACTAAGGCGAGTAGTCTAGGTAGACAACAATGCAAAAGCTGTAATACTCAGACTGACTGCCTTAATTGAGTAGCTTGAACAACGAAGTATGGAGTTCGAAGACTGACTGCTGGGCCTTGAGCTCCCGGGCTTTTTATAATAACCTGCCCCTCACACGGCTGTGAGAACTTGCAGATCTCATGTCTGCTTTTCTCTTAATTGTACACTTTATTACAATGTAACAATCTTATTTCTAAGTAATAGCGGTATGTTAACTGCCTGTGACCTGCCACCTGCAGTATCACTGCCCTCTCGGATGCAAAGTTGCATGTCCGTTCTCTTGAACTGTCGATAACCTCTCTGGGTTATCCTTGTATTACAATGTTGCAAAGAACTTATACTTTATTTAACAATTTCTTATAATTCCTATTAGATTCAATATATTCAATACATATAGATAATTTGGGGATACATAACTTGCGCTGGCGGTATTTATAATTTATACTATTGTAAGCAATTCCACAATTTCAACCATTTACATGGTTTGTACGATTTGAACTAAACTTGCGGTAGCCAGGTTTTCAGTACGCTGAAACATTAGATACTCTCACCGTTGCTACTATTGACATCTACGTCATCGGTTAAGTCTGATACGTCTTAAATTTATATTATTTTGTGAGTTTGTGTCTGTTTGAGTAATTTATAATAATGTCGGTTCTCTTAAATATACGAGAATGTTTTCACATCCATGTTTGTAGGATGACTAGTTTATAGTGAAGTCCAGTTTTTTAATTTCTGGTTATACAGGAGTGTACTAAGTACTTTACTATTTATTTCGGTATTTTACTTTAATAATATTACTGAATAGTCCCGTTATAAACTGTAAGCTACTCAACTTTTAACTAAAGTTTTTCTTACTAAAGTCCTTGAACTAGCTAAAATTGATAAACATTTTTTCAATATACCAATGTATGCGTAATTAATGAGCGAGCGTTACATGCATTAGCTCAGTGAATCTTTTAGATGAGCAACTTCTAATAAGCCTTTTAAGGATCTCCAAGTTTAGAATACAACGAGCCCAAACATTATTGGAAGGATACTATACCTTCAGGACAATTGCTCCAGAACTTACAACAAACCTAGATCCATTATCGCCTGATTTCCAAAAATTTTTAAGAATTGGGTTTGTATAATTCCAACGTTTAGAGTTTTATGTTAAGGTGTAAAGTTTTGTTACAGAATGTGTTTACCACTACCACTTCCAGAAGACGATCCAGCCAGTGCACGCGTATTTTTGCTCCAATTTGGTAATTATAATCCAGAGGAGGTTACTCAAACGACAATGGTAAGAGGAGGCTACGCTATATCTGAAATCTTTCTGAACGAAGACGATAATTTCGTTGTTGCTGGTGTAAAAGCTATATGCGATATGAGAGGGGCACGTATGAAGACAGCTTTTCAAATGACTCCAACTCTGATTAAGAACCTTGTTTACTACTGCGAAAAGGCATTTCCAACTAGACTAAAAGGAGTGTATGTTCTAAATTTGCCTGCATTTTATGAACCCATTGTAAATGCAATTACACTACTGGTTTCAAAAAACTTACAAAAAGGGTAAGTTAAGTTGTCGTTATTACTTTTTTTTTAAATTACATATCTGAAAATCTGCAAATTGTTACTTATTTTGATAGGAAAAACTTGACATTGTAATAAAGAAAATTTCTTTCTGAACTAATTCATATATGTAATATATCGTTTAAGAATTTTTAGAAAACAATTTTGCGGGTTACTGAGATTTGAATTCAATTTATGCTAGCTAGAAAAGACGTTCGGTTTTTTAGTAATAAATCACATCGCTTATTTTTAATACTGACGCGAGGTAGATTTTGGGTCTTTGGAAGCATACCTTAAAAAAGTTTTATTCAAGAACTACAACTATAAAAACTAATTTTGTTATTTCAATTACCAACAGACTTGTTTTATTCACAAATAAATTGAACGCATATTCTTTAAGTATAGGGTTTCTAATAAGAGGCGTTATTTTGATATTCAAAGAAAAATGCTATTTTTTAATATAAATGATCGGATGTTTATTTCAGTATAAAGAGGAAGGTATGCCGTTAATAGTGGAAAATAACATCAGGCAAATGACCACCACGACCACGCTTACAGGACAATATCCTTTTCGTGAAATTTTCCATAACCAAATCGCAAATTGGCTGCCCTATGTCTTCGATAGCCTCACGAATTCCATCTTTGAGGTCTTGAATTGACGCTGGGTTGCTGACGTAGACCTTCTCTTTCACGTGGCCCCAAAGAAAGAAGTTGCAAGGTGTTAAATCACAAGATCTCGGTAGCCAATTGTGATCACCTCTTCGAGAGATAACACGGTCCGGAAACTTTTCCCGTAAAAGATCAATGATTTCGTTGCTTGTGTGGCACGTAGCGCCGTCTTGTTGAAAGTAAATGTTGTCCAGATCAATACCATCCAATTCCGGCCATAAAAAATCGTTAATCATCTCTCGATAGCGCAATTCATTTACCGCAACTATTGCTCCAGGCTCATTTTCGAAAAAGTAAGGTCCAATGACTCCGCCGGACCATAAACCGCACCAAACAGTCACACGTTGAGGATAGAGAGGCTTTTCAACAATAACTCTTGGGGTTTTCTGAGCCCCAGATGCAACAATTTTGCTTGTTGACAAAGCTACCTCATCACTTAAGGGCGCGATCGGATGTATGGTTGGCTGCCTAAAATCCATCAAAAAACAGGTTATTCTGTTTGGTAAATAACTTTTGTTGGATTGAAAATATGCAAAATGTAACTTTACCATTAGACTCACAAAACTTTGTATTTTCTAACGAAGGTTTGCTTTTTTTCTAAAGTGCAGTAATAAGGAAGAAATAGCTGTTAAAAGTAATGTTAAAATTCACTTACTTTATTTTAGTTACTACATCTAACATAATCAATTTGTATATAAAAAAAAGCATTCGTTGGATAGCAGAATACATATATAATCATTCTGTTAAAAAAAATTTCAAAAATATTGATCATGATAGCCGTAGTGTACTGAATGGATTTTATTGAATTATTACATTAATTGCACGCCATTTTAATAGAAATTGTTCACGACTTCCTTCGAAGATGGCACTGTTAATGATGTGTAGAATAAGGTTTAAAACCAGAATATTTGAAATTGAATTATTTTGGACTTTGTTTTTGTCGCATTGAAATGAAGTAAACTAATAATATATGGTGAATTACATTTTGATAAGTGTAATATAATAACGATTGGATTAATTGCGAATATTTATGAAGCCAAAAATGACATAACCTCAACGTCCATGGTTGTTTGTAAACTTTCATGTTTATATTTACAAGCGATAAGTAAATTATTACAACAGTGCTACTTTGTGAAGCTTATACTATGTTATAATAGTTTTTTAAAAAAAGGGTAGTGTGCCGTATCCCAAAACGTAATTAGATACTCTACAATATTCAATATAAGTAAAATATTGCATCATGTTAGCAAGAGTAATGTTTATTAAAATATCTTAGTGGAACCATTGCAGGAAAATAGGATACATTTTGTTACAAATTAGGTTGCGAGTTTGGTACTCGGCAAAATGATTTTCAAATTTGAACGATCTGGGGGAGGACGTTCTCAAAAAACGATAATTTTTCCTACATCATTTTACACTTCACTTTGGGGACGTTCATTGTCTTGTGTATCTTCACCAGGGGTTTGCAATGGTAATTATATTTTCAATTTGAAAAGTGTCAAAATCAGCTTTAAATATATAGGCAACTTATTAGTGTTCTCATTCTTTACCCCCACGTAGCCGACTTCCGTCATTTTTTGATCATACATAGTGCACATGTAACGTCAAATAGATGTAATAATAACATTTTCTCAAATTGTGCTGCCGGCAAAAAATGATTATAATAAACAATAAACTTCAAAACTCCCACTAATTATGAAATATATTTTAGGCTAAATTAAAAATAAAAATGGAAAAGTTTATTTAGGATTAAACAATTTACGAAACTAGACCTAACTTTAGGCATTAGAAATAAACCATAAAAGAGTTCCTTTTTGGTTTATTCTGTCAAAAAATAGCTATTTTGTTACATTAAATCGACTCTGTCAAAAACGACTAAAGGTTTATTTCAATAAATATTTCAAACTAATAGAATATTTGGGGTCTTCGGTTTAATATTTTTCATCAAATGCTAATATCGAAAAATGTATTTCCAATACAAAAAAACTTTGAGTTGTTATCTGTAAAGTGTGCTTTATTAAAACAAAATTATTACAAATGTTTTATTTTAATGAATAACTAAGAAATTAAAAATAGGTTCAATTGTTGTAACATTTACAATGTGTATATAGGTATTTTTGAACAGTAAGTCATTACCAACCAAAAACTTAAAAGGAACACTGTTTTACACAATACGTAGCAATGTAAATGATATAAAACTATTGGTGAAAAGAAGTGAATAACAGGCATTTGTAAATAATATTTTTTAAACCCCACATTTTAAGGTCAATAGATAAACGTTTAGTAATAAATATACGAACAGCTTTCGAATTGAAATTGACTTTATTGTTGTTAATATTACATTAAATATTAGTATAAAAGGCATGTTTGTAGGTCCATACAGGCAAAGTTTAGTCATAGACTATCTTACGCTTAACCTGCATAAACCACTACATATCTCTACAAGGAAAATGAGTGAAGCAAATGAATAATTACACAATAATTGAAAAATATACAATTAGGCTATGTTACTACTTATCCTAAATATGCGCCCTGATTTGAACCTTGAATGCAGTAAAGTAAAAAGATTTTATATCCATCTGGAATTGCATTATAAGTAGAAACAGCATTATAGATGAATCTTCTCTGAAACATAGCAGTCAGTTGCTTGGGAATTGTTAAAGTTTTAGTGTGTCTAATATTGATGCAATGCACTTTGGAGCGTGTCATTAATATTTTAGCAATATCCTCTGAAGTCATTTATAATTATTTTATGAACAAAACATAACAAATGATGTTTACTGCAGTTATTCATATTTAACCAGTGCAACTCTTTTATCTTATGCGATACATGATCAAATTTTTTTAGTCCAATAACTAAACGACAACAAGTATTTTGAATCCTTTGTATTTGTGTCATAGAAGTGCTATCAAGGTTTGGACCATATATAAAATCACAATAGTTAAATAATGGCAAAACTAGCTACCGACAACAGCTTTTTCAATTGTAAGGTTAGTATAGACCGACAAGCATATAGTTGTTTAAGTGCTATATACGACCTCCTTTTTATTAACCTTGCAACATGTGACTTAAAGCGTAGATCATCGTCAAGTATTAAACAGAAATTTCTTGAAGAACTAACTAATGGAAGAGGTATTGTTAATTATGACTTTTATCTTATCCTTAACACAATCTCTAATTTTCTCTGTGATCCGCAACAATATCAGCATCAATAGTACCTGCACGAACAAATAATTCATCATTTGATAAATATATGGAATCAATAAAGAGTACTGCTGTTATTTACTATGCGCGTAGATTCGTTTATTACTTGGATGAATCCATAAGAATCAATGCAGTGTGTGATAATATTACTTAAATTGAAAAGATTCACATTGACATCACCTAAACATATTATATTATCCATCATTGGTGCTAAATAAGATAATATATTATCTAGTTCATCAACACAACTAAGCGGATTAGAGTTTGGGGATCTGTATACTGTGCCTACAGTAAAAGTTTTGCGCTTTAAATTAAACATTATCCAAAATATATTCAAGTATGCGAGTCAATTGCAAACCAAACAAAATAACCTGACATTTAAGTTACTTCCTTACGTACACACCAACCCCATCCCTTGGACCTTTCCTTGTGGTAGCCAACACACTTGGCCGATTTAAAGTGTCACGTTGGTGGTATTGATGTAATGATTGTATCCTTTTTTAACTTTTGAAAGCAAACAAGTTTTCTGTAAACGAGTCGATATAAATTTATTGCACAAATAATAATGACAATGAAACTTAAATCTAAATTTCTTGTATAAAAACTCTAGCAGGTCGCATGAATGGTTAAACATCAATCGATAAACATTAATAATTTGTTAACATAAATATTGCACAATAAATAATGCAATTTGGTGACCGTTACCATACACTTGTGTATTGTGTTTGTGTTGGTCTCGTGCTAACAAAACCAACTAAAATTACCGTGTAGGTAATACTGGTTATTCTGATCAGTATCACAGCCACTGCTCTCACTATTTGTATCACCCACTTTGATTATAAAAGGTTCGACAACATCAAACTGCTATACTATAGCCCACCATTCCATCATACATTTTTCTGCATGTGTGATACATTTTTGCCAATATGACCCATCTATTCTTTGCAAAGATTCTTGCCATATCAAATTGACATTTGTGTCATTATAAAGTTGGTTAAACCGTCCAACATTTTTATTGTAGTATTTTTTACAGTTCGCCCATACCAACTCTATAGGATTAAACTCGCAGTGATACGGAGGTAGCCGCAAAACTTTGTGTCCGTACATTTCTGCTAGGGTATCTATTTCATAAATTTTTGGTTGTGGATGTTTTTTAATTAATGATAATAGTTCCCTTTTTAACGTGTGACTGCCGCAACAAACATTGTGTTTAATCAAGTAATCAATGATATTTAGCATTGTCTAGAATAATTACACTGAGTTTGCTTAAATTAGGAATTAAACGTTCTTCAAAATTTTGTAAATAATGCTGCATTCATGTCTCCATGATAGTCAGCACTTGGAGATTTTGTAGAATGCAAAAGTGCTGCATTGGGGATTAATCCAGTTTTGTTGCCTGCATGTACGACTATGAACCTGTAATAAAAAATATTTCTATTAAATGTAATTTTAACTTTAAAAAACTAACCGTTTTCCTTCTCCAGGAGGTTTTCTCTTTACACTAAGCTTGGAACCATTATACTAACTCTTCTTAACAGAACCTCGACTAAAAATCCACGTCTCATCCAAGAAAACAGGATAATAAAGTTACCATTGTTTGTACATTTCATATGCTCTTAAAAACTTCACTCGTGCAGCAGCAATATGTTCCTGTTCAAGCACAGCCTTTCTACCATCGTCCAATTTAAAAGAAAAACCAATTGTTGATAGAAGTCTCGTCAAACTAGACTGGCTGAAGTTAAAAATTTGAGCGTTTACAATTTCTTGTCGTAAAGATTTAACAGTTACATGGAGCCCTAAAAGCATAATACTAAAAAACACTAAATAAAATTGTTATGAAAACTATATTACATTTGGAATACATTTCGTAAATTTTTCGTTTAACCGCATCTATTACAAAACCATCTACATCAGACGATTTAGACTTGTTGAATTTTCGGTGCTTGTTCTGTGACTCGGGAACTTTATTTTCTTTTCGGGCTTCTAAAACTTTCTTTTTTTAACGGAACGAAGAGAAATCAGTCCTATCCCACAAGCCTCAGATGTTCGCTAACAATAAGCAACAGTTAAAACACAACATATCACTTGAAAATTTGAGTATACCTGCAATACTGACTCAAATGGGGCCAAGGTTCCATGATTATCACGTTCTCTTACAAAAAATGTTAGAACATTCATCACCAACAACTGAGCTTGAAAGTTCAAATGTTTGTTACGAAGCGTGTTCATTTTGATAAGTGTTGACCAAACACTATTCAATGTGTAGAAGGTTCTTAGTTTAAAAAAAAACTGTTTGTTGTATATCAGAATTATCTTTAAAAGAAAAGTAGAAAATCGCAAGTTAAATAACAAAGCACAAATTCTAACCTAACCTTAAAAATGTTTGACAATTAATTACAAACGGAAATATTTTATGGACATACGTTCAGAGTGGTTGCATTGAATTATACAGCCGACGAATATTTTTCTAGCTATCCTTTTTAGATGGGGAAGAGCCAGGTAATAGAGTAGCATAACAATATTGTGGCTGTGTTTTATTCATATGCGCAACGATGAGTCATGCTTGACTTTATTTGATTTCAGCTATATCTAACGCTTTGCTTGCTGTTCAACAACTTCGAAATTGCTGAAGGTCATTTACGATGAATAGTTACAGAAATGGAGAAAAACAAGCATCGTACCGTATCCTAGCAACCGTTATTTGCCTAACTTGGAAACGAACCACTAAACTACTAAAGTTAAATAAAGTAGTTCCCTCTATCATGCGAAAGTTATACCACAAAGGCGGCAATTTTAAAATTAGTTCGTGTTATGAAAATAGAGGGATGCTATCGCGCCCTTAAGATGATTTTTCGATGGAATTCCGGATCATTTTCATGCATTTTAACGAACCAATCAGCAAAGACACGACGTTGTTGATGATCGGCCGACTTGAGTTCTTGTGTTAACTGAACTTTATAAGTTTTAAGACCCAAATCTTTATGCAAAATACGGTGTAATGACGTTTGTGGAATGCCTACTTCCAAAGAACGACGAAGGATGAACAAACCTGGGTTTTCTTCAACACTTTTGGCTACAGCCGCAATATTATTGGCTGTTCTTGAGCGACGTGCACGGGTTTTATTCTTCACATCACTAACTTGTCCCAACAGGTCGAATTTTTCCACCAATTTTCATATCGCGGTCCGACAAAGTGCTTCACGATGACCCAAAAATTTCGAGTTTTACGAACCGTCTCTGCCAAATGTTCACCATTTTTATAGTGAATTTTAATAATTTCAATGCGTTGTTGAAGCGTGTATCGTTCCATTTTTATTAATGGCGTAGTTTCTACTTGTCAAATGTCAAAAAATGACAGCTTTAAAAGTGACATTTACCGAAATAGCGAGCTATTCAAAATAACACCTCTTATTGAAAAACCCTATACAAGTTTGAAATTTTACAAGTTACTATTTTCAATAATTAGTAATTAATGAAGAGTAGCTTGAACTCTAATAATGCAAAAGTTACAAGATTCAAAGACTAACTGACTGGAAAAGCTACTTATATTTAACATGAAGTCCCTGATCTCACAGAGTTCTGTGGCGAACTGCAAAATTGCTTTTATTATGTTTTTTGATAATCATACAATGTATTTATTTATAGGTAAGTCTGCTTGATAGCGGTTCATTGTTTTTTAGCTATTTGTATTAACTTGCGCCTGTGATAAAAATCAATTGTCTTTTATTCTATACCTAGTATGAACTTGGTTGACAATTATTACATTATATTCCATAATACAATGTATCATTCTACCGCGTGTTTCAAAAAGAATATCGGAGTTTCAACGCTTTATAATTTTTTTTAACAATACTCTTACAATTATAAATGATACTTCAAACAAAAAAGCAGCTCAAACAGTTTTGTTTGTCGGCACTAATGCATATGTGCACGCAATGTTTGCACTGCTATGGGTTAGAAAGCACTGGTAGCAAAGATGACGACTAGTGAACAGAAAGCTTTTTGTGTGTTACAGTTTGCAAAGACCGAATCTGTAGTTACTGTGTAACGTGCGTTCCGTATTAAGTTCGGTTGTGATCCTCCAAGTGATAATAACATCCGTAGATTGTATCATAAGTTTGAAAATACCGACTGCCTAGTACGGGACGACCAAGAGTTAGTGAAGAGAGTGGTGAGCGAGTGAGCTAGTCGTTGACGCGTAGCCCAAAATATTAGGTCGGAAGGTTAATCGTGAAATAACAATTTCTGTAACGACTGTTTGGAGAGTTTTACGGAGACGTTTACAACTACGTATTTATCGTTTGCAGCTGTTTCAAGCTCTGAAGCTTACAGACTACGGTTTACGTTCTAACTTCGCAAACGAAATGTTTTTTGGATCATGTCGTCTTCAGTGATGAATCGACCTTTTACCTTAGTGGACATGTGAACACTCAAAATGTGCGGATCTGGAGCTCAGAAAATTCTCACGCTATGATACAAGTGCAACAAGACCTCCTAAATTGAATGTTTTTGTGCCGTATCCGAACGGAAAGTTTATGGGCCTTTCTTTTGTGCTGAAACAACTGTAACTATACAGCTATGGCTCCTCCTTCAGTTGGAAGATGATAAACCAGAGAACATCATTTTGCAGCAAGATGGTGTGCAGCCTCACTGGCATAACGGGGTACGTGATTGGTAGAACGTCACTGTTCCCGACCGCTGGATTGGCCGCTCAGGGCCTACTGACATAACTCGTTTTGCATAGCCATCACGTTTACCCGATCTGACGCCATGTAATTTGCACTTTCGGCGTTCATAGAGGATCGTGTGTATGTGCCTCCATTAGCAGCTAACCTCCCTGACTTAAGAAACAGGATTGAAGCAGCTGTTGCAACAATTTCTCCAAATATACTCATCAGGGTTTGGGAAGAACTCGCCTATCTTCTTGAAGTGTGTCGTACGACAAATGGTAGTCATATTGAACACTTGTAAGCTTTTAGGTACTGTTTGAGTTGCTCTTTCGTTTGATGTATCATTTATAACTGTAGGATTATTGTTATAAAAATTATAAAACATTAAAACTTTGATATTCTTTTAGCACGCGGCATTTCTATAAAATCCCGACACGGCCGATTGCTTGAAAAATGACAGGTGAGCATTTTTCACAAAAATTATGCCCTCGTTCGGATGAGAGGAAAGAGGTCCCGTGTGTGAGCACGTTAAAGATTTCTACCTTGCCTGGAACGGCAAGGGATCGGCAAAATTCTAAATTTCTAGGCAACAAAAAACTCGCTTCCTGGCCAATGTAGTACCTTCAGGTGGGGCATTGGAAATGTAAATGAACGGTATTTCTATAAAAGACGTCGCCGTGGATCAATGTAGTAAGCATAAGACTACGGATCCTAAGGTCCTGGGTTCGAATCTCGACATGGCCGACTGCTTGAAAAATGGCAGGTGAGCATTTCTCACAAAAATTGCGTCTTCGTTCGGATGAGAGGTTAAATGGAGGTCCCGTGTGTGAGTGTTGTCACGCACGTTAAAGATCCCTACCTTGCCTGGAACGGCAAGGGTTCGGCAAAATTTTAAATTTCCAGGTAACAAAAACTCGCCTCCTGGCCAATGTAGTACCTTCGGGTGGAGCATTGGAAATGTTAATGCACGGTAATTTCTATAAAGGCGGCTCCGTGACGTAGTTGGTATGCGTGTGACTACTATGCCAAAGGTCCTGGGTTCAAATACCGACACGGTCCGCTTGAAAAATGTTAGGCGAACATTTTTCACAAAAATACACCCTCGTTCGGATGAAAAGTAAAATGGAGGTCCCGTGTTTAAGTGTTGTCACGCACGTTAAAGATCCATACCTTGCTTGGAACAGCAAGGGTTCGGCAAAATTCCAAATTTTCCAGGTAAAAAAAATTGCTTCCTGGCCAATGTAGTACCTTCGGGCGGAGCATTGGAAAATCACATGTAAGGTATGTGAAAGGGGTTAAGCAACCTATGGTTAGCAAGATACACCAACACAGACGCTTGACGAATTAATAGTTATCCAATAAACCCTCTCGCACAATCATGATTAGTTGAAATATTCAGTGGTATGTGAAGGCGGTTAAGAAACCTGTAACTACCAAGATTCCGCCAACACTTAAACATTTGCCGAAACAATAGTTTTCCATTAAATCTTTTCCCACGGTCAAGGTTATTTGAAAATATTGCAAAATCAACACCTATATTTGTTTATAGTAATCATCAGGTTTAAGTGCAATTATTTTTTCGTCATTAAGTTTTCCGTCTTGGAACTGGCTTCTATTCTGAGCTAACCTACACATTTCTTTGAAACTCCCAACATCTTTAACTATCTGTGTGTAATAGTCTAACATAGGTATAGCTCTAATTCCTATATCCGTTTCTAATATATTCCGCACTATTCCCTCATGCCTTAGTATATGATCTGTAATCCTATCTCTCCTATTTTTTACTGTTTTCCACATATTTTTTTCTTCCCCTACCATTTCTAAAACCTCTCTGTCTTTAACTTTGTCTGTCCATGATATGCTCTTCATACGTCTGTAGCACCACATTTTCCTGTCCGCTTCTCCCACTGTTTCACATCCGTACAGTGCTGTGCTCCACATATATGCTTTCAGCAATGTTTTCCTTGTTTCTCAGTTTGTTGTCTGTGAGCATAGTAGTTACTTTTTCTTGTTGAATGTAGCACGACCTTGTGCTAGTCTTTGTTCTATATCTTTTGCAATTTTCCTATCTTGTGTTATTTGGCTTCTTAGATAGCAGAAATCCTTAACCTCTTGTAAGTTCTCGTTTCCTATTTGTGTCCTAGTTTTTGATTTATTTTCCCCTCCTTTGTATGCTAGTACTTTAGTTTTATTTTTGTTAATTTTCATACCGTATTTCTCTGTTAGAACTGTTTCCATTACATTAAGAGTTGCTTTTAACTCGTCCTTGCTAGATGATAATACCACGATATCATCTGAAAATATAAGCATATCAATCTTTTGTCCCCGCATAGTAATTCCAAATGTCTTCCTGCATTTAACAGTATTCATTACCTCTTCAATGTACAAGTTAAAAATGAATCCTCGTCTCGCCCCATTCTTAATATTTACTGCTCTACGTACCATGTACTATCCGTCTATCTCTAAAACTCATTCCGATCTTTCCCCATTTTCTACTGTCTTCTCTATTTCACCCTCAGGGCTGAAATAGCCTTCCGTGTTCCCCTGTTTCGCTTAAACCCAAATTAATCTTCCTCTAGTACTCCTTCAGCCCGTTTTTCCATCCGTCTTTGTACAATTCTAGTTTATATTTTTGACGCATTTGCTGTCCAACTTATTGTTTAAAAATATTCACATTTATCCACACTTCCCTTTTTTGGTATAGTGACTTTGATGTTACGTTTGAAACCTTTGAGTATCTCGCCAAAAATTCATTTGACTTTTTTCAAATCTTTCGTGTATATCTTTATCTTTATCTTTATCTTTATCTTTATCTTTATCTTTATCTTTATCTTTATTTTTATCTTTATCTTTATCTTTATCTTTATCTTTATCTTTATCTTTATCTTTATCTTTATCTTTATCTTTATCTTTATCTTTATCTTTATCTTTATCTTTATCTTTATCTTTATCTTTATCTTTATCTTTATCTTTATCTTTATCTTTATCTTTATCTTTATCTTTATCTTTATCTTTATCTTTATCTTTATCTTTATCTTTATCTTTATCTTTATCTTTATCTTTATCTTTATCTTTATCTTTATCTTTATCTTTATCTTTATCTTTATCTTTATCTTTATCTTTATCTTTATCTTTATCTTTATCTTTATCTTTATCTTTATCTTTATCTTTATCTTTATCTTTATCTTTATCTTTATCTTTATCTTTATCTTTATCTTTATCTTTATCTTTATCTTTATCTTTATCTTTATCTTTATCTTTATCTTTATCTTTATCTTTATCTTTATCTTTATCTTTATCTTTATCTTTATCTTTATCTTTATCTTTATCTTTATCTTTATCTTTATCTTTATCTTTATCTTTATCTTTATCTTCTATCTTTATCTTTATCTTTATCTTTATCTTTATCTTTATCTTTATCTTTATCTTTATCTTTATCTTTATCTTTATCTTTATCTTTATCTTTATCTTTATCTTTATCTTTATCTTTATCTTTATCTTTATCTTTATCTTTATCTTTATCTTTATCTTTATCTTTATCTTTATCTTTATCTTTATCTTTATCTTTATCTTTATCTTTATCTTTATCTTTATCTTTATCTTTATCTTTATCTTTATCTTTATCTTTATCTTTATCTTTATCTTTATCTTTATCTTTATCTTTATCTTTATCTTTATCTTTATCTTTATCTTTATCTTTATCTTTATCTTTATCTTTATCTTTATCTTTATCTTTATCTTTATTTCTTTATCTTTATCTTTATCTTTATCTTTATCTTTATCTTTATCTTTATCTTTATCTTTATCTTTATCTTTATCTTTATCTTTATCTTTATCTTTATCTTTATCTTTATCTTTATCTTTATCTTTATCTTTATCTTTATCTTTATCTTTATCTTTATCTTTATCTTTATCTTTATCTTTATCTTTATCTTTATCTTTATCTTTATCTTTATCTTTATCTTTATCTTTATCTTTATCTTTATCTTTATCTTTATCTTTATCTTTATCTTTATCTTTATCTTTATCTTTATCTTTATCTTTATCTTTATCTTTATCTTTATCTTTATCTTTATCTTTATCTTTATCTTTATCTTTATCTTTATCTTTATCTTTATCTTTATCTTAATCTGTATCTTTATCTTTATCTTTATCTTTATCTTTATCTTTATCTTTATCTTTATATTTATCTTTATCTTTATTTCTTTATCTTTATCTTTATCTTTATCTTTATCTTTATCTTTATCTTTATCTTTATCTTTATCTTTATCTTTATCTTTATCTTTATCTTTATCTTTATCTTTATCTTTATCTTTATCTTCTTATCTTTATCTTTATCTTTATCTTTATCTTTATCTTTATCTTTATCTTTATCTTTATCTTTATCTTTATCTTTATCTTTATCTTTATCTTTATCTTTATCTTTATCTTTATCTTTATCTTTATCTTTATCTTTATCATTATCATTATCTTTATCTTTATCTTTATCTTGATCTTTATCTTTATCTTTATCTTTATCTTTATCTTTATCTTTATCTTTATCTTTATCTTTATCTTTATCTTTATCTTTATCTTTATCTTTATCTTTATCTTTATCTTTATCTTTATCTTTATCATTATCATTATCTTTATCTTTATCTTTATCTTTATCTTTATCTTTATCTTTATCTTTATCTTTATCTTTATCTTTATCTTTATCTTTATCTTTATCTTTATCTTTATCTTTATCTTTATCTTTATCTTTGTCTTTGTCTTTGTCTTTGTCTTTGTCTTTGTCTTTGTCTTTATCTTTATCTTTATCTTTATCTTTATCTTTATCTTTATCTTTATCTTTATCTTTATCTTTATCTTTATCTTTATCTTTATCTTTATCTTTATCTTTATCTTTATCTTTATCTTTATCTTTATCTTTATCTTTATCTTTATCTTTATCTTTATCTTTATCTTTATCTTTATCTTTATCTTTATCTTTATCTTTATCTTTATCTTTATCTTTATCTTTATCTTTATCTTTATCTTTATCTTTATCTTTATCTTTATCTTTATCTTTATCTTTATCTTTATCTTTATCTTTATCTTTATCTTTATCTTTATCTTTATCTTTATCTTTATCTTTATCTTTATCTTTATCTTTATCTTTATCTTTATTTTTATCTTGATCTTTATCTTGATCTTCATCTTGATCTTCATCTTGATCTTCATCTTCATCTTCATCTTCATCTTCATCTTCATCTTCATCTTCATCTTCATCTTCATCTTCATCTTCATCTTCATCTTCATCTTCATCTTCATCTTCATCTTCATCTTCATCTTCATCTTCATCTTCATCTTCATCTTCATCTTCATCTTCATCTTCATCTTCATCTTCATCTTCATCTTCATCTTCATCTTCATCTTCATCTTCATCTTCATCTTCATCTTCATCTTCATCTTCATCTTCATCTTCATCTTCATCTTCATCTTCATCTTCATCTTCATCTTCATCTTCATCTTCATCTTCATCTTCATCTTCATCTTCATCTTCATCTTCATCTTCATCTTCATCTTCATCTTCATCTTCATCTTCATCTTCATCTTCATCTTCATCTTCATCTTCATCTTCATCTTCATCTTCATCTTCATCTTCATCTTCATCTTCATCTTCATCTTTATCTTTATCTTTATCTCAAAGTCAAACTGCCTTTTACGTTCCTTTTTATTAAATTTTTAAGTTTAAGAGCGGTTTTCATAATTACGATGTTGTGGTCAGTGTCTATATTTGCTTCTGGGTAACTTCTATAGTCTTTTACTTAATTCCTTATTTCTCCTGGCATTTCCCACGTGTATCGTCCTCTAGCTTGATGTTGAAATACTGTTTGTGACGGCTAAATTGCTTTTCTTGATGTTTCTACCGACCTTGTCCCCTGTCACTTGGTGCCTAAAGCAAATAAACCTACTAGTGCTCCTTCTTTACCCTCACCTACCACTGCGTTAAAATCCCCCGTAGTTATTAGATTTCCATGTCCTTTTACGTATCTTAGTATGTCTTCGGTATCTTTGTAGATCGCTTCTACCTCTTCCTCACTGTAGCTAGTGTGTATAATTATATGATTACTGTATTTACCGGTTTAGATTCTAATCTAACACGAGTTTTCTACAGTGTCCTATCTTTTTTCGTAACTATATTCACATCCGAATGTCCTCCCCTGACCCTGTATGAATTACCCTAAAGTCTCCGATCCAAAAATCCCCTGCCTCTGGTCACCGAATTTGGCTAATCCTCCCAGCTGCATTTAACGCTAACCTATCCATTTTAATTTTCAAGTTTTCTAGCTTACCTACTCGCTTCATGCT
The DNA here is from genome assembly GCA_036346225.1 of Platerodrilus igneus. Lineage (NCBI taxonomy): Eukaryota > Metazoa > Arthropoda > Insecta > Coleoptera > Lycidae > Platerodrilus > Platerodrilus igneus. The sequence continues at coordinate 743,940 of JARFIW010000394.1, read as the reverse complement.
TCTGACATTCCACTCTCCGACTTGTAGAATGTTCTTGACTCTTTTTCTGAACTTTCCGATTACATCCTCCAAAGTAGTTCCCTTTCGCAGACACGAATGGGGGTCTATTTTAACTCCGGAATTTTTACGGCAGAGGATGCCATAATCTTAAATAACAATTTTAGTACGCTGTGTACTTGGGAGATAATGTGGTGATTTCTCTTTGTCTTCCATATCCTTCATGTAGTTTTCCAATGCTCCACCCGAAGGTACTACAATGGTCAGGAAGCGAGCTTTTTTACCTGAAAAATTTTGAATTTTACTGAACCCTTGATGTTCCAAGCAAGGTAGGGATCTTTAACGTGCGTGACAACACTGACACATGGGACCTCCATTTTACTTCTCATCCGAACGAGGGTGTATTTTTGTGAAAACTGCTCGCCTAACATTTTTCATGCGGTCCGTGTCGGGATTCGAACTCGGAACCTTGGGCATAGTAGTCACACGCATACCAACTACGCCACGGAGCCGCCTCGCCTTCACATACCACTGAACCTCGGAAAGATAAGGCATATAATTAGAAAACAATAGAAGGAGAATCCAGCTGTATATAGGCTGTGTGGGAATTTCAGGAAACTGTCTTGGCTAGTTTAAAATATAAATAAGTAGAGGTACTCGTTTAACCAGTTTCGAGCCGGAAAACCTAATGATGAAAAAATAAGCGCACAAAAATTTCATGATTATTATAAACTACTACAGGTGTTGGTTGTGAAATATCTGCAAGTAATGTTGATTGTGCAAAAGGATATATTGGAAAAAATATTAAATCGGCCAATATTCAAGTGCAGGGGAACTTGGTAGCCACAGGCTGCTTACCCCCCTTCACAACCACTGAATGTCGAAGAAATAAGGTATATAATTGTAAAACAATAGAAGAGGACCGAACTGCATCTTATTACAGTCCCGTCGACGCGGTACACGCGTCACAAAAGACAGTTGGTAACGATATTACATAATGTGAAGATTGACGCGCAAATTTCGATGACGTCACACAATATGCCAATTAGGGCGACACAATTTACCAATTACACAAATTATAAAAGAAATAAGTTTTAAAGAAAACCCCCAAAGGGGGCACTTACGTGAACAAGTAGAGCTTCCTTCAGGATTATTCCATGATGGTCGCGCCGTGGCTTCGCTAATATCCCTCGGGTCGTGGATCTTGAACCAGGTTGCATCCAAATTTAATATCTTCTTCCTATGTTGAGGGAACGACAGAAACGGGTTTATAAGGAACGATAATCAAAGATAAGAGAAAAAAGGGATCTACATAACAAAAAGATACGATAAGATACCAGACTAACTACTCTTGTTCGCGTTTCGGAGGCAAGTCCACTTTCTTCTTCCCCCACACGCGTTGACGCGAATCTCGCGCAACGCACTTCTGAAATGACGGAAATACGCGCAACAAGTCTTTTAAATTTATGGCACGAAATCCTCACATATTATAACTTAATTGAAAATGTCTAGTGCCAAAATTTTTGGCACGTAACAATCTAACAAGTAAGAACAGCGCCTATGATCAAAGGCAGCAAACATAGAAACAAGAAAAAAAGTGTTGAAAGCATATGTGTGGAGCACAGCATAGTATGCCTATGAAATACGGGCAGTAGGAAATGCAGACAGAAAAACGGTAGCAGCCTTTTGGAATCTTGTGTTTCAGATGCACGAGAATGATAGCATGGACAGACAAAGTTAATAACAAATAGGTTATAAAAATAGTAAGGGAATAAAAATATCTGTGGGAAAAATAGGAGAAATAGAAGAGCAGAATACGTTCTAAAGCATTTTTGGGGAACAATACGGGATATATTACAAGCAGAGATAGGAAAAAGGAGGTAGATGTAGACCTAGATCAGATAGTGATAGAAGCAAACTATGCAAATTTCAGGAAAATGTGAAGGTTAGTTCAGAATAGGTAACAATGAGGGTACGCGTCTAACCAGTTCCAGGACTGAAAATCTAATGATGATGAAGATGAATTCTAGTTAGCGTTAATTATTGCTATTTATATACGTTTTAAATCCGACAGTTTACTATTTAGTAATGTTTAGTGAAAAGTGGTCTTCTTTACTCGTAGTCTACTAAAAAGGTTGGTTTTAGCTAGGTGTTCATATATGAAAATTTAGTGTCTTTCCATTGTCCCATAACTAATAATAAGTTATCTATATCATAACACAAAACAATGACGCCCCTAACAAACCTTGCCCTGTTTAAAAACCTTTGCAACTACAATTGTAAAATTTACTTAATTTTAATCGAAATGTATGTATCTTCTGATAAAAGAAGTATAAGGTGCAAAGATGCCATTTTTGTGAGCCTAAAGGTCATTAACTTCACTTGACTTTTATAGGGGTGGGCGTTCTAGGTGACCAACGTTTAGAGGTTGAATGGAGTGAATGAACGTTAGCATTCACAAAAATGCTCGTCTTGAACCTTAGATTTTCTTATGGGAAAATCCATGTAAAATGAACGATTTTTTATCTGATAGCTTATCTACTGAGGTCTATTATAAATTAACAGTGTAAGTTATCTTTAATGGATTAAAAAGATATCTAATATAAAATCCCTATGTTTTTGACATATTACACATATATGTATACATATATTTATATAAAAATATTTTAATATACACTGTAATTAGTTAGGATTACATTACAACTTTTTACTTTTCAGCTGCACTTTTACTATAATAACAATTGGGAGGGTTTATATAAGGACGTTCCAAAATCTATTCTACCATTTGAATACGGCGGAAGTGCTGGATCAGTTGAAGATTTAGCAGGTTGTCAAAGGGTTAGTGATATTCTAAATTCGACAAATATTTTTTAGCAAAATGGAAAAGTAAAATAGAAGGTTGTCGCGAATCTTTATTAAACGAGGATAATTATCATGCAATTAAATCTACGACGGATTACGAGGAGAAAGATTTTACAGGGTTTGGAATACAAGGAACATTTAGAAAGTTAGAAATTGACTGATAAATCAGGTCTTTAAAGAAACGTTTTATCTACATCAATTCTAGCTTTATTTTATAGGAGATAATTTTTGAATTTATTCACCTATTTATAATACATTGTATTGGTAATATCAATTGTAAAACAACTTAATAATTTTTGGTGTATTTAACTTCTAATTTTGTTCATCAGGCGTATATAGTATACCTTGCAGTTGCGGTTTAATATACATAGGAGAAACAGGGCGGTCAGTACAGACTAGACTAAACGAGCATAAGCGATGCTTAAGAACAAGCCAGTACAATCGCTCAGCGGTGGCCGAACATCAACATGAAACAGGCCATACCATCAACTTTGACAAGACGAAACTAATTGCCAGAATTCCATTTTTCTACAATAGAAAAATTAGAGAATCCATAGAAATAAATAAAAATTCTAATAATCTAAACAAAGACGATGGCTACTACCTTTCCCCTATTTGGAAAACAAGCCTATGTTCACAACAGCGGAACCGTGACGCTCACTGATCCACTACGACACTCCTCTCTATTCATGATCACTCATGCATCAAGTTCTCGCCCTATATAAACCACCACTTTCGTTCTTTTCACCAGTTACTTCGCCACAAGACACCTTTTGGCTTTGAATGGGCTAGTGAGTCTGCTAGTTCAGGAGTAACTCTTCTCTTTACACTGTAACTTGTCCATTTAATATTTTCATTCTTCTTTTTATATAATTTAAAAAAAATAATTATTTTATTGTCCTGATGAAGCCCCTTACAAAAGTGGGCGAAACGTCGACCTTAATTTACAAAATGACACGGTCCCAACCCGGAACCATAAATAATTATAATGACTCCGGCCGTGGAAGCCTCCGACAATATCAGTTCATTAGAAGTTTAAAGGAACGAAAAGAAATATGGATTTAAAGTTTAGCACGCTTGTATGAGTTAAAGCGATTTATTTAACGAAAACATTTTTGTAAATGTGTCATTCCCGGCAACTCTACTGAAAGTGTGTCATTCTAACGTTATTATTCACATTTGTTTTGAATACTTTATTAAATGCTGAATTGAGTTTAAGTACCTGAACTAGTTTTACTCTATCGGAGCGAAGAAACGTAACAGTTAGTTAGTGCACCGTCTGGCTTTAATTGATACGGGGTAAGTTCTTAAAAGTAAATAACTTTTAGCGGTATAAAAATTCCAACGCCTTTACTAAATACTTTTACCCCTATCTTGCAAAGTCGTTAAACTGTTTGTCTATATAAAACCCTTGAGCGCCAACCCACCTAAAAAGAATCAACCCTAATTAAAGCCTCCTCAGGAGATGGGTGTTCCCAGAGACGAATAGTGGTTTTTACTGCTGTTTCAGGTTGATGGAATTATACTTTTTATCTCCTAATTTTAAAATAAGCACAGAAAAAACTCAACTTTGTATATATCTAATCAATACTACAACACATGAATTTCAAGACAGTAAATAGCAATTACAAACAAACAACAATTATAATCTACTCTAAATTGGTCAAAACTGCGTCTAACTATGGAAAGAGGAATATTAACAACACAACTTCGTCGAAATTGAATTAATGCTATTTTCACTAGCTAACTGCTGTGATGTTTCTGGGAAATGCTTATAATCACATTTTATTTTAATGGTTTCCGTATTAGTAAATCCAACTAATACGACTAGGCAATTTCCTTTAAGAAATATAATTTTTAGGTTATTATTTTGTAACATATCAAGCTCCCTTAGTTATACATAGTTGCGGTAATCACCCTGTAGAATTAGAAATGTAGCGTAGTAGGTGAAGAGTTTGCAGGAACCGTTTCTAACGGGCAGTTTTGTTATAGTTTAACATTTTACGCTATACGCAATTTATAAATACATTGCTACAAATTACTAGTTCTATATTTGATATTTATTAACTCGTGTGTAGTAATTTAAAGATAGATAAATTGAAAATTATAAACCGCGTGTAATTGATTATAATTGCATCGTCCTTGTCTTGTGGTAAATATAAATTTTGTTGCTTATGTGAATATACGAGTCTAGATAAGATACGATAAGCGGTTGTAATAGAACGAGTTGAATAAACAGACGGACAGTCGTGTTTTGTTCTTTATTCCGATATACTTTATTATATTTATAGAGTCGAGTTTTGTTCTCTGTTCCGATATATTAAGTACTGTGGAATCGACTTTGGCTACCTTTTAAAGCGGTAAAGCTTGTTAAACTCGAGGCACGTGTGTTTTACGGAACATTTGACGGACGGTTTTTATTGCTTACGCGTGCCTACTAATTGTTTTTTTAGTTGTTTTCTTGTGAAATAAAAATTGTATATTAACTGTACAAAAGTGTTTTACGGAACATTTTGACGGACGTACTTAAGTGATACACGTGCTTTATCCATTATGGTTCTTGTTAGTTGTTTTGTGTTTTAATATTGAAACGTTGCAAATTAAACTAGTTTCGTGGCCTCCTTTTCTTATCAGAGTAGTGCGTACTTTGGTTTATTCAAACACAGTTGTAAAACTTGAGTGTTTCTAAAAATGGTGATACAGTTGTAGAAGGTTTAGTAGAGAAAAAAAAAGAGGTTGCTTCTTATGAACAGGTATCTCATTCACTTGTAAAGATAGTTGGTACTGTAGTTCCTGAATTTTCTAACCCCAACGAATAGATCTTTGTTTGCGCGAATTTAGTTATGCAAAAGTATTAGCTTTTCCTTTGTTACCATAGGTAGCAAATAAAACGCTTCACGTTACTGTTAGTTTAATGCATTACGTCGTGCCTTGAAAGCCCGTGACTCTAAATTTTTATTACTATTTTTCTTTACAATTTGTGTTACAAAATCTTTCAAAATTATTGTCTCAGGAAATAGAATTAACAATAAATTTATCGATGCTACATAGTTCCATCAGCCTGATAATGTCTGCTGCTAACACTAGTGAAATGCGTAGGTGTGATTAGTGTAAAGTGTAAGAAATTCCATCAACACCCCCACAGTCAAGGGTGAAGTGCTTCGTTAGTGCAGGACATCGTGAATCCTACACTTCAATTGCAAGGAAGCGTTACTGAAGGACTTTTTGTAAGTTGAACTATTTCTTACTTGTTATTACGTTAAATATCTATCCGTTGTTTTGCCATGTCTTCGTCGTTCTGATACCTTTTACAATAGACTTGCCTGCTATTAAAAAAAAAAGAAAGAAAAAAAAACAATCAATACTACTGAATTACTCATATCAATTGTGTCTTATCTATTTATCTTTTGTTAACTTTTTATCTGATTTATGTTTACTTGGTGTGTGTGGAAACGTTTCTGCTACTCCCCAATATTACCTCACTTTGTACTAAACATTTTTCTGTATTGCTTTTACTGTTGTTATATTATATGGTATATCTAAACAGTTTTATTTACATTCTACAAAGTACTGAATAACTTAGACGTTTCGTTGATGCTATGCTTTTTCTTACCGCCGCATACATTATATGTCAGTCTGCTTTCTACAACCCCCCCTCCCCTACTCTCCAATTGAGCCCGGTCATTTCTTTGACTTTCTTTGAGTTACGCACGGCCACGAATACCGTAACACGTTGAGGCCGCAGGTACTCGGCTTGGCACAAGGAAGTCGACGGGTAGAAGCCCGAGCGGTCGAACACGGTAACGCTTGCAGATCCGAGTAGGATTTTAGCTATTAAACCTACACCAGTGTGTTTCAATTGGTAAAATCTATGTACTAGACTACATAGAACAATTAATAAACTTTTTAATCGTAGTGGCGGTTGATGCCGGTGGTGTAATTAAGGTCATATCTTGTACATACCGTTTGTATTATTACGATATTGAATTTTCATTAAAAACCATGATTACTGTCAAGTTCGTGCCTCATTTGATTTGGTTTCGTTCCTGCATAATTCTAGGATTCACGGACCTGAGGTACGAGAAATCTCATTGTTTAGTTTATTAGATACGACGCCCAACAATTATGAATAACTAATCGCGTTATAACGCAAATTTTGATTTAAGGAGAAACTATTTTGTATCATATATATGGTTTATACTCAAAGCTTGTCAAATTCATTACCAGTTTTTAAAGTTAAAGATAATATCATCATGGTAATTTCATTAGAAATTATTTTTAATGTGGTTATAAAATATTTTTTCAGTTTATGTTCTGTTATTTTTGTGCATCTGTTGTGTATATAAATGGTTTTATAAATATATGTACCCTATTTCATAGATATTCTGTGGCATGTGAAGGGTTGTAAGCAACCTGCGTCTACCAAAATCCCAACTCTTGAACATTTGCCGAATTAAATTTTCCAATAAATCCTTTCGCACAATCAATATTAGCTGAAAATATTGCAAAACCAACACCTGTAGTTGTTTATAATAATCATCAGGTTTACGCGTGCAATTATTCTTTTCTTCATTAGGTTTTCCGTTTTGGAACTAGTTGGACGCGTACCTCCACTGATTTCTATTCTGAGTTCGCCTATACAGTTTCCTGAAATTTTCATAACCTAGGTACAGCTCGTTTACCTTTCTATTGTTTTATAAATATATACTATATTTCACGGATATTCAGTGGTATATATATAAAGGGGGTTAAGCAAATTGTGGCTATCAAGATCACCTAACACTTACACATTTGCGGCATTAATAGTCTTCCAGTAAATCCTTTCGGGCAATTAACATTAGTTGAGAATATTGCAAAACCAACACCTGTAGCTGCTTATAATAATCATCAGGTTTAAGTACATTTTTTTTTTTTGTCATTAGGTTTTCGTCTCGGATCTAGTTAGACGTGTACCTCCATTGATTTCTATTCTGGGCTAGTCTACACATTTCCCTGAAATTTTACAGTCTACATCTTTGTGTGTAAAAGTCTAACCTAGGTCTACCTCTCCTTTATCCTATCTTTGCTTCTAATATATTCCGCAATACTCCCTCATGCTTCAATATGTGACCTATTATGCTATCTCTCCTATTTTATACAGATTTACTTTCTTGCAAGATACTAATACCGCTATATTATCAGTAAATCTAAGCAGATCAATTTTTTGTCTCTTCATAATAATTTCAAATGTCTTGCTGCATGTGAAAGTACTCATAGACTCTTCGAAGCACAAGTTAAAAATTAACGGGCATAGGACACATCCCTGTCTTACCCCTTTCCTAATATTTACTTCTTTACGTTCCTGCTCTAATTCTATTACCGCTGTTTGCGTTTTGTATAAGGTGTGTACTATCCGTCAACCCCTAAAACTAATTCCAATCTTTTTAAGTATTTCGAACATTTTTCCATTTTACATTGTCGAATCCTTTTTCCAGATCTACAAACCCTATATCGCTTTCTTTTTTTCGATTGTTTTTTCTATTATTACCCTCGTAGCTAAAATAGCCTCCCGTGTTTTCCTGTTTCGCCTAAACCCAAATTGATCTACGCCTGGTATTTCTTCAGCCCGTTATACCATCTCTTTGTACAATTCTAGTTATTATTTTCGACTCATGTGCTGTCAAAGTTATTTTTCGAAAGTGTTCATATCTATCCGTGCCACTTTTTTTAGGTATAGTGACTATAATGCTACGTTTGAAATCTTTGAGTATCTCGCCTGTCTCATACATATTGCTTACAAATTGGAAGAGACGTTCTGTTACTGTTTGTCCAGCGGTTTTTAAAGTTTTTGCTTGCATCTTATCTATACCAGGTGCTTTGCCATATTCGAGGTCCTTTAATGCTAGTTCAAACTTATATAGAATATCCAACGTCATCGTTTCCAACGACTGATTCCTGTTCTATGGCTGTTACTTCCTCTACTGCATATACATTCTCTATATATTCTTGCCATTTAACAACGTTCTCTGCATTTTCTATAATGATGTCTTCTTTTGCGCCGTACGATTTTATGTCCCTAAAATTCATTCTAATTAGTTTATATGCTTTGTCTTTTTATGCCTATTTCCATCTTAGTTTTCACCTCTTTGCACTTTTCATCAATCCATTGTTCTTTAGTTTTCCTGCACTTGCAAATGATTTCCCATTTTATGGTTTTGTATCTGTGTTTTGCCGCTTCGTCTGGCATGTGTTTGTATTTTCGTTCTTCTTCTATTAAATTCAGAATATACTTTGTTATCCATGGCCTCTTATTTGATTTATGTGTGTACTCTACAAGATCTCTGGCAGCCATGTCTAAGCTGGATTTAATGTTATTTCTTTCTGATAATACTTCCGTAGTTTCAAAACTTTCCCGGTATCTTTCAGCAATTGATTTTGACCTTTTTTCAAATCTTTCGTGAATATCTTCATCTTTTAGTTTTTCAAAGTCAAAATTTTTTTTCCACATTTTTAAATTTAAGAGCGGCCTTCATAATTACGATGTTGTGGTGAGTGTCTATATCTGTTTCTGCAGTCTTTTACTTAATTTATAAACCGTTGTCTAACAAGAATGTAATCTATTTGATATCTTCCTATATCGTCTGGTATTTTCCACGTGTATCGTCGTCTAGCATGATGTTGAAATAAGGTGTTTGTGATGGTTAAACTGTTTTTGTCGCAAAATTCTATCAGTCTATTTCCCCTGTCGTTTCTCGTGCTTAAACCAAATAAACCTACTATCGCTCCTTTCCTACCCTTGCCTACCGCTGCATTAAAATCCCCCGTAATGATTAACTTTTTATGTTGTTTTACGTACTTTAGTATTTAGTCTTTAATATTTTTGTAGAGCGCCTCTAACTCTTCCTCTCTGTGGCTAGCGATGGGTATGTATACTTGTATTATAACTGTATCTACTGGTTTAGATTCTAATGCAACCACGAATACTCTTTTGTTTTTTTGCAAGTAGTTTTCTACACAGTGTTCTATCTTTTTTTGCAATAACTATCCTCACACCCGAATTTCTTTCCTCTGGTTCTGTATGAATTACCCTAAAGCCTCCGCTTCAAAAATCTCCCACCTCTGACCACCGATTTTCGCTAATCCCTACTATGTCTAATGCTAACCTACACATTTCAATTTTCAAGTTTACCTCTTGCTTCATACTTCTGACATTCCACGTTCCGACTCGCAAAATGTTCCCAATTCTTCTTCTAAACTTTCCGATCACATCCTCCGAAGTAGTCCCATTCCGGCGTAGTTGATATGAGTGTGACTACTACGCTCAAGTTCCAGGATTCAAATTCCGACACGGTCCGCTAGAAAAAATGTTTGACCAGCATTTTTCACAAAAATATGCCCTAGTGCGGATGAGAGGTAAAATGGAGGTCCCGTCTGTGTGTTGTCACGCAAGTTGAAGATCCCTACCTTGCTTGGAACAGCAAGGGTTTGGCAAAATTCAAAATTTTTCAGGTAAAGAAAAACTCGCTTCCTGGCCAATGGAGTACCTCCGGGTGGAGCATTGGAAAATTACACATAGGGGATTATTTTAACTCCGAAATTCTTTACCACAGAGGATGTCATAATCTTAAATAATAATTTAAGTACCCTGTGTACTTGGGAGGTAATGTGGTAGTTTTCCGCTGCCTTTCACATCGCAGTAGTGTGTCTTAAGGCGCGTTGTACTAACTTGAGTTAACCAACGAGTTAGGTAACTAATGATTAACTTTAATCTTAGGTTAAACACGGTAAGCACTGTATGAACTAAAAATAAATTTGAGCTAGCTAATCTAGTGTTTTAGAATGTTGGTAAAAATGAACTGTCAAATCTGCGACAGTATTTTGACAACTCCTAAGTGCATCGAATAGGTTAATAGTTATTACTTGATAATAGAACAATAGTTTTGATGTCGAATAAAATAAAACGTGCAGAGAATATCTCTGATATACACTACTTCTGGGGACTGTCAGCCAGTATGCCCATGCAATAGAAAGTAGAAAATCGGATGCAACAAAATTAAATGTGCAGCTTGGGATAAAGTGTGCGATTTGTATAATTTAAACATAGGTGAAGTATATAGAGACGTAAATACTCTTCGGAACAGGTACAAAAATTAAAAAAAAGTACGTGTATGAGGTTCACGAAATACATAAAGTACGTTTATGACACTGGAGGTGGGTACCTATCAATGTATCAGGTTATCATAAAGTAAGGTGATATATTTTAAATTATGATAACTTTTTAACAAATTAAGTTAAAAACAAGAAATAAATGAAATCTAATTGCTTATGAAATGGGATTTAGTATGCCCAAAACAGGTTACGGCAATTGCTCAATATGACCTCCATTTTGTTGTTGTAAGATCACCATCCTTACCTCCAAATTGTACACAGCATTTCGTAACATTTCTGGTTGAATTGTACCAATTTGCTCCGTAATACTGTCTTTTAATTCTTGTAGCGTAGTTCGTCGTCTTCTAAACACTAAACTTTTTAAATAACCCCACAGCCAGTAATTCGCTGGGTTTAGATCAGGTGATCTTGGTGGCCATGAATTTACGAAATGTCTGCTTAACACGCGATCTTGAAAACGTTTGTTAACAATTCTTTGACTGGTCGAAAATGTGCGGGTGCTCCATCCTGCATAAAATGATGTTTTCAATTCCGTAGTGTTCGTTTTGCAGCTGTGGAATAACATAATTTTGTAACATTTGCAAGTATCGTTCACCATTTACAGTTACAGATACGGCTTGTCCATTCTGCATTTCCTCGTAGAAATACGGACCAATAATAAAATCAGCTGTAAAACCGCACCAAACGGTGACTTTCTTGTCATGAAGACCTTTTGAACGATTTGTTGCGGATTTTCTGCAGACCAGATTCTACAGTTTTGAGTATTGACTCCACCATCCAGAGTAAAATGTGCCTCATCTGTCCATAAAATACGGGATAACCATTCGGGTTCAATTTCCATCTGAGCCATTACTCGCAAAGAAAAATTGTACCTAGTAGCCAAATCTGCGTCCTTTAATTCAAACAGCATTTTCAGTTTATATGGATACATGTTTAGAATTTTGCGTAAAATTTTCCAAACCGTGGTATACGGCATTTGCAATCGCTTGGATATCGCATTTGCACTGCTGATTGCGAGTGAATTGCTTCTGGCTATGTCTTGATTTTCATGAAGAACCTCTGCAACTTGGACATCACTAATTATTGGTCTTCCTGATCTTGGTAAGTCAGTTACACACCCTGTTCTTTCAAATTTTTGTATCAAATTGCGGTACGCTTTCATTTGACAGGGTCCCGCTCTCAAACCCATTCTCGTGCGAAATCTTCGTAATCCAGCGGTGTAATTTCTGCCGGATTCATAATAGCACTGAACTAAACCAATTCTTGTTTGTAAATCCATGTTATTACAGTTGAGTCGTTTGAACTCAACGTTTTAATTTCAAAATAAAACTTCAAATTGAATAATTTCGTTTTGACACTAGTGTCAGCAATTGTTATGACAACGCTTTTGTTTCTCATAGATACGGTAAAATCCCATTCATTAAGCAACTAGATTTCGTTTATTTTATGTTACTAACTTAATTTATTAAAAAGTTGTAATGATTTAAAATATATCCCTTACTTTATGATAACCTTATAGATCATGAAAAAGAAATTGATAAAAAGATTTACGATATTTTGGGTACGCAAATGACTGGCGAAACATCTTAATTTGATGATGATGCGAAGATGCTGTCGCCCACCATTCATACGACAGAGTCTACTATGCGAATCGGTTAGTATTTATACTATTCTTTTGTTATAAATTTTGAAGTAGGTGATCTTCTTGCTCAATGTAAATTAATGCAGTCATTCTTAAATAACCGACCATTAACATATATCTTTCTATCAGAATCTTTAACCAACGACGACGAAGAGTTACACATTGACCATACTGTTTGCTCCACTACAAGTGAATGTATTAGTCAGGATGCTAATATAGAATTTAGTTGGAAATCGTACACTCTATCCAAATTATGTACACCAAGTTCGAAACCATTAAGGCAAATTAAACCAACGTACGATATAAGCATATCATTAATAAACCGATTACATTAAGATTCATGTCAATTCTTTATAGGTGAATCTGGAAGGCAGCCATTACGGGATAAATTAACAAATGGACTGCTACCAAAACGGAGCTTGCAGATTTGTAAAAAAATGTTATTTAGAGGAACACGAATTAAAGTTGCAAATGCTAAAAGACAAACACGAAGCTTATTTAGCCAACCAAAAACTCGAGTTGCAAGCAACACTGGCCATGAAGCGAGCAAAACACGCACTGGAATTACAAATTTTGAAAGAGTAGCTGTAAAAGTACCCCATGGGCATTTAAGTTGTATTTACTTTTTCATACTGTATGACAATTAATATAAAATTGTAAGGTTCAGATTGTCCATTACATACACTGGCATTAACAACTAATTTTACTTCCACTTATTATCCTAAACTGAATAAATAATACACAAACTATAAATAAAAACACTCATTACAATAACTAATAACATAAATGACAACTATTCATTAAAGTAGATTCACAATATCATCGCAAAATGTCTTGTAATTAATGCATACAGAGTTACATTGTTTTCATGATTGCGGAGCATTGGATTAGGTGAATATACATTGACATTCATTGTTACCTTGACAATTTCCTCCTCTTTCCGTGTAAGTCTAGGTTTTGCCTCATTCAGTATAATTGTGATATTATGCTACATTGCAGATGCGACAACGATTGCTTCAACTTTGCACACATATAACTTGATCCCATATGCCAAGCAAAGAAATCTTCTTTTTAAAGCTCCAAAGCACCTTTTTATGGGATTCCGGGTACTTATTTGGGCCTCGTTAAAGAGATTTTCTGCTGTTGTTGAAGAATCTGCCAGTGGAGTTATCAGATAATTTTTATTTGCATATCCACTGTCTACGACGAATAAGCTGCAGGCACCAAATGCTGCATTTTCCAATCCCATTCTTAAAGATGAATTGTTAAAGATCGTTGAATCGTGCGAAGATATATTCCAGCGGCAAACAATATTACTAATGATTAAATCACTGTCGCATACAGCCTGGGTGTTATACGAAAAAACCGTTTCCTATTTCGAAAACGTTCAGCATCTTCTCCTACGGATGACTGAATTCGTACATGAGTATAATCTAGTGCTCCAACACATCGTGGGAACTTGGCGATATTGTAGAAACCTTGTCAAACTTTTGTAATTTCCTCCTCAGTTGAAGGCATTTCTATAAATCCAGGCCTAATTTGGGCCAGCACATTTACAACAGTAGCTATCGCTCTTGAAGCAGTAGCCTTATCCACTCCACTAAGTTCTTCCACAATAAAGTCAATAAAATACCAGTGATCAAAAACCTCAAACCTAAAAGGACAATATCTGCTGGAGACAATGCATGATCTCTACAAAAGTCAATTATTGTAATAAACATGTACACTCTAATCATAATAAACCTGTTTGTTGGTGGCGCAATTTGTTCTGAAATTTTATCAATTATGTATATAACAACGACTTTTGATAAACGAAATCGTTGCTTGAAATCGAAATCGTTCCATCTTGCACAATGATCTATTCTCTCAGGTATATTGCGAGGAGCCCTTAACACATTGTCTACTAATTGTTTAAAATCTTCATCGTCTGTTAATTCCTCTACACCCTTAGCACCCTTTAAAACCATATTTATACTTAATATAAACGTCAACTGCAATCCCAGATTAATTTTTATACAACGCAATTGACGTACTTAACCCAAGGTTTACATAACTCGGGTTTAACTCTAGTTGGTACTACGCATCCTTAGAGTGTCATACCGACCTCCAAGGTCTTTGCCACTCTAAGTACCTACTTTAGTCTAGTTCCTCACTAAAGATCCCACTAATTTGATTAAACCTCTAGTTCGGATCTTTAGCTTATTTGAACTCGCAAGCCATTCCACCCGTTCTAGTAATCTAGAACTTCTTCTAGGTGCAGGTCCATTCAGAACGGAAATTAAATTCGAACGGTTTCAAGAATTGATCCCCAGGTACGCTATTGGAAAAAATATAATATTATGTGTAACTGATTAATTATATTTAAGAAAATGGGTTACTTAATTACGGCCTCGAGACGTTCATGTTACGACTAGTCATATTTTTTATCAGCCTTACATACATAGACAGGACATACATTAATTTGACATTTTTCGTAATGTACAGCAGCGAATCATACACTAGTTTAACCGGTGTTGACTATAATACTTTTAAGCGTTTGGTACCCGTTAAGGCTAAAGTTAACACTATCTGATTTAATATATTTTTTCTGTGACGGGAAAAAATTTGACATTTAATGTTTCTTGACAGGTAACAAAATGTCATTTTTTATGAATTTACTTTTTTCCCCGGGAAAGAAATGAGTACCTTTTTCCCAGATATGTGCAAATAAGTAACCACTCGCAGACTTAAATTGACAGATATTTGATTACTTCAAAGATTTCCAAGTCTAACTGATTCTATAGTACAACAGCCTATTTGTTTGAAACTTCAAATTTGACATCGATTGACTTTAATATATTGTAATATTTTTTTCAATATTAAATCATCGTTTTGCCTGTCACAGAAAAAAATAGTGTATTATACACGGGTAAAAATGTAAGATCTAACTCTCGGTATTTTGTCTCCCTCCGCTTCACGTCGGGAGACAAACACACCTCGAGCTAAAACCTAGTACTTTTTTCCCTTGTATAATAAAACATTTTATTACCTGTCAAGAAACCTTAAATGTCAAATATTTTTCCCGTCACAGGAAAAATAACTATTATGTGAACGCATTTTGGTTGCCATAAATTTTACTGGTTTTAAAGTTTAACCACTACGTTGAAGTGTTGTCTTCGTGAATTTGTATGTAAATTAGCCTAAGTTATATTTCTTTCGTTGGTTGATTGTTTGCGTATTTAGTTATTATAATTTACAGTAACATGACCCACTTGTCATAATTAAAATTAATTAGGACTTACAATAAGTTGCAAAGTAACAGTAAAATTAAGAATTTGCAAAGATTTGCCGAAAATTATCGAAAAGACTGTAATATACATACGTGCGTAGAAATCGGTGTAGTTTTTTCTTTGACCTTACTAGATATAATATATAGTAGTCGTTCTTACAGAGCCGGTTCTATCAAATCTTAAATTTTAATCATTTAGTGGATAACCTTGCTAAGTTCTTACACATAACAAAATCGCTGCAATAATATTATACCATAAATATTGTGGTGTTACTTATTATAGGAGTTTCATTAAAGAAATAAGAAACGATAACAAGAAAATACAGTAGAATATCATAAATAAAATTAATCCTCAATAACAGTGAATCATGAAAATACGTCCGTTGTCCGAATCTTTGCAAGAAAAAGCGAAAAATGAACTGAACGAAATACCACATCAAATAGAAGAAAATTTGGCAATGTTTAGAAACTGGCTTTCAAAACAGGAACATATTAAATACAAAGATGGTAAGTAAGTCAATGCACTTTTATAGTTAATATAAATAATGATAACATGTGTAGCATTAACAACAGCAAAAGTTATACACTTTAGCTTTTTTATTTGTATGTAGATGTGGCATACATCTTTGTTATTTTAAATTGTCAAACAAATATTGGGAGGTATGTATTTGCACCAAATTAAAACTCGACATAATCATAAACACAGTTTTCAAAAATAAACTTTTAAGCTTTTTCGTATTCGGGTTCGACTGAGTCTGAACTGCATGTTCTATTTGTAACGGATTTAGTTTAATGCACTTTTTCCTGCACCGTTTGCTGATCCGTTCACTACAATGAGTTTTCGAAAAACTGCTTACGACATTCTTTTTCGGAGTTCAAGTGAAATCTTTTTCTTTCCGTCTATAGTTTGAGGTTTACTAATTAACGGTTAACCGTTAGAACCTTAGTTAAAATGCGTTAGTAGGTAGGGTCCTAATTCAAAACGTGTTCAGACGTATTTTCCATATATAAAATACACGTGCACCGTTTTGAATTAGAATCGGCCTTATATAATTTCAATGTAAATTGACAGATATTTGATTACTTCAAAGATTTCCAAGTCTAACTGATTCTATAGTACAACAGCCTATTTGTTTGAAACTTCAAATTTGACATCGATTGACTTTAATATATTGTAATATTTTTTCAATATTAAATCATCGTTTTGCCTGTCACAGAAAAATAGTGTATTATACACGGGTAAAAATGTAAGATCTAACTCTCGAGTATTTTGTCTCCCTCCGCTTCACGTCGGAGACAAACACACCTCGAGCTAAAACCTAGTACTTTTTCCCTTGTATAATAAATAACTATTATTATACAAGGGAAAAAGTACTAGATTTTAGCTCGAGGTGTGTTTGTCTCCCGACCCGAAGTGGAGGGAGACAAAACACCGTGTATAATACACTATTTTTTCTGTGACAGGCAAAACGATGATTTAATATTGAAAAAATCTAAGCCGCATGTACGGCTCACAACCAAACTTAGACATTAAGTTCAACAAATATTACTTACCTTTGTGTTAAATATTTGAAATTTAATTGTACGCGAAAATAATAAATAGTAATGTGTAAAAATTCGTATTTAAAGTCGAATATCTTGATTAATAATTGAAATATCGAAAAGTGAATAGCGTATTCGTATTCAGCGTAAAAAACTGGATAAGAATCATATATTATATGTCTTGCAACATCACGGGAACCGTGCAACGGACAGACAGACAGACCGACCGACAGACTAGACCATCTCATTAACCAAACCAAGTTTGGTTGAAAATATTACAATGTATTAAAGTCAAAAAATCAATCGATGTCAAATTTGAAGTTTCAAACAAGTAATCAAATATCTGTCAATTTAATTCTGCGAGTGGTTTCAAAAATTGCTTACTTAAGTTATTTATATCGGCTGTTTTGAACGCGACGAAGTTATGATACGATGTGATGTTACACCCGAATGTAGCAAGTGTGGACCCGGCAATAAATTAATTATCTTCGTGTTCTTACTTATTTGCACATACCTTGGAAAAAAGCACTCCTTTTTTTCACGGGCAAAAAAGTAAATTCATAAAAAATAACATTTTTTCTGCGACGGGAAAAAAATGTGACATTTAATATTTCTTGACAGGTAACAAAATGTCACTTTATATAAAATTACTTTTTCCCGGAAAAAATGAGTACTTTTTCCTGGTAAGTGCAAATAAGTAAGAACACGAAGATATTTAATTTTAGAATATTTTATTATGTATAAGTTACGTTTCCTTAATGTTAAAAGTACAGTTATTAAATGTACATTGCCTGAAAGACATGTTTTTGAACAATTAGGAATGTCTGCTACAGTGGAATTTTCTTGATTTGAAATAATATTTTGTGCCACTGACACAACTGCCGTTGATGTACTTGTTCGCAAATTGGATTCTGTTTCAGCTGATGCACTGCCACACAAACTAAACAGTTTCTTAGCTATTTCTGTCTTGTGCACTATCGATTCATCAACATACCCTTCAGCGACCATTGATGACTTCCAACCACCATGTTTCTTTAGTGTCATCAAGTCTCCCCCAGATTCAACTAAAAGTGTAGCAGACGATCTTCGAAATGCATGACCTGTATATGACTTAGCATTTTTAAGTCGAAGAAAATTGGCTACTATTTCAGGTACCTTATAAAACTGATTTCTACCCACAACTTGATTGACGCATTTCCCATTGCGATATGCATAAAACAGGCGGCGATCCTTTGCTGCTGCTGGACGAAGTGCCATGTACATTCTGTAAAATTTAATATATTCTTCAGTAACTATAAATCTCCTATTTACATCATTCTTTGTTTGCTTAAGTTTCACAATTAATGACGTTCCCACGTCTTCAATATCATCTAATGTTACCTGGCTAATTTCACATATTCGACAGGCTCCTGCAATCCCAAATACAACAACAACCTTGACCAATAAATAAACTTCATCAGGAGCATTATTTAAAAATCACTAATATGTGTACTCGTAAATATTGCAGATTTTTGGGCATGTAA
Organism: Platerodrilus igneus; assembly: GCA_036346225.1. NCBI lineage: Eukaryota > Metazoa > Arthropoda > Insecta > Coleoptera > Lycidae > Platerodrilus > Platerodrilus igneus. Next base: position 724,958 of record JARFIW010000394.1, on the reverse strand, counting down.
CCTTTCCCATTTTGTTTCAGAAACGTAATTAGTTTGCAATATTTTGAAATGTCTACGTTATTATTGACTTGTAACATACTTTTTATCATTGAATAATTCGACCACACTGTTGATGGCTTTTGTTGTTGCGCTAGTTCCGAAAAATAAACCAATAACACCGTCTCCGAGTAAGAACTACATGTCTTTTTCGCCTTCCATTCCATGAATCTTGAATACGCAGTTTCGTAAATTTTTCGTGATTTAGCTGGCAATAATTTTATTGATGCTACTTTCGCTGCCTCTACCAATTCCGGTGGAGTAAGAGAAACTTCTGAATCAGTACTGTCCATTTTGAATTTTGAATATTCAAAACAATCGATATAAACAACTTAAGTTCGCAATTTTGTAACCACTCGCAAAATTAAATTGACAGATATTTGATTACTTTAAAGGTTTCCTTAGCAACGCAGATCTAACTGTCCCTATAAGTACATCAGCCTACCTGTTTGAAACTTCAAATTTGACATAGATTGATTTTTTGACTTTAATATAATTGGTAATATTTTTTTAAATATTAAATCATTGTTTTGCCAGTCACAGAAAAAAATAGTGTATTATACGCGGGTAAAAATGTAAGATTTTAGCTCTCGGTGTTTTGTCTCCCTCCGCTTCGCGTCGGGAGACAAACACACACCTCGAGCTAAAATCTAGTACTTTTTTCCCTTGTATAATAAATAACTATTATGTGAACGCATTTTGGTTGCCATAAATTTTACTGGTTTTAAAGTTTAACCACTACGTTGAAGTGTTGTCTTCGTGAATTTGTATGTAAATTAGCCTAAGTTATATTTCTTTCGTTGGTTGATTGTTTGCGTATTTAGTTATTATAATTTACAGTAACATGACCCACTTGTCATAATTAAAATTAATTAGGACTTACAATAAGTTGCAAAGTAACAGTAAAATTAAGAATTTGCAAAGATTTGCCGAAAATTATCGAAAAGACTGTAATATACATACGTGCGTAGAAATCGGTGTAGTTTTTTCTTTGACCTTACTAGATATAATATATAGTAGTCGTTCTTACAGAGCCGGTTCTATCAAATCTTAAATTTTAATCATTTTAGTGGATAACCTTGCTAAGTTCTTACACATAACAAAATCGCTGCAATAATATTATACCATAAATATTGTGGTGTTACTTATTATAGGAGTTTCATTAAAGAAATAAGAAACGATAACAAGAAAATACAGTAGAATATCATAAATAAAATTAATCCTCAATAACAGTGAATCATGAAAATAAGTCCGTTGTCCGAATCTTTGCAAGAAAAAGCGAAAAATGAACTGAACGAAATACCACATCAAATAGAAGAAAATTTGGCAATGTTTAGAAACTGGCTTTCAAAACAGGAACATATTAAATACAAAGATGGTAAGTAAGTCAATGCACTTTTATAGTTAATATAAATAATGATAACATGTGTAGCATTAACAACAGCAAAAGTTATACACTTTAGCTTTTTTATTTGTATGTAGATGTGGCATACATCTTTGTTATTTTAAATTGTCAAACAAATATTGGGAGGTATGTATTTGCACCAAATTAAAACTCGACATAATCATAAACACAGTTTTCAAAAATAAACTTTTAAGCTTTTTCGTATTCGGGTTCGACTGAGTCTGAACTGCATGTTCTATTTGTAACGGATTTAGTTTAATGCACTTTTTCCTGCACCGTTTGCTGATCCGTTCACTACAATGAGTTTTCGAAAAACTGCTTACGACATTCTTTTTCGGAGTTCAAGTGAAATCTTTTTCTTTCCGTCTATAGTTTGAGGTTTACTAATTAACGGTTAACCGTTAGAACCTTAGTTAAAATGCGTTAGTAGTGGGGTAGGGCCGGTCCTAATTCAAAACGTGTTCAGACGTATTTTCCATATATAAAATACACGTGCACCGTTTTGAATTAGGATCGGCCTTATATAATTTCAATGTAAAATAGTTGTGAAAACATTTCAATGCAAAAATAGTTGTGAAAACATGAATTCTTATATACTTTCAATGTAAAATACTTGTGGGCACGTTTTGAATTAGGATCGGCTTTATATTACTTTCAATGAAACACACGTATGTTGAAAAATGTAAGTGCAGAGAAGAATGTGTGTAGATGTTTTGAATTTGGTTTTCTAGCGAGAAGTTATAAAGTATGAAAGATGAAAAATATCGCATTCAAGTCAATTGTGTTTAATTAAAGTGGATTCTGATTTATGTTTTTTATTTATGTTTAGAGGCTGCAAATATACATGGGCCGGTTTCAATTCAAAATGTGTTCACTCTTGTGATAGGTTGAAAAGTGGGTTGGCAAAGTACGCAGATGGTGGTAATCTGCTATATAAGGAGATTGCTCCTAATATTAATTTAATTAGTCGAAGTTTACTGCATATGTTTACATACAAACATGTATATAATTGATATTCAGGGATTTAAATACAAGAAATGGGACTCTCAACCCTGAAAGCAATTATAATTGATCAACGCAAAAGCTCTTTACTGGTTTTACACCATTTAACATATTATACAGATATCTTGAAAATTTTGCCAAAGACAGACAGACAAATAGACAAACAGACAGACTGACTGCAACAATTTTCTCATTCTCGCTTTTAAAGAATAATAAGTCGTAGTTATTAAATCGCGAACTCAGTTTATCTGCAAGAAATATATAAACGAGGAAATTTATGAAATACTCCAACTTCAAAAAAACAAGAAATAAATCTATTGAAATATATGCTAACGTTGCAATTGGTGGATCTGCTCACGGAGTAAACAATTTTTTCAAGCGCTTCATTTGCATTGACTATAAACTACTCAATAATTTTAACCTAACCACTATCATTATTCTTTCCTGACAAGGATAATTTTTAAAAAAAGGTTTTTATTTTTGATTTGTTCTATAGAACACAACTACAACTTGACAATAAAGATTGAGCGATTATCACACACATATCTTGAGTATATATAAAGATATTAAACAACAAGAACAGCAGAAAATTCAACCCATGTCAGACAGCTTTTTTTCTTGTAAACGATAGTCTAGTCTAATGCTTCTTCAGCATTTGCATTTCCATAGTTACGTACTGAAGGCAACTCTGCAATTTTAGATCACATGCATTTCTAATTTCAATTGCAAAAAATATAAAAGCATCTATTTGAAATGCATTTCTAACTTTAATCGCAAAAAAATGAGAGCATCTATTCGAAATATGCACTCAGATTAAAAGTCAAAAATTGTTTTACACCGTTCTGTAAACTGAGATTACGTAGTTATTAAATCGGGAGTAATGTGAAATGAAACACACAATGTATTTTTCTTTATTGTAATTTATAAAATAATAATAATATATATATATATATATATATATAATGTTATGTACTCTAGAATAAACATGCTATAATTCACTTAAGTTCCCAAATATAAAGAACAGTTCTATCTCACTCCAACTCTGAACGGTAAAAAAAATATTGCATTATCAGTTCTATGAGGGCTGTCTTCTTCATCTTTGACGCGCGGTCGTTTCTGGTTGTTCTTTTTCTTCGTGTTCACTAAAAAAAGATTCAAATGAATATTAGACCAAGTAAATGCATTAAGAAAATTAAATCTGTATATTAAGCTAACGAATACATACTCTGTATTGGTGTCATCAGGTCGTACGTTGCAATTGGTGCATCTGCTCACGGCGTCGACGATATTTTTCTCCAGTACTTAATTTAGATTGACTATAAACTACTCAATAATTTTAACGCAATCACTATCATTATTCTTTCCTGACAAGAATAATTTTAAAAAAAAAAAAGGTTTTCATTTTTGATTTGTTCTATAGAACACACAACTACAACTTGGCAATAAAGATTGAACGATTATCACACACACATATTTTGAGTATATAAGGATATTAAACAACAAGAATAGCAGAAAATTCAACTCATGTAAGCAAGAATTTAATGCTAAGGTATTGTCTAGATAGCATGTATAAATTTTTTTAATGCTGACATCTACAGAAAAATAAAAAGCGAGAAATTTAATGCTAACATTAGCAGAATAATAAATAAATCCACTTAGTCAGCATTAATGGGAGACCGGTCTGGCTTTGAAACGGTGCACGCGTATATACCATATTTTAAAATTAAAGTTGTCAATTGCAAAACAAAAAAAAATTAAATTTTACCTAGAAATCATTTGAAATATTTACTTTTTTTCAGTACAACTGAAAGAACTTGACTTTTATACATTTTTTTAATCGGTATCATAACCTTTTTTTCTATACTGTTGGTAAAATCTACGTGAAGTATTTATATTAAATAATAAACTGACCTGTTAGAAAAAATTAAAAATTTGCATCGTTTTCTGAAAAAAAATTGCATACTTTTTTCAGTACAACTGAAAGAACTTGACTTTTATACATTTTTTAAATCGATATCAGACTGTACAGAAACAGCAATTTTTAATTAGATAAGTCAAACATGATGTGTTTACTATTAAACAAAACAAAATTGTTCTTAATCCAAGTGTTGATAAAAGAATTCTTAGTTCATCAACCACTGATACTAACTATTGCCTATTTTTGTAGTATTGATTACAAAAAATTACATACGACAGCGAGTACTGTGTGAAAAATTGTTTTCGTTGCAGAAAGTAACATCAATACCCGTCAATATTACTGTATTAGTCGATTAAGGCATGAGTTAATTTTTTACTACGTTTTTTTTTATTCGCTTAGGGCAATGCAGAGAAAAAATTTAAATTGGCAACATTTTTTTATAATAAAATAAACCTTGATACAAAATCACATTCAGTTTTACTGAAAAGTAAATCGGAGGAGATTGCTAACTAAACGGTGTTATAATATTTTTATATATCTGTGTGAATAAACTCACAAAGCGCCAAATGAGCGGTTTGTCTAACTGATTTTTTCACTTAAAGCGATTGACCTTCATTTCAAACAAGTATTTATTAAGGTCATATAAAAGACCAAAAGTTTTATCATATAAATAACGTTGTGTAATTTAAATTTCATTACGTAGCATTCGTTGAATTTTAAAAAATTATTTTATACCTCCATCATGAGTTAGTTTTACTACGTGCTATAATTAATCCTTTAACTGATGAAGAAATGAGTTGCTTTAACAAAGTTTTATGGAAAATGTCATGCGTTGCTCATTGCATATTCTATAGTGCGTGTAAATTAATAAACAACATTGACGGTTTAATCTGAGACATTTTTTCAAAACTTGCTTTAATTTTTAATAAATTTTTTTTAAAAAATAGCGCTGTAATGATAGTGTATTTTCTGTACACACAGCATAAATCAAAGGTCGTATAGAAAACATTTGATTACTATACTGCAAGCAAGCAAATTTTTTCAGTTAACGCAAGTTAAAGTTCGGGCCTTTGGAGCTATGTTTTTTAAAAAAACAATCACACTTTAACAAAAAGTTTTGATAGTTTATACAGAAATTACAATGAAATTTAGAATAACTGGTTCACAATAACTTTAATAAAAAATAATTAATTGTACTGGGCGAGTAGTCTAAGTAGACAACAATGCTAAAGCTGTATTACAAAGACTGACTCGGTTGAGTAGCTCAAACAACGAAGTATGGAGTTTGAAGACTGACTGCCGGGTATTGAGCTCCCGGGCTTTTTATAATAACCTGCCCTCCACACGGCTGTGGGAACTTGCAGATCTCATGTCTGCGTTTCTCTTAATTGTACACTTTATTACAATGTAACAACTTAATTCTAAGTAATTGCGGTCTGTTGACCGCTTGTGACCTGCCACCTGCAGTATCACTGCCCTCACGGATGCAAAGTTGCATGTCCGTTCTCATGAACTGTCGATAACCTCTCTGGGTTATCCTTGTGTTACAATGTTGCCTTGAACTTATACTTTTACTTAACAATTTCTAATAATTCCTATTAGATTCAATATATCAATATATATAGATAATTGGGGAATACATAACTCCTCCCACCGTAAATGAAAAATTAAGGTTTTTCTTAATTTTTAAATACATAAAATACATAATTCAATTTCATTTAAAATTCATTATTTCTAAAGGTATACTTGTCGTTTCTTTATTTTCCTTTGTTTCCTTAAATCTAGAACTGTTTCCTTCATTCTTATATCTAAGGTACATTTTGTATAATACATACATGATTACAAAAATTATTAAAATGATTAATACGATTGTCCAAACACTTATATTATTATAATGTAACTTTGGCGTTTTGAGTTCACTTAATTGTTCTTTATAACTTTCCACTAATTTCACGGCGTGGTTGAGATCGTCTAAGTCTAGATGCTCTAGCTTCATGGGTTTCTTAATTATTTCTTCGTCTTCTTGTTGTATCTTGAATTGTAGTTCCGGTAGGTTTGCAAGTTTCTTTGTTGCTATGGGATCTTGATAAACTCTGATAACTTCATCTTTCAATTTCACATAACAATCTTCTTTGAGGGTAATTAGTTTGCTTCCGATTAATGCTTGATTATTTTCATCTTGGTTGCAGTGGATGGTTGCTATTACTTCTGTTGGGAAAATTGCTATCCATTTGTTATCTGTAACTTTTTGAATTTTCATATTAGTTATTTGCACTTGTTTGGTTTCACAGTTTTCGTAATGATTTGAGAATTTTAATAGTTGTACTTCACAAGGGCTGTCTTCTTGAATGGTTGTGGTCGTCATCGATTGACATAAATATTGGTTTGGTGTTACTTCAGTACATTTTTCGTTTGTATAACCATATCTCATTTCATTTAGGGATAGGAATTTGGTTTTGGGTATGATTACTTGGTATGTGCTAGTAACCTATGTTGGAATAGCAAATAAATGATAATAATGATAATTGTTACTTTCTACTATTGGGATTTCTATTAAAAATATTATTTCGTTATTCTTAATGTAGCTTTTTACTATAGCTATCTTTTCAAATATTAGAATGTTCGATTCTGTTACATCAAAAGGTAATTTACTGTTAATTATAAATGATCTAATTCTTATTAATTCGTTTAATAAATCGGTTGGTTCAATAATACTAGAGTGTAAGGTATTTAATTTTGCAAATGTTACTGCGTTTTCTAACGTTGCTAAAATTTGTTGCATTAAAGTAAGGGTGGATATTATTTGAGTAAATATTGTGTTAAATCTAATTAAATCTCGCATGCCTAACGAGGTAGTTTGCATGGTGGTTTCAAGGGTTTGCATTCGGTTGGCTATACTGTCCTAATTTTTTACTAACTTTCTCAATGTTTCGTTGAACTTTATAATCGTTGATTGGGTTAACGATAATTGGTTGCTGATTATGGTTTTTATGTCGTTTTGATTCTCAATTAATTGTTGTATTGTGTTGTCATAACGTTCTGCGTCTTGGTTATCTAAATTGCCTGTGATAGCTTTTATTATGTTACCTAATCCGTTGATTAGTCCTCTTTTTCGTCTCGTAGTTTGTTCGTTGGGTATTAGTCTATTAAGTTTATCTTCTATGTTTCTTAAAATGCTTTCTATTATACTGTTGTAATTCATCGTCTCTATTGCGTATTCTTTTCCGAATTTTGCTGTGTCCATTGATTGTTTTAATCGGTCATAATTTTCTGTGATTGTTTGAAATTCTTGTTTTAATTCTGTTAGGTCGAATTTTTGTGCGAATGTCCAATAGTCGATCGTGTTATGCATACTGCCTAATTTAATTGGTAGTATACCGGGGTTGTTTTTTATGTCTTCTATTATTACTTGGTTGTCCGTTCTACCTGGGTGGAGGTTGACGGTAAGGGTGATGACTATCCATCTGAAATTACAGGGTGTCTTAGGTTTTTTAAATGAATGTACTTTGTTATTTTACTTGTTGTCTACTACTGCTATATTTTTATCTGATATTTTCTTAATTTTAAATGGTCCTAAATTTCTGGGTGCTGTTTTATGTCGCTTGCTCTGAAAGTTTTTCTCGTATACGGTTTGTCCTATTGAAAATTTATTCGAGTCGGTATTTTTATTTCGGGTTGTGGTGATACGTTCCTTATCGTTGTCTAATTTATCTTTTACCTTGTCGTAAGTTATTTTTAGTCTTTGTTTGTGATCTTTCGCATATTGTTGATATACTTCTTTATTGTAGTGTATGTCATAGGGATTTCGTGAATCTGAATGTCCTAAGGTTAATTCTAAGGGTGTAAAATTTGTCGATGAGTGAATTGTATTATTATAGGCGATTAGTGCGTATGACATTAAATTGGTTATATGTTCCTTTTTATAATTTATTCTTAATAATCGAATTTGTTCTAACAAGGTTAAATGTAATCGTTCAATTAGTCCGTTTGATTCGGGGTGGTTTTCCGTTATGAAATGAATTTTTATTTTGTGGAGTTCTAAAGTGTTTTGTATTGTCTCATTTTTAAATTCGCTACCATTGTTTAAAGTTATTGATTCGGGTGTTCCGTAAAATGTGAAGTATTGTAAAAATCCTTGGGTCACGTCAATGCTATTTTTGGATGTGATTGGTATTGCTTGGCCTATTTTTGTAAATGCGTCTATAATTGTTAGATAGTTTTGCGCTTCTACTACTAGAGTATCGGCATGTAGTTTTTGAAATGGTTTGTCGGGTGTTTTGGTTAACATTAAGGGTATCTTTGGGGGTTTCCTATCGTATTTCGCTCTGTCACATAGTTCGCATTGGTTAATGAAATCTGTGGTCAAGTCCTTCATGTCTTTAAAATAATAACGTCTTACAAGTTGCTTTATAGTTTCGTTAATTCCACGATGGTTGGTTTTTCCTTCGTGTTGGAATGCGGGTTTCGTAAAAGTTGGATTGAATGTTGGTCTTGAAAAATTTTTATATTGATTATTAAGATTTGTATTGTTAAAACTTGGGTTATTACTTCGCGGTTGACTTGTTTGTGCGTTAAATGGTGTGAATTTTTGTTGAGGGATTGTTTGTCTTGTAGCTTGTATAGTTTTTATTGGTGAATAACTTTTATTCACGTTGAGGTTGTATAGTCTGTTGCGGTAATACATTACATTTTCTTCTTCTATTACTAAGCTCATAGCTTCTTCTAGATTTTGGGGTCGTTGGAATCTAATTTTATCCGATAGTCGTTCTGGTAAGGCGTTTATGTATGTGTCTAGTGCCATTTCGTCATACATTTTTGTTTTTAAATGTCTAACGTTTTGATCGGTTTCTTCGATTTTTAATTTTGTTAAAATTAAACTTCTCACGTCTTTGCATTTCATTCCGAATTGGTAGGGGGATTGATTGTGTTCCATTCTAAGGTTTATTAGGTCTCGTACCAGGCATTTTATATTACGTTGGTCCCCAAAATATGCAATTAGTAGTTGTTTAAACTCCTGCCATTCCTGTAATTCGTCCCTACTGGCGATTAAGGTTAGTGCCCTTCCGGTTAGTTTACTTATTATCAAGCGTATAAGCAATGAATTTCTTTGGTCATCTCCGGGTTTGTAGAAAGTTTTTAGGAACATTTCGGATGCTCCAATGAAATTTAAGAGATGGGCTTCCGTGCCATCAAATGTCTGGATTGTCTCCAAATAGAGTCGCAAGTCTGTGTTACTCATGTTGGTTAAGGGTTGTTTTCAATTTCGGGAAATTTCAAAAAATGTTTATTATTATTTTTTTTTGGAATTGAGGTTTATTACGCTATTTGTATTGTTACTTTTGCTTCGGATTTATTAACTTTCCGTTTGGGTTGTATTAATTTTTCTTTTGGGTTAAATAATTTCGAATTTTGTAAAAATTGGGGTTGGTTTTGCTTTTTGTGACGTTAACTTTGGTTTTGGTTGTTAATTCTTCAATTAGATTAGGTAATTTCAAATTTTGTAAGGATTGAGGTTTACTTTGCTATTTTTCAGCGTTATTTTTTTTGGTCAGGATTTGTTAATTTTCGGTTTTGATTTATTAATTTTAAGTTCAGACTGGTCTGGTTATTTTTTAAATCGTAGTTGCTGTTATTTATTTGTAATTACACAGTGCGGTGACGTATTCATGAGATTTGTATTCAATAACGTTGATTTAATTACCATAGTCTTGAGTTTCTGCTTCTTAAGGAATCTTAAATGGATTTATTCTCGCTTAGCGTTGTTTTAGTTAAATTCTGTTGGTTTGTTATTAATATTACTTGAGGTTAATTGCTTCTGTACTTTATTGTTTACGTGAACTACTAAAGGATGTAGTCTTTGTTATTTAATCACGTACGTTGAGGTAATTGCACTTACAGGTGTTAGTTTATAGGAATTAGATAATTTACTTTCCGTACTCGCTAATGCATTGCGTAAAGTGTTATGTCTGTTTATTCTTAGATCTCTCGGTACTGCTTGACTTGTAATTGAATCTCCCGTAGTTAGTTTTCAGGTGTAATTATGAGCGTTTTATTTCTTTGTATAATAACGTTTAGCGTTATTCTGTATTTGTACTGGGATAGTTGCAATTTTATTTATAGATGGTGAATGCTTGGGTGTAATTTCTTATTAAATACTGGTTGCAATTTTATGCTTTTATTGTACCGTGATGGATTTAATTACTTATAATGCTGCTTTTATAGATTAACTACTTGTGGGTATTAAATGCAAAAACTGCGTCGCTTTTATTATCCCGTGATGGATGCAAATTGAAATTATACTTTAGTACTGAAAGTTGAAAGTTTCTGAAAGCTATTTCTTTAAGGTAATAATGATATTGCGTTTGCAGACTTCGCTTATCTTAGGTGAGGTTTTGGGTTACGATATTTTTAAATTACCGTAGTTTCAATTATTGCAGAGTGTTTTTTGCTGTGATTTATTCAGTATTATAGAAGTCAATGTTTTAATTAATCGTTTTATGATTGCTTTAAAGGATTTGAAATTAATTTTGCGTTAGTTTACCGGTTTATAAACGTGGGTTTGAATCGCGCTTCTTATTTTGGTGTTAGTGAATGTGCGCCCGTTTATTTTTGGATTATTTTGAGTTTGTTTTTAATAATTGTGGTAAGAATCTCTTTTAAATTCAATTCTTATTTGTTTTTTTTTAAGAAACTCTCTTTGTAAATAATCAAGTCTCTTTTTTGCTTTTTAAGGAAATCTCTTTTTAAAATATAATGTTATACAGTCTCGTTTTTTTTTTGGAAATAATTCACTTTGTAATTATTTTCAAAACAATATTCATAAAAATACAATTCATAAACAGTAATAATAAATGGTAATCAATACTTATAATACTAGCATATATCAATTATAGTTTTTGGTTAAAAAAAAGGTATGGAAGTGAACTTACATTAATTTCATCTGTTTCTTTGGTGGGTTTGATCGATTCTGTATCTTGTCCACCTTGGTTTGTTTGTTGGCCTTAGACGATTCTTGTTCTTTGTCCAACTTGGTTTGGGTTCTGCCAAAATTTCGAATTAAAATTCTTGGTCACCAATCTTCCGATTTTTGGATTTTCAGTGCCCTTTTGACATCCGTTACGACTGCGCCAGTTAAAGTTCGGGCCTTTGGAGCTATGTTTTAAAAAAAAACAATCACACTTTAACAAAAAGTTTTAATAGTTTATACAGAAATTACAATGTAATTTAGAATAACTGGTTCACAATAACTTTAATAAAAAATAATTAATTGTACTGGGCGAGTAGTCTAAGTAGACAACAATGCTAAAGCTGTATTACAAAGACTGACTCGGTTGAGTAGCTCAAACAACGAAGTATGAAGTTTGAAGACTGACTCGATTGAGTAGCTCAAACAACGAAGTATGGAGTTTGAAGACTGACTGCCGGGTATTGAGCTCCCGGGCTTTTTATAATAACCTGCCCTCCACACGGCTGTGGGAACTTGCAGATCTCATGTCTGCGTTTCTCTTAATTGTACACTTTATTACAATGTAACAACTTAATTCTAAGTAATTGCGGTCTGTTGACCGCCTGTGACCTGCCACCTGCAGTATCACTGCCCTCACGGATGCAAAGTTGCATGTCCGTTCTCATGAACTGTCGATAACCTCTCTGGGTTATCCTTGTGTTACAATGTTGCCTTGAACTTATACTTTTACTTAACAATTTCTAATAATTCCTATTAGATTCAATATATCAATATATATAGGTAATTGGGGAATACATAACTCGCAACTGAATGAAAAATGATGTTGTATGCTAATTCATTTACAGTTGTTTTGCTTTTGTCAGATGATATTTTTGTATAAATAGTAAATAAAGCTGTACATATATTAAGTAGTGTATTGATTTGTATAGAATCATGAATTCTGAAACCGTGGCCAAAATTAGTAGCGCCATTTTGAAATTAACTGTGAAATGCGTGAATCTAATCAGAACAGTCGATGCAATAACGAAACACATTATAATTATCAAAGCAAATATTAGTATATTGAAGCTTGCTATTAGAAATAAGGTATACGAAGACAATCGACAAGAAAATCCTAGTAGGCTGAAATCTAATTTGGCACATCTTAAAAGTTACCTTGTACGATTGAGGCACTTGAAACGCTCTTTGGAATATCAAGGTAAAGGTATTGATGCAACACTTTCTAGAGGTTATATTCAAAAAAATCTGATTTCGCATGATGTACAATCATGTTTTGGCAGTCGAATAATTACGGGACTTATTACCAATTTAAGTTATAGAGTTCCTCTAGTGTTTTTAGACAAGGCGTTCGCTAGTTTTAAACGCAAGATTGTTGCTTGCTTAAAAAAGTCAATTTTGAAAGTTAATGTAATATTGACCGCTAACCTTATTAAGCCTACAACTGGCGAAATAGATTTGAAGACGTTTCCTACTGCAAATCGTCACATCGATATAAATACCAATCTCAAGCGGTGGTATAAGGAGAACGTATTCGACAGGATTTCGAAGCTATTAGAGGAATTTAGCGAAAAGGATTCAGGTTGGGCAATCCAAGAAGTTTTACACTTGAAGGTAAATATAAACAATCATGATCTACTTAAAGGAGAGTGTTCAACGTTTGTTCCGGTTCCAGACTTATAAACAATACCACAATGTTTCTTGATTTTATATTAAAAGTTCCTTTCAAAGCAAGTGGAGCCCACGACATTCAAACATGGAAGTGTTTATTAATTGTAATCCACCAAGAAATTTGCAGTCTGATTTTGGTAAAGAATATTATAACGAACAGTTTCAATTCTTAATGCAGACATATGGCATAAACCATTATAGTGTTTTTTCTACAAAGAAAGCATGCATTGTGGAACGTGTAATTAGAACTTTAAAGGGAAAAATGTGGCGCTTGTTTAACCTGAACGGTTCTTACAATTGGATAAAAAATGTAAGCGATATTGTGAAACAATACAACAATACAGTTCACAATACTATCGGAGTCAAACCTGTAAAAGTTGATAAATCAAATGAAAAAACTATTCTTAAATCATCATTTACCCACATCAAACTTGCAACCAAAATACCAAAATTTTCAATTAAAGACAGTGTGAGGATTAGCAAACACAGGGAAGCATTTACGAAAGGTTACACGCCAAACTGGTCAAATGAAATTTTTAAGATTAAAAAAGTAAACGTAACCAATCCGACAACATATATATTAGAAGATCAAGACGAAAAAGAAATCAAAGGTGCATTTTATGAAACTGAGTTGCAAAAGTTAAACATCCAGGAATTTACCTGGTAGAAAAAGTCCTAAGAAAGAGTGGAAATAAAGTCTTTGTAAAATGGTTAGGCTTCTCTACCGTACACAATAGCTGGATCGATAAAAAATAATGTTTGCTAGAAGTTGTTATAATAATAGTTAATAAGGCTAACATTGTAAAATTATATTAAAATAAATAATAAATTAAAGCAAGTTTTGAAAAAATGTCTCAGATTAAACCGTCAATGTTGTTTATTAATTTACACGCACTATAGAATATGCAATGAGCAACGCATGACATTTTCCATAAAACTTTGTTAAAGCAACTCATTTCTTCATCAGTTAAAGGATTAATTATAGCACGTAGTAAAACTAACTCATGATGGAGGTATAAAATAATTTTTTTAAAATTCAACGAATGGTACGTAATGAAATTTAAATTACACAACGTTATTTATATGATAAAACTTTTGGTCTTTTATATGACCTTAATAAATACTTGTTTGAAATGAAGGTCAATCGCTTTAAGTGAAAAAATCAGTTAGACAAACCGCTCATTTGGCGCTTTGTGAGATTATTCACACAGATATATAAAAATATTATAACACCGTATAGTTAGCAATCTCCTTCGATTTCCTTTTCATTAAAACTGAATGTGATTTTGTATCAAAGTTTATTTTATTATAAAAATTTTTTGCCAATTTAAACTTTTTCACTGCATTGCCCTAAGCGAATAAAAAGAAATGTAGTAAAAAATTAACTCATGCCTTAATCGACTAATACAGTAATATTGACGAGTATTGATGTTACTTTCTGCAACGAAAACAATTTTTAACACAGTACTCGCTGTCGTATGTAATTTTTGTAATCAATACTACAAAAATAGGCAATAGATAGTATCAGTGGTTGAGGTACTAAGAATTCTTTTATCATCACTTGGATTAAGAACAATTTTGTTTTGTTTAATAGTAAACACATCATGTTTGACTGATCTAATTAAACATTGCTGTTTCTGTACAGTCTGATATCGATTAAAAAAATGTATAAAAGTCAAGTTCTTTCAGTTGTACTGAAAAAAGTATGCAATTTTTTTTCAGAAAACGATGCAAATTTTTAATTTTTTTTAACAGGTCAGTTTATTATTTAATATAAATACTTCACGTAGATTTTCCAACAGTATAGAAAAAAAGGTTATGATACCGATTAAAAAAATGTATAAAAGTCAAGTTCTTTCAGTTGTACTGAAAAAAAGTAAATATTTCAAATGATTTCTAGGTAAAATTTAATTTTTTTTTGTTTTGCAATTGACAACTTTAATTTTAAAATATGGTATATACGCGTGCACCGTTTCGAAGCCAGACCGGTCTTCCATTAATGCTGACTAAGTGGATTTATTTATTATTCTGCTGATGTTAGCATTAAATTTCTCGCTTTTTATTTTTCTGTAGATGTCAGCATTAAAAAAATTTATACATGACTGGCTTTACTAAATTTTCTATAGATTTCATATTTCTACAATTGCTATCTAGACAATACCTTAGCATTAAATTCTTGCTTACATGAGTTGAATTTTCTGCTGTTCTTGTTTAATATCCTTATATACTCAAGATATGTGTGTGTGGTAATCGTTCAATCTTTATTGCCAAGTTGTAGTTGTGTGTTCTATAGAACAAATCAAAAATGAAAACCTTTTTTTAAAAATTATCCTTGGCAGGAAAGAATAATGATAGTGGTTAAAATTATTGAGTGTATATAATTATATATATAATTATTAAAATTATCGGGTTAAAATTATTGAGTAGTTTATAGTCAATCTAAATTAAGTACTGGAGAAAAAAATCGTTGACGCCGTGAGCAGATGCACCAATTGCAACGTACGACCTGATGACACCAATACAGAGTATGTATTTCGTTAGCTTAATATATAGATTTAACTTTCTTAATGCATTTACTTGGTCTAATATTTATTTGAATCTTTTTTTAGTGAACACGAAGAAAAAGAACAACCAGAAACGACCGCGCGTCAAAGATGAAGAAGACAGCCCTCATAGAACTGATAATGCAATATTTTTTTTACCGTTCAGAGTTGGAGTGAGATAGAACTGTTCTTTATATTTGGGAACTTAAGTGAATTATAGCATGTTTATTCTAGAGTACATAACATTATATATATGTATTTTATAAATTACATTAAAGAAAAATACATTGTGTATTTCATTTCACATTACTCCCGATTTAATAACTACGTAATCTCAGTTTACAGAACGGTGTAAAACAATTTTTGACTTTTAATCTGAGTGCATATTTTGAATAGATGCTCTCATTTTTTTTTGCGATTAAAGTTAGAAATGTATTTCAAATAGATGCTTTTATATTTTTTGCAATTGAAATTAGAAATGCATGTGATCTAAAATTGCAGAGTTGCCTTCAGTACGTAACTAAGGAAATGCAAATGCTGAAGAAGCATTAGACTAGACTATCGTTTACAAGAAAAAAGCTGTCTGACATGGGTTGAATTTTCTGCTGTTCTTGTTGTTTAATATCTTTATATATATTCAAGATATGTGTGTGATAATCGCTCAATCTTTATTGTCAAGTTGTAGTTGTGTTCTATAGAACAAATCAAAAATGAAAACTTTTTTAAAATTGCCCTTGTCAGTAAAGAATAATGATAGTGGTTAGGTTAAAATTATTGAGTAGTTTATAGTCAATCCAAATGAAGCGCTTGAAAAAATTGTTTACTCCGTGAGCAGATCCACCAATTACAACGTTAGCATATATTTCAATAGATTTATTTCTTGTTTTTTTGAAGTTGGAGCATTTCATAAATTTCCTCGTTTATATATTTCTTGCAGATAAACTGAGTTCGCGATTTAATAACTACGACTTGTTATTCTTTAAAAGCGAGAATGAGAAAATTGGTGCAGTGAGTCTGTCTGTTTGTCTATTTGTCTGTCTGTCTTTGGCAAAATTTTCGAGATATCTGTACAATTTATTAAATGGTGTAAAACCAGTAAACAGCTATTGCGTTGATCAATTATAATTGCGTTCAGGGTTGAGAGTCCCATTCGTGCTGTCTGAGGTTAATTGTTTTTTCTGCAGACATCAGCATTAAAGATTTCTTACTGACTACAATAATAATACAGACACAATCTTTTCTATTGTTTTTTATTATTATCAAACTATTCTTTTAATAACAAAGTATTTTGTTTTGCAATAGATAGGTTTCCATATATTTCTTATTCTTTTCTAGACCCTTCACACATACTTCTTCACCGGGTCGGATAATTTGCTTCGGCTAACATTGTAAAATTATATTAAAATAAATAATACAGACACATTCTTTCTATTGTTTTTTATTATTATCAAGCCATTCTTTTAATAACAAGGTATTTTGTTTTGCACATTGCAGATTTTTATTGCTGTGTCTACAACAATGAATGTTATATTTTAAACGGTTGTTGATTTTTAACTCCGATAGCTTAGGACAACCTAGTGCAAGCATATCAGTTACAACGTTTTGCATTAGATTGGTTTCAATCAATTTCTTCTTTTCTAGACCCTTCACAAATACTTCTTCACCGGGTAGGATAATTTGCTTCAAATAAAGCGCTATATATGATAACACCATTCCAGCCGTTGAAGATTCATCCCAAGAAAGACCATGAATATTCTTTGTCACCCAGTCGTTATGTTTTATATGATCTTGGCTCAAACAACTGGACTGCATTGGCAGTTTAAAAATTTGATGCCAAACAACACCTTTCAACAAGTCCAAAACCGCAATTTCTTTACACACAAACTCGTTTTTCTTGTATTTAAATCCCTGAATATCAATTATATACATGTTTGTATGTAAATATATGCAGTAAACTTTGACTAATTAAATTAATATTAGGAGCAATCTCCTTATATAGCAGATTACCACCATCTGCGTACTGTGCCAACCCACTTTTCAATCTATCACAAGAGTGAACATATTTTGAATTGAAACCGGCCCATGTGTATTTTCAGCCTCTAAACATAAATAAAAAACATAAATCAGAATCCACTTTAATTAAACACAATTGACTTGAATGCGATATTTTTCATCTTTCATACTTTATAACTTCTCGCTAGAAAACCAAATTCAAAACATCTACACACATTTTCTCTGCACTTACATTTTTCAACATACGTGTGTTTTGAAGTATGTACGTTCCATTGAAAGTAATATAAAGCCGATCCTAATTCAAAACGTGCCCACAAGTATTTTACATTGAAAGTATATAAGAATTCATGTTTTCACAACTATTTTACATTGAAATGTTTTCACAACTATTTTACATTGAAATTATATAAGGCCGATCCTAATTCAAAACGGTGCACGTGTATTTTACATATGGAAAATACGTCTGAACACGTTTTGAATTAGGACCGGCCCTACCCCACTACTTGCGTTGTTGAAACATGTTAAGGGTAAAATGAGGAGTTACGTTATAAACTTAGATTTGCTCTGAAGGGTCAGGGCGCCGTAGTAAGTTAAGGGTGGCTTCGGATTACTACAGTGGTGGGGGGAGGGGTGGATTCTATGGAAGAAACAATAAGAGAATTTAGAATAATTCGATATAAGTATAATAAAATGGCTGAAATACGAACTACGTTACCATAATCACTTACTCTGAAAGACCTTTCTACTGTTATAATTGATGTGCGCCAAACCGTCTCGCATCAGCAATCCCTTACGATATTATCCGTATACGAAAAGCTGTTATTCCGGATGTCTCCTTTACTTTTGGCTTCCCAAAATTTTCCGTATTATACTTTACTTTACTCTAAAAAAAAACCATAAAAATACAGTAGACGTAGAATAGGGACACTGGAACACTATAGCTCCTTAAAAGTTTCTCCGATTCCTGGAGTTTCTCCGTTGATTTAAGAAAAGTTTTTAATCCAAAATTTTCCAGGGAATCTGAATCTTTGTGAATTTTAAAAATCGAAGCAACACTTGCCGAGTTACAGCTTTTTTAAGACTTGAACCGACTCGATTTTTTGCGCATTGAAATTTTTCCTGATTCCTGGAAACTACTCCGAGAACTTAGGCACTTGATTAATCTAAAATTTTCTGTGGAATTTAAATTTTTGTGAATTTTGAAAATTGGAATGTCCTTTACCAAGCTGCCGTCCTTTAACTGCAAATCAATTTTTCGAAATCTTAAAACAGGCACTTAGTCTAGAATTTTCTGTGAATTTAAATCTCTTTGAATTTCTGAAACCGAAGCAACTCTTACAGAGTTACAACCTATTTGAGATTTTCCCCCGAAGGGTTTTTAGCCACACACATAAAGATACGTATTTGAGCAATAAATTTTGGATTAATCTTTTGGATGGCTCTTGCGAGTGTTTATTTAATATAGGGTTCTTTCTACGAATAGGCTACATTTCCTAAAATTTAAATGTTGTAGATATGAATTACAAAGCTATGGTTATTGTAGGAAGTATGTCTGTTAGTCAACAAAACATTTTGTTGCAACCAGATATTGAGTTGTCTTGCGAATACCGCGAGGAGGTCAACTCACTATTTTAGTTCACCAGAATAAGAGAGGATTTAAGGATTTGGAAAGGAAAGGTGTTGAAAGAGGCTTGACTACTATATACATAACTTGTTCAAAAATTGACAATATACCAAAACTTCATACCTAAATAAGATAAACTAAATAACCAAAATTTATATAATAAACCAAGAAATATGTACAATTTGCGACTCTACAACCTTCGTAATATAATTTGCTATTTCAAACCCTTGAATCAAAGTAAAATATAAATCTGTTCATTACCAAATTATTAACCCTACTTAAGCAGTTAAAGCCAGTAAATAAAACTGTATTATTTTGAAAGCCTCGTTGAACGTTTAATGACCCTTCTTTCTCTAACGTAATTTCTACGTATCAACAAAATTTTTGATGAGCCTTTACATAAATATTTAAGTATATGCAAGTTTTAAATGTTAAAAAAAAGTTTTGTGCTATTAATTTACTATGATCTCTAACCTGGTATTTTTTCTGTCGATTTCCTGGCTCGAATGTGTAGCTCTGCGTATACCCCAATCTTCTGAACTGCCGCTACGTGCTGTTAATTAGTGACCTTAAGTTGTTTTCATCTTGACGTCCTGATTCAGAGTTTTCCTCTTTATTATATCTGTTACTTGCAATATTGGATTTTTATGTTAGATTTCTTATTGAAATTGTTTAGTAAATTGTTTATTGAATCGCTTCGTAAATCTCTCAGTGGATTTCTCCGTTGAATTTTTAGTGGATTTCTCAGTATATTTTTTAGTAGATTTCTTAGAGCCCTAAGTTAATAAATGTTAAAGATCAAGTTTATCTTAATCAAAATTTGAATTTACGTCCTATGTCGACAGCGAATTTCTATTACACTTAAATATTTGAACGTGCACTTGAAATTTTAAATTATTGACTTTCACTTATAAATCGTGGTTTAATTTCACACATGAACTTTGCGTAGTATATTTGTTCAAACTAGTACTGTTAGTGCTTCAGTTGTCGAGAGACTGACCATTATTAGCGTGGCGTAATATATAAAGGCAAGCCATCTCACGTGCTGTCTTTGGTTTACCGCGTATTATCTTTGTTGTTGGAGCGTCGTTGAGCCGTTGCACGTGGCTTATCATGTAAACATTCGGGTTTTACACGAAGTTACCTATTCTAGATTTTGTTGAAATGCTCCCAAATCACGTAGGCATAAAAGCTTTACGTTATGGAGTTTGTTGGCTATGGTACTTTGTACTTTTCAATATCATGTATTCGTATTTTGTATAGGAAATTATTAACTATTATTCTTAAACTGTCACGTACGCCAATAAGTATGGTTCCATATTTTGTTTTCCTCATATGCTGGATTTCTGGCGATTTTATCTTTAAAACATCACGTAGGCAAATTTTATAATGGGATTCTTTTACAGATAACGTAAATTAGATGCGTTTATTGACCTCTTACGTTCTGAAATATGCTTATTTTGCAAAATCTGTTTATTGTGAGCTCGCATGATTATCTTTTTACACTAATGTGTTGGGTTTAAATAAGATTCGTTTCAAGTTTGTTTTACTTTAGATACTCCTAGTTTGTATTTATTTAAATGTATTTAAATGTATTACTGTTTCTAATATGAATTGGATTGTGTCTACAGTTATTTATTCTACTAAATGTGGTTAAATTATTGAAGAATGAGCTTCCTTTTATTGACTAAAGTTAGTTGTAGATTTTATACAGTGTATTTAATATTTACTTTTTGCATAATTAACGAATTGTGTAGTTTTTATGATTCAAATGTTTAGTTTCCTTGATTTTGGTGTTTGTTACATGAAGTATACCATCTTTGTGACCTTATATACCCCTAAATAACTCTATTATTATAGCAATATATATATATATATATATAATATATATATATATATATATATATATATATATATATATATATATATAAAGAATAAGTAAATTTGAGTCTTAAAATAATATCAAAGAATGAAATGTAAGTTTTGCTACTCCTGTCCTGATGAGCCCCAATTAGGGCGAAACGCGTCGACAGGATATCATTAATAGCTTTTTCTGCAATATTATTGTATAATATCAATTATTGGGCAATGCATTAACATAAATATTGATCGCCTACGGGCCGCTTAAGTTTATATTAGGTTACAGTGTAACGAAAAGATGCAACTCCCGTAAAAAATCTTTACGTGTCTACCTGATTAGTACGTAATTGTATTCGTAATATATTTTTCATTAAAAAAACATTTTTTTAAATATAGGTATGCAACCCAAGTTGCACCTAACAAACTTCATAGGCGTCTTAGAAACGCTAACGTGAACGCCTCTTAATAATAGACCTCACCAATCAACACACCTCAAAATCGAATAGATGCGCACGGGAATTCCAATTCTTACAATACAAACATTAAATATAATAATTAAGGCGGCGAGCTTTCAATTGTTAGAAATATATTGACAGGCAATAGTCAGGAGCAAGCAATAGTTTCTGATCTTCTGAGTTTAACCTTTGTTTACGGTACACCAAAGCCTGGAGGTTAAACCAGAAGGTTGTGCGTCATGCAGTAACGTGGATACTCTACGTCCTGCCGTCAATGTGCACCAAATACTACCACCACGGTCTAGACTTCCACCAAAGGAAGCTACTTCGTAAAACATTTTGATTTCAGCATCTACTGCTGAACGCGGTTCACCGATGTCTGATGTCTGAGTCGACCGTGACGTCCTCGTCTTCGCCGCCTACCATCACTGAAACGCACATAGCTGCCTGGACGTGTGAACACCACACCCCGCACCAGTTTCGACGCCTTTAACGAAGAATCCGCCATCATTATGCCGTTCCACGCCTCGTATCACCGACAAGAGAACCCGCACAGTACATGGCACTTGCGTTAATCGACTTTGTTACACCCAAGAACATTTTTTAATTAATTTAAATTTCAAATAATATTTTCGGCCAATCATAAACAATTCTATCTAAAATGTAACCTATCACTTACCAGAATTAAGATAGTTATCCAATCCTAGTTTGATTTTAGGGTGACAATTGACACTTTAAATGAACATAAACTATCAACTGATATCTGATATCCCGTGAAATGTAGAAGATTTTAAATTAAGGCGCCAAAGGGAATGCTAATTTGTTCTAGAAAAGTCAAAACCGTAAGTACGTAATAAAATGTAATTTTTCGTTATATCTATAAAAATATTAACAGGAGATACTTTAAAATATTGCAGAATAACTTAAATTTAATTATAGGGTAATTTCCATTAGCAATGGCAATAATAAAAATGGATTTAAACCATTAACCTAAAAGCACATGTAGAGATGATATACAATTGTGAAATATGTAAGATTTTTGATTGGCCAGGCAAGTCACGTGATAAAAGGTATATAAATACAGTGATAGAGAAAATTAAACACCCGACACACGACACACAAAGAATCAACAAGACACACAAAGACAAAAGATATAGAAGGTACAAAATGTGAAACATAACTAACTCGGAGCTAGTGCGTGTTACGCTACAAGATCGCGTAGCGATATTGGTTATAGACCCGTGTATATTAAATGGATGTCGTGAACAAATATAAGAATTAGTATGTTTATTACGGAAAGAATAGTGAATTTAAGCAGTGGGTAAAGAACACATAAGTTCGGCTCGTAAAGGAAAAGTAAATCGTAATAAATTTAAGTATAATAGAAAAAAACGAAATGGTTCAGCTGTAAAGCAGTTAATGGTAGTAAGTGCAGATTTATTAGTGGAAAAGAAAATGACACTTAACCACACCTATATGGTTCATTATTGATTGATTGTGGAAGTTTGGGTTTTGGAAGTTCGATTCCAAACCAAGCTGTTACAGCAGTAGGGAGATATCAAGAGTTTCGAGGACAAAATGTATCAACACCCGTGTTAGTTAAACATTATCAACCCTGGTGAGAATAAGTTACCTCGAAGGCATTGTAGAGAATGGAGCAACAGTGGGTATTGCATACCCGAAACAAGTATTCAGTGAATGTTTCGAGAGAACGGACGTGTATATGCACGCATACACGTGGTGTAAGTATGAACTTTTATATAATAATACATATGCTTTACATGAATATGTTAAGTTGCTAGATTAAGGTTGGAATTTTTGGACATTATTAACGTTACCAATCTTTATTATAAATTTTGTGTAGAATATCAAGAGTTATTAGCTATGTTTAATTTGGAGTCAATTTGTTTTAACTGTAGAATTCGCAGTGCTTAGTACAATATTTAATAAGCGTTTACTAAAAGCACTCACCTGGGGTCCACGAAGCCGTGACAACGACAAAACTATGTAAACAAATACTACTCTTCTTTTTGGCGGGTGTATCGAAGCACATTTATGACGACAGCGGTGTTGTGAAGAAAAGCGGTTCATGTAATTAATTTGTTCTACGTAGAACGTGTAAACAGCGATGCGGTCTGTTCGAACGACAAATCGATACTCTCTGAGCTTTGCGGATTTACCAGTCAATACTGTTCTTGTACATGCGGAATTTTACAGAGTTTTATCACTCGCGGCACTTGTTGGCGCATGCTTCCAGTACACCATGCAAATTTTACTAACAAATTTAAATATACCAAGGCCAACGTAAATATACAACAAACTAAATGTAAAATAAAATTTAGCTTTAATTATTTACAATATAAACGGAACAGTCAATCTTGTAGCTTTTTCTGACGCTAATTTAAAAGCATTTGGTTGTGTTATTTATATGTATTATGTTAATGTACAATTACTTTGTTCTAAATAAAAGGTATGACCCGTTAAAATAATTACTTTGGCAAGACTTGAATTACGTGGGATAGTTTTGATATCAAAACTTATAAAAAATTTTGTTACCTACAGTTCGCAAATACATATTGTAGGGATATACGCATTTTTGGATTCAACTATAGCATTATTGTGGATCCATTCTTCACCGCTTAAATGATAAATTTTTGTTAGTAATCACATTGCACAATGTCACGGGAACTTGCACCCTCGTCATTTTTATCATGTACCTGGAAATAAAAATCCTAGCGATTGTTTGTTGCGAGACATGTTGCCTTCAAATTTAATTGATCACAAAGTATGGTGGCATGGTCCACCTTGGAGCTTTGTCCAACTTCAGATTGGTCTATTAAGTCATTTGCGTCTAATAACATAGATGGTTTACCTGAATATAAATTTAATACTTTATCCGCTGTGGTTCAATGTCAACAGCCTGTACTGTATGCTTTAGCTCAAGTCTGTTCGTCCTGGATCAAACTACTTAGGACAGTAGTATATGTATTTCGTTTTGTTAAAAAAAATTGCCGCTTACTTGTTATATGCCAAACTGGTCATGTATCATGTTTTAGGTTTAGAGATACATTTGTAGGTTAATTGCCGCGTATTTTTGAAATGATACGTTAACTTCCGCCGTTGCTGACAGTCGAGTCTGCGCAGAAGGAATGAGGATGTGCGCGAGTGGAGGAAGCGACATTAAGCAACGAGACATGAACTAAGCAACAAATAGCTAAATGCGGTGTAGCTTTTAAAGAAAAACAGGTATGTAGTCCCCCCCCCCAACGTTATGCTACCTATTTCTTTTCAAACCCCTACGAATGCAATAGAAGTTCAGTGACGGATAATAACCCTGAGATTAAGTTCCGAGAGATACACAGTAATTTGAATTTTACCTAGAATGTGCATGTGGATTGACTTAGACAGTGATTGCATCATCCGGTAAAACGTGGTCTGTATATGTTATAACAATGGTGTTAGAGCCGCGCCTAAGGGCGTAAATTGCAACGCGGTAAATGTAACATACTAAGCATGTTAGGGCATTCAATTTAATTATTACTAAAAAGTATGTTATTCGTTCAATTCAGTTTGTTTATTTTAGTGCAGAACTGAGCAAATTAAGTAAATCTAAATTCTGTTACAAGAATCTTAAAAATCTTTGCCCCTTTTTGGATGAAGATAAGATATTGCGAATTGAAGGGAGATTATCTAACTCGGATCTTCGTTTGGAAACTCGGCATCCTGCGTTACTGCCAAAAAATGAACACGTTGTTAATCTTATTATAGATCATTAGCATAATGTAAACTGTCATACCGGCCCAAATCTCTTGATGTCTATACTTAGACAACGTTTTTGGATACTATCCGCCAGAAATATTATAAGAAAACGAGTACACCAATGTAACTCGCGTTTTCGTTTATCGCCTTCTCACCCACAACCAAAAATGGCCGATCTGCCCTCTTTCCGAGTGCAAGAAACCAAGGCATTTAAGCACACTGGCGTTGACTATACGGGTCCTATCAAAATTATTTTAACACGTGATCGAGGTGTTCGCCTACAGAAAGCGTACATTTGTCTTTTTGTGTGTTTGACCAAAAAGGCTGTGCATATAGAACAAATCTTTGACTTGTCAACTGATTGTTTTGCCAGCTTTAAACGATTTATTTCCTGCCGAGGGCCCGTTTCTTGCTTATATTCAGATAATGGGACAAATTTTGTTGGTGCCAAAGCACAATTAGACGATTTGTATAAAGTTTTGTTGTCTTCTAATTATCAAAAAGCTTTAGGTATTGAACTTTCCACTCACCTCATAGAATGGAAGATAATCCCTCCACGAGCTCCCCATTTTATAGTTATGTGGGAATCAAATATAAAAAGTTGTAAAACACATTTGTTTCGTGTAATTAAAAATCAATTATTATCATATGAGAAATTTCAAACCGTGTTCATTCAAATAGAAAATTTGTTAAATTTTAGACCGCTTTGTTTATTGTCCTCAGACCCTCACCCTGAAGTTCTTACCCCAGCTCATTTTTAAATGTCTACGCCTTTACAAATGTTGCAGTGCAACATAAATAATAGTGGACTTTGGTTTGTGTTGAATTATGAACGTTTAAGAAGGCATATGTTGATGCCATGGTTTTGTATAAATTAAATTTGTCAGATAGTTGTCATTAGTTTTTGTATAGAGAAATCATATCAGAAATAAACCTTGCCCTAAACTACAAGATTTATAGTTTTATTGTGTGTACCTTGCCTGTCTACACCTTTCGCCTAATCTTGTAGAGGTTCGATTTCTTTGAATCTCGATTGCCAATTTGCGGATTAGCCAACCGCAACAACATTATTTGCCCGCCTTTGATTTATCAAATGAAAAAATTCATTTGGTTAACCGAAAAACATTATTAGATATGTTGATCAAGTCTTATTGGAAAAAATAGAAGAGAGACTACTTACATACGCTTCAGACGCGACATAAGTGGTGCACTCCTGATAATCCCATTAAGGTAGGGACTTTAGTTGTTGTTAATCAAGACGATGCTCTTCGTTTTCGGTGGCCATTAAGTATAATTCAAGACGTTTATCACGGCAAAGACGGCATCGTACGAGTTGCCAACGTAAAAATAAAAAATATATCTTTTAACCGCGCCGTTATGAAACTTTTGTTCGTTACTCAACCAATAACAATACTCAACTGCATTTTCCTTTCAACCGCATACACAATTTTAAGTTTTTGTTTAAATGCACTATGCTGTGCCGCCTAACATACTTTCTCTTTCAATTTGTTTATTTTAAGCACGCTATTACTTTTTATTCTTTTTTTATGGCGTATCCTTGTTTCCATTCCTTTGAAAGTGTTTCCACTTTTAAGGCTGGGAATAACGACCGGCGTCCTGTATTAAATTTATCAGTTCACGCCAAATTGTTAGTGTTGATCAAAAACTTTAAAGTGATTGTGCGCGATAGACACAAGTTTGTTACCTTGCTTTTTACTGCATAATAAAACTATTGCCGCTTGTATGTACTTCGCGACCATTGCGTGCCGAGATAATCCTGCAGCATAATCTGGTAAATTTCTTTTATTGTTGACTTTTTACAAACTTAATTATTCATCTACTACCGCCTTATCACACTCACATATTTTTTCCTAAACACTTAATTTTAAGTTCCCATTTCTCCCCCAATTTTATCACTCTTTGTTTTCTTTTGTGCTGCACTGATATCCATTGGAGGAATTTGCGCCCCTCCAGCCTCTTATGAGAAAAAGTGATGGGAGGAGGTAATTGTGCGTCAGAAGCCTCATTCTTACCTCACTCTGAGATGAAGATTATTAAAATTGTAGTATAACTGCGATAATATAACGAATTTTAAATGACAAATGCAGAAAAAAGTTGAAAAATTACACTAGAGACGTCAAATATTTCTACTGGTTCACCGTTAACCATGGACGACATACACTGACAAAATGGCCCAACGTTTCAATGCGGTTAAATAGCTACGATTGCCGAATTCAGTGAGTCGATAATTAAATGTGCAGAGATCACCTCCAATAATATTAGGCGGTCGGTATAAAACACTTACTCTTTTATTGGTAACCGTCTTAGGCTTGCGGATTATCTAAATAGAAGGTGATTTTCTGAATGTGTTGAAAAAAGACTGGCAGAGACTTTTCCTTATGGGGGTCGATTATGTTAAGTCACAGGTATACGTCAATAAACAGCATACACTTCAGGAACTGAGAATTGAAATCAATATGTCTTTGCCTACATCCAGCTAAACACCTCTGAGAGGGCTACTGGAAATTTCGTTAGGAGAATTGACACACGCCGACCTAGTGGGGTACTTTATGTGCCAACTGTTATTTTACATTATTTAATCGGCGATGTTGCTGAAGATAAACCTATAAAAATATATACATTTTTATGAAAATTTGACGGATTTATTCATTTTTCAAGAAATGCGTACTTTTTCGTATACAGGTCCAGTAATCTACAGGGTATTTAACAAAACTGCGTGTACTATGACGGCCAATAAACCTTGCTGTTAAAAACTTTGTCAATACTCCTTAGTTATAGATCAAGCAACCATATATCGAAACCAAATGTCACCAAAATTAATATCAAGAAGATGTTAAAGTAGTGAAATATACTGCTTTTGAAACAAATTCAAATATTTTGAGTCATTAAGATAACCATCAGGAAAAAACGACCTATTATATAATTCTTTAGCACTCAGGTTTAAACATTTATCTTCTTGAAAACCTGCGTTTTTGTCGCTACACTAAAATGTTTATTTTGGCGTACACCACCGCAATTCAGACGAACTGTACTTTTTCTGTAGAGAGGTGTAAATAAAAAGTAATTTTCTACAAGTCTTCATTTCCTTATTTGTTCATTATCTTTTTACAATTTTCCATGCACTGAAGTTTACCCGAAAGAAATTTCTTGAGTGGTCGATACCTTAAAACAACAATAACAATTCCCCATCAAAATATATTTCGCACAGTTCATTTTTTAATGTTAACCT
Organism: Platerodrilus igneus; assembly: GCA_036346225.1. Lineage (NCBI taxonomy): Eukaryota > Metazoa > Arthropoda > Insecta > Coleoptera > Lycidae > Platerodrilus > Platerodrilus igneus. The sequence goes on along the minus strand of JARFIW010000394.1, from coordinate 696,458 downwards.
GCTCTGCCATTTGAGTAGTATAGTGCTTTTAACGAACAGATTTAGTAAGTGTTCCGCCCATAAATGAGTGCTAAGTTTATATAGAAATTTTGTATTGATTGGCCGAGTTCACACAACTACTAAAAGTTTCATATTGCTAACCTACAAATGTCAATTAGGTTTTCACACGTATTTGAAGCTACACGATTTGTTGATTCTAGCTAATATGTACATCGTTAATTTTCGAAGCTCATGTTCATAAGTAATTTTTTTTTCATAGGCCCTTCATGATTTTTATTATATTTTTGACAATTTTTAACACATCTAAATTGTTCAAAGCTCTCAACGATTGTTGAGACTGTTCAAGAGTTAAAAATCAATTAGCTTTGTGTAACTACCTTTACAGTTGTATTTAATACTAGTTGGTTTTAGTCATGGATTTGAGTGCCACTCTCTCTATAACTAACAAAATGTTAAACTCTGTCAGATATGAATGGCAAAACCCAAACGAAATTGATTATCAAACTGATTTAATATTAACTTACACGATTTAAATTTGCTCATCCCTTTAATTAAACTACCAGCTGCATGCTTTGTGTGAAATTAACGCTAATAACCTTTTGAAATTTACGTGACCATGAAGATATAACAAAAAGGAGCACCAGCTATCTTATATAGCGAAGGGCGGATTCCATAAAAGTGTAGACAAACTTTAACAATTTCCCTCTTGCCTACCTGGAAAGGCTTATGAACTGTCGATTTAATTATAAAGGCGATGTGCTATTTCACCTGGAGCTGGTCTTTTGGCCTCGATAAATGGTGAGTGATCTAGAAAATGATATCTCGATAGACTAATAAAACCCTGTGTACTCTGGCTTTCTTCTAATAATGTAAACTAAGCACAAATAATAAAAATTCTGCACGCTGTTTACTTAACCTATAAAACTAAAACAAGGATATTGTATAACCAACACAACTAAAATATACTCTACTCTAATTGGTCAAATTGCGTAACTCTAAAAGAAAAGAACATTTTAAATTTATTTCGGTTTAATTAACCAACAAATTGAACTCCTACCTGTAAATTTCTATGAATATTGTTTTGTGGTGCTAGTTTCTATTACACTTCGTTTTTATTAATGCGTGCACTAACGTAAAAATTTGCATACCAATAAATTATTGTCTAAATAATGGAGTCTACATCAAAAATATGGAGCAGGTAAAAAGTTAATAGTGTAACATGTCATTTTACCTATGGTAAATGCCACGTTCCAGCTTCAGTTATTTCTCTCTTTAAACCTCACATTTTACCTAGAAAAGTCCATCGAGCCCTAATTCACACTTTACTTCCAATAGATAAGTTATAATCACAGAACATAGGAAGGTATGAGTATTTCATAAAGTATCGTGTTTGTTTCCAATATTTATACCTGTCAGTAAAGTTGCCTATAATCCAGTGTTCTTGATATTTATTTTCATAGTTTAACTTTGCTAAAGAATTCTGTGGTCTTTCCTTTCCTTATAACTTCAAATACCCCTCTCTGATAAATTAAAACAGATGTTTGCATGTCAAAGCGTACTGGCAAGAGTTTTCATTTCTTGTCTGGGTTCTGTGCACAACAGGTCGTCTTAAATTCAAGGTGACAAAAATTGACCATGAGGTCGAAACAAGTATGTATTTCCTTTATTAAATAATTAACTAATAGTCATCTAAATATTATTACAGATACCTTGTTTAGCGTTTTCCTTACCTCAATAAACTACAAATCCCACCGGATTACTTTTCCGATGGTAAGAATTAAATAGATACATTTTAAATTCCTTTACATTTGTTTTAGCGTGTTTAATTAATGCACGTGTTATATTTCAGGGTCGTTCTCTACCCTCATGTCTTCATACCTATATTTAAGTTCCGCTCTGATGCAAATTTGCTTTGCTGTCGTTTTATAAAGGAGATGACAATGCCGTAGTATTTTTGATTTACATTACCTCAACATGCAAATTTTAGTTTGGTTAATTATTCTCGTAAAATAATGGATCTATGAAGTTCCACACAAAATTCTACCTCATCATTTGTCGTTGATGCTACAGTTTATACACATTCAATTTGGATTTCCACAGATTGTCAGTTCAAGGAATTTCACGGTAACAACACATGTTTTACAATGCACGTGTTAGGTATGACAAACTAAAGTAATATTTATCCACGCAAAATTAAAGTGAACTGATTTCTACAAATATTAAATTTTCTTTTCATTTTTCATTTGTAAAACGTACTAATATTACAGACAAATTATCTACTATTTGCAATATTTAATTCCTAATTATACATAGTCGTACTGGACGCATACCGTCCATATGTAAGCCACATGTTTCATGAAACTTATGGTAGTCAAGTTCATTCATTAACTTATTTACGCTTTTTAAAAGCACAGTTACATTTTTTAGTTACATAAGAACAAGTTTCATTATCTTTACTGATCTATTTTATTTCAAATGACTTCATAGAACTTTTATGATATTTTTGTTCAAAATTTAATATCTAACAAAATTTAATAAATACGCTAATTATTTTGTCTATAGTTTTCTCTCAGTTATTCATGATACAGTTATTAGTTTATCAATTCTCTTCCCCTCGAGATTTTAAGTTTCATGCAGCCTACGCAACCACGACGGTCGATGCTAGCTGTGCCAGAGCATAATTTTTTATGCTCTGTCGTGCACCTATCCTTTAATAACGCCTGAAAAAGGGTAGGGTGCAATATGTTATCACTTACAGCGTTTTTGTTCGAGTACAAGGTTTAACCACTCTGTTCAGAGAAAGACAAACTTGGTGTCAGTAATCGATACTTCAACTCGGGTTGATAGAAAGTATTCACCACAGAAACACTTACATAATGTAAACGTAATTTACTTAATTCCGTTTGGGAATTATTCATCACTTGCAAACCCGAATTTATAAAATCACTGTTGCGCAAATTATTGAAAACCGGTTCATCTACTTGACGATCCTACTTGTTACTTAACTGAAGCTAAAGACTCGTCTTCAACGATTTAAATATGAATGAATGCGAATGAATGAATTGAATGACCCTTTCCATTATGCGATGGCGGTATTTATAATCTATACTATTGTACGCAATTCCCCAATTTCAATCATTCACATGGTTTGTACGATTTGAACTAAACTTGCGGTTAAGCCAAGAGGTTTTCAGTACGTGGAAACATTAGATGCTCTCATCGTTGCTACCTACTATTGACATACACGTCATCGGATAGGTCGATACGTCTTAAATTTATATTATTTGATAAGATTGTGTTTGTTTGAGTAAATTATAATAATTTGGGTTCTCTTGAATGTACGAGAATGTTTTCACATCCATGTTTGTATGATGACTAGTTATGGAAAATATGTTGGGGTGTTTTTCCTAATTTGATGTTTATAGTGAAGTCCAGTTTTTTAATTTCTGGTTATGCAGGAGTGTATTAAGTACTTTATTATTTATTTCGGTATTTTACTTTAATAATATAATTGAATAGTTCCTTTATAAACTGTAAGCTACCCAACTTCGAACTAAAGTTTTTCTTAATAAAGTTCCTGAACTACCTAAAATTGATAAACATTTTTTCGAAACACCAATGTATGCGTAAGTAATGAGCGACCGTTACATCCATTAGCTCAGTTGGCGGATCATTTTAGTATAAATCGGAAGGCCTACAGGTTTCAATCCTATCCGTGGTCCTATATCTTTTTTGATTTGAAATGTAGTTGAAATTCTATTGCAAAAACTAACCAATGAATCTTTTAGATGAGCAACTTCTAATAAGTTTTTTGAGGCTCTCCAAGTTTAGAATACAACGAGCCCAAACATTACTGGAGGGATACTATACCTTCAGGACAATTGCTCCAGAACTTACAACAGATCTAGATCCACTATCGCCTGATATCCAAAATTTTCTAAGAATTGGGTTGGTATAATTGCAACGTTTAGAGTTTTACGTCAAGGTATAAATTTTTGTTACAGAATGTGTTTTCCACTACCACTTCCAGAAGACGATCCAGCCAGTGCACGCGTAGTTTTGCTCCGATTCGGTAATTATAATCCAGAGGAAGTTACTCAGACGACAATGGTAAGAGGAGGCTACGCTATATCTGAAATCTTTCTGAACGAGGACGATAATTTCGTTGTTGCTGGTGTAAAAGCTATATTCGATATGAGAGGGGCACATATGAAGACAGCCTTTCAAGTAACTCCAACTATGATTAAGAACCTTGTTTACTACTGCGAAAAGTCATTTACAACTAGACTAAAAGGACTGTATGTTTTAAATTTGCCTGCATTTTATGAACCCATTCTAAATGCAATTACATTACTGATTTCAAAGAAACTTACAGAAAGAGTAAGTTAATAAGTTGTCGTTTTTACTTTTTTTTTTTACTTACATATTTGAAAATCCGCAAATTGTTACTTATTTTGATAGGAGAAACTTGACATTGTAATAAAGAAAATTTCTTCCTGACCAAATTCATATGTGCAATATATCGTTTAAAAATTTTTCAGAACATAATTTTGCGGGTTGCTAAGATTTGAATTCCATTTATGCTAGCTAGAAAAGAGGTTCTGTTTTTATTAACAAATCACATCGCTTATTTTTAATACTGACGCGATGTAGATTTTGGGTCCTTGGAAGCATCTTATTAAAAAGTTTTATTCAAGAACTACTATCAAAATTAATTTTGTTATTTCAATCACCAACATCATCATCATTAGGTCTTCAGTCCTGGAACTGGTTAGACGCGTACCATTATAGTTTCCTATTATGAACTAACCTCACATTTCCCTGAAATTTGCACAGTCTACATCTATCACTATCTGATCTAGGTCTACATCAACCTCCTCTTTCCTATCCCTGCTTGTAATATATCCCATACTATTCCACAAAAATGCCTTAGAACGTATTCTACCCTTCTATGTCTTCTATTTCTTTTTCCACAGATATTCTTTTATCCCTAATATTTCTATTACCTGTCCATGCTATCACTCTCATACCTCTGAAGCACAGCATTCCAAAAGGCTGCTATCGCTTTTCTGTCAGCTTTTTCTACTACTCGTATTTCATAGGCATACTGTGCTGTGCTCCACACATATGCTTTCAACAATTTTCTTCTTGTTTCTATGTTTGATATCTTTCATCATACGCGCTGTTCTTTCTTGTTAGATGCAGTTCGGTCCCCTTGAATTGTTTTACATTTATATACTCTATTTCCCCGACATTCAGTGGTTGTGAGGGGGGGGGGGAGCAGTCTGTGGCTGCCAAGTTCCTTCAGCACTTGAACATTTACCGATTTAATATTTTTTCCAATATATCTTTTCGCGCAGTCAACATTCGTTGCATATATTTCACAACCAACACCTGTAGTTGTTTATAATAATCATCAGATTTATCTGCGTTTATTTTTTCGTCATTAGGTTTTCCGTCCCAAAACTGGTTGGACACGTACCTGCACTTATTTATATTCTGAACTAGTCTACACAGTTCCCTGAAATCCTCACACAGCCAGTATACACCTCGATTCTCCTTCTATTGTATTTTAATTTTATGCTCTATTTCACTGAGATTCAGTGAAGGGGATTAAGCAGCCTGTGGCTGCCAAGGTCCCCAACACTTAAACATTTCCCGAATTAATAGTTTTCCAGTAAATTCTCTTACACAATTAAAATTATTCGAGAATATTGCCTTACCAATACTTGTAGTTGCTTATAATAATCATCAGGTTTAAGTACAATTACTTTTTTCGTCATTAATTTATCCATCTTTGGACTGGTTGCATGCGTACCTCCATTGATTTCTATTCTGATCTAGCCTACACACTTCCCTGAAATTCGTACAGCCTACATTTTTACCATCTGTGTGCAGTAATATAACCTAGGTCTACCTCTACTTCTTTTTTTCCTATCTCGGCTTCTAATATATTCCGCACTATTCTCTCATGCCGTAGTATGTGGCCTATCATCCTACCTCTCCTATTTTTTACCATTTTCTGCATATTCTTTCTTCCTCTAATATTTTTAGTACCTCTTCGTTCTTAACTTTGTCTGTCCATGATATCTTCATCATACGTCTGTAGCACCACATTTCAAGGATTTCTGTCTTTTTCTTGTTAGCTTCTCTTACTGTCCAGACTTCACAGCCATACAGTGCTGTGCTCCACACATATGCTTTCAACAATCTTTTCCTTGTTTCTATGTTCGTTGACTGTGAACACAGTAGTTGCTTTTTCTTGTCAAATGTAGCACGACCTTGTGCTAATCTTTGTTTAAAATCTTTTGTGCTTTTCTCATCTTGCGTTATTTGACTTCCTAGGTAGCGGATATCTTTAACCTCTTGTAAGTTTGTGTTATATATTTGTATTCTTGTTTTTGATTTATTTTCCCCTCCTTTGCATACTAGTACTTTAGTTTTAGTTTTGTTAATTTCCATACCGTACCTCTTTGTAGAACTGTTTTGATTTCATTAAGAGCAGCTTCTAACTCTTCCTTGCTAGATGTTTATATCGCTATATCATCTGCAAATCTAAGCATATCAATTTTTTGTCCCTGCATAGTAATTCCAAATGTCTTCTTGCATTTGACAGTATTCATTGCGTCTTCAATGTACAAGTTAAAAATTAATGGGGATAGGGCACATCCCTGTCTCACCTTTTTTCTATTTACTTCTCTACGTTCCTGCTCTAATTCTATTACTGCTGTTTGTTCCTTGTATAAGCTATGTACTAAACGTCTATTCCTATAACTCATTCCAATTTGTTTGAGTATTTCGAACATTTTTTTCCATTTTACATTGACGAATGTTTCTTCCAGATCCACAAACCCTATATACACGCTTTCTCCTTTTTCTATTGTTTTCTTCATTATCATTCTCAGAGCTAAAATAGCATCCCGTGTTCCAAATTACCAACAGACTTGTTTTATTCACAAATAACTTGAACGCATATTCTTTAAGTTCAAGTTACTATTTTCAATAATTATTAATAAATGATGAGTAACATGAACCCTAATAATGCTAAAGTTATGAGATTCAAAGACTAACTGACTGGAAAAACTATTTATATTTAACATGAAGCCCCTGATCTCACATCATTCTGTGGAAAACTGCAAAATTGCTTTTATTATGTTTCTTGATAATCATATAATGTCCTTATTTCAAGGTAATTATAAGTAAGTCTGCTTGGTAGCAGTTGATTGATCCTAAGCTATTTATATTAACTTGATCTATGTTAAAAAGTAATTGTCTCTTATTCTATACCTAGTATGATTTTGGTTGACAATTATTACATTACATTCTATAATACAATGTATCATTCCACCGCGTGTTCCAAAAAGAATATCAGAGTTTTAACGCTTAACAATTTTTATAATTAATCTTACAGTTATAAATGATACTTCAAGCGAAAGAACAACTGAAATAGTTTTGTTTGTCATTGCCAGTGCGTATGTGCACGCAATATTTGTGCCGCTCTCCGTTAGAAAGCGCTGGTAGCAAAGATTACGATTGGTAAATAGAAATCTTTTTGTGTTTTAGAGTTTGCAAAAACCGAATCTGTAGTTACTGTTTAACGTGCATTCCGCAATTAAGGGCGCGATATCATCCCTCTATTTTTATAACACGAACTAATTTTAAAATAGCCGCCTTTGTGGTATAACTTCCGCATGATAGAGGGAACTACTTTATTTTAACTTTAGTAGTTTAGTGGTTCGTTTCCAAGTTAGGCAAATAACGGTTGCTAGGATACGGTACGATGCTGGTATTTCTCCATTTCTGTAACTATTCATCGTAAATGACCTTCAGCAATTTCGAAGTTGTTGAACAGCAAGCAAAGCGTTAGATATAGTTGAAATCAAATAAAGTCAAGCATGACTCAACGTTGCGCATATGAATAAAACACAGCCACAATTTTGTTATGCTACTCTATTACCTGGCTCTTCCCCATCTAAAAAGGATAGCTAGAAAAATATTCGTCGGCTGTGTAATTCAATGCAACCACTCTGAACGTATGTCCATAAAATATTTCCGTTTGTAATTAATTGTCAAACATTTTTAAAGGTAGGTTAGAATTTGTGCTTTGTTATTTCACTTTGTTTTTCTACTTTTCTTTTAAAGATAATTCTGATATACAACAAACAGTTTTTTTTAAACTAAGAACCTTCTACGCATTGAATACTGTTTGGTCAACACTTATCAAAATGAACACGCTTCGTAACAAACATTTGAACTTTCAAGCTCAGTTGTTGGTGATGAATGTTCTAACATTTTTTGAAAGAGAACGTGATAATCATGGAACCTTGGCCCCATTTGAGTCAGTATTGCAGGTATAATCAAATTTTCAAGTGATATGTTGTGTTTTAACTGTTGCTTATTGTTAGCGAACATCTGAGGCTTTTGGGATAGGACTGAGTTCTCTTCGTTCCATTAAAAAAGAGAGTTTTAGAAGCCCGAAAAGAAAATAAAGTTCCTGAGTCACCGAGCAAGCACCGAAAATTCAACAAGTCTAAATCGTCTGATGTAGATGGTTTTGTAATAGATGCGGTTAAACGAAAAATTTACGAAATGTATTCCAAATGTAATATAGTTTTCATAACAATTTTATTTAGTGTTTTTAGTATTATGCTTTTAGGGCTCCATGTAACTGTTAAATCTTTACGACAAGAAATTGTAACCGCTCAATTTTTTAACTTCAGCCAGTCTAGTCTGACGAGACTTCTATCAACAATTGGTTTTTCTTTTAAATTGGACGATGGTAGAAGGGCTGTGCTTGAACAGGAACATATTGCTGCTGCACGAGTGAAGTTTTTAAGAGCATATGAAATGTACAAACAATTGTAACTTTATGATCCTGTTTTCTTGGATGAGACGTGGATTTTTAGTCGAGGTTCTGTTAAGAAGAGTTGGCATAATGGTTCCAAGCTCAGTGTAAAGAGATAACCTCCTGGAGAAGGAAAACGGTTAGTTTTTTAAAGTTAAAATTACATTTAATAGAAATATTTTTTATTATAGGTTCATAGTCGTACATGCAGGCAACAAAACTGGATTCATCCCCAATGCAGCACTTTTGCATTCTACAAAATCTCCAAGTGCTGATTATCATGGAGACATGAATGCAGCATTATTTACAAAATGGTTTGAAGAACGTTTAATTCCTAATTTAAGCAAACCCAGTGTAATTATTCTAGACAATGCTAAATATCATTGATTACTTGATTAAACACAATGTTAGTTGCGGCAGTCACACGTTAAAAAGGGAACTATTATCATTAATTAAAAAACATCCACAACCAAAAATTGATGTAATAGATACCCTAGCAGAAATGTACGGACACAAAGTTTTGCGGCTACCTCCGTATCACTGCGAGTTTAATCCTATAGAGTTGGTATGGGCGAACTATAAAAAATATTACAATAAAAATGTTGGACGACTTAACCAACTTTATAATGACACAAATGTCAACTTGATATGGCAAGAATCTTTGCAAAGAATAGATGGGCCATATTGGCAAAAATTTAACACACATGCAGAAAAATGTATGATGGAATGGTGGGCTATAGTACAGCAGTTTGATGTTGTCAAACCTTTAATTATCAAAGTGGGTGATACAAATAGTGAGAGCAGTGGCTGTGATACTGATCAGAATAACCAGTATTACCTACACGGTAATTTTAGTTGGTTTTGTTAGCACGAGACCAACACAAACACAATACACAAGTGTATGGTAACGGTCACCAAATTGCATTATTTATTGTGCAATATTTATGTTAACAAATTATTAATGTTTAGCGATTGATGTTGAACCATTCATGATCTGCTAGAGTTTTTATACAAGAAATTTAAATTTAAGTTTCATTGTCATTATTATTTGTGCAATAAATTTATATCGACTCGTTTACAGAAAACTTGTTTGCTTTCAAAAGTTAAAAAAGGATACAATCATTACATCAATACCACCAACGTGACACTTTAAATCGGCCAAGTGTGTTATTATTTTATTTTATTTTATTTTATTTTATTATTTTGCTTATATTGAATATTGTAGAGTATCTAGTTACGTTTTGGGATACGGCACACTACCTTTCTTTTAAAACTATTATAACATAGTATAAGCTTCACAAAGTAACACTGCTGTAATAATTTACTTATCGCTTGTAAACATAAACATGAAAGTTTACAACAACCATGGATGTTGAGGTTATGTCATTTTTGGCTTCATAAATATTCGCAATCAATCCAATCATTATTATATTACACTTATCAAAAGGTAATTCACCATATATTATTAGTTTACTTCATTTCAATGCGACAAAAACAGAGTCTAAAATAATTAAATTTGAAATATTCTGGTTTTAAACCTTATTCTGCACATCATTAACAGTGCCATCTTCGGAGGAAGTCGTTAACAATTTCTATTAAAATGGCGTACAATTAATGCAAAAATTCAACAAAATCCATTCAGTACAATACGGCTATCATGATCAATATTTTTGAAATTTTTTTTAATAAAACGATTATATATGTATTCTGCTATCCAACGAATGCTTTTTTTGATATACAAATTGATTATGTTAGATGTAGAAACTAAAACAAAGTAAGTGAATTTTAACATTAATTTTAACAGTTATTTCTTGCTTATTACTGCACTTTAAAAAAAAGCAAACCTTCGTTATAAAGTACAAAGTTTTGTGAGTCTAATGGTGAAGTTATATTTTGTATATTTTCAATCCAACAAAAGTTATTTATCAAACAGAATAACCTGTTTTTTGATGGATTTTAGGCAGCCAACGATACATCCGATCGCGCCCTTAAGTTCGGTTGTGATTCTTGTAACGTGTCACTTTTTTTACATTGCATAAATAACTACCATTTTTATTCAATTATCTATTTCTGTAACATAATGTAACGTTTTTCACGTAGTAAATGTATATAAATAATTCTTTAAAGAATAATAAACCTTTAATTAGATGTATAGTTGTTTCTTAGTAAAAGTGTAAACAAATTTTGATATAATAACAGGATACTTGTGCAAGCCTCTGGTGCGTAGATGCCGTAATTATAAAGTTGAAGAAATAAATACTTGTTCTTATTTAGAACTGTGGTATAAGTAGTTCCATTGTTTCCCCGCGAGATACTAGGAGATTTTTCTTAATATTTTCGAGTTTGTTAGTTGGAGATATGGAAACATAAGGCTAACAGCAGAATGAAGTCGAGCGCTTCGAATATTTTATGATTTCGAAATCATCCTTATGGGAATTTATTTCGTAGTGCAATTATGAAACGTTAAGTGTTGTAGATTTGCCTAAATATTGATTGTTTAGTGACTTCACTAGTTTCTACCTCTTATGAGATACTAGGAGATTTTTCTTAATATTTTCGAGTTTGTTAGTTGGAGATATGGAAACATAAGGCTAACAGCAGAATGAAGTCGAGCGCTTCGAATATTTTATGATTTCGAAATCATCCTTATGGGAATTTATTTCGTAGTGCAATTATGAAACGTTAAGTGTTGTAGATTTGCCTAAATATTGATTGTTTAGTGACTTCACTAGTTTCTACCTCTTATGAGGGATATATTCTTTATTTTACTGCTATTAAGCCACCTGTGGAATTTCGCCATATTGATATTTTAGGTATGTATCATTTAATACTTGTAAATAAGAATTGGTTTATGATGTTTGAATTTGAAATTAAGTGTCTTTTCATATTAGAATCTAAATAATGGTTACTTTTGGTAGAAAGGCGACGATTATTGAAGACCATTGTTGGACGGAAACCCCTTACTGTAGGGTAAGTTTGTTTAAGTTATTGGTTACATATTAATTAGGACTGTTCGTTCAATTAATAATATTACTTGAGTGCGAGCGTGTTGATAATTAAATGTTGGATATATTTGTTCCTAGTCGTAATTTTAAAGCTGGTTGTTTGTGTAATTGTTAAACGTGTGTGTGTTGATTTTGAGATGTATGGATAAAATATTCATTAGGGTAATAATTTATCTAAGAGAACAATTGATTGACTAGTACTTATACTTGTTTCTCTTTAGGGTTTTTTTTGTTAATAGGAAATTTAATTTCTGGATCGTAGTTTATGGTAGCGCATTTGGAAAAGTTAGAACAGTCGTTACACATGGCTTTACATTGATAGCGGAAGGCGTACTCGGATCCTAGGAACACGCAAGTTTTTAATATCTTTTTATGTGACGATTTATTCGTCTTACAATGATAAATAATTAATTCAACTATTTCAAACCTTAAGACTATACAGCCTGTTTCAAATTAACTCGGCACCATTGCTAACTTTGTTATTATTGGAGCTACAAGGTTAGTTAAATGAGCAAAGAAGCTTAGTTTTTACAGCTGATTGCCGTGGACAGCGCAAAAAAATAATTGAACATCGCTGTTTTGAGATATTGATCAAAACGCTTACTTTCTAAATGGAACACCCTGTATATTTTTAATTTAAATGAAAGAGAAATAAATTCCTAACAAAAAGTCTTATACACTGTTATATCAAAATCCTTAAGATAAAGTAAATATTAACAAATTTGTAATTTAATCAAGGTAGGCGCGGATATTTGAACACAATTCATTTGTTTAACAAGTTTGTCATTTCGTGTGTTTAATTGTAGCAGCTAACTTTAAGAAGTGTTAATAACATTGTTAGAATGCCTTTTACTCATGAAGAAAAGTGTGATATGTTGGAGACTTTTATAATAAATAAAAAAAATGGTACCAGAGCATCAAATTGCTATCGCGAAAACTTTCCTAATCAAAACTCTCCAGACCGAAGATATTTTCTAATTCTGTACAGAAAATTTAAAGACAATGAAGATTTGTTTTTGAAGAAAAGAACTAGAAAGAGATTTATAATTAGTAAAAACATTGAAACAAATGTATTAACCTAATTTGAAGCATTTCTAAATGATTCTATTTGAGATTTGGTAAAAAATAGTAACTTTTCTGTAACAGTCATTTATAGAATATTAAGAAAACAAATTTATTCCTTATAAATATCGGCAAAAAAATAAGTCGTTGGTTAGTTGCTTCACGTACAAAAAATCCTGGCCTCGTGAAAAATATAATTTAAAGCGACGAATCAAATTTTTCGAATTCTGGAATGTTCAACCGTAAAAACATGCATTACTGGTCACGCGAAAATCCACTGTTAACTTTCCCATCCCATCCACAAACAAAGTTTAGTTTAAATGTATGGTGTGGTATGATTGGTAGTAAAATAGTGGGCCTTTTGTTTTATTACGGATCGCTTACTGGAGCTAGATATATGAACATTATGGAAGAAGTTTTGAAGAATACCTGGATGATATTAATCTAGAAGATGGCCAAACCATTTACTTTCAGCAAGATGGAGCTCCAGCACATAATTTTCGCGAAGTTGGCGCAATGATGTAAAGACGTTTTGAAGACCGGTGGATGGGAACAAATGGTCCTATAAAGTGGCTACCTCGTTCACCAGACTTGTCGCCTTTAATTTTTTTCTTTTAGGACAACGTAAAAAATAACGTCTACGAAAGAAGATATACCAATGTAGCAGAATTAGAAAACAGTATTCGATTAAGTATTAATTCAATTGACGGTAGGAGTATTGCAAATGCTACAGGGGATATTATTAGGCGAACCTTAATGTGCATTTAAGAAAATGGAGGATATTTGAACATTTTATGTAATTGTAGTGTGTTAAATAAATGGTTTATTTAAAAGTCAAGACTATCTTAATTAAATTACAAATTTGTTAATATTTACTTTATCTTAAGGATTTTGATATAAAAGTGTATAAGACTTTTTGTTAAGAATTTATTTCTCTTTCATTTAAATTAAAAATATACATGGTGTTGCATTTAAAAAGTAAGCGTTTTGATCAATATCTCGAAACAGCGATGTTCAATTATTTTTTTGCGCTGTCCACGGTAATCAGCTGTAAAAACTAAGCTTCTTTGCTCATTTAACCAACCTCCTAGCTCCAATAATAACAAAGTTAGCAATGGTGCCGAGTTAATTTGAAACAGGCTGTATATATGTATACATATTTCTTACTTGTTAAACAACAGTTAATCCGATTATTTAATTTACGCGTAGTTGGTATAATTGTCTTTCCTTTTGATTTGTCGTGCGACGACACCATTGTTGAATATAAATCGTGTGTGCGCTTGAGCTCAAGCGATGTCTATAATAAACCATCCGTGCGCATTAACCATGTTATTTTGTTTTATTATTTTTGTCGTACTGAACGTACATTGTTTATAATTGACTGAACGTTCTCAAAGATTATTTAGATTAAGAACAGAAACTGTCTCCAATATATATTTATTTTCACCTGACTTACATACTGGCATCATTTAATAATTTAATAGTTTATGACAAGGTATTATTTTAGTAACAATATCTCGACATATAGGTACCCGTACTTATTTGGTATTTTTGATAGTGCGAGGTACTTAGGTGGTTGCCTGGAGGCAAATTTACCTGGCGCCCACTTTATTTTATTTTTTTGGTCTATAGCACTTTTAGTACTTACTCCGTCTCCACTGCAGCTGGTCGGCAACCCACCTACTTCTCAACTTGAACCGTAGGTAGCGACACGTAGTTGTTACTCGAATAATATAGGTAAATTGTACGTCGCATCCTCCAAGTGATAATAACATCCGTAGATTGTATCATAAGTTTGAAGATCCCGCTGCCTAGTACGGGACGACTAAGAGTTAGTAAAGAGATTGTTGAGCGAGTGAGCTAGTCGTTCACACGTAGCCCAAAAAATCAGTTCGGAAGGCTAGTCGTGAATTAACAATTCCTGTGACGATTGATTGTTTGGAAAGTTTTACGGAAACGCTTACAACTACTTACTTATCGTTTACAGTTTTTACAGGTTTTGAAGTCTACAGACTACGGTTTACGTTCTAACTTCGCAAACGAAATGTTGTTGCATGACAATAAAGATTTTCTGGATCTTGTCGTCTTCAGTGATGATTCGACCTTTCACTTTAGTGGACATATAAACACTCATAATGTGAGGAGCTGGCGCTTAGAAAGTCCTCACGCTATGGTACAATTTAATGTTTTTTGTGCCATATCCGGACGGAAATTTGGTGGGCCTTTCTTTTGTGCTGAAACAACTGTAACTCTACAGCTATGGCGATTCCTTCAGTTGGAAGATGATAAATCAGAGAACTTCATTTTGCAGCAAGATGGGGCGCCGCCTCACTGGCATAACGCAGTACGTAATTGGTTGAACGTCACTGTTTCCGACCGCTAAATTGGCCTACTGACGGAATTTGTTTTGCATGGCCTTCACGGTTACCCGATCTGACGTTATGTGATTTGCACTTTCGGAGTTCATAAAGAATCGTGTTTATGTGCCTCCATTGCCAGCTAACCTCCCCGACTTAAGAAACAGGATTGAAGCAGCTGTTGCAACAATTACTTCAAATATACTCATCAGCGTTTGGGAAGAACTCGCCTATCTCCTTAAAGTGTGTCGTACGACAAATGGTAGTCATATTGAGCACTTGTAAGTTTTTAGGTAAAACTGTTTGAGTTACTCTTTAGTTTGATGTATTATTTATAACTGTAAGATTATTGTTATAAAAACTATAAAGCGTTAAAACTTCGATATTATTTTTAAACACGCGGTATTTCTATAAAGGTAATTCATCATAATTAAGTCTTCAGTCCTGCAATTGGTTAGGCGCGTACCTCCATTGTTTCGTATTCTGAGCTAACCTACACATTTCCCTGAAATTCCCACCATCTGCACCCTTCACTATCTGCGTGCAATAGTTTGATTTAGTTCTACATCTACCTCTCTTTTTCATCGTCTTCTTGTAATATAGCCCGCACTACTCTCCAAAAAGCCTTAGAACATATTCTGCCCTTCGATTTCTCTTTTTTTTCCCACAAATATCTTTATTCCCCTACTATTTCTGTGATCTTTTTGTTATTAACTTTGTCTGTCCATGCTATCACCATCATACATCTGAAGCATAACATTCCAAAAGGTTTCTTCTTTGTCCAGTCTGCTTCTCCTGCTGTCCCTATTTCACAGGCATACAGTGCTGTGCCCCACACATATGTTTCCAATAATTTTTTCTCGTTTTTCTGTTTGTTGTCTTCTTACACAGACGTTGCTGTTTCTTGTTAGATACAATTCGATTCCCTTTCGATTGGTATATAAATATATACCCTATTTCATTGGTAATCAGTGGTATGTGAGGGAGTTTAAGCAGCCTGTGGCTATCAAGATCCACAAACACAGACACTTGCCGAATTATTAGTTTTCCAATAAACCCTCCCGCACAATCAAGATTAGTTGAAATATTCAGTGACATGCAAAGGCGGTTAAGCAACATGTGACTACCAAGATTCCGCCAACACTTGAACATTTGCCAAAACAATAGTTTTCATTAAATCCTTTCGCAAGGTCAAAATTATTTGAAAATATTGCAAAATCAACACCTTTATTTGTTTATAGTAATCATTAGGTTTAAGTGCAATTATTTTTTCGTCATGAGGTTTTCCGTCTTGGAACTGGTTTCTATTCTGAGCTAACCTACATATTTCTTTGGAACTCCCAACTCCACACATATGCTTTCAGCAATCTTTTCCTTGTTTCTATGTTTGTTGTGTGTGAGCACAGTAGTTGCTTTTACTTGTTAAATGTAGCACGATCTTGTGCTACTCTTTGTTCTATATCTTTTGCAATTTTCCCATCTTGCGTTATTTGGCTTCTTAGATAGCAGAGGTCCTTAACCTCTTGTAAGTTCTCGTTTCCAATTTGTGTTCTAGTTTTTGATTTATTTTCCCCTCTTTTATATGGTAGTACTTTAATTTTATATTTGTTAATTTTCATACCGTATTTCTCTGTTAGAACTGTTTCCATTTCAATAAGAGCTGCTTCTAACTCTTCCTTG
The DNA here is from genome assembly GCA_036346225.1 of Platerodrilus igneus. NCBI lineage: Eukaryota > Metazoa > Arthropoda > Insecta > Coleoptera > Lycidae > Platerodrilus > Platerodrilus igneus. The sequence goes on along the minus strand of JARFIW010000394.1, from coordinate 679,509 downwards.
CCAGATGATAATACCGCTATATTATCTGAAAATCAAAGCATATCAATCTTTGGTCCCTGCATAGTAATTCCAAATGTTTTCCTGCATTTAACAGTATTCCTTGCCTCTTCATTGTACAAGTTAAAAATGAATGTGGATAGGGTATATCCTTGTCTCACCCTGTGATTTAAATATTTACCTACCGCGTGAGGGTATCCAATTAACAATAAATAATAAATGGCAGGACCTCTAGCACTATCGTACCCTCACGTTTCGGGACGTTGCCTCGCAAGCTGCAGCAGTCGGTGAGAGGGAGGGTTCATTAAACAAACACACTGAGACGAAATTTTGATTGTTTTATTAAATGGGCTACTAACTAAAACTTTAACTAATTACATATGCATAACAAAAATATACAGTAAATAACATTATTTACAATAGGGCGCCACCATGGGAATTAAACGGCCCATGGACCAATCGCGGTAATAGCTCTCGTCGCACTTTGTTCGTGGGCGATGAACCAAGATTGCAGGACAGAAAATAAATCACTTCACAGGGGCTAATCTTTTAAAGTCTCCGGCTAGCACAAACACAACTTAACTAAACTAAACTAAGATCCTTCTTTTATGAATATTAATAACAGTTCTGGGTGAAACCACCCCAATACAATAATTAATTAATTCTACCGTAGTCTACTTAACTTGCTTATGGCGACGACCCTCCGTTAAACACGGGGTCATCAACACCAGGAAAATTACGACCTTCTCAAGGGTCGAATAGTACAGTAACGTGACTCCTGACCTGAGCTTTGCATACATCAGGTAGTCTCGTGGCTTAGTGATTAACGGCCTCTGACACCGTCGTAACACAATATAATAGTAGACCCTTCTAAAACGGTGCGGTTTCCAAAACAATAATCTAAAGGATCAAATTACTTGAACTGAGCTTTAACCCGGAGTTGTATTTTATGGAAGTCGACAAATACTGTATTTAAACAAATAACTGACTTATGCTGCATAATACAGCCTTGAGTTCATGGTAATACCACATATACTAATTACTTACTCAGAGAAATAATTAACTTAGAACATAAAGGCACGCACTTGACTTCAGAGATATAAAACACTTCACTCAATCTGGCAAATAACAACCAGCTTTAACCTCTAACGCGTCTGGAAATAAACAACCCCGATTACCACCGGCTGGCATCCTTATATACATTTAAGTTAATTGAAAAATAACCCCTTTCTTGGTTCTCATACTCGACTTAGGATACGTCGGTCGTATACCTTTAAGATTAATTAAACTGCCAATTGTACTAAGATAGCCACACAAGTAGATCTCGGAACTAATTTTTAGTTGAGTACTCCGCTAATTGAAAAATTCCTTCAGACCACCCTGACATAAATAGGATCCTAAAACACGATTGACATCTAATCATAGATAGCAACTAATCTAACATGTTTAGTGCCTTTGAAGTAAAGTGCCTTTAGAAAAATTAATTAACTCTTGGATTATATCTTCCTGGAACTTCGCTAGGAGCTCTTGGGTGATCTTGCAGCCGCTTACAATTGCAGACATATTTATGCTACAAGACCTTCATTCTAATAATTAGAATGCTAAAATTAAACTAGAAAATAACTATTTTTAGAAATATTAGAACTATTAGAGCGTATTAAAACAGTATGTTACAACCCCTTTCCTAATATTTACTTCTCTATGTACTATGAACTATCCGTAATTATTAGATTTTCATGTCCTTTTACGTATCTTAGTACGTCTTTAATATCTATGTAAATCGGTCCTACTTTTTCCTCACTGTAGCTAGCAAGTATATTTATATTATTATTGTACTTACCGGTTTAGATTCTAATCTAAAACGAGAACTCTCGTTCTTTTGTAGATAGTTTTCTACACAGTGTCCTATCTTTTTTTCATAACTATCCCCACACCCAAATGTTTTTCCGCTGATTCTGTATGAATTAACCTAAAGTCTCCTTTTCAAAAATTTCCTGCCTTTGGCCACCGAACTTAGCCGATCCCCGCTATGTCTAACGCTAACCTATCCATTTCAATTTTCAAGTTCTCTAGCTAACCTACTCGCTTCATGCTTCTGACATTCCACGCCCCGACTTGTAGAATGTTTGTGACTCTTTTTCTGAACTTTGCGATTACATCCTCCGAAGTAGTCCTCTTCCGGAAATCGGAATGGGAACTATTTTAACTCCGGAATTTTTTATTCCGGAGGATCTCATCATCTTAAATAACAATTTTAGTACTCCGTGTATTTGGGAGGTAATGTGGTGGTTTCTCGTTGCCTTCCATATCGCGGTAGTGTGTCTTAGAATGCAATACCGATCCCTAAAGTCTCTGCCACTCTAAGTACCGAAAGAGTTGCAGCCCTCTCTCAGGAACCTGTCTTAGTCTGGTTTCTCACTAAAGACTCCACTAATTTGGTTGCACCTATAGTTAGGCTCTTTAGATCACTGGAACTCTCAAATCATTCCACCTATTCTAGTAATTTAGAACTTCTTCAAGGTACATGTCTATTCAGAATGGATAAAAATAATTATTACGTTTAATTTTTAATAAATATTAATATAGGGAATATGTAACTCTTCAACTCTTAGATAAAAAATTACAGGTTTCTAAATTGATTGCCCCTAAAGGATCAACCGTTGTTGTTCTAATCTTATATCTAGTGTTCATTTTGCGTACTAAGTGTACAGCTATTAGCAATATTAAAATTATCGATACAATTGTCCAAACACTAATATTATTGTTGTACAACTGTGCGACTTTTAGGGTGTCTAAATATTCTTTGTAAATGTCCATTAATTTCACTGCATGTTGAAATCGTTTAAATCGAAATATTCGAGTTACATCGACTTCTGAATAATTTCGTTATATTTAGCTGTGGGTATCTTGATTTGTAGTTCGGGTAAGTTTGCAAATTTCTTCGTCACTGCTGGGGTTTTTAAATTATAGGTAGCAATCTTTCTTAATTATGATGACCTTGTTTCCAATTAGGGCTAGACTGTTTTCGTCTTTGTTGCAGTTGGCGGTTGCTATCACTTTTAGCGAAAACACTGCAATTCACTCGTTATCCGTAACCTTTTAAATTTTCATTTCCGTAATCTGTACTGATTCTGGCACAGAGTTCTCGTTATTGATTAGAGAACCGCCATAATTGTACTTCGCATAGACTAGGATTATTTAATTGTTATAGTTCAGACTTACATGTTTGGATATTTCGGGGTAGCAAAATGGCTTCTCCACTTGGACCTCGGGTTGTTGCTCGTGAGTTGAAATAGCGGTGGGCTAATGTAATATTTTTACAGGCACTATATCTGCTTACTACCACTTGACCATCGACTGTTGGCTATGCCTAACACTATCCCCATTTCGCAATGACCGTTTTTTATATAACGATTCCTGAAGGTTATCAGCCATGCGACAAAGACTGAAACCGCGTATCAGCAAAGTCCAATCTGGATTTCCTCTGGTTTGTGTACTTTAGTAAGATTAGAATAGTGAAGTAGGAAAACAAAGTTTCCTGTGTAAAGTACAAAGTATGGTTTCTGATGTAAAAAAATAGGAACTTTGAGTAACAGAGAATACAAGCTGTGGGTTTGAGGTAATGTTAGTGGTACAATAATCAGAATAGTTATCTTATAGAGAGAAATGACATCATGTAAAATTCTTAATAGGAAACCAAATGAAGCTTGATAAAACAATAAAGTATTGAAATTAGTATCTGTAGATTTGAGAATTGAAAGTAAAGTTATTATGACGATATATTACAATATCAAATGTAGTAGTATAGTTAATCCGTTTGATTCTGAATGAGTTTTTGTGATTAAATGAATTTTTACTCTTTAAAGTTCCAGGATATTCTGAATGGCCTCATTTCTAAATTCACTACCATTATCTAGAAATATTTATTTGGGTGTACCGTAAAATATGAACGAATATGTACAAATCTTTGTATCACGTCAATACTATTTTTTGAAGTAATAGGTATCGCTTGTCCTACTTTTGTAAATGCGTCTACAATTGATAAAAAGTTCTGAACTTCCAATACTATAGTGCTCGGGTGTAATTTTTTAAAAGGTTTGTCAGGTGCTTTCGTCGGCATTAAGGATGCTTTCGGCGGTGATCTATCGTATTTTGCCTTATCACGCGGGTCGCATTGGGTAATGAAATCTGTAGTTAATTCCTTCATGTCTTTAAAATAATATCTCCGTATTAACCGCTTTAGGGCTTCGTTTATTGCATGATAGTTTTATCTTCACGTTCTTTGCGAATTGCATCGTTTTTTAAACTTAGGCCGTGTTAATTAATTAATCTTTGTGTGCATGTGATAATTTCTGTACTGAATTATTAAATAATCGAATATACTTTCGAAGATCCTTGATACAAATGATCTGTAGGGGAGGAAAAATTAAAATCACTTCGCCGGGGCGTATTATTTCAAAATTCTGATTATTTGATGCTCGTAGTAATCTTTAGTTATTTGAATATGATAAATTTTTCTATTGTTTATTTTTGTGTATTTCACACGTTCATGGTTGGACTTCCACTTCCGTAATTGTAGTTTTGTACCTATGGCTTCGTTTAGAATTTTAATTGCGGGTTTTGCTTTGTGGAATGTAAAGTTTGATTTTTTTTGAGTCGTCAGGTCTACCCTCGTTTCTGATTCTGTCTCTATTGCGCTTATTTGTATTCGGCTCAATGCGTCTGTATTATTGCTATACATTTCCTTTTCACATATTATCTCACAATCATATTACTCTAATCTAATTTTGCATCTCTGCAATTTTGAGTTACGTTTTTTCAATTTACATAACCCCACTAAAGTTCTATGATCTGTGTTTTTATAAAATTTTCTTCCGTAAAGACACGGTCTGAAGTATTTTCTTGCCCAAACTATGGCTAATAATTCTTCCTTAAGGTTTGTGCATTGCTTTATTTAAATTCATTTTACAAATAGTATGCCCTTATCTCGCCATCATATTGTCATACTACGTATAATCATCCAAAATATCGGGATTGCTTCAAAAATATTGAGGTTGTGTGAAGAAAACCCTTAAACATTTAAAAAAATTTTGTCAAATTTTTGAGGGTTTTAAGAAAAACTCTAGTTAGCGTTGATTATTGCTATTTATATAAGTTTTAAATCCGATAGTTTACTATTTAGTAATGTTAAGTGCAAAGGGTTCTTTTTTACTCGCAGTCTACTAAAAAGGTTGGTTTTTGCTAGGTGTTCGTAGATGAACATTTAGTGTCTTTCCATTGTCCCATTACTAATAATAAGTTATCTATACCATAACACAAAGCAATGACGCCCCTAACAAACCTTGCTCTGTTTAAAAAAACTCTGCAACCACAATTGTAAAATTTACTTAATTTTAATCGAAATTGGTTAAATGAAATTGAAGTTTTAGTTATGGAACGATCTTAACTGATATCTCGATAAAAGGTAACTTATTATCCGCACCGAAATAGTTCGAATACGCATTCAAAGGTTTGACAAAATTACTTTATTGACTATAATGCGATTTATTTCCTTCACTTGGTTAGTGGGGTAATTTTTCTTAAAAGAGGTGCTTTAAGATAGAGTAATAAGATAAGTGGATCAATTACTTTACTACGTAAAAAAAATCTGTAACTGAGCTATAGGCGTATCAGATAAAAATCGTGCATTTTACATGTATTTTCTCATAAAAGAAATATAAAGTGCAAAACCGCCATTTTTGTGAGCCCAAAGGTCATTTACTTCACTTGACTACTAGGGGTAGACGTCCTAGGTGACCAACGTTTAGAGGTTAAATGGAGTGAATGAACGTTAGCATTCACAAAAATGGTCGTCTTGAACCTTAGATTTTCTTATGGGAAAATCCATGTAAAATGAACGATTTTTTATCTCATAGCTTATCTACTAGGTCTATTATAAATTAACGGTGTAAGTTATCTTTAATGGATTAAAAAGATATCTAATATAAAACCCCTTTGTTTTTGACATATTACATATATATGTATATATTTATATAAAAATATTTTAATATACACTGTATTAATTAGAATCACATTACAACTTATTTATTTCAGCTGCACTTTTACTCTAATAACAATTGGGAGAGTTTTTATAAGGACGTTCCAAAATCTATTCTACCATTTGAATACGGCGGAAGTGCTGGATCAGTTGAAGATTTAGCAGGTTGTTAAAAGGTTTGCAATATTATAACTTCGACAAATATTTTTTAGCAAAATGGAAAAGTAAAATAGAAAGTTGTCGCGAAGCTTTATTAAACGAGGATAATTATAATGCAATTAAATCTAAGACGAATGACGAGGAGACGGATTTTACAGGGTTTGGAATACAAGGAATTCCAATTTTAAAATAAACGGAGAAGAAAATTCAACTTTGTGTATATCTAATCTATACTACAACACATGACTTTCAAGACGCTAAATAGCTATAACAAACAAAAAGAATTATATTCTACTCTAAATTGGTCAAAACTGCGTCTAGCTATGAAACTAAGGATTATTAACAACACAACTTCGTCGAAATTTAATTGATATATTTTTCACTGGTTAACTTCTATGACGTTTTTTGGAAATGCTTATAATCACATTTCATTTGAATAGTTTCTGTATTAGTAGATCCAACCAATACGATTTGGTAATTTTCTTTAAGAAATATAATTTTTAGGTTATTACAATTTGTAACATATCAAGCTCCCTTAGTAGAAATGTAGCATAGTAGGTGAAGAGTGGGCAGGAACCGGTGATGCCGCAGGTACTCGGCTCGGCACAAGGGAGTCGAAGAGTAGAAGCCCAAGCGGTCGGACGCGGTAACACTTCCCGAGTAGGGTTTTAGCTGTTAAACCTACACCAGTGTGTTTCAATTGGTAAAATCTGTGTACTAGACTTCGTAAGACAATTAGTAAACTTTAGGATTATAATCGCAGTGGCGGCTGATACCGCTGGTGTAATTTAAGGTCATATCTTGTACATACCACTTGTATTATTACGATATTAAATTTTCATTAAAAGCCATAGTTAGGATCAAGTTCGTGTCTCATTTCATTTGGTTTCGTTCCTATTCAATTCTAGGATCCACGTACCTGAGGTAAGAGAAGTCTCATAGTTTAGTTTATTAATTACGGCGTCCAACAATTATTAATAATTAATCGTATTATAACACAAATTTTGATTTAAGGAGAAACTGTTTTGTATCATATATGGTTCGTACTCAAAGGTTGTCAAATTCATGGCCAGTTTGTAAAGTTAAAGATGATATCATCATGTTAATTACATTGCAGTTTCGTGATTCATTTGTTGATTAGTAATGTATTACACTGGCGCCCTGGTGATCTCATAGGTAGAGCATGAAAACTTTACAGGTAGATTCGTGCTGACTCAAATAAATAAAAGGTTTCTATGTTTGGTTGAGTTAAGAAATCCGTAAGTTTGTTATACATACAGATTAGATAGAACAAAAAGACACTAGGTATTTTCATTTTACAATCTTAGTTCATCTGCCCGAGGTTTTCCGATGATATTACCTGTATGTTTGTTGTAGTTTTTTCAGCATTATTCTTAATCTTCTCTGGGAATTAAACTACTCATAGTTTTTAAAATCATCTTTATTTACGTTTTGATCCATGACCTAGGGCGGGAAGATCAATTTTTTAGAACACTTTGTACTGAACATCCGAACAATCAACATGCAACCTTAGAAGGTCACCTATTTATGACAAAAACAGGTGATCGAACAAGACAAAAAATAGTCAAGCCATGTTTGGATAATACCCTACTAAGTTGATTATTTTCAATTTTAGCGGCACATTGGTTAATAGATTGGAGATAAACGTGTTGAAGGTTAAGAAGTCACCTTAGGCCATTTATGGTATCCAAGTTAACTACAGTCAACAATCACTCATCAGGTGTGAATTCAACTGAAAGTATATCAGAGAGCGTTTGTGACTAAAGAAACATTTGAAATTTAGTTCTTCAACTGATTAAACGTATCTACAGTATGTCTGTATGATTAGATTAAGATTCTAGTTAAGGAAACTTGCGCCATATTTGATTTTTAATACTTGCCTATGGCTTTATCATACATTAGTAATGAAAACGTAAGTGTGCTACATAGATAGAAAAAAGAGTCGTGTATAATAGTGTGAAGACATGTTTATATTTGTTTTTTAATGTAATGTTATAGTTACAGCTTTGTTGCAATAAATTATTTTGCAATTACCTAGCGTGATTGAATATTCAGATCATCTAACATTTGATTGTAGAAACCCTCTCTTCAGTTAGTAGTTTAAATAGGTTCTTAGTGTCTTTATGGTTAAGGTTTGTTTTATGTTTAAGCAATAGTATACTTAATGATCTCCCAGGTAATTTTTAAGCCAGAATGACTTTCCTGATCTCAGGATTTAGCAACCTTTTGTTATTCCTTTTAGGGCTACCTAGAAACACTGCGAGATTATGTAGCGTCCAATATACTTCCAGATAAAGGCATGTTTCACACCTAATAGTCTTCCGGCGCCCCCGTTAAACATTTTCACCAGCCGTCCCACTGAATTAGTCGACAACCAATTTTGTTAGTACAGTCGAGGTTTTTGGTATTTTATACCAAAACAGAATTTTTAGGGAAGTACTTATCGGGAGGCTCCGTGGCGTAGTTGGTATGCGTGTGACTACTACGCCCAAGCTCCTGGGTTCGAATCCCGATACGACCCTCGTTTAGATGAGAGGAAATATGGAGCTCACGTGCTTTTATGTAAAAAAATTGATGCAGTACGTTTTCTATATGTACGAAAGCGTTCTTACGTTGTCCTTGTTTGTAGATCACTTTGCCCATACATAATTTAAATTTCATATTTCCTATCGTTTAGATGGTTATTTTGCATGCTTAGTAGAGGGTTTATTCCTCTTCCAATTTTAAGCTTGTTGTTCCTCATAGGTACTTTGTATGATATAACGTTACAGCGAGTATTTGATTAACTGGCATTATAGCGTTTTCACATTATGCGATTGTAGCATGGTTTACTACATGCGATAAACCGTCAGACGTTGCTTTCACATCTGAAAATATCGCTCAGGCTTGTAGTTCGACGTTGACAGATTGTGTAGGTAGTAGTGAGTTTATTCAAAATGAAGAGAATAAATAATTGCGTCTAAATTTTGATAGTTTACATATAAAATATTGCAAACTTCTTTCCACATTTTGTCCTTATTGCGATGGTCATAGATTTTTTCCGAATACATGGTCCTTGTTCTACGGATTTCAACAAGTCAATTATTTCATAATTGTATCGTTTCTTTGACATCTTTTAAGCTGTTAATCTTAACTCGTATAACAATTGAGGTGTTTACACCATTCGCTCCCCAACCAACGCGAGGGCCTGTTTTGAGTGCAGAGAGAAATGCACGAAACATAGTGATCGGGCAACTCAGGGTAAGTGGAACAAAGTAGGCACCCCTGGAGTTCCACCTCCCAGAGCAGTATACTGTAATCGTTTAGGTGGAGACACCAGGGGAAGAAATACGAAGGACCGAATAGTAGGAAATGAACATTATTGACAATATAACAAATCACGACAATATGGTGAACATTATTGAGTGAATAATTTAACCAATTAATCGAACACCGTATAGTAAGAGGATCATATTTTATAACGTCAATAAGAATTAGAAATACAGCAAAAGCACAATTTGCAGTATATTCAATTTTTGAATTATCAGAGTTTGTATAAACGCACTACTTTAATCACACTATTATAAATTTATAGTACATATGCGGTTGTATCAAGATTACCAACGTATTTATTTTATGATACGTCAATGGAAAGTGTCATTGCATTAATACCACACAAGCACGAAATAACTTGTTGTGATACCAGATTAAGAAAATGGTTATTAATTACGATTATAACCGGAAGGATCAATAATGTTTGGACGATTTGTAAGAAATTTACATACTTGCAACCCGCGCGAATACGTCTGTAACTTAGAAAGGCTAGAAGCAGACTCTCTCTTGTGTTTATTAGAACAAAAGCGGGTGAGCCGATAAACAGCGCTGCAGGTGCCACAGATGTTATCTTTCTGACTGTTGGACAGGAAATTAAATGGAATTTAATATTGGTAAAAACTAATGAAATAAGGATAGTGCATTTTTGAACGTAATTAATCTTATAGAGAATAAAGAGAATTTTATGAATAAGAAATAATTTACGAAACTCCAACATACTCCCCCGCGTTGAAGCAACGCTTCAACAAAAAAAAAAAACAGAACAGGAAGGAGAACAACGAGGAAGGAAGAAAGAAAAAAATGTTTTGTTTATTCTAGCCGGATTAAAGATCACGAGTCGAATCTTGACTTGAAGAAGAATGAATTTGATTTGGCAAAAGACACAACTTAATTATTGGCCTTATGTAGTCGCCAGTTTTTGTATGAATTTTGACAGCACAAACTTTTCCGTCGCAGCCAGGAATTGTCTCTAAGACACGGGCGAGAACCCATTGAAGAGGAGGAGTGTCATCTTCTTTGATTAACACTAGGTCATTTTTCTTTAAGTTTTCTTTTTCTTCAAACCATTTTGGTTTATTTTGAAACGATTGAGATACTCAACAGACCAACGTTTCCAAAAGATTTGCTGAATCTGTGATATGTTTTGATAAAGTGAAAGTCTATTTTCAGAAATATTTGAAACATCTTTTTCTGGATAAGAAGTTAATGCAGAACCAATTAAAAAATGGCTAGGGGTTAAACAGCTCAAATCAGAAGCATCAATAGATAAGGGACTTAGAGGTCTAGAGTTCATTATAGCCTCTATTTGGCATAATATTGTTAGAAATTCTTTATAGGTTAAACTTTGGTTACCTATGATTCTTTTCATATGGTGTTTTGCACCTTTTATGGCGGATCCCATATACCACCCCAATGAGGGGATTTTGGAGGGATAAATTTCCATGAAGTTTCATTTTGAGAAAGAAAATTAAAAATAATCAGAGAGTTATTTTTATTTTTGAAAAAATTATAAAGATCTTTGAGTTGGTTTTTTGCACCTGAGAAATTTGTAACGTGATCGCTATAGATTGTTGACGGATTTCCACGTCGCAAAATAAATCTTTTTAATGTAGATAAAAGGGATTCAGTAAATAGACTTGTAACTACTTCGATGTGTACAGCTTTTGTAGCCATACAAAAGAATATTGCTATATAGGCTTTTATTTTGGGAACTTTACGCAGCCGAGAAGATTTTAAGAGAAAGGGGCGACCAAAGTCGACACCCGGTTTATGAAAAGACCTCGCAACATTGACTCTGTCGTGAGGGAGATCTGCCATTATTTGTTTAGAAAATTGATTGCTAAATCTGAAACAAGTAATACAATTTCGAATTAACTTTTTGGTTTCTCGTAAACCATTAAGTGGCCAAAATTTCAGCCGAACGTTTGATAGGGTTGTTTGAGCACCTGCGTGTCCTAAACGATAATGTCATACATAAGAATCAATTTAGTTATTTGATTTTTGGAGGCATCAGTATTGGATGTTTTTGTTGATAAGAAATGCTAAAGTTTCCTAGACAACCGCCAACTCGTAGAAGTCCAGTGGGATCTAAAAAGGGAGACAAAGGGAGACAAAGAGTTCCGACAGCTCTTTTAAGAAATTTTTTTTTGTGTTTGCTTAATAATAAACTGTAATGATACCTCTAGTTCTTGAGGTGTTAGGGCACCAGAGATTCGATTGCCTTTGGCAATATCAATAAAACGAAATACTTACGCAAAGGTGCGTAGCAAACGAGGGAAATTAAAAAAACGCAAGAAAATTTCTTCAATGTAAGTTAGGAGTTGTCAATCATTGTGAGTTGCAAGTGCGATTTTCTTTCTTCCGGCAATTCTAAGGTAATTAGAGATTGATCTACGGTTAGATCTAGAAAAGGATTTAATAAAAACTTAGGACCTTGCCACCACGAATCATTACTGAAAATCTCGCGGACAGACAAGCCTCGTGATAAAGGATCGGCTGCATTTTCGGACGACTTTACGTGTCGCCACATAAAATCAGAAGTAGTTCCTTGTATTTGAGAAACACGATGTGAAACAAAAATAGACCATCTGCTAGCGTGACTTTTACACCAGGCTAAGGCTATTAATGAGTCAGTCCACAAATTTACCGAGTCAAAATTTATTTATTTTTGAAAATTTTTAGTAGTAATCTTACGAGTTTTGAAAGAAGGGGCATAGCACGAAGATCAAGTCTAGGAAGTGCAATTGTTTTAACAGGGGCTACCCTCGACTTGGAAGAAATTAACTTAGAGGAAATGGTGCCGTCTGCATATATAGCACGTAAATACACACAGCCACCGTATGCGGTTAAGCTTGCATCAGCAAAGCCATGAAGTTCAGTTTTTGAAATGGTTTTATTTAAGAAATAGAACCTTGGAATGTTTTGTTCTTTCAGCAATGAAAGATTTTTGTAGAAATTGTTAAATTCGTCAAGCATTTGAATCTGAGATAATTGTGTCTCAGTCCAGTTTAAGAATCTACAACTTTTGTATTAATATTTTACCCTTTACTATAACAGGATTTATTAACCCAAGAGGGTCATAACACTGGGTTATTGCTGACAGAATTTTTCTTTTGGTAAGTGGGAAGATTTGCTTATTTTCTGTTGTAGAAATGTAAAGAGAATCAGAATTAGGGTTCCATTTTAGCCCTAAAACTTTATTTGGAGCATCTTGCAAATTAATGTCGTAGTCCAAGGAATCAGATATTTTAGCGATATTTTTTAGAAAAGTTTTGGAATTGGAACAACGTTTGTGAAGTTCAAACTCATGCTTGTTCAGAACGGAATTTAACTCAGTGTGAAGTTTGAAAAGAATGTCTAAATTTTGCGCGCCACACAAACCGTCATCCATATAAAATTGAGAAAAAATTGCTTCCGAAGCAAGTGGAAATTCATTTTTACTCAAAGATGCTATTTCTTTAAGCACTCGAGCTGCAAGAAAGGGGGCACTGTTAGTGCCGTAGGTGACATTTCAGATCATCCTCAGGGTTTTCACGCCAGAGGATATGTTGTAAGAACGTTTGTTCGGGATTGATTAAAATTTGTCTAAACATTTTCTGTATGTCAGTGGTGAAGATAAAAGGGAACATTCTAAATCTACAAAGAATGTCGAATAAATCAGGATTAACTTGGTAACCCTACGAGAGATGTCATTTAAGGAATGACCAGAAGAAGTTGTACAACTTGCGTCATACACAACGCGTAGTTTAGTAGATGTGCTACATTCACGAACAACACACAAATGAGGAATGAAATATTTATTTTCTAATTTGAAGTTTTGCAATACTAAGGGAACATATGTAGCTTATCCAAGAGAGACATACTCTTGAAGAAAATTTTTATATTCATGAAATAAAGTACTATTTTTTTGGAATCTTTTTTCTAAATTCAAAAAACGTTTTTTAACAATGGTGAAGGAATTGCCGAGCTTGCTAGGCTCTGACGAAGATTTTAGTGGAATGTCTACCTGAAACCTACCGTTTTCTAATATTTTTGTTGTAGAAGTAAAAATGTGTTCGAATAATTGGTGTACTTTAGAAGTGTTCCCCTTTTTCGTCTAAATCCAAATTGATCTTCTCCTAATATTTCTTCAGCCCCTTATACCATCAATCTTTGCACAATTTTAGTTAATTCTTTCAACTTGTGTGATTCTTTGAAAATTTTCATACCTCTCCGCGTCTCTACTTTTTGGTATAGTGACTATGATGTTACGTTTGAAATCTTTGGGTATCTCGCCTGTCTCATACATAAAACTTACAAATTGGAAGAGACGTTCTGTTACTGCTTGTCCAGCGGTTTTTAGAGTTTTTCCTTGCATCGTATCTATATCAGGTGCCTAACCATATTTGAGGTCTTTTAATGCTATCTCTAGATATAGGATATACAACGTCATAGTTGCCAATGTCTGATTCCTGTTCTAGTGCTGTTAGTTCCTCTACTGCATATAAATTCTCTATATATTCTTGCCATCTAACACAACGTTCTTTGCATTTTCTATAATTATGTATTCCATCACGTCGTACGGTTTTGTATGCCTTAAATTCATTCTAATTAGTTTATATGCTTCGTCTACCTATGTCTATTTCTATCTTAGTGTGAATCTCTTTGCACTTTTCATCAGTCCATTGTTCTTTATCTTTCCTACTCTTGCGAATAATTTCCCATCTTATAATTTTGTATCTGTGTTTTGCTGCTTCGTCTGGACTGTGTTTGTATTTTCGTCTTTCTTCTATTAAATTCAGGATATCCTTTATTATCCACGGCTTCTTATTTTATTTTTGTGTACACCCTAGAAGATTTCTGGCCACCATGTCTAAGCGGAATTTAATGTTATTTCTTTCTGTTACTACTTCTGTAGTTTCAAAAACTTTCCCGATATCTTTCAGCAATCGGTTTAACCTTTTTTAAAATCTTTCGTGAATATCTTTATCTTTTAGTTTTACAAAGTCAAAGTGCTTTTTTCAAATTTTTAAATTTAAGAGCGGCCTTCATAATTACGATGTTGTGGTGAGTGTCTATATCTGCTTCTGGGTAGTTTTTGCAGTCTTTTAATTGATTCATAAGCCGTTGTCTAATAAGAATGTAATCTACTTGACATCTTCATATATCTGCTGACATTTTCCACGTGTATCGTCGTCTAGCATGACGTTGAAATAATGTGTTTGTGATGGTTGAACTGTTTTTGTTGCAAAATTCTATCAGTCTATTTCCCCTGTCATTTTTCGCGCCTAAACCAAATAAACCTACTATTGCTTCTTCCCAACCCTCACCTACCGCTGCATTAAAACACCCCGTAATTATTAAATTTTTATATTGTGTTACGTATTTTAGTAGTAAGAGTAGATCTTTGAAGATTGTTTCTACCTCTTTCTCTCTGTAGCTAGAGATGGGGATGTATACTTTTATTATTACTGTATCTACCGGTTTAGATCCTAATGTAACAATGAATACTCTTTCCTTTTTTCTTGTAAGTAGTTTTCTACACACTGTCCTATCTTTTTTCGTATAACTTTCATCACACCTAAATTTCTTTCCTCTGGTCCTGTTCGAACTATCCTAATGTCTCCGTTTCAAAAATCTCCCGCCTCTGGCCACTGATTTTCGCTAATCCCTACTATGTCTAATGTTAACCTATCCATTTCAATTTTCAAGTTTTCAAGCTTACCTACTTGCTTCATACTTCTGAGATTCCACGCTCCGACTCACAAAATGTTCCAGACTCTTTTTCTAAATTAATTTTCTGATCACATACTCTGAAGTAGTCCCCTCCCGGAGATCCGAATGAGGGACTATTTTAACAAGCAGCTCCGTGGCGTAGTTGGTATGCGCGTGACTACTGCGCCCAAGATCCCGGGTTCGAATCCCGACACGGTTCGCTTGAAAAACGTTAGGCGAGCATTTTTCAAAAAAATACGCCCTCGTTCGGATGAGAGGTAAAATGGAGGTCCCGTGTGTGAGTGTTGTCACGCACGTTAAAGATCCCTACCATGTTTGCAACAGCAAGCGTTCGGCAAAAATCAAAATTTTTAGGTAAAAAAAAAACTCGCTTCCTGGCCAATGTAGAACCTTTAGGTGGAGCTTTAGAAAATCACATTTAGGAGACTATTTTAACTCCGGATTTCTTTACCACGGAGGATGCTATAATCTTGAAAAACAATTTAAGTACGCAGTGTATTTAGGAGGTAATGTGGTGGTTTCCAGTTGCCTTCCACATCGCAGTAGTGTGTCTTAGAGTGTCATACCGACCCCCAAGGACTTTGCCACACTAAGGAGCTATTTTAGTCTGGTTCCTCACTAAAGATCCCACTAATTTGGTTAGACCTGTAGTTTGGCTCTTCAGTTCACTGGAACTCGTAAGCTATTCCACCCGTTTTAGTAATTAAGAACTTGTTCAAGGTGCGGGAAGTATTCGTATACGAATTAAATTCGAACGGTTTCAAGAATTGCTCCCCAGGTACGCTTTTTGATAAAGATACAATATTATGTGTAACTGAGTAATTATATTGACGAAAATGGATTACTTAGTTACGGCCTCGTGACGCTCACGTTACGACTAGTCATATTATTATCAGCCTTACATACACAGAAAGGAAATACATCAATCTAATATTTCTCGTAATGTACAGCAGCGAATCACACACTATCTTAACCGATGTCGTCTATGATACTTTTATGCGTTTGATACTCTCATAGGTAAAGTTAACACTATCTGATTTAATTAATTTATTTAAACACAATTTGGTTGCCACAAATTTTGCCGGTTTTCAAGGTTAACCACTACGTTGTAGTGTTGTCTTCGTGAATTTATATGTAAATTAGCCTGGCGTAGATTGTCTAGTAGAATACAGGATTGAAGCAGCCGAGTTGAAGCAATCGACTGCCGCAAATAGATTAAACCGAGTTATATTTCAATGTTTCGTTGGTTGATTGTTTGCGTATTTAGTTATTATAATTTAAAGTAGGCTTAATTGATCCTAACATGACCCACTTGTCATAATTAAAATTAATTAGGACTTACAATAAGTTGCAAAGTAACAGTAAAATTAAGAATTTGCAAAAATTAGCCGAAAATTATCGAAAAGACTGTAATATACATACGTGCGTAGAAATCGGTGTAGTTTTTTCTTTGACCTTACTAGATATAATGTATATTAGTCGTTCTCACTGAGCTGGTTCTAATCTTGAATTCTAATCTCTTTTTAGTAGATAACCTTGCTAAGTTCTTACACATAGCAAAATCGCTACAACAATATTATACCATAAATATTGTGGTGTTACTTAAAACAGGACTTCCCTTAGAGAAGTAAGAAACGTGTACGAGAAAATACAGTAGAATATCATAAATAAAATTAATCCACAATAACAGTGAACCATGAAAATACGTCCGTTATCCGAACCTTTGCAAGAAAAAGCAAAAAAGGAACTGAACGAAATACCACATCAAATAGAAGAAAATTTGGCGATGTTTAGAAACTGGCTTTCAAAACAGGTACATATTAAATACAAAGATGGTAAGTCAAATGCACTTTTATAAATAATATAAATAATGAAAATATGTTTAACATTAACAACAGTAAAAGTTATACAATTTAGCTGTTTTTATTTGTATGTAGAAGTGGCATACATCTTTGTTATTTTAAATTTTTAAATTGTCCAACAACTATTGTGAGGTTGAAAACTAAAAATCCCTCGTGAATATCAGATAGCAAATTGGACCTCCATAAAACATAAACTACTACCTTACCTGATATCACAAGGTCGAGAATTTCTTATTAATGAAGGAAGCCCAAGGTAAACTTGGATGGAAAACGGCTTGAGTGAAATAAAAACTCGAGAGATAAACGGCTAGTAGAGTGTTAGCGCTGGGTAGATCATGAGCTTGGGTCATGGGTTGTCGGTTGACCAAAAATATAGATAAAGAGCGTCACCGTATTTTTCAATACAACAACATACCAAGATACATGTACTTGTATTAGGGGAATGCGGAAACCTGAAGTCTACACCGCTTATATAACCACAAAACCTATATATTAACCTTGCAAAACACTTACCAAAATATCTATTGCCAGATGTGTTACAGATGTCTCGACTTTACCTGTGAACAAACAAATGCACAACATGGGCACCGTTTGTGTCCTTAAAAATATTCATCAAAAATAATATGAATGAATTTAAGTTCCAAAAATATATACACGCATGGTATTTGTTATCTTTAAACACAGTTAACCTTTTGCTTAAATACTACATAATCATTAAAAGAAAACGAACAAAAATATGTCAGTACTACAATTACAATTCATCTCGCCGTGCAGTATCATCATTTTCAGTCTCTTCTTCAACTGGCTCTTCTGCTGCACCATCCTCAACACCACCTGACTCTACAAACTTAGATAACCCTTCAAAAGTCCTAGGACCATTGTAATCAATAACTTTGTTGTCTTCTTTCTTGTATAGTTTAATTGTAGGGAAGCTTGTAATACGAGTATGTTCGAGTTCATTTGCTGTGGAATCAATTTTAGCAATAACAACATCAACATTACTTTCAAAATGTTCTGCAATTTTTTCATAAATAGGGACCAACTGTTTACAATGACCACACCATGGAGCATAAAATTCTAAAAGGACGTCCTTGGATTTATCTAATACAACATCATCGAAATTGCTTGCAACAAGAACACGCACGGGTTGTTTATTCCAATCTTCAGGAAGTTCTTGACTTAATAAATGTTGTTTAAGCTCACCTTTTAAGAACTTATCTACAAATGTAGTTATGCTTTCAACATCAAGTTCGGACGATTCAGGTTTGAATTTTGACATTTCTTCCTCAAGTTTAATAATACGTGCAGTGGGAACCTCTTCTTTTTTAATTTCAAAGAATTCTAAAATTCGCTGGTGGTCTTCCTCCTCTACATCGATTGTAACAAACAAAATTTTAAATTTGTAAGGTTTGGCGACAGAACGAGCAGCAGATACAATAGCACTGGTTTTGTCATCACTTTTAGATACAAAGATGAGTAAATGGCTCTTAATTTCACCTCCAAAGATCTTAGGTGCCGTTTCATGATTGAATTCTACGAGGTTTGGTAGCGACTCTGATGTAACAAAACTTTTGATGTTCTGTTCAGTATGTTCACCTTCAAAAATGGATTTTCCTTCGTCGAACTGTTTAAATAAGACAATAGAACCACATGTAGCTTCATATTTCTTGTAAATTGCTTCGTCAGAAGTGATTCCGAACTGATAATCATCGACAGCATTAGCAACAGATAAATAAGCTTTAGCTTTATCTGAAGTTTGATCTGAGAAGAAACCAACAACTGCAACTTTATTTTCTTCAATAAATTGTTTAGCTTCCTCGACTGTCTTAAGCTCTTTAGCTGCAGGACCAGTTTTCTTTTCAAGCCAAGCTACTATTTGGGCAGCATCACGTCCTCCTGAATAATCAATAGGCTGTCCATTTCTAAAGAATTTAAGGGTAGGATAACCTTTGACATCATATTCCTTAGCAAGGTCTTCCTCTTCGGTAGCATCAATTTTACCAAGCTTTATCTTTGACTCTTTGTCTGCTAATTCTTTTGCAGCTTTGGAATATTCTGGTGCAAGGGCTTTACAATGTCCACACCATGGTGCATCGTCATAGCAAGCAGAATTTTTAAAAATTTGATCTATATCAACCAAAAATTCTTCACGAGTATAGTATTTTTTTTGGTGCAAGTTATCTCGAATTGACTGTAAATCCATGGGTCGTTGGATAATATTTTGATAGTGTTCGACTAAATTCGCATTAACAGGAAATAAGAATGGTTGTACATCTGGCATATCATGAAGTTCATTTAAGATTTCTTCAAGAATACTAGATAGTATAACAATTGGATCGGTTGTTCGTCTATTGGCAGGTTTATTATGTTTTGTCAGATAATCGCAATGTAGTTCAGAATTAGGCGATACAGGTTTCTTGCATGCATTGTATCTCTAGGAACTTTCGAAACTAAGGTACTTCGTTTCATTTCTTCAGAATGCATTTCGTAGAATAGAACATATGCTTTTGCTCTTACAAGTGTTTTAGAGGATATACTGCACACCTTGGAATCGTTATATTCATGCCATACAAATGAGTACGGGTGTCGACAGTATGCGATGTAATGGCTTTTCAAAGTAGTCCCACTGTGTTTCGATATTGCATACAGGTTATAATGACAATTTCCAAGATTTGTTTCTGCAGCGTAGTGTCGCATATCTAGACCTTCTAATGGAAAATCTATAGGCGTAGTTAGCTTTCTTTGATATGTACCTGTAGGTGAAAACCGTTTTAAGTGTATCACCAATATTTTGGGAAACATCTGTATGGACAGTGATTTGATGCATCTTCTCCTTTCTTTGCACTTAAAACATACTGGTTTTTCGTCGTCATCCAATGTTTCAGGCCTAGTAAAATTATCTAGACAAAGCTGTAACGTTAAGCAGCCAGTGTGCTTAGGTATAGCTAGTGATAGATCCCAAAAGACTTCGAAAGTTACAGAAGAATGATTACAGTGTGTGCAACGTACTGTTAATTTTAACTGTCCAGCGAAAATATCAATAATTTTGGAATTGTTACTTCTTAAATATTGCAGCCAGGATTCATTACCTTTGTCAGAGTCACTTAATGGTTCATTTAATTCTGACAATATAGGAATTTGATTGGAGGTAATCTGATTAAAGTCTTCATGAATACCATCTAGCAAGTACCGCATAAACTCTTGTGCGTCTTGTTGATAGAAGCCCATAAAACTAGGTGCAAATCGATGAAAGTGTGATTTCAAGTTATTAGTATTTATCACTTTGTCGGAAGTATCTTCAGACCACAGATCTTTTATTACTTGTGCAAAAGATTTAATTAAAGCTCCTTTCATGGTTGAAGTGCTAGTATTGATATGCTTCGAAAACGCATTATGTTTAATATATTCAAGTAATAATTTTGTATTTGAGAGGCACTGAACTATACAGTTTATAAAGCAAGTATTGCCAATATTTCCCAATCCTTTTTTGCCTAAATTTGTAATTGTATTTGAAAAATCATTTAAGTTCTTAAAGTAAGGATCGAGTTGTGATGCATTAATTGTATGTTGGAGATGAGTAGATGTATTTGAAGAATGGCTCAATCTGTTAGAGCAATTAGGGTTTTTGAAATTTCTTCTATTGTAAAAGCGATCAGTGTTTTATTTTCTTCTATGTCAACATTATTTAGCTGTTTCTTAAAGGGCGGGTTGTATCGAACTAGTTCACGGTAAGTTCAAGAAGAACTTGGTTCAACCTTAAAAATTCCGTTGTATCGCTACAGTTCAGTCTTGATCTATAGTTTAACCCCGAGTTCACTTGAACGGCCAACCGATGGCCGTTCAACCACTGAACGACGGTTCAGTAGAATAATCTAACCTCTAATTGAATATTGAACCTCTAACTCCGAAATATTATTTTCTGTCTTTACACAATACACCTAGTGCTAATTATTATAATAACAAATAATATATACATATTTGATTGGTATTATAAACTTCAATTGTATAACTACTTATTACAATATTAAATATAGCGACTTGTAGGATCTAATAATAACACAAAGGAGAAATAAATAATTTATAACTGCACGCCATAAGAAACCCTCGTATCTAACCTTTAATTTAAAAATATTTACTTCATAAAACTCATTTTTATACGAGTAAAATTTTTCAATAACTCCAAGTTGAAATGGCTCATTTACCTATTGAAGATGTAACAGATGACGAAGAATTTCTAGAAGTCGTAAATATAGTGTTACATCGGGCACCAAGAAATTTCAGAGAAAGGCCAAATCATTTACAAATGTGGAATGCTGAAGAATTTCGAAGTAGATTTTGTTTATCTAAAGAGATTATTGTACTAATTTCTGATGAAATTTCAGACCAAATATCATGTCAGAACGAGTAAGTGTATACTATTCCTGTACTATTAAGTATTAATTAGACATTTTTTTAGAAATTCAGCTATACCGCCTATAGAAATGGTATTAGTAACATTGCAATTCTTGGCGACAGGATCATTCCTACAAGTAGCTGCTGATTTTTGTGGCATACATAAATCTACAACTAGTAGAATTGTTTCAAAGGTTTTGCGAAGTCTTGCTCAACTGTGTAACCAATTTATTAAAATGCCGACAGTTGCAGCAGAAATTGAACAAGTCCAGCGAGGATTTTTCGAAATAGCTCGATTTCCTAGGTGTGTAGGAGCTTTAGACTGCACACACATAAAAATCCAGTCACCTGGAAGAGCAAATGCAGAACTTTATCGTAATAGAAAAGGTTTTTTTTCATTTAACGTGCAAGTAGTGTGCGACTCCAAACTAAAAATTCAAAATATTGTGTGCCGTTGGCCAGGAGCATCACACGATTCTAATATTTTTAAGAATTCTAGAATTAGTGCCCGCATAGAAAATCGTGAGTTCGGGCAAGATAGTTTATTGATAGGAGATAGTGGATATGCCGTAAAAGTTCATTTAATTACACCATTTCATAATCCCCAAAGCCCTGCTGAGCACTTATTCAACGAAAGCCAAATAAGAACGAGAAACCCTATTGAAAGATGCTTCGGTGTTTGGAAGCGAAGATTTCCTGCTTTAGCTTTGGGAATTAGGTTGCATGTTGACAAAGTTGAAGCTCTGGTTGTAGCCACAGCTGTTCTGCATAATATTGCTGTTGAAAATGGAGAACCTGAACCCAATGCAGACAACGAAGAAGTTGAATTTGCCATACAATTTGCTAATGATATTAATTTAAATTTGCCACCAGAGCGGGATACAGGTGTGAATCTGAACAATGTTGTGAGGCACAATTTAATAACACAATACTTTGGAAGATTAGTGTAGATAATATTTTCTAATAACATTTCACAGTAAAGTTAATGCAAAATGATTATAATAATAATAATATGTACATATTTAATTTATATTATAAAATTTTAATTATATGACTACTTATTACAGTATGAAATATTGCTATTTATTATTTTCTTCTAATTGTTTTCTTTGCAACCTAAGAATTTCCATTTTAAGCTCATGTTCTTCCTTTTTTTGTTCAATAAATAATTTGTGTTTTTCGCTCTCTTGTTCCAAAAACTGCAAGTGCTTTTCCTCCATGTGCTTAATTTGCAATGTCCGCTCTTCTACAAAATATTGCTCTTGCACAGACACAAGATTCAATTTAGAAGCAGCCCACAAACCTATCTTTGATTTTAAATTATCGGTATTTCTTTGTCTGCGACTTGGAGTATCTAATAAGAACACAAAGGAGAAATAAATAATTTATAACATTCATGCCATTGTCATTTACCATTTGCTTGCTGATTTACTTTTAATTGAGACAATTTTGGTTGCCTCAACATATCTGGTGTAATACTCGACCAATCTTGAAGAGCTAAAATTTAATTAGTGAGCTTGTAATTTACACAAGAAAAATCACAATCTTACTAACCATTATCCTTAGAATACTTATCAATTTCTTTACCATCGTCGATAGCATTCACTTCGTTTATTTCTAAAAGACATTCACATAAATTTAAATAATATTAATATATGTTTGTTTACCAGTTAAATCTGTATTCACTTGATCTCCCAAATCCACTTCTACGTCATCGTCAAATTGACTCGAAACAATCACCTCTAAATTAAATTGCATAAATAATGTATAAATTCACTGCAACATAACAAACCTCTATCATCATCAAACTCTGAGCAGAAACCTGTCATTTGTTCCCCGAGTATTTTGGCCATTGCTTTATCCACGGGATCATGTACAGGCGTAAAAATGTTTGATGGACCGCCCCCAGTGGCATACAAATACTTTTTTTCCTCTGCTGCCTTTTGTTTCGTTCGTTTTTTTAAATTTTCGCATTTGTTTTTAAGTACTTTAACATCCCTAAATTGATCCCCCGCCAACATGTTGAACTCTCGACATACTTTGTCCCAGGCATGGGTTTTTACCTTCAAAGTGTTTGTGTCACTTTTACGGCATTCAATATCCTTTGAATATTTCTTTACCAATCGAAGAAGTATTTCCTGTTCTCTTGGAGAGAAATTGCTAGCACATTTTCCTTTATCCTGTCTTTCCATCTAAAATTATAACCAATTAACAAAATATGAATGGGAGTTTGATATTTCCAATATATTTTAAGTAAGATACGAACATTATAATACGATTATTCAATTTCTAAAAAACAATTGTCACGATTTATATTATATACGAAAGTAAAACACCTTTCACCCGCCAAAGAACACAATCGTAAACATAACCAAGCTTTAATTTCTGTGGTTTAAATTTCGGACAAACGTACATTAACCAGAATAGCCAACATATCCAGATCGTAAGTTCAACTGAACCAAACTTGAACTTACTCCATACAACACAAGGTGAATTAAACCCGAGTTTCTATTGAGCTTTCGCTTACTTGAACCTTAGTTTAACCGATGTTGATACAACCCGCCCAAAGTCAGTGCAAGATGATCGAATGTTTTGGTTTTCTAAACTGTAACATTTTGAAGACAGGTCAAAATTTCACTTAAATCTTTGGAAGGTGGAATGGTTCCTAATATGGATGCAGCATTACCTCTTTGAATAGCTATGCCAATTCTTTGTAATAAAAATGAAGTGGCTCTTTGATCAAAGGTATTATAATAGATTCGTCTACCAATTTCCTTTATGAATTCCAATCCTTGACTACCTAGAACTCCTAAGGTTTCAATTGAAACTGGGTAAAAGATATAAAGGTCTGATAAAGAGGAATATTTTTTGTTTTTTATTCTTTCGCCAGCTTTTGCTGCTGCTCCAGTTTTGTTGGAACAAGCAGTAACATGAGAACTAGCGAGAGTGTTGGTACATGTAAAATCCCACATTACTGCTTTACCGTATTTCCAAGGAATTAAACTAATGCCGTCAGGTCTTTTACCGTCTTCTCTGAATAAATATGTAGGTTCCAGAATAGAAGGAACATCGGCAGAGACTAAAACTCGTTTAATTAAATCGTTAACTGCTTTGTGCCTGGAATGCCTTCCTGCACTAAGCCTGCAACTTAATCCATGTATACCTAACTCGTCTGCAGCTGATCCACAAATGCACGAGTGTGGTGTACACAACCGAGTACCAAGCCTGAGTCCTACAGCAATTCTAAACGAATGATTATCTAATAATGTGCCCAGAGATGCTATTGGAAGAGCGAATAACCATGCGCTGGCATATTTCGAAGAAACTGCAAGAATACGAGCCCTATGTGTATTATTGGTAACTGATTCTAGCAACTTATTGGAAGATATATCCAACAATGGTATATCCCATTCTTTTTGGACGAGTTTGTTGATTTTAATTTCATTTAAATTTGTTGCAGATTTCCAAAGTTCTTCAGCTTGCAAAAAGAAATTATCAATAGATATATTGCAAATAGCATTAGAAATTATTGATCTAATTGTAGGTAAAGATGAATGAAAAGAAGACAGGTAATCAGGTAGTGAAAGTGAAGTTGAAAGACGGACACCTAATCCGCCTCTGTTTATTGGAAGAGATGCTTGCGACCATTCGAAATGGTTCAGTTTGATATTTATTACTTCCTCCAAAGTGCATCGTAATAGTTCGTCAAATATCTCAAGAGATTGCATACAAGTCCAAGTTTGGCTACATCTGAGGATGTACATCAATTTAGGAATAGCAAAACAATTCTTAATCAGACAAAATGAGATATGATTTGGAATAGAAGATGACTTTAAACGAGAGCGAATGGAGGACATCAATTCGATTTTTTTATTGATACTTTCTGGAATCGCTTCAGTACAGAGTGGTGCGCCAAGTAGGGTCCAATTACTTTTATTTGGTATCTGAATGCCTGGTGCGATCATGTTTAAAAGTGAAATGGTTTTGTTAAAATTGAATGGAGGTGAACATAACAGTTCACATTTATTAAAATTGAGTTCCAAACCAAACGACTTAGCGATTGAAATTATCTTTTCGAAATTTTGGATTACGGAATGAATCTCACCACCAATAGATCCGTCATCTAAATACTAAATATTAAACTCTGTGTTTAATGAGTTAACAAGGTTGTTTATTGCCAGACAGAAGATTGCCGGGCTTAAAGGATCCCCTTGTTGTATACCTCTTTCAGAATTAATTATGTTATCACCAAAAAAAAGAAATGAAGGATTTGCATAACATTGTTGAAGAAAAGGCAATAGATGGGGAATGTGGTTGTAAATATTATGTAATAAAATATCTCGGTTAAGTGAGTTGAAAGCATTTTTAAAATCAAGCTTAAGAAGAATGTTATTGGGATAATTAATTAAATATATACGTGCAGCGTGTGCTACAATTTCACAACCGCTTGAAGTCCCAAATCCAAACTGTTTGGGCCTGAAAAGATTTCCTAATTTCTCCTTTATATTCCAGCAAGATAATTTAGCTGCAAGTCTTCGATAAAAAGTACCTACGGCTATTGGTCTAATGCCGCCGTCCTTTTTTTTTAGTGCGCATAGAGAGGCGCCATATAAAATAGGACAAATTTCGGAAGATATGTTGCCCGAGAGTATTAGGTTACATAAATCAGTTAAAGATGATAAAAGCTTTTGTCCAAATATACCAGTGGAATAACTCAAAATATCTTGTAAATGTGAAGGCCGTAGGGCGTCAATTCCTCCAGCGGAACTAGACTTAAAAGATTTGATACCTGCTAAAACTTCTTCACGATTAACTGTGAAATTTGAATTAGTTTTCATAAAGGAAATTGGCGGCGAAATTGATTTTGGATGTTTCTTTTGTATATCTTCTAAAACTGTAGCGTCTATATTTAAAAAAGATTCATTTGAACTTAAAATTTTAACCGCAGAGGATAAATCGCCATCTGAAACTTTTGATATGATTTGTTTCGAAATATTCGTTTTAAAGGTAGCTATGCCACTTCTACTACTGAGAGAAACAACTTCTTCAACGGACAAAGGGTTTCGTAAATTTTCTAATACTATTTTCGAAATTGATTTGTCTTTATTGCTTAAATTTCCACTAGGAATCGATAGGGATTGGTAAGGGAATAATAAGAGTTCTTTCCATGCTGACATTGAGCTTTTTTTAACGCAAGTGTCAATAAGCTCACATAATTTCTTTGCTACCTGAGCTCTCGCTGATTTTGGTATACGCTTAACGACGAAAACTCTTGACAATTTCAGATTTTTTAATATGTATTCTAATGCAGGCTCTTCGTCATTGTTCAAAGATTTATTTTCACTTAATTGTAAAATTTGGCTATTTTCTTTAAAAACTTGGCTCTGGTAAGAGTTACTGCTGTTTTCTTTATGTATTTTACTAAAGTGAATGTTAAGTCCTTTAGAATTTTTAAATCTTCGTTTGCATATATTACAGAAATTTAAATCATATTTGGTTTTATCATGAATTGTAATATTGTCGCTGACATTTTCCATTTTGTTAATGATGTCACATTTTTTGTATGAATTTGTAAAAATATTCATTTTGAATAAGGATTGGGTCAATTAATTCTGTACCAGATCCCTTGTCCGCATGCAAGATCTTCTTAAAAAGAAATTTATTCGTTGTATATAAAATTGTTATCTTAGCCAAGTTCAACACAATAGTGACAGTAGCGTACAAAATCTCTTCAAAAGCAAAGATCATTGGTATAAGGGTAAAAACTGTATATTCTCCATATAAAGTAAACCTCCAAAATTACTAAAAAGTCTTCTTGTAAAATATTTTAACTTAATAAATTGTAGAAATAAAATAATCTGAAATACTTGTGACAGATACTGGACACATTATTTGGAAACTTTTTTTTTTTTTTTGGTTTTGCTTATTAAGGATCTATAAATTTCACTAGAATTTTTAATAATAAAAGAGTTAAGCAAATATAAATTCTATTCAATTAAATAGTCTTAGTTTGTTTCAGTATTAACTTTTTCAAAAAAATTCACATAAAAAGAAACTAGTATGGTTCTGTCTTCGAAAAACACACAAGGACCTCTAAATTAAATACTTCTACATAAGTTTTCTATAAAGTATATACTTTCTTAATAATTCATTTTTCGAATTTTAATTATAGTCATCTGTAGTACTACGGTCAACTTTACAAGTAAGAAATTAGATTGTTTACGTCTTATAAAAATGTATCATTTAAACAAAGAGTTAGCTTTACTTTATATCTTATAAAAAAATTCATCATGTTCTTTAGAATTAAAATACATGAACTCAAAATAACCAAAGATATTTTTAAAGTAACGCAAAACAACATGTGGTAATTATGTTGAATAACTAGATATTTTTGACATCATATGTCAATAACAACTTTTTTACTGTAGTCACTACTGTCTGCTTGTGAAACAAATACGATAGGCAAACTACATAGCCATCTTTAAAATTTTGTAAAGTTACAACATTAGTACGGGATCTTTCTTTTTCAAAATGTATTTTAAGATAACTAAATCAAAGTAAAATTTCAACTTTCGATCATTCATAAAACATTTAAATAAATATAACTGGAATTAAAGATTAAATGTCACTCACGTGTCGAAGTACATTTCGATCAAAAAATTTGAACTTTTAGACTAGAACCAAATAACACCAGATATGGATTATTCCATATATATCTGCGATGCACGCAACAGGAAGCATACCATTACGACTGAATTCTTACGCTGAAATTATAAAAGATCTTCCGAACAAAATATTATCTAACCAAACCAAATCTCCATTAAGTATGTCCTATTATTTTTTTGTATTCTAAATCTCAAACTAAATTTTCATTTCAGTGGTATTTATGGTGTTTAAGTTATTTATGATATTTATGATATGTATGATATTGCACTACGAAGAAAGCATTAATAAAATTTATCTAATTAATTATACCAACTGTTTTAATGATGGGGCTTCTATCTTCTTCGGTCTGCAGGAATCAACCAACTCGCTGAAGGTGGAATACAAAATAAAACCATCACCCAAAAGCTGTCAGGAACCACATTCAGACACGAAGGTTAAATTAATTAAACCTTCTTGCGAACCGTATTGCAGGCCATGTGCCTGGATACCATATTGACCTTTCTGCGCTGCGGAGAGCAGCTTACCTGTTCAAGCGCTGATAGAAAAGTGACACGAAATGACAGACAGACGATACGTATTATAGAAACTTAGAGCTCTAAAGCGAAGGAGCGCATAATCTATTATATACTTTATGAATTATTTTAAGTGATCAGATATTTATAAATTTTTAATTTTATTTTACTGAAATATTATATTAGATTAATATGGAAAGCGTAACTGAGTAAAAAAATACGTTACAAAGTATATACATTTGCACCAAATTGAACCTCGACATAATCATCCACACGGAGTTTTCGAAAATAATCTTTTAATATCTTTCATATTCTAGTTCTATTAAGTCTGAACTGCTTGTTCTATTTGTAACGGATTTAGTTTAATGCCCTTTTTTTCCTGCACCGTTTGCTGATGCTGTCACTATGAGTTTTCGAAAAGGTGCTTACGATTTCTTTTTTGAAGTTCAATTGAAATCTTTTTCTTTCTGTCTATGGTTTGCGCTTTACTAACTAACGGTTAACAGTTTGAATCTCAGTTAAAATGCGTTGTTGAAACATGTTAAGGGTAAAATGAGGGTTACGTTATAAATTTAGATTTGCCCTGAAGGGTCAGGGCGCCGTAATTGTTTAAGGGTGGCTTCGGATTACTACAGTAGTGCGGGAGTGGATTCCTACGGAAGAAATAATAAAAGAAAATAGAATAATTCAAAACAAATATAATAAAATGGCTGAAATACGAACAACGTTACCATGATCACTTGCTTTGAAAGACTTTTTCTGTTTTAATAATTGATGGGCACCAAACTGTCTGGCTTCAGCACTTTCTTACAATATTACCTCTATACGAAAGAATGTTATTCCGGATACCTCCTTTACTTTTAGCTTCCCAAAATTTTCCGTATTATGCTTTACGCTACTCTAAAAAACCATAAAAATACAGTAGACGTAGAATTGGGAAACCGGGACACTTTAGTTCCTTGAACATTTTTTCGATTCCTAGGGGTTTCTCCGATGATTTAATCCAAATTTTTCCAGGAAATCTGAATCTTTGCGAATTTTAGAAATTGGAGCAAGAGTTGCCGTGTTACAGCTCTTTTAAGGCTTGAACCGACTCGATTTGTTTGCGCATTGAAAATTTTCCTGGTTCCTGGAAACTACTTCGAGAACTTAGGCAATTGATTAATCTAAAATTTTCCGTGGAATTTAAAGAATTTTGGAACTTGGACTGACCTTTACCAAGCTGCGGCCCTTTTATTGCAAAATAATGTTTTTGTAATTTTAAAACACGCACTTAATCCAAATTTTATGTGAATTTAAATCTCTTTAAATTTGTAAAATCGGAGCAACTCTTACCGAGTTACAGCCCATATGAGATTTTTCCATGAAGACTTTAGCTACACTCGTAAGACACGTATTTGAGCAATAAATTTTGGATGAATCTTATGGATGGCTCTTGCCAGTGTGTATTTAATATAGGGTTCTCCCTAGGAATAAGCTACATTTCCTGAAATCTAAATTTTGTAGCTATGAATTACAAAACTATGATTATTGTAGGAAGGTTTGTTGGCCAACAAAACATTTTGCTGCAACAAGATATTTAGTTGTCCCACGAACACGAACGGAAGGTCAACACACTATTTTTGTTCGCCAAGATAAAAAAGTTTAAGAATTGGGCAAGAAAGGGCGTTGAAAGGTACATAAATAATTTTTGCAAAACTTGACAATATACAAAAACTTAAAACTATGTAAAATCTAATGTTGCATGCCCCCATGCCGGGGATGATATATCGCTTGTCATCTTCTCCCAATAAACTAATCTTGTTAATATTATGTGTATAAATGTCGAGTTTCTTACTCCGTATTCATACCTTCGTATGCATGAGGGAACCCTATTATTAATAACTGCATTCTATAAGTTATCGATACCGATTATTTGCACCGCATTATTAATAATACCCTCAATTTTTTACATAATGTCTTTTTCACTTAAGAGTAGAATGCTGACAGACTAACCAGCTCAAGTTTTGCTAATTATCCCGTGTCCCGGTTCCCTGAAGCGTTTTGGGGTACCTGAGATATGCATCTAATCTAGAATTTTCCGGGCAATCTAACCTTGTTGGAATTTTTAAAATCGGACCGCCCTTACAAAGTTACACCCCTTTAAAGACTCAAATCTCTAATTTTTGCGTTCATATCTAGGTATTTTTTTTGATAAATTAGGTCAGCGCCGCCGCACCTGACCTAACCTATCAATTTTTCCTGCTAACTAACCTAAGTCCACACAAGTCCAACTAACCTACCCTAACTCCAGACAACACTAGCTAACCTAACTCCTGACAAGTCCAACTAACCTAACCTAATTTCAGACAACACCGACTAACCTAACTCCAAACAACGTAAACTAACCTAAACCCTCCATCTTTGCCACCGACCCAACCCATCATTTCTTTCTCCAAAAAAACCAACAAA
The DNA here is from genome assembly GCA_036346225.1 of Platerodrilus igneus. Lineage (NCBI taxonomy): Eukaryota > Metazoa > Arthropoda > Insecta > Coleoptera > Lycidae > Platerodrilus > Platerodrilus igneus. The sequence goes on along the minus strand of JARFIW010000394.1, from coordinate 648,385 downwards.
CCTAAGATTGCTATGGCGGGCAGGGTAAAATGGCCACCATGCCGGGGAAACATGGCCGCCTCAGAGCGGTTGCGCTTTTCGTCGGGTGTATTCGGAAATCTTTGGCAATAAATGCCCCACTCTGTAGAGTACATAAGGTATAATTTTTTGTATTCAATTTAGTATTCGGTAGTAGCTAGAAAGGGTAACAGGAGCGACTCCAAGGTGATTAACGTTCCTCAACTTTTTGGGAATAAAGTGAAACCAACAAATGAATGATTTTGGATTGTGACTGCTGGCAGAAAATATGTGCAACAATAATCTGGTTACAGATATTGGTAATATTTTTTATGTCGAAGGCGAACAGTTGCTGACTGATGGACTCCACACACCAATTACAGAACCATTTTGTAACAATATAATGTTGGTTAAAATTTGTGACCTTTCTGACGTCGAACAAACATCTGCAAACAAAAGGATATTTATCCTAAAAAAAAATTTGTGGCGCATTTAACAGCTATCTACGAGGAAAGTTCGACCGATTTGTTTCCGGTAGGCATGGTGTTAAAGCTAAGCTTCCGTTTTCTCGGGAAAGCACTAACAAGATGGGCCAGGGAGTAAACGAAATTATCGGAAAAGGTTTCAAAAGCATTAATAAAAAATTCCAAAATCATATAGTGTTCCGCACAAAGTGGAACTAGCAGATGTTAAGTTGGAAACTTTATTGGAAGAACTACCAAATATATTAAACGGACTCAAAAAAGATTATTACTATTTTTTTGACATGGATGTAACCCAAGATTTTGCTGGCATATTTAGCAAGTTGGAGATGTGTGATTATTTAACTACAAAACATAATTTTTGCTACAAGGGCGAATACGAAGGCAACTACAATATTATAGTTGACAACAATAAAACTGTGGGAATCGATTGTTTAACGTGGCTAGCAACCAATGCAAGAATTAAGATATACAACAAATTTGTGTGCAAGAAAACAAGTTCTGGTGTTAATAAACAACTTGGAAATCATATACTAGATTTTTTACATTATCCAGATGCACGGTTAAGGGAAACATTCGCGTCTACTTTGACCAAAGAACATGGTATTACGCGATTGGAAGCGACAATATACAACTGTACAATTGGAAACTATGTCAGTGCCGAACTGGTGTATAATCCCTTAAAAGACTGCTTAACCTTATTGGAAAATAGTAAGTTATACTTCTTAAAGGCGGTACCACTTGCCAAAATATGGAGTAACCTATCGGACAAGCTACATAATAGCTGCTGTTTAGTGTATAATGACCTACTACTGTACGTGTACTGGAGGAATAGCAATACAAAGAAAGTGACTGGATTGCAAATTAAGTTGTCCGATAAACCAGAGCATGTGCTTTCGGCTTTTAGTTTTAACTATTTACCTGTAAATTATTTGGAGATAGTAGAGGAGGAAGACGGCCAAGATAAAATAAAAATCTTACTCAAGTGCTACATTAAAGCAGGTAGTAAATATTTTAGAAATTGTAGAATATGGTCTGCAATGCCATATTCTAAAATTCCTAAAGAAATAATCATTTCGGAATTGGGGTTGATAAATACACCTAACATTCGCCCAGAGGTTGTACGACAACGCGAGTTATGTAACCCCCAATTATATATATATGTATTGAATATATTGTATCTCATAGGAATTATTAGAAATTGTTAAATAAAGTATAAGTTCATTGCAACATTGTAATACAAGGATAACCCAGAGAGGTTATCGACAGTTCATGAGAACGGAATGCAACTTTGCATCCAAGAGGGCAGTGATACTGCAGGTGGCAGGTCACAGAGGGTTAACATACCCCAATTACTTAGAATTAAGATTGTTACATTGTAATAAAGTGTACAATTAAGAGAAACGCAGACATGAGGTCTGCAAGTTCCCCTAGCCGTGTGAGGGGCAGGTTATTATAAAAAGCCCGGGAGCTCAAAGTCTGGCAGTCAGTCTTCGAACTCCATACTTCGTTGTTCAAGCTACTCAATTAAGGCAGTCAGTCTGAGTATTACAGCTTTTGCATTGTTGTCTACCTAGACTACTCGCCCAGTACAATTAATTATTTTTTTTATTAAAGTTATTATGAACAAGTTATTATAAATTTCACTGTAATTTCTGTTTCAAGTCTAAATAAATTTTGTTAAGTGTTTCAACTTGTTTTTTAAAAACACAGCTCCAAAGGCCCGAACTTTAACTGGCGCAGTCGTAACGGATGTCAAAAGGGCACTAAAAATCCAAAAATCGGAATATTGGTGACCAAGAATTTTAATTCGCAATTTTGACAGAACCCAAACCAGGTTGGAGGAAGAACAAAAATCGTTTAAATCCAGCAACAAACCAGGTTGGAGGAAGAACAAAAATAGTCTTAATCCAGCAACAAACCAACGTGGACAAGATACAGCATCGATCTAGCCCACAAAAGAAACAGATGAAAAAATTAATGTAAGTTCATTCCATTTATACCAATTGATCTCACAAACTATAATTGATATATGCTAGTTTATTATTTTATTATTTTATTGATTACCATTTAGAATATTATTTTATGAATATTTTCTTGAAAATAGTTACAAAGTGAATTATTTTCAAAACGAGACTGTATAACATTTTATGAGAACGTAAAAAAAGATTTTCTTTTAAAAAGCAAATGAGACTTGATATTTAAAAGATTCTTACCACAATTATTAGAACAAACTCAAAAATAAACCAAAAATAACTGACGCACATCCACTAATACCAAAATAAGAAACATTAACTAGCGCGATTCAAACGTACGTTTTAATCCGGTAAACTAAAAGACAACACGCAGATTAATTCCAAAGCTATAGATAATTCTTCGAACAAGCAATTACGGAACGATTATTTAAACCATTGACCTGTATAATACTGTATAAACTACAGCAAAACACAGCAAACATATCAGTAACTTAAAACCACCTAAGAAAGCAAAGTCCGCGAACGCAATATCATTATTACCTTAAAGAAATCGCTATTTAAAAAAATAACTTTCAGAATTTTTGTACAGTACTAAAGTAACGCAATTTGCATTAGTAAATCCATAAAAGCGCATGAAATTGCAACCAGCATTTAATGAGAAATTACACCACAACGATCTATAAATAAAATTGCAACTATCTTAGAACAAACACGGAATAAACACTAAACGTTTTTTAATTAAAATTACTCATCATTTGCATTATCCCAGTACAAATACTGAGTGAAGTTAAACGGTCATCGTAAGAAGCTTTAATTAAAACGCTCATAATTGTAACCTGAAAACCAACATACTGAGAGTTTCAATTACAAGTCATGCATCACCGAGATATCTAAAAAGAATTAGACGTATCTTTTATGCAAAGCATTCAGCGAGTACGGAAGTGAAGTATTTAATTCCTATTAACACCTGTAAGTGTTAATTACCTCAACGTTTATAAGCGTATGCTATTCAGCACGCACACAATTACCACGAAACGTGACTACACCTTTAAGAGACATGACTTAGTGTTTTAATTGCAACGATAAAGTGCAAAAGTAATTAACCTGCAAGTTATAATTAGAATACAAGACCGACGAACTAAACGTTTATAAAACCGATATAATTGCAAATTAACAGAACTGAACTAACACAAAGCAAGTAAATACCGCGAGAAACTATTCTTAAGAAAGCAGAAACTCAAGCAAACTCAAGACAAATTAAAACCGCAAGATAGAAACAGGCAAATTCAAGACTACGGTAATTAAATCAACATTATCGAGTATAAATCCAACACATTCATTACCGCACTGTGTAACTAAACACAAGTAAAAGCAATTACGATTCTAAAAATAACCCGACGCAGTCTAAACTGAAAATTAACAAATCTAAACTCAAAATAACGATAAAAATAGCAAAATCAATCTCAATTTTTACCAAAATTTGAATTTACCCAACTTAAATGAAAAATTAAAAAATTTAAACCAAAAATAACGTTTTAGATAACAAAAATCAACCGCAATTTTTACAAAATTTCAAATTACCCAATCTAAAAGAAAAATTAATAAAACCAAAGCAAAATTAACATCACAAATATCAAAACCAACCCCAATTTCTACAAAATTTGAAATTATCCAATCCAAAAGGAAAATTAATAAAATCAAACCAAAATTAACGTTACAAATAGAAAATCAACCCCAATCTTTTACAAAATACGAAATTAGCCAACCCAAACGGAAAATTAGTAAATCCGAAGCGAAAATAACAATACACATAGCGAAATAAACCTCAATTCAAAAAAAAAAAATTTTTTTTTAAATCACCCAAAATCGAAAACAACCCTTAACCAACATGAGTAGCACAGACATGCGACTCTATTTGGAGACAATACAAATAGTAGATGGCACGCAGGCACATCTTGTAAATTTCATTGGAGCAGCCGAATTGTTCCTAAAAACCTTCTACAAACCCGGAGATAACAAAAGGAATTCATTGCTTATACACTTGATAATAGGTAAACTAACCGGAAGGGCACTAACCTTAATCGCCAGTAGGGACGATTTACAAGAATGGCAAGAATTTAAACAGCTACTAATTGCATATTTTGGAGACCAACGTAACATAAAATGCCTGGTACGAGACCTAATAAACCTCAGAATGGAACACAATCAATCCCCCTACCAATTCGGAATGAAATGCCAAGACGTGAGAAGTTTAATACTAACCAAATTAAAAATCGAAGAACCCGATCAAAACGTTCGACATTTAAAAACAAAAATGTATGACGAAATGGCACTGGACACGTATATAGACGCTTTACCAGAACGACTATCGGATAAAATCAGATTCCTACGACCCCAAAATCTAGAAGAAGCTATGAACCTAGTAATAGAAGAAGAAAATGTCATGTATTACCGCAACAGACTATACAACCCCAACGCGAATAAAAGTTATTCATCAATAAAAACCATACAAGCCACAAGACAAACAATCCCTCAACAAAAATTCACACCCTTCAACGCACAAACAAATCAACCACGAAGTAATAACCCAAGCTTCAACAATACAAATTTTAATAATCAATATAAACAATTTCCAAAACCAACGTTTAACCCAACTTTTACGAAACCCGCATTCCAACCAAGATTTAATCAAAACCTAAACCAACAAAGACCAGCATTCAACGCAAACCCCAATAGAAATACACCAATGAATAATAATCATAACAACCCCAATAATTATTATAAACCAACACCAATGGATACCTCATCTGGTAACGCCAGACAAAATACAAAGATAACACATATCCAACCAAACCCTCATCAGAAACGCAATTTTACATCGGAAGAACTATTTCATCAAGAAGTAGAAAAATTTGACACTGACCAGAATAATTACATTGAGACAGGTACAAACGATGAATCAAACCATGCAGAAACTTATGAACGCGACGAACAATACGAAACTTACGAGGAGTACGACGAAGAAAACTCGAACTCAAACTTTCAAATGGACCAATTCATAACCGACCAAACCTGATAAACTTAAATAACATAAATCACTTAGTACTACCATACATAGAAATACCCCACGCCGAATTCAAGCTATAAATCGACACCGGATCCTCAAAAACATTAATTAGCCCCAGAACCGTAAAAAAACATTACTTAGCTTATGTAGAAAGAGAACCATTTAAAATTAAAACAGACCATCAAACAACACTACACCAATTCGTAGCTAATATACCCTTACCGAGAACATTTAATGTTAAAATGAAACATAAATTTTGTGTATTCGAATTTAACGACAGATATGACGGCTTAATCGGAATGGACCTTCTAAGAAAATTAGGAGCCAACATTGACATTAAAAATCGTTTATTAAGGACGAAATACGGAAAAATCCCTATTAAATTTCAAAACACCCAAATCGAACAAAAATACACAATAGAACTCCGAACGGAAAGAAAAATAAAAATCCCAGTAAAATCTAACAAAATTTAGGAATAATAAATCATATGACATTTCAACAAGGAGTAGAAACCCCAACTGCCTTAGTGCAAATAAAAGATAATTACGCAACCACAACGATATTAAATTCAAACGACTATCCCGTAGAATTATCATTAACAGACCCAATTAACGTAGAAGAATTAAATTTTAACAAAATGGAAATAGACGAAAATTTAGAAAACGATTACAACCCAATAGAACATGACAAAATGTTAAGAGAAATTTTAACTAACATCCGCTTTAATACCGATATCAATCAAGAAGAAGAAAGAGCAATTAAGAACTTATGTTTTGAATACCGCGACATATTCCATTGTGAAGGAATACCATTAACATTCACCAACACAGTAAAACATAATATCGAGTTAACAGACGACAAACCTATTTTTACAAAAGCATATAGACTACCTCATGCAAGCCAAGAAGAAGCTGACAGACAAATAGCAGACTTATTAGAACAAGATATAATCCAGCACTCCAATTCACCATGGAGCAACCCCGTGTTAATAGTACCTTGGAAATTAGACGCAACCGGAAAAAGAAAGTACAGAATGGTAATAGACTATAGAAAGTTAAATGAAAAAACGGTACATGACAAATATCCACTACCAAATATAACCAAAATTTTAGACAAATTAGGCAAATGCCAATATTTTTCAACATTAGACCTAGCATCAGGATACCATCAGGTAGAGATGGAAGAAAAGGATATATCAAAAACAGCATTCATCACACCTAGAGGACATTACGAGTACAAACGAATGCCATTTGGATTAAAGAACGCACCCGCTACTTTCCAGAGAGTCATGGACAATATACTACGAGGAATACACAATGAAAAATGCCTTGTATACCTTGACGACATCATAGTTTATTCCACATCATTGGTAGAACACATAGAAAGATTGAAAGAAGTATTCGAAAGACTAAGACAAGCACATTTCAAAGTACAATTAGACAAAAGTGAATTTTTACAAAAGAAGTATCATTTTAGGACATGTAATAACACCCCAAGGAGTAATGCCAAATCCCGACAAAACAAATGCAGTTCTAAATTACCCATTACCAAAGACAACCAAAGAAATTAAAGGATTTCTAGGACTTAGTGGTTACTACCGCAAATTCATTAAAGATTACGCTCAGATAACCAAACCCCTGACAAATTGTTTAAAAAAGGGAAACAAAATTGAACACACCCCGGAATTCATTAAAGCCGTAGACAAAATTAAAAACATATTAACGAATCACCCTGTATTAGAATACCCAGACTTTTCAAAACCATTTCTACTGACGACAGACGCATCGAATGTAGCATTAGGCGCAGTATTGAGCCAAGGAAAAGTAGGTAGCGATAAACCCATCAGCTACGCATCCAGAACCCTAAATGAAACCGAACAGAAATATAGTACCATAGAAAAGAATTATTAGCCATAATTTGGGCAACAAAATATTTTAGACCTTACTTATATGGAAGAAAGTTTTACATATACACCGATCATAGACCATTAGTATGGCTATGCAAACTGAAAGAACTGAATTCAAAATTACAACGATGGAGAATCAAACTCGAAGAGTACGATTACGAAATTATATATAAAAAAGGAATTTATAATAACAACGCAGACGCTTTAAGTAAAATCCAGCTCAATGCATTAGAAACGGAATCCATTATAGGAAACGTAGACGAAGCAGAAATAAGGGAAGATCCAGACGAGATCGACACGATTCATTCGACACAAAACGAAGAACCTAAAAACGCGATTAAAATTTTAAACGAAGCAATCGATATGAAACCCAACCAATTTATAATAACCGAAGTTTTAAATAACCACAATCCAGTAAAATATACAAAAGTAGATAAAAAAAAGATATACCAAATTCAAGTAACTAAAGATGACAACGAGGAACAAATAATTAAAATTCTAAAAGAATACACCCCCGAGAAAAAACGATTTTATTTTTATTTCAATTTATTTAGTTTATTTTAAAACGCGGATTTGGTTTAAATTACAAAGAAAACGCGATTTATTTAGTTTTTATTTAGTTTAAATTCTGTTTTAAAATTTTTATTTAACTGCCCTGTATTTAAAATTTGATGGCACACAATTATAAAAATAAAACACAATAAAAAGCAAAGCTTTAAATAAAATGATACAACAATAAATAATAAAAACCCTAGATAAAAACTTACTGTTATTGCTGAAGTGGGAGCTCGGCAAAACACGTCCGCTCGCTTCAAGCGGCAACTAGAAAGTCCCTATGACATACACCACAACAAGGAAGTATATCAACAATATGCGAAAGACCACAAAGAAAAACTAAAAATAACTTACGACAAGGTAAAAGATAAATTAGATAACGATAAGGAACGTATCACCACAACCCGAAACAAAAATACCGACGCAAATAAATTCTCAATAGGACAAACCGTGTATGAGAAGAACTTTCAAAGCAAGCGACATAAAACGGCACCCAGAAATTTAGCACCATTTAAAATTAAGAAAATATCAGATAAAAGCATAGCAGTAGTAGACAACGGTAAAATAACAAAGTATATTCATTTGAAAAACCTAAGACACCCTGTAATTTCAGATGGACAATCATCACCCTTACCGTCAACCTCCACCCAGGTAGAACGGACAACCAAGTAATAATAGAAGATATAAAAAATAACCCCGGTATACTACCAATTAAATTAGGCAGTATGCAAAACACGATCGACTATTGGACATTCGCACAAAAATTCGACCTAACAGAATTAAAACAAGAATTTCAAACAATCACAGAAAATTATGACCGATTAAAGCAATCAATGGACACAGCAAAATTTGGAAAAGAATACGCAGTAGAAATGATGAATTACAACAGTATAATAGAAAGCATTTTAAGAAACATAGAAGATAAACTTAATAGACTAATACCCAACGAACAAACTACGAGACGAAAAAGAGGACTAATCAACGGATTAGGTAACATAATAAAAGCTATCACAGGCAATTTAGATAACCAAGACGCAGAACGTTATGACAACGCAATACAACAATTAATTGAGAACTAAAACGACATAAGAACCATAATCAGCAACCAACTATCATTAACCCAATCAACGATTATAAAGTTCAACGAAACATTGAGAAGGTTAGTAAGAAATCAGGACAGTATAGCCAACCGAATGCAAACCCTTGAAACCACCATGCAAACTACCTCGTTAGGCATGCGAGATTTAATTAGATTTAATACAATATTTACCCAAATAATATCCACCCTTACTTTAATGCAACAAATTTTAGCAACGCTAGAAAACGCAGTAACATTTGCCAAATTAAATACCCTACACTCTAGTATTATTGAACCAACCGATTTATTAAAAGAATTAATAAGAATTAAATCACTTATAATTAACAGTAAATTACCTTTTGATGTAACAGAGACAAACATTCTAATATTTGAAAAGATAGCTATAGTAAAAGGCTACATTAAGAATAACGAAATAATATTTTTAATAGAAATCCCGATAGTAGAAAGTAATAATTATAATTATTATCATTTATTTGCTTTTCCAACAAAGGTTACTAGCACATACCAAGTAATCATATACCCAAAACCAAATTCCTATCCCTAAATGAACTGAGATATGGTTATACAAACGAGAAATGTACTGAAGTAACACCAAACCAATACTTATGCCAATCAATGACGACAACAACCATTCAAGAAGACAGTCCTTGTGAAGTACAGCTATTAAAATTTTCAAATCATTACGAAAACTGTGAAGCCAAACAAGTGCAAATAAATAACATGAAAATTCAAAAAGTTACAGAAAACAAATGGATAGCCATTTTCCCAACAGAAGTAGTAGCAACCATCCACTGCAATCAAGATGAAAATAACCAAGCATTAATTGGAAGCAAACTAATTACCCTCAAAGAAGACTGTCATGTGAAATTGAAAAACGAAATAATCAGAATTTATCAAGATCCCATAGCAACAAAGAAACTTGCAAACCTACCGGAACTACAGTTCAAGATAGAACAAGAAGACGAAGAAATAATCAAGAAACCTATGAAGCTAGAGCATCTAGACTTAGACGACCTAAACCACGCCATGAAATTAGTGGAAAGTTACAAAGAACATTTAAGTGAACTCAAAACGCCAAAGTTACATTATAATAATATAAGTGTTTGGACAATTATATTAATCATTTTAATAATTTTTGTAATTATATATGTATTCTACAAAATGTACCTTAGATATAAGAATAAAGGAAACAGTTCTAGATTTAAGGAAACAAAGAAAAATAAAGAAACGATAAGTATACCCTTAGAAACAATGAATTTTAAATGAAATTGGATAATGAATTTTATGTATTTAAAAATTAAGTAAAACCTTAATTTTTCATTTACGGTGGGAGGAGTTATGTATCCCCCAATTATATATATGTATTGAATATATTGAATCTCATAGGAATTATTAGAAATTGTTAAATAAAGTATAAGTTCATTGCAACATTGTAATACAAGGATAACCCAGAGGTTATCGACAGTTCATGAGAACGGAATGCAACTTTGCATCCAAGAGGGCAGTGATACTGCAGGTGGCAGGTCACAGGCGGTTAACATACCCCAATTACTTAGAATTAAGATTGTTACATTGTAATAAAGTGTACAATTAAAAGAAACGCAGACATGAGATCTGCAAGTTCCCCTAGCCGTGTGAGGGGCAGGTTATTATAAAAAGCCCGGGAGCTCAAGGTCCGGCAGTCAGTCTTCGAACTCCATACTTCGTTGTTCAAGCTACTCAATTAAGGCAGTCAGTCTGAGTATTACAGCTTTTGCATTGTTGTCTACCTAGACTACTCGCCCAGTACAATTAATTATTTTTTTTATTAAAGTTATTATGAACAAGTTATTATAAATTTCACTGTAATTTCTGTTTCAAGTCTAAATAAATTTTGTTAAGTGTTTCAAGTTGTTTTTTAAAAACACAGCTCCAAAGGCCCGAACCTTAACTCGCGTAAATATTGGCAGTGAACTCTATCCGTTTACGCTAAAGAAAATTGCCTCATTATGCACGCCATACGCTGTAAGTGGAAAAAAAAGACAGCGGGAATTAGAGGAAATTGATACAAAAAGGCGAAAGTTGGACTACATGGAAAACACAGCGACAATACGCGAACAATACAAAGATATGTTAAACAAAGCAGATCTTATTAGAGAAAATGAGGAAGAATTAAAAGATTATTTTATGTGCCGATGGACTGACTTAGATACATCCGGTTTCTACAAGCTTTTAGTTATGTAGGCGTCTTTACGGAAAGGGATGGTACTAAATCCGTCTACTTTTAAAAAGTTATTCTAAAAACGTATTTATCAAAATGACAGATAATATAGACGAACTAAGAAATGCGGGTTTCGTAACCTTAGCGTACACCACACGCAAAGAGGTTCCTCTAAACATTGTATTTTTGCCTAGTAAAGAACCTTTGGGATCATTTAAAACCAAGGGTCCTACAACCTATAACGGCTATATATTCCCAAGAGTGGTGAACATGCAGCTACGTAACAGTGAGTGGAAGAATAAGGATTCTCTCCAATACCAACAAGAAGAAATCGATCAAGCTAACAAGACACGTATGCAGGATATAGTGGAAGAGCCGCGATTAAAAGATTGTCATAAGCTGCAAGAATTATACGAAGGAATGGATCTGGTTGTCGGTGGAATCAAAGCCTTTATATATAGAGACACACTTCGGTACATTTTACAATTTGAAAACCTAGACGGTCTCTATGTATCAAACTATGAGCTAGAAAAGGAGATAAAGGACTTGGGTGTCGATTTAAATTTTAAGCTGCGAATAAAATTAAATAAAATTAAAACCACTTCAAACAAACATAAAGAAAGTACCGTTTTCTGAGTATAACTTTGTATTAAAATTAAGTTTAAACGGCTCCATGCTTGGCATTAAACATTTTTAAATTTTGTTACGTATAATGTCGGAATAAAAATTTTAGAATGGAATTACATTGCTTTTTATTTACAAATGACTATGACGATACCACGACCTTGGAAAAGTAGCCGAAACTAGGTAGCCGAGAGCATAGCGAAGTGATGATCTTATCTATATGAATGCAAAAAATTAGAGGTTTGGGGCTTTAAAGAGATGTAACTTTTTAAGGGGTGGTTCGATTTTAAAAATTCCAACAGGGTTAGATTGCCCCGGAAATTCTAGATTAGATTCATATCTCTGGTACCCAAAAACCCTCCAGGAAACCGGGATACGGGATAATCAGCAAAAATTGAGTTGGTTAGCCTGTCAGCATTCTACTCTTAAGAAGCTGTAAGACTTTGCTCTACTGTCTACAAATTCGTGCACAATATCACCATTAAACTCGTTTTTGAACTAACCCACAACTTTTGTTCACTTGCGGAATATTGTAGTTATTGTCTAAAAGATATTCACTAGTGTCGAAGTGGTCAGTGTTTACACTAATACCACAGTGAAAGTCCGCTGTTTCTACGCTATATACAAAAAAATCAGTATTTGTATATAGGAGATGAATTTGGTTATCATACAAAGGTTTCATGGTTCTGTAGTGTACTTAATACATCAAAGTTTTAGATAAATCTAAAATTAAAAATCCCGCATACACGGGCATGTTATAGGTGAATTTTATTTTGTTAATTTGGATGATAACCAAATCCTCCCCCAATATAGTATAATTGTTGAGATTTGGACTAGCAATTAGTCTGCTCGCGCACAACTTGTTCCTGCAAGTTTCCCACTAGGTCACAATTTTGACATCAACACTCTTATCGACTTTCTCCACTGCTTTCCCAAATACCGCATTGTTTATAAGTTTATAAAAGCCTTATTCAAAAACACTTGGTGATTGGTTAAATTTTAATACCCGGTGGATGGCTTTAAGTTGAAGCCCATACTGTAAACACTGTAGATTACAATAATGGATGGTGTACTTCTTTTTGTCCTGGCGGGTTGCAAGAACTTTTGGTGTTCTTGATATTGATGTTGGAGGCACTGCATTTTCAGGATAAAATGGAAGATAGTTGTGTGCATCGTGTAGAGTCGCAGGGTATTTCAAGTCTACCCTTAGCATATAACTTTTGTCGCTGGTTGCTGGTATGTTCAATATGTCCTCCTTAAGACCAGCTATTTCCACTTCATCCAACTATTTAAAGGTGTTTATAGCGAGGTGTTGTAACATTGTCAATTTGTATAAATTGTTTGCATTCAAATAAGTTATGTACGTAGACAGTTCACTAGTGTTGTAGTCCTACATGTATTTGTTATTAGCTCGAGAATATCTTTGCTGTATTGTGTTAGGCCACCTCTGTTGTTCGCTTTAATGAAATGATGCATTCCTATATCCGTAAACAGTTCCAATTTTATTCCTGTATGTTTAATCATGTCGTCCTAGCTTAAACTTGGAGCCGATATGTACTGGCATGGATCCAGATCATACGTTTTTTTGCAATCGCTACGAAAATTCTCAAAAATGTTTGTTAATAACAGGACATTGGTCTTGAGATACAGTTCACTGTACTCTCCGAGGGTTTGATTAGTGAATGTCTTCCGTACTTCTTCTGCGTGACAGTACTCGGCAAAAGTTACCAAGTTAAAGAGCGAATACAAGTCATTTATCGATGAATATTTAGAGACTCGATCATGCAATGGACATCAGTCGCGAAATTAACTCCACGACTGCAAGTAGGTACTATTTTCCACTCCATTGTGTGGTGCGTGAAGATAAAGATTCAACTAAATACAGAGTCGTGTTTGATAGATCCCTGAAAACTACATCAGAGTTAAGTCTAAATGGCATTATGCTTAAAGGTCCAATAGTGCAACCAGAGCTATTTGATACTGTGTGTAGGTGTAGAACATTCAGATGTATTGTTACAGGTGACACAAAAATGTATAGGTGCATTAAAATCAATCCTTAAGATACCGTTTTGCAAAATATTGTTTGGCGGGATGATCTTTCTTGTCCCCTGAGACATATTGAGCTTCAAAAGAGAACGTACGGAACCAATTGTGCTCCGTTTCTCGCCACTCAAACTGACCAATCAAAATATAACAGCATTTCCATTGGCGGCGGAAACTTTGCTGAAGCAAACCTATGTTGATGACATATTGGGCGGAGCAAACACAGCTGATGAACTTTTACAGCTTCAGTTGAATTAAAGGAATTAATAGAATCCGCCGGGTCTATGCTACACAAATGGAATTCGGATATTCAGTCCTTATTTCCTTTTTCACTTTTGGAAAGAAATTCTAAACTTTTAGGAATAGTTTAGTATTCCATTTCTGATTCGTTTCAGATGTCTGTGCTCGAGTTAATTGAAAAGAATTCTTTCACCAAACGAGAAGTTCTGGGGTTGATTGCACGAATTTTTGACCCTATGGAACTTCTTGCTCCTGCGATAGTTGTTGCAAAAATAATAATGCAAATGTTATGGTCGTTAAGGCTGAAATGAGACGAAATTATACCGCAAGAAATGTTACATAACTGGCTGAATTTCTACAATTCATTATCTACTTTACGAGAAATTAGCTTTCCTTGTTGGATTTTTATCTCGGGTGAATTTGTTGCTGTGCAAGTGATAGGATTTTTAGATGCGTCTCTGCAGGAACATGGTGCCTGCATATATGGAGGGCCATTTACGGAAACAACTCAGTTTCCTGTCGTCTTGGTGGTGCGAAGTCAAGAGTGGCTCCACTAAGGACAATATCGTTGCTACTCTTAGAGTTATGGGAATTTTTATTGTTAGCCCGTTTGTGCGACAAATTTATAAAATGTATAGGGTACAAATTTGACAAGGTTGTTATGTTCACAGACTCACAAATTGTTTTGACATGCCTGCAAATTCCACCATCATGTTGGATAACGTTCGTTGCCAATAGAGTGTCAGAAATTTGTAAAATCGCCCATCGTGCGATATGGTTACATGTTCCATCTGGGTTAAATCCCGAGGACTGTTTTTCACGCGTTCTTTATGCAAACAAATTAGAACATAAGAGGTCTTGGTGGGAGGGTCCAAAGTTTCTGCCCGAGCTTAATTGGAACCCAAAGGAAAATAATGTCAACTCAGAAAGTGTCTTTATCAGAAGAAAGGTAGGTAGCACAGGTTCAGGCAACCATTAAACTTGATTGTTCAATATTTCTAACATTTTCAACATTTGTGCGAATGCAATGAACTTTTGCACCTATACTTAGATTTATTAATATTTTAAAATGTAAGAAAACAAGGAGTTGTAGTCCTCTGAGCGTGGACGAACTAGACAGAGCAGCAACATACATATTTTTGTCTGTTCAAAAAGAACATTTCTCAAGGGAGATATCATATTTAAGGGAAAATAAAAACTCTCTAAAAGGAGTCATATTTTAACTCTAAATCCGTTCTTGGATACAAATGGCTTACTAAGAGTAGGTGGGCGATTGGGAAATTCAATGTTACCGTTTAGTGCACAGCATCCAATCATTCTTCCGCCAGCTAGTCATGTGACTGATTTGCTAATCGAACATAAACATAAGTACTTAGACCATGCAGGTCCTCGTGCTGTGTTGCACAGTTTACGTCAGAGAGTGTGGTCAATTCGTGCTCTAAGATGCATTAAGGCACTTGTGTTGAAGTGCGTAAAATGTTACAGGTTTAGGGCAGTGGTGGACGAGCAGCTAATGGGAAATTTACCGCTAGAACGAACTCAATTAATTCGTCGTTTTTTACATGTCGAGATAGATTTTGTCGGACCGATTATGGTCAAGGAGTCAAGACTGCCCAAAAGGCTACTTCTAAAGCTTATATTGCATTATTTGACTGCATGGCAACGAGAGTCATACACATTGAGTTGGTGTCAAGCCTTGCAACTGAAATGTTCATGCTTACATTAAAAAGGTTTGTGGCTCGTCCAGGCAATCCGGTTTCGATCAATAGTGATTATGTAACAAATTTTAAGAGAGCAAATAACGCCTTGCATGAGGTTTATCAGTTTTATAAGTTTCACGGAACTGAAATACAGAATTTTTTGTCTACGCGAAGCATATGTTGTAAGTTTATACCTCGTAGTAGCCCAAATTGGGGAGGTCTGTGGAAGGTGAATATTAAAAGCACTAAACCCCATTTAAAAAGAATACTTGCTCGATTAGCGTTAACCAAATTGAGGCTATCTTAAATTCAAGATCCTTGCAAAACATCTTGGAATCTGTATCTGATTTTGACTATTTAGCACCGGGGCCTTTTCTTATAGGTCAAGCGTTGATAGCATTTCCTGAAAAAGATGTTTCTTCGGTCCCGGACAACAGAATAAATTTATGGTAACGCTGTTCCAAATTATGACAGATATTTTGGAAAAAATGGTCTGCAGATTATTTGAATCAGTTGCAACACCGTCCAAAATGGAGGTTTACAGAACCCAATCTAAAAGTTGAGGATTTAGTGTTAGTGAAAGAGGGCCACCTACCTGCTTTGGAATGGTGCCTCGCTAGTCACAAGTCCTAAATTAGGACTTGACAATAAGGGAGACAAATAAGGGAGAGTTTATCCGTCCCATTGCAAAATTCTCCCTGTCGCCTGTTCAAAATGAAACATCCACTTGCTGAGGACGAACCCTCGATGGGGGGAGAATGTTCACCTGCAACTTGTCCAGGATAGTCTGTTTCATTTTTGTTATTATAATTTGTGATTGTATCTTGTTTGGTTTTATAGTTTATATACCTGACGACTACCATCTAAGCTACTGGTGTTCTCGAAGGGTCGTTAGCATGTAATGTCGATAGGAAAACTACAGTCCATTAAACAAAGAGTAGGTAGGTCCCGCTTCACGGTTGCTAAGATAATGTTCAATTTAGATTACAAATGTCACATAATGTAAAAATGAATTTCTGTTACTATTTTAAGTTACCAGATAATAAATTGTGAAGCCAGCTTTATAACAATTCGTATAAAATGAGTTTTTATTAGTAGAACTGCAAATTATCAACATACTCTTTGGAATTGGTCTTCAAGAGATCACATAGCCGACTTCGGGCAAGGGTTCTATTAAAATATAATTATTAAGGGTTGACAGGAATTTATGCAAGGCTACTGGAAGCAATTCCGACACTAAGGTTCAAGGGACTATTAGAAAACACATTTTTTAAGTTTTCTTCAAAGGAAAGGAATTTTACACAGCCACTATTGGAAGCAATTCCAACACTGAGGTTCAAGGAGCTCTTACAGGACACATACTTTGTTCTACAAAGGAAACGTGGTTGGCAAAAATTTGTACAAAGCTAGAATTGGATTTATACATCACATCTGAAAAGGTCAGATATCTTAAATATTTATTTATTCACGTATTCTTGGGTTCTCGAATGTATCATTCTGGTTATAAACAAGTTCAGGCAAACAAGGGTTTTTAAGGTCCATTACTGTGCATGAATAACTCCAAGGTCCAGTTATACAACAAAAACATTTGCAGCACTAAGCACTGTTTAGTACGCGTACAACAATAGAGTTTTGAATAACGGACTACAGGATTTCAATTCTAATTAAACCTACACCCATTGCAGCTTAAAGATAGGAAATATCACATGCAAGAGTAAGTGTACAACTAATCAAGGCATTGAAACCTACAATTAAAGGTTACATTTTACTTACTAAACTTACTTAGGAGCTTAATACTGAGTTAACGCAAACAGTTAAATACGTAGTGTGGTTATCTAATTTTACAAGAAAAGAGGAAGGTTTAAAGGGATTATTGTAATAATAAGAAAGTTCTATGGTTAACAAGGACGATATAATACAAAGGCGGGGTAGAATTAAGTCAAAGATTATTAGAATAGAAATCTATGTAAGAGCAAATGAAAAGAACGGCAGTATTGATGTCAATAAATTTGTAATTAGGCAAGCAATGTTAGTAAAGTCGTATCAAGAATATGAGTATATCCAAGATCAGATAGAAGAACCAGAACCATTAGAGGAGGAGGATAGGGTAGTTGTAGAATTGCAATACACCTCTTTGCATAGTTAACTAAATTAGTTATTCAAAAAAGACCTTGCTAAAGAGAGCACTAGTGGCGTAGACTTGGAACCATCGGATACGAGATCAACAGGCGGGGTTGCACGGTCGGTAGCCCCCACCCTTCAGGTCAAGTTGCCAAATTTCAATATTCCCACGTTTTCTGGGAAATATAAGGATTACAGGTCTTTCATTGAGCTTTTCACTTCGTTGATACATTCGGACTCACCTTTAAATAAGGTACAACAGTTTTTATATTTAAAGTCAGCTATATTGGATGAACCATTGCTTATAGTGAAGGATCTACAAATTACAGATGCCAATTGTGATGTAGCTCTCGATTTATTGAAAAAACGGTATGACAACTAACTGGTGACCATAAATTGCTATATACGCGTTTTAATGAACATTCAAGTCACAAAGGATAGCACAGCTACATTAATGGAGTTTGTTGTATCACTCAAACAAAATTACAATGCGTTAAATGCTTTAGGTGTCCCGGTTAAAGAGTGAGATCTAATGTTAATTTATACTCTGGTCTCAAAATTAGATTTCAACACACGCATACGAGTTGGATAGTAATGCATGTGTACTGCCAACTTTTGAAGAATTTCTAGGGTTTCTAGACAGGTGATGTTTAGCTCTCGAAGCGATAGTAAACCCAGAACTCAAACCAAAGGCTATAAAGGGTAGTTATCATTCAATATCCAATGCACAAACTGGCCCCAAAGGAAAGAGCATATGTTGCAACTCAAGTTACCATCTTATTTATAGCTGCACCAAATTTTCGAAAGGTGATTTAATACAAAAAAGGCAATTTGTCGCAAAAAATCGACTCTGTTATAATTGCTTGTGCTTGAAGCATGGGGTAAATAATTGTAAATCAGAAGAGTGTAGGGTGTGAAAAGGAAGACACCGCACACTATTGCAAGAGAACAGCGGTCGTAAAGGGGAAAATGCTGAAAGCCTAAATGCTTCTGAACAAGAAAACAATGAAGGTAGTATTAATTAAAATAATAGTTTATTAATGGCGACAGCATTGTTATCAACAACCACTTCATCAGGAAAAAATTTGATTCTCCATGCCACCTGTTCAATAGCTAATACAGGCAAGCAGGTACTTCTAGCTACTGCGTTGGTGAATTTGATTACTGATGACCGTTCTAAAATAGAACCGAGGGTGTTATCGAACTCGGGGTTTCAGGGTTCATTTATGACATCAAGGATTGCAAATAAATTAAGGCTAACAAGAACTCCAAGCAACATTCAGGTTTCGGGAATAGCATAAAGCAAAGTTCGCATAACAGAGGTTCTTACAATTACAATAGAGTATTAACAAAACACAAAAACAAGAATCTCCATTGAATGTGGTGTTCTCAAACGCATAACTTACCCACTGCCACACGCATATATAAACATTAACAAGTTAAAGATCCCCAACGATTTACATTTGGAGGGTAAACACTTTACTAGTAGAATTGGCCGTTCTGTGGACAGAATCACCTTATGGGATCCACCCATTGGATCCACCCGATCCACCCGATTCATATCTAACCTAGGTTTTACATGTAAATTCCTATCAGGAGGATCTGTTAAGTCTTATTTGAAAGGGATTTCCTCCTTGTGGGAGGGATTTCCTCCTTGCTTCCGCCTTGCTCCCTCCTCGCTTGGACACCAGGACGCGGTTCCCGAAGGGTGTTTGAGGGGTCTGTTAATTGGATCTGAACCCTAATTTCCCGGGCGATCTAACCCTGTTAGAACTTTTAAAATCGGAAGACTCCTTACAAAGATACACCCTGTTAATGCCTCGTACCTTACATGTGATATTCCAATGCTCTACTCGAAGGTACTACATTGGCCAGGCAGCGAGTTTCTTTTACCTGAAAAATTTTTAATTTTGCCGAACCATTGCTGTTCCAAGCAAGGTAAGGATCTTTAACGTGCATGACAACACTCACACACGGAACCTCCATTTTACCTCTCATCTGAACGAGGTTTTATTTTTGTGAAAAATGCTCGCATAACTGGGCGTAGTAGTCACACGCATACCAACTACGCCACGAAGCCGCCTTAAAGCCTCGTATCCCAAGTTTTTGTACATTGCATGTAACCTAGGCATGATTTTTCTTCGACTAACCACTTTAGCCTGATCTAGAATTTTCTGGACAATTTAACCATGCTTGAATTTTTCAAATCAAACCACCCTTACAAAAGTTATACCCCCGATTTTAGGAAGTTACTCGAAATTGTCTTAGGGTATGACACATAATATCGGTCTAGATTCTTTTGGGGAACCCAAATCTTTTGGAATTTTATAAATCGAAGCAACTTTCGGGAGAACTGTACCGTTATATCTAATATCAAACTTATTAAAATTTGTATAAAAGTATTGCGCGGGTTCTAAATCTAGTTCTTTTGGAATTGTAGAATATGGTGTGCAGATTGTGTAAAATATGCACTACCTGCTTTAATGTAACACTTGTGTAAGATTCTTATATAATCTTGGCTGTCTTCCTCTACTATCTCCAAATAATTTACAGGTAAAAAGTTAAAACTAAAAGCTGAAAGCACATACTTTATAAATTTTCCCTTTCCTCTTGTTTTTTGAACAACTTAATTTGTAAGCCAGTCAATTTTTTTGTATTGCTATTCTCCCAATACACGTACTGTAGTAGGTTACTATACACTAAACAGCAGCTATTATGTAGCTTGTCCAATAGCTTACTCCACATTTTGGCAAGTGGTACCGACTACACTGGCGTCCGTATAATATATCTGGTAGTTCTTCCAATAAAGTTTCCAACTTAACTTCTGCTAGTTTCACTCGCTTGAAAAATGTGAGGCGAGCATTTTTCACAAAAATACACCCTCGTTCGGATGAGAGGTAAAATGGAGGTCCCGTGTGTGAGTGTTGTCACGCACGTTAAAGATCCCTACCTTGCTTGGAACAGTAAGGGTTCGGCAAAATTCAAAATTTTCCAGGTAACAAAAACTCGCTTCCTGGCCAATGTAGTACCTTCGGGTGGAGCATTGGAAAATCACATGTAATGCTAGTTCCACTTTGTACGGATCACATATAGGATTTTGGAATTTTTTATTAATAGTTTCGAGGCCTTCTTTTCCGATAATTTCTTTTACTCCCTGGCCCATCTTGTTAGTGCTCTTCAGAGAAAACGGAAGCTTAGCTTTAACACCATGCCTAGTGGAAACAAATCGGTCGAACTTTCCTCGTAGATAGCTGTTAAATGCACCACAAATTTCTTCTTTTAGAATAAACATATTTTTATTTGCAGATGTTTGTTCGGCGTCAGAAAGGTCGCAAATTTTAACCAACATTATATTGTCACAAAATGGTTCTGTAATTAGTGTGTGTAGTCCACCAGTCAGCATCTGTTCGCCTTGAACATAACAAATAGTACCAATATCTGCCACCAGATTATTGTGGTACATATTTTTTGCCAGCAGTCACAATTCAAATCGCTTATTTGTTGGTTTTACTTTATCCCCAAGAAGTTGAGGAACGTTAATTGCCTTGAAGACGCTCATATTTTCCCCTCTAGCTACTTCCGAATACTAAATTGAATACGAAAAATTGCCCCTTATGTATCCTAACGAATGGGGGCGTAAATTGCCGAAGATACACGAATGCACCTGACGAAATGCGCAACCACCCTGAGGCGGCCATGTTACCCCGCTATGGCGGCCATGTTACCCCATTATGTTGGCCATTTTACCCCGCCCGCCATGGCGGTCTTAGGTTAGTTTGTATTTCCTGGAGGAAAAAATGATCGGTTAGGTCGGTGGCTAAGGTTGGGGGTTTAGGTTAGTTTACGTTATTTAGAGTTAGGTTTTAAAGTATTTTTCTAAAAAACGTAACACTAAATGGGGGTAAAACTGAACTGCATTTTACTTGTATTATTCTGGTAAAATTTATCAATATGCTCTCGGCAAATATTAATTTGGTTTATCACGGTTGAACTGTCACCCAATTTTTCGTATTCAATTTAGTATTCGACAGTAGCTAGAACGGAAAATATCAGCGTCTCCAAGGCAATTAACGTTCCTCAACTTCTCGGGAATAAAGTAAAACCAACAAATGAGCGATTTGGATTGTGGCTGCTGGCAAAAAATATGTGCAACAATTATCTGGTGACAGATATTGGTAATATTTGTTATGTCGAAGGCGAGCAGATGCTGACTGGTGGACTACACACACCAATTAGAGAACCATTTTGTGACAATATAATGTTGGTTAAAATTTGCGACCTTTCTGACGCCGAGCAAACATCTGCAAACAAAAGGATGTTTATCCAAAAAAAAGAAATTTGTGGTGCATTTAACAGTTATCTACGAGGAAAGTTTGACCGATTTGTTTCCGGTAAGCATGGTCTTAAAGCTAAGCTTATATACCTGACGACTACCGTCTAAGCTACTAGTGTTCTCGAAGGGCCGTTAGCATGTAATGTTGATAGGAAAACTATAGTCCATTAAAAAATAGTAGGTAGTTACCGCTTTACGGTTACTAATAAAATGTTTAATTTAGATTACAAATGTCACATAATGTAAAAATGAATTTCTGTTACTATTTCAAGTTACAAGATAATAAATTGTGAAGCCACCTTTATAACAATTCGTATGGAATGAGTTTTTAGGAGTAGATCTTCAAGAGATCAACATACTCTTTGGAATTGGTCTTCAAGGGATCACAACACTTTTATCACTATCAATTTTCATATAATTAAAGTTATATGTGCGGAATGTACAACATTACAATACAATTTTTCATTGGTTATATATGTTTTTGTTTAATTTTTGTTCGCATATTTTCCGGGGCTAATATTTGCTTCACTATAGTCCATCGATTGGCGTGCGACAATTTAGGCTTCTAAAACCACTCAGATCTATAGAAGTGTCCAGGGATGAGATGTTTTGAAAATCTAAGTTTCCATCCCCTAACTATATCTATAACGCAATAATTTTGTTTTAGATGACCAGTTGTTATTGAATTTCCTACGTGGTTCAAAATTTAGCATGGAACGTGCTAAAGAAAAATTGGACGCGTACTACACATCTAGAACAATTGCACCGGAGTTTTTTTATAATTTAGATCCTTTTGAACCAAGTGTGCAAGCTTATTTAAGAATAGGGTACGCATTTGTGTTGAAAACAAGACTAGTTGAACTAAATTTATATATTGCAGAATGAGTGTGCCTCTTTCCACGCCAAAGGACGATCCAGCAAGTGCACGAGTTTTTATTGCACGTTACAGAGGCTATGATCCTGACGAGATTACAATGACCGCCGCACTTATGGCTGGTAGCATTATCAGTATCGTTTTACTTAATGAAGATGATAATTTTGTTATTAGTGGAGTAAAGGTAATTTGGGATTTACAAGGGGCACACTATAAAACGGCTCTACAGTTCACACCAGATTTGATCAAAAATCAGTATTCTGCTATGAGAAAGCATTTCCAACAAGGTTCAAAGCACTGTATATTATAAATGTACCTAAAATTTTTGAAAGTGTTTTGAACTTGGCAAAGATGATGTGTTCAGAAAAGCTAAGGAAACGGGTAAGTAATCTGAGTTTATCTGTAACTTTAGTTATACTATGTTTAGGTACAATTTTTGGTTATAGGATAATCTATGGTTTGAAATTGTAGTAACTATTACCGATTACAACAGATACCGATTGTCACGAATTTCTTAAATTTGGGCTTTTTTATTATTGATACAATATTGAGATTTGAAGTGTTTGGAGCGTTAATATAATAACTTTAAAACATTTGTTTTCAATCAAAACTTCAATATAATACTATCATAAAATCACCAGATGTAGTCTTTAAAAACAAACAAAAATTAATATGGCCAAATTATCAATTTCAAAACCATCTTCGCTTGATGTCGCTTTTTTGTACCTCCTTTTGGGTTGTTTTGAATCCTCTGAACGTAAAATCTCAATTTTTATTCTTACACTATCTAGATGTAACTTTTTAGGGATTTAATTTCTGGTGGTGTATTTACATTAGAATCATCTCTTCACTTCGCCACAAAATCAGAATACTTACCGCAACTGTCTGGATACAGATAAAACCATTGTTCTGAAAAGCAGAAGTTCAGTTTCTAGTTCGGACAAAATTTTTACTGTGTTCAACCTTTCATCCTAAAAATTTAAAATCACCACGTTATGCTGACACTATTATTATTCAACGGTCAATAGAGGTTTATGATTTTAGTGGCGAAGGTTTGATACCAAATTAAATCTTCTACCAAAACGTGATCTATAGACTTGTGACTTTTGAAAAATGATAGTGCAGGTATGTATGTTAAGGGCAAGTGGTGTATCATTTCCGGTGAGAGTTTTAACATACCTGCAAATCTAAAAACCTACTTTAAAAAAAATTTAAGCGTCTAATGTGATATTTTGCAAAATTCTGACCGGGAGTTTATTTTTAGCAATATTTTGGCCACTAAAATTGAAAATCCTATCCTAGAATATTCCAAACATGCGACAATATTTTTCAAAGCTCAAAGGGTGAGATCGTATATTCGGTGGAATTTTTACCCAGCGATTAACCCAATATTTCTATTTTCCTGGCAAGTTTTAAGTATGTGAGGTAGCGGTCTGTTATTAGTACAAACAAGCGTAGTTAGTCGTACACTTGCGCGGAGGGCATACTAGATTATACAGAATTAGCAAATAAGAACGCACAATTTGCGTTTCAAATTAACAATGTAAATAAATAACTAACCTTTCTAACCTTCTAAATTAATACATACTAACAAGTTGGATAACAGACAATTGTCATCTTTATGTCAGAGTTGCACGTCGTGAATGCGGTTGCCGATGTAGTCCATATTCTGGTAGTGAAGTGCGTTGCTAACTCCTACAACATATAACGGGAACAACACAAAGTATGAAAATAAATCGGGATAGGTAGAAACTTCACGGGTTCACTTCATCACCAGATCTATTATACATTTTCCGTACAAGTAGTTAAAGCTAAGAGAGTCACGTCAAGAATGAATCTCATTGCAAGCTTCCAACAACTGAAAATCACTACTTCTCTTTGGTCGCCGTCTTAATTGGTAGAGAAAACGACAATGTCTATTACAAACTGCGGAAAACTATATTTAACAGAATTTTCCATGTCGAAGACTAATAGAAATCTGACTCTTTTTAGAAGTTTTTTATTTTTCCGCAAATATGATGTATCCTTTGATAAATAGTCCGTTTGAATAGACAAAAATATGTATGTTGCTGCTCTGTCTAGTTCGTCTACGCTCAGGTGACTATAACTCCTTGTTTTGGTACATTTTAAATTATTAATAAATCTAAGTACAAATGCAAAAGTTCGTTGCATTTGCACAAATGTTGAAAACCTAAGAAATATTGAACAATTAGGTTCAATGGTGCCTAAACATGTGCTACCTGCCTTTCTCTTAGTAAGGACATTGTTTCTGAGTTGACATTATTTTCCTTTGGATTCCAATTAAGCTCGACCAGAAACTCTGGAACCCCTCACCAAGACCTTTTATGTCCTAATTCATTTGCATCAAGACCGCGCGAAATGCAGTCTGCGGGATTTAGCCCAGATGGAACATGTAACCATATCGCACGATGAACGACTTCACAAATTTCTGACACCCTATTGGCAACAAACGTTGTACAACGTGATGGTGGCGATTGCAGCCAGATTCTAATGTAACCACGAGTACTCTTTCATTCTTTTGTAAGTAGTTTTTTACACAATGTCCTATCTTTTTTCACATAACTATTCCCACACCTGAATTTCCTTCCTTTGATCCTGTATGAATTACCCTAAAGGCTTCACTTCAAAAATCCCCCGTCTCTGGCCACGGAATTTTACTAATCCCTACTATGTCTAATGCCAACCTATTGTCACGGAAAATTTAAGTCAAGTTGACGGCCACTAGAAAAGTGCTTAGGTAGCGGCTTTTGGGTTGGGGGTGGTGACAACTTTTGCTCCGGCTTAGTCAGGGTGAGACTCTAATTCAGGGTAGATCAGAAAATGTACTGCACAGATTATATTAATAAGGGTTAGTATTGAATCAGAGCCTGGACAGGGAATGCCAAGGCGCCAGGAACTGATAACAATTAAGGAGCGTATGAAACCTAAAGTCCTAGTTCCAACGGACTTCGAAAGAACCCCCTTCCAGATCATAAATATAAAACACACAACTTCACAAAATAACTATCTTTAATATCGCATCGGAACACAAAAACAATTAATAACAAAAATTCCAAATACCAGTTGAATTTCAATATTATATCAATTATGAACACAAGAATAGAAAATATAAAATTAGTAAATATTACCGTAAGGAACCCCGCATGAGTGCATATCAGGGAAGAAGAACTTTTAATTTCTCACTCACTTTAAAGTTATTTATTACTCACGTACTCATATACCCTTGGCCAAGAAAGCATGTAGTAGTACGTAAAATGCACCATAAATTAGGTGCTTGGTGTTCTAAACTCAATTTCAAATAAGCACCTCGTGGGAGCAATCTCTAACAATAGTGTAAATATTAGATACCTTAACGTACTGTTGAAATATTTCACAATTATCTTAATGAATCACCCTAGGTAGTAAAGAGGGTGCCTAGAAATATACTAAATGTTGATTTTTAAATATTAAATTTTGTATATCAGTATTACAGAATTTTGAATGAAGTAGATGTACTTCTTATGAACAGCAATAGCTCAAATTATTAATATTAAGTACTAGTAAAGGAAAATAATAAAACCACAATGGCACCAAATAAGCACAAACGCTAACAACGAACAATAAATACATGGAATAATCTTACTCAATGAATAGCTTCTGTACGTAGTTATCTCACATCAAAGGTCGTCAAAGTCCTAGGCTGCTGGAATGGTAACCCAGAGTAACGACAGCTGGTCGGCAACGCCAATAAACGATAAATAATAAAGTTGATAGTGCGACAACGTTCTTGAGATAAAGGAGACAGGAGCATAACTAGAATGAAGAGCATACGTATAACGCACAATGAGAAAGCGCAGGGAGGAAAAAGAAGAAAAAGAAGGACCCTAAAATTTAATATTAGAAATCAAGTTGCAAACAAAAATTGAGATATTAATTACCACGTAAGTGGGTCAATTAAATGTGCACTAACTGATTTAGAGATAACAGGACGTTACAATATTTAGATTTCAATAACGAACATCTGCACCTAGAAAAATTGAAATAATAAAATTTAATCTATTTTAATTCATACCGATTATGAACGATGATGATGAATTTAAATCCACTACAAGTGAAAATCGAAGCTTGCAAAAGGTATTCTGGAACCATAAAACCAAAATTGCCAAACTCCAATAATTATTTGTCGGTTCTACCTAAATCCGTAATCAATACGTTTACATCGGCAGAATCCAACTTTCACCAACAACGATCGAAATAAGAATGCCTCTTATCCACAAGGACAAAAGCAAAGTACAGCTTATTATCATATTTGTAATTTCCAATGCAGATAAGTAACGTAAATTTGAGTATACGGCAATAACTTGTAATTATGAAGGTTAACACAAATGAAGCGCAAAGGTAACAACGATATAGATAGCAGGACAATGCTATCAGCAAACAATTGAATTTAGAAATATTATATAAATAGAATGCTGACACAGAAGTGTCGACCGGAAGGTTACATCCCCCCTTCTCTTCGTAAGGAAGTAAATTCTATTGAAGATTGAGTTTACTGACAAAACTCACACATGAATTAGATCACCACACGAGGGATCCATTTTTGAAAAGTTCGGGCCTCACAACATAAGTATGTTCCACACAACAATTTCAAAAATAAAAGAGAAAAAAAAACAAAGCCAAACAAACATAAAGAAAACATCAACCTTGATCATCAATAACTGCAAGTTTTAATTCTTGAACATGCCAAGTCCCTGCGGGTACGCCATCACTGTTTTCCAATTCATAAACATAAGCACCAATCTTTTTCTTAACCTTATAAGGCCCTATGAATTTTGGAGCCAGTTTAGCAGATATGAATTTGGTTGCGTCGCTAAGAATCTTGTTACGTCGCCATACAAGTTTAAATTAGGCGGTTCGGAGGCATTCACATCAATAAAGTATTCCTTACCATCGGCAACGTATTCTCTACCTAAATTAATATAATAAGAGGTGAATCCTGTCGTTTCGCTAGTGGAAGTACGAATTGCACAAGCCACAGCGGCTAATTGATTATCCCAAGCACGATGGGTATCCTTGATGTATGAAGCGATCATGGTTTTAATAACTCTGTTTGATTCTCGGCAGGATTAGCGCGAGGATAATAAAGAGGAGTATAGAAAATTTCAGAGTTGTATTTTTGACATAAGGCTTTAAATTCTTTGCTTTTCAGTTGTGTTCCATTGTCACAAATTATTGATTGTGGAACACCATAAATCAAAAAGATTCCTTCTTCTAAGTTTTTACACACACTTTTAGCAGT
Organism: Platerodrilus igneus; assembly: GCA_036346225.1. Classification (NCBI taxonomy): domain Eukaryota; kingdom Metazoa; phylum Arthropoda; class Insecta; order Coleoptera; family Lycidae; genus Platerodrilus; species Platerodrilus igneus. Next base: position 619,869 of record JARFIW010000394.1, on the reverse strand, counting down.
AGCGGAACGGACGGGAAATAATACTACATACTTGCTAAAGTAGTCGCATACTACCAATAGATGAGTGTAGCCTTGAGTTGAGCGTACTAAAGGTCCTATAAAATCTACACTAATCATTTGCCATGGCCTACTAATTTCGGGACGACTGCCCATTAATCCTGTGGGTAGTTTTTGTTCGGGTTTCTGTTGTTGGCAAATTGTACAACGATTGACATATCTGGTAATGTCGCTTTTCATCTGAGGCCAATAATAAAGATTTTTAATTTTAGAGTATGTTTTAAAGATACCGACATGTCCAGCTGTTGGATGATCATGATACCGTGAAAGGATCTCTTTGCGATGGTCTTTGGGAACTACCAGTTTCCAAACGTCAGACTCGTTAGCGAGTTCGGGTATGCCAGGTTTAACATATTTGTACAATTTATTAATTTCAGTACGCCACTGAGGGTACTTTAAAGGAAATTCCGATATCTTGGTAATCATTTTTCTATACCATCGGTCAGAAATGTTAGAAATTTCGTTGGCATTCGATTGAAGAACATCAACCGACACAGGTACGGAACGCGATAAGAAGTCAGGAACGACATTGTCTTTGCCTTTCCGATGAATGATGTTGAAATCGTAGGGTTGCAGACGGAGAGACCACCGAGCTAATCTACCTTAAGGGTCCTTCAAACGGTGCAACCACAGCAAAGAATGATGGTCAGTAATAACCGTAAACGAAACGCCATCTAAATAATGTCTTAATTTTTCCACAGCCCAGAAACAGCAATACATTTTCGCTCGGTAGTGGAGTATTTTCTTTCTTGGGTTGTCAAAGAACGAGATAAATAGCAAATAACGTTATCACCTTGGTCGGATTCTTGGGTAAGAACAGCTCCGATGCCATAGGCAGAGGCGTCTGTTTGCAAAATAAACCGTTTCGCAAAATCAGGACAGGTCAAAATGGGGGTTGACAATAAACTCTTCTTAAGGTGATTAAATGCTAACTCACAAGATTCAGAACATTTCCAAATAGTCTTTTTCTTTGTCAAGTCTGTAAGCGGATGTACGATAGTAGAAAAATTTTTGATAAATCTCCGATACCAACTTGCGGTACCTAAAAATCGACGCAGTTCTGTAGCAGTTTTTGGACGAGATATATTTAGAACTGCATTAATTTTCTCGGGATCGGGTCTTAATCCATTAGCATCTACAACATAGCCTAAATATTTGAGTTCGGGTACACAAAATTTACATTTCTCCAAACTAATAACGAGACCAGCTTCAGCCAATCGATCAAGAACTTTTGCGAGAACTTCCAAATAAGTATTAAAATCTTTCGAAATCACAAACACATCATCAAGATACTGCAAGACAAAGGGTTGCAGGTCGGCACCTAAAGTGTTATCTATCAAGCGCTGAAACGTTGCAGGGGCATTAGTCAGACCAAAAGGCATCCTAGTGAACCTATAAAGCCCACGCCCTGGAACCGTAAATGCAGTAAAATCCTTAGAGGACTCTGACAAAGGCACTTGCCAGTACGCTGACCTAATATCAATTGACTATAAATATTGGGCATCACGTATTTGATCTAAAATCGCAGGTATGTAAGGCAAAGGGTAGGCGTCCTTAATGGTGACGCGATTTAGTTGGCGATAATCGACACAGAATCGGTAGGAACCATCCTTTTTCGGAACAAGACAGAGAGGTGATGACCATGCACTTTTGCTAGGTTCAACTATTCCCGCTTGTAACATTTCATTTAGTTCATTATCAATAATTTTCTGTTTAACCGGGGATACAGGGTAGTATCTTTGTTTAATAGGTTTTGTATCAGGAGTGATTTCAATGACATGTTCAGTGGTGGTGCACAAGCCTAAGCCAATTCCTATTATTTTCAATTTATTCTAAATTAAATTATTTAACGCATTGCGCTGATCAACAGATAATTGATCAGGATTATTTAAACTTGCAATGTGAGGAATTTTTGATTCATTGTCAAAATGCCAAATGTCTTCCTTTAAATTAGGGACAACACCCATTAATTTCCAAAAATTAATACCAAGTATTATATCGTGACACAATTCGGGTACTACTAAAACATTTACAATGCGTAATTTATCTAACAGTTGTATCGGTGTGGCTACATAACCTAAACTTTTACATATTTGTCCGTTAGCAACTGTACATTCAGTTGGCGACTTAATTAAAGTGAGTCCGAGTTTCAATAATAATTCGTAACCAGGTAGTCCTACAACAGTTTGTGTAGCACCACTATCTAAAAGAGCTAAAATAGGATATTCCACAATTTTTATTTTCACATAGGGTCTCTGATCACCTTCAACATGAGAGAGAACATAGTCAAGTAAGATTTGCGCAGGAAATTGATCAGATTTAAACGTAATTGATTTGCATGGCTTAATATTTTCAGGATCGAATTTAGGGGAAGTCAAGCTTTGAGATGAATCGAGGTTAACCACTTGACTTAACGGTTTCCTCGTGAAAAGTTTAACTGAGTATTGCACTCGGGACAGGTTCGAATAGTGAAATCGTGTTTTCCACATTTATAACAGAATAGTTTCTTTGGTTCCGACAATTTGTACTAGTATGACCTAAACGTGAACAACTCCAACAAACTACAGTTTTTGAATTGGGTGATGTCTCAACTACAGCAGGCAACGCAGATGCAACTTCTGACACAGCTTTAGTTTTGCGAACAAATGCAAAATCTGGTTCGACACAGACGCTTTTTCTACAAGGCGGCACATAATTATCTAAACGGTATTTCGTGACTTCAAGTTTTAAACATTCTGCTTCTAATTCACGTAACGAAGTAACGGATGCCAGTTGTGCTGTGTAAAAAGGGGCAAGTTTCTTGAAATAATATCTAATTGTACATCATCGGGTAAACTGCCATATCGTCGGAACATTGACTTCATAATTGACAAGTATTCCACGATATTTTCGGAGGGATCTTGAGTTCGCGACAAAATTTCCTTAAACAGTCGACGCCTGTAATCAGGAGGTTCAAAATGTCGAATTAATAAAGAAGATAGGTCGTGCCAATTAGTAAATTGGTGACAATTACTCCTGTACCATAATAAGGCTTTGGATTCAAATAAATTTACAGAACTTTCAAAAAGCTGTAAATCGGAAACACCACGAGCCACTTTAAGCTCATTTACTCTTTCTAGAAAATTATGAACACAAAGTCCAGTAGGATCTCCAGAAAATTTTAAGTTCCATTTAACTACGGGTGTATGATGACCTTTAAAATTAGAACTAGAGGCAGGATTACTAAAAACAACACTATCTGAGAGATTATCTACAGTTTCATCGGTAGCTAACGTTTGAGTAGCAAACATTGCAGGAAGGGCGATAAAATCTGACGCCGTTTGTCCATCCAAATTGTCCATAAGCGTAAGATTTGCCGGTTACAACTGATTATATGTCATAGTTTGTTCAGGGGTTAACGAAGAAGTAACGGTGAGATTAATTCTTTTTAATAAATGAATAAGACACGAACGAATAGTAGCCAAAGGTGAGTCTAATTTCTTCAGATTTGCTTTAAGATCAGTTAATTTAGTTCCAATAATTTCAAATTCTTCATCAGTATTTAATTTCAAAGTTGGGTAAGATAATGATTTATCCAATTGTTTCATTTTAATTAAGGGACGGAGACATGTTCGCATATGGTCTACAGTTTCAGTGGTAGCCATATCAACACCACGAATGAATAATTCAAAACACAGCTCATCTTTTTTTAAACGGTTGAGGTCTAATTTATATTCAGCCATTATATACTAAGCAAACAAAACAACCTTATACACACAAAAATATATCACTACACAACTTCAATGTTCATGTTTCTCCACACGAAAATCGTTATAATCACAAAACATCAAATAATACTCAAATATACCGCAGAAATGGTGAAACAACAAAATAATAATCAAAAGTAGCACGCAAACGTATAGGTTACACAAATTCACATAAACACAAAAACAAATTCTGTAAATAGAAATCTTGGTTAACTTCAAGGGCACTAATGAAAATTGATTATTCGAGGAAACGCCAAAATATTTAAAACGAGAACACAAAAAAAATCAATGCAGGTTTTCGAGGCTACACGCGTTGGGTGCGCCAATTTTTGGATGTCACGGAAAATTTAAGTCAAGTTGACGGCCACTAGAAAAGTGCTTAGGTAGCGGCTTTTGGGTTGTGGGTGGTGACAACTTTTGCTCCGGCTTAGTCAGGGTGAGACTCTAATTCAGGGTAGATCAGAAAATGTACTGCACAGATTATATTAATAAGGGTTAGTATTGAATCAGAGCCTGGACAGGGAATGTCAAGGCGCCAGGAACTGATAACAATTAAGGAGCGTATGAAACCTAAAGTCCTAGTTCCCACAGACTTCGAAGGAACCCCCTTCCAGATCATAAATATAAAACACACAACTTCACAAAATAACTGTCTTTAATATCGCGTCGGAACACAAAAACAATTAATAACAAAAATTCCAAATACCAGTTGAATTTCAATATTACATCAATTATGATTAACACAAGAATAGAAAATATAAAATTAGTAAATATTACCGTAAGGAACCCCGCACGAGTACATATCAGGGAAGAAGAACTTTTAATTTCTCACTCACTTTAAAGTTATTTATTACTCACGTACTCATATACCCTTGGCCAAGAAAGCATGTAGTAGTACGTAAAATGCACCATAAATTAGGTGCTAGGTGTTCTAACCTCAATTTCAAATAAGCACCTCGTGGGAGCAATCTCTAACAATAGTGTAAATATTAGATACCTTAACGTACTGTTGAAATATTTTACAATTATCTTAATGAATCACCCTAGGTAGTAAAGAGGGTGCCTAGAAATATACTAAATGTTGATTTTTAAATATTAAATTTTGTATATCAGTATTACAGAATTTTGAATGAAGTAGATGTACTTCTTATGAACAGCAATAGCTCAAATTATTAATATTAAGTACTAGTAAAGGAAAATAATAAAACCACAATGGCACCAAATAAGCACAAACGCTAACAACGTACAATAAATACATAGAATAATCTTACTCAATGATTAGCTTCTGTACGTAGTTATCTCACATCAAAGGTCGTCAAAGTCCTAGGCTGCTGGAATGGTAACCCAGAGTAACGACAGCTGGTCGGCAACGCCAATAAATGATAAATAATAAAGTTGATAGTGCGACAACGTTCTTGAGATAAAGGAGACAGGAGCATAACTAGAATGAAGAGCATACGTATAACGCACAATGAGAAGGCGCAGGGAGGAAAAAGAAGAAAAAGAAGGACCCTAAAATTTAATATTAGAAATCAAGTTGCAAACAAAAATTGAGATATTAATTACCACGTAAGTGGGTCAATTAAATGTGCACTAACTGATTTAGAGATAACAGGACGTTACAATATTTAGATTTCAATAACGAACATCTGCACCTAGAAAAATTAAAATAATAAAATTTAATCTATTTTAATTCATACCAATTATGAACGGTGATGATGAATTTAAATCCACTACAAGTGAAAATCGAAGCTTGCAAAATGTATTCTAGAACCATAAAACCAAAATTGCCAAACTCCAATAATTATTTGTCGGTTCAACCTAAATCCGTAATCAATACGTTTACATCGGCAGAATCCAACTTTCACCAACAACGATCGAAATAAGAATGCCTCTTATCCACAAGGACAAAAGCAAAGTACAGCTTATTATCATATTTGTAATTTCCAATGCAGATAAGTAACGTAAATTTGAGTATACGGCAATAACTTGTAATTATGAAGGTTAACACAAATGAAGCGCAAAGGTAACAACGATATAGATAGCAGGACAATGCTATCAGCAAACAATTGAATTTAGAAATATTATATAAATAGAATGCTGACACAGAAGTGTCGACCGGAAGGTTACACTATCCATTACAATTTTCAAGTTCTCTAGCTTACCTACTTACTTCGATCATTCCACGCTCCAATTCGCAAAATATTCCTGACTCTCTTTGTTGGGAATGTAACGTATTATTTATATACTTAGCAAGCAATATTCCCGCTTTTAACATTTGAATTAATCAAGACTTCTGTGCACCTGCGCACAACGATCTATTGCTACCGGTATTTTAGTATTCAAGCACACTGCGTGTGGACAACAGGTGTCCGACCTTTAGTATACATATTTTACTGGAACGTTTTATTAATGTATTGAATAAATCCACAAATAACTTCCAAGGCGTTTTATTCTGTGGAACAATACAAGAATAGAAACGAAACTACATACAGTTCCCTAATTTCAGGATCCAATGTGTGAAATAAGATCACGATTAGGTCATGCACACACAATATCCACCATTTGGGTCATCTTCGAGAAACCGGATGCTTAAACTTAAACTTGCAAAACAGCAAATTACTACAACCAATTTAGTTTATCAAGTGAATGGTAATGGTTTTAGCTGAAAATTCTTAAAATAGCAACATCTGTATAAATACGCAATTATTCACGTAAGTTGCAGTACCATTTCACTAAATTGAAGTTCCAGCTGTTGTACAAATTTACAAACATCCAATTATCAAGTTGAATTACATAATAGTTCAAGGGCACCAGTTCAGAACCTCATAAATTTCATAAACAAGTGCTAAAGCAGTATACACATATACAAAACAAGAAAAGGAAAAGGATAGAATTGTCACACTTAACAGGTTATGCTCATCTTTGTTTACCTACTTCAAATATTGAGAAAAAACAATTAACCTTGGTATTGAACTTGGAATGTTGAAAGCTTCTAAATATATCTATCCTTTACATGCTGTCTCTTTCCTAACCTACAGTCGCCTGCAGTTCACAATATTGGTATATACAACTCAGAGTAAGTGAGGTTGTATTCAAATACACCTTAGTTATAAAACTAGATTTGATTATTTTATTAATTATTGTGTTGCAGTGAATTCTTCACAAGAAGCCTTTTATTATTATTAAAAATATAGGGAGAAAGCCCATTTATTTAACTTGGGTAATTAAAATTATAGGTTATTAACAAAAACATTAGTAAGAAATTTCATTTGAGTAAATAATACATCAAAAATTAACTTGTATTATGGAAGCACTTATAAGGCAACGTGGTTGCATTAAAGGAAAGTTGACTAGGTATCAAAGGTTTGTAGAGGCATTAGGTTCTACATTTAAGAATGATCCTTTAGCTATTAAAAATGAAAAAGTCTTAGAACTGGAGGAAAGGCTTAATTCTGTCTCAGCTTTGCTCCAAGAGTTTGAAGAAGTTCAAGCTCACATTGCTGCTGCTAAAGGAGAAACTGAATATGAGGAGGAATTTGAAGATCCCTATTCTTCTATAACTTCTATAGCTAGAAGTTTATTAAATCAATTGCAGACGCAAAGAACTACTAATAATTCACATGCACAGTCATCGAGTGGTGGTAGTTCTTCATCTCCCAGGTTTACAAGGCAAATAAAGTTGCCGCAAATTAATCTCCCACGTTTTACGGGAGAAGATACTAACGAATGGTTATCCTATCGTGGGTTATTTCTTGGCTTAATCCACCAAAACCCATCGTTAACAAACATTCAAAAAATGCATTATTAAGGGCTTCTATCTTTGGTCCCGCATCAGAAGTAATTAAATCGTTAGAGTTTTTCGACGGCAATTACGAAATAGCATGGCAGGCTCTGTTATCGCGCTATAATAATCCTCGCATGTTAGTTCATAATCATTTAAAAGCTATCTTTAGCATGGAGTCATTAAACAAAGAATCCGTTTCAAAGTTGAGGCAAATTAATGATTCTCTATTCAAACATTTCAGTGCGCTACGATCGCTAGCCTCTGAGAATGAAATCCTTGAAACAATTCTGGTTTATATTGTTTGAAAAAAGCTAGACCCAACGACTGTACGTCAATGGGAAACCGAAAAGAAAAATGTAGGTACTACCCTACCCACTTTAGATGAGTTTAAGGAGTTTCTTAAAACGACTGCGGATCTTTTACAAACTTTAGAGGTTAAGCTAGACAAGGTTACTGTCAACAAACCAAAGAATAGTTCAAAATCATTTGTTACGAGCAATTCGTCATGTCCACTTTGTCGTAAATATCACATTCTTTCAAAATGTGATAGTTTTTTCAAACTTACTACTCGTGACAAAATTTCCAAAGTGAAGGATCTAAAGCATGTCTCAATTGTCTATCAACGGGTCACTTTATAGCTTGTAATTTAAATATTTACCTACCGCGTGAGGGTATCCAATTAACAATAAATAATAAATGGGAAGGACCTCTAACACTATAGTACCCTCACGTTTCGGGACATTGCCTCGCAAGCTGCTGCAGTCGGTGAGAAGGGGAGGTTCATTAAACAACAACACACTAAGACAAAATTCCAATTGTTTTATTAAACGCGCTACTAACTAACTTAACCTAATTACATATGCATACAAAATTATACAGTAATTAAAATTATTTACAATAGGGCGCCACCATGGGAATTAAACGGCCCATGGACCGATCGCGGTAATAGCTCTCGTCGCACTTTGTTCGTGGCGATGAACCAAGATTGCAGGACAGAAAATACTTCACTTCACAGGGGCAAATCTTATAAAGTCTCCGGCTAGCACAAACACAACTTAACTAAACAATTCTAAAGTCCTTATTTTATGAATATTAACAACAGTTCTGGGTGCAAACACCCCAATACATATAATTAATTAACGCTACCGCAGTCTACTTAACTTGCATACTGAAACGACCTTCCTTTAATCACGGGGTCATCAATAACAGGAAAAACACCACCTTCACACGGATCAAATAGTACAGTAACGGAATTCGTGGCTTAGTTATTACAAGCCTCGGACAACGTCGAAACACAATAAAATAAAAAACCCTTCAAAAGATGCGGTCTTTAACAATAACCTAACGGGATTAAATTACTGGAACGGGGCTTTAACCCGAAGTTGTATGCTATGAAAGTCGACAGATATTGTATTTAAACAAATAAACGACTTATGATGCATAACACAGCCTTGAGTTCATAGTAATACCATATATAATAATTACTTACTCAGAGAAATAAACTAACTTTGAACATAACGGCACGCACTTGAATTCAGAGAAATAAAACACTTACTCAATCTGCAAGTCCGCGAGCTTTAGACTACAACGCGTCTGGAAATAAACAACCCCGATTACCACCGACTGGCATCCTTATATACATTTAAGTTAATTGAAAAATAATCCCTTGCCTAGCTCTCATACTCGACAAGGGATACGCCGGTCGTAAATCTTTAAGATTAATTAAACTGTCAATTGCCTAAGATAGCCACACAAGTAGCTCTCGGAACTAATTTTTAGTTGAGTGTCCCGCTAATTGAAAAATTCCTTCCGACCACCCAGACATAAATAGGGTCCTAGAACATGATTGACATCTAATCATAGATAGCAACTAATCTGACATGTTTAGTGTCTTTCACGTAAAGTGCCTTTAGAAAAATTAATTGACTCTTGGATTATATCTTCCTGGAGCTTCGCTAAGACGCTACTTGGGTGATCTTGCAGCGGTTTAACATTTGCAGAATATTTATGTTACCAGACCTTCATTCTAATAATTAGAATGCTAAAATTAAACTAGAAAATAACTATTTTTAGAAATCATAGAACTAATTAGAGCGTATTAAAACAGTATGTTACAAGCTCAATGCAGATTGCATCATACGTGTAGGAGATGCCATGCAAAGCACCACACGCTGTTGCATGAGGAATCTCACTCAGTTCACACTGGGGCAAATGTAATGCCCACAGCTGCAGAAGGAACATTGACACGGCAAGTCATACACTTATCTCATCCTGTACCAGCACGGTACAAACAGTTTTACCTACTGCGACAGCACAAATATTGGATTCAGTTGGGAATTCTCACACGGTCAGAATATTGTTAGATTCAGCTTCGCAGTCAAACTTCATCTTGTCAGGTGTTTGTGAAAGATTACACATTCATACACAACCAACAAATATTGCAATTTCTAGAGTATCTAAATGCATTTCTGATATAAATGCTAAATGCAACATTGAATTATTGGCACATCACACACCGTTCAAAATGAAGGTGTCATGTTTAGTTCTAGATCACATTACTGGTGATTTACCGACATTTCAGCTACCGGTAGGTAACATCAACATCCCAGAGGGCATACACTTATCAGATCCAAACTATGATCAACCAAATGGTATTGATATACTTTTGGGTGTTAATCTTCCGACCTTACAAAAAACTCGTTTCGGATGGATCGTTTCAGGTCAAATTGATGCAATTCAGGCAAGCCCTATTCATTGCAATTTCAGTCAGTTGTCTGATCTATCAGATCAACTTGTGAAATTTTGGGAGCAAGAACATTATCCAATAGAAAAGGTACTTTCAACAGAAGAAGGTACTTGCGAAAATCATTTTGTTCAAAACCATCGACGAGCTTCTGATGGTAGATTCATAGTGTCTATTCCCTTTAAGAAACCGCTCAGTTTGTTAAGATCATCATTTGAAATTGCACAAAAAAGTTTTCTATCACTAGAGAGACGATTTCAATTTAACGAAAGGTTAAAGAATCGTTATTCAGCTTTCATACGAGAATATGAAGAACTAGGACACTTAACTTCGGTCAGTCTTACTAGTTCTGAAACATCGTATTATCTGTCACACCATGGCATTCTAAAGGAAGGAAGTTTAACCACTAAACTCTGCGTAGTTTTTGATGATTCAGCAAACAGTTCATCAGGTCAATCATTGAATAGCTTTCAAATGGTGGTTCCGACTATTCAAAAGGATTTATTTCATATTCTGGTTCGATTTCGTAAATTTACAATTGCAATTGCTGCTGACATTGAGAAAATGTATAGGCAGGTATTGGTGGAACCCAAACAACGGTGTTTACAGCGAATATTATGGCGCTATAATCCTACTGATCCTATACAAGTTTATGAATTAAACACGGTAACATATGGTACATCTTCAGCGCCGTTTCTTGCTATTCGTTGTTTGACACAACTAGGCTTAGAATGTGAACATTCTTTGCCACTTATTTCTCATATTATTAAAAATCATTTTTATGTTGACGACGTATTAACAGGCTCCTATTCAATAACTGAAGCACGCTACATTTGTGAAAATCTTACACGTGTTTTAGAGAAAGGTTGTTTTTCTCTTCGGAAGTGGATCTCTAATAAACCGGAAGCTCTTGTGGAAATTCCAAAGGATCATATTCATCCTGGTGTTCTGGATTTGGGTAGTCACGAGCATACCAATACTTTAGGCTTGACTTGGTTCTTTCAATTAGACCATTTCATGTACTCAATATCTACGCCCATGTTCACGCCTAAGCGGAACGGCTGGTTCACAATAACAAAAATTAAACGTGTAATAAAATGTGGTTCCATAAAAAACTTACCCCGTGTTCAATTATTACTTTACACTCACCACTAAATACATAATTGGTTAGACAGGAAAGGGTTGGTGAAGGAAGGGAAATAGAGGTGCTCACGTTGTTAATTAATTAATAATTAATGCCGACAAACCGGCGCGAATGTGATATTTAAAAATGGACTGTGTTCTAAGAGAGAGCTGTGTCGACTTTCTTATCTTATTGGTTGTAATCAGCGCTCACCTTTGGCGATGCGCGAGTAACAAATCGTAGTCGAGAGATAAGAGGAGCATGCTTTTAATTTATATTAGGCAAGGCGTAAACAGCCCATATTCAAACGAATTACAAAACGTGTAATTCTTTCGAAAATATCACAAATATTTGATCCGTTAGGGTTGCTTGATCCATGTACCATTGTCGCTAAAATTCTATTGCAACAACTTTGGGTGGAGAAACTGTCCTGGGACGATACTGTCCCTAATAATATTCAAAAAGCCTGGCTTATATATCGTCAGGTGTTAATAACATTAAATGACTTGAAAATTCCTCGTCATTGTCTTTGCAAGGAACCTACAGAAGTCGAACTTCATGGGTTTTGCGATGCATCTATAAATGGATACGGTGCATGCATTTATCTTCGATCAACAAGTTTGAATCGTGACATTAGTGTTAGACTGCTGTGCTCCAAGTCAAGGGTTGCTCCCTTGAAACCTATCACAATTCCTAAGCTAGAGCTTTGCAGAGCTGTTTTGCTTTCAAAACTAGTAAATGAATCATTTAAGGCCATGAATCCATCTGTAATACAATGTTTTTTATGGCCAGATTCCACTATAGTGCTAGCGTGGATCAAAACTAATCCAAATTCATTCAAAACCTTTGTATGCAATCGTGTAGCGGACATCTAGCGACTTACATCCAATATGACTTGGATGCATGTTTCAAGCAGTGATAATCCTACTGATTCTTTGTCTAGAGGTATCAACTCTCAGCAATTAATGAATTCTAATATTTGGTGGAATGGGCCAATTTGGCTTGCAAAAAATCGATATGTATGGCCAAAGGGCGAAACTTTATTTGGAATGCTTCCTGAATTGAAAGAGGAGGTACGAACTATGGCTTCAACGTCACATATGTCATTTCCCTTTAATGATTTTTCAAGGCTGCTGCGACTAAAACGAGTGGTAGCTTATTGTTTACGCTTTCGACACAATTGTTTGAGTTTAAAGGACATGCGATGCATTGATCCTCTTACTGTTCAAGAGCTTGACAAATCATTTCTTCTATTAATCAAGTTATCTCAAGGGGAATACTTCCCGGACAAGATAAAACTGCTTAGTCAATGCAAATTTGTTAAAAACAATAGTTGTTAGCAAGTCTAAACCCTTTTCTGGATTCCCATGGCATAATCCGGGTAGGTGGTAGACTTCAGAATTCTGATTTCTCATTTGATAAAAAGTTTCCAACAGTTTTGTCAGAAAAGCATCATCTCTCTAAATTCGTTGTAGAGTATGAACATATAAGACTACTTCATGCTGGACCCCAACTCATGCCTGCTAGCTTGCGTGAGAGGTTCTGGATTATATCTGCTAGGAATCTTACTAAACAGGTGGTGCATCGCTGCTTAAAATGTTATCGTTTCATGCCTAAAATGACAGAACCCATGATGGGTAACCTACCTGTAGCACGTATCAAACCATCACCCCCATTCTATACAACTGGCGTTGATTATAGGGGCCCGTTTATGATCAAAGAGAGAAGGGGACGTGGTTCCATATCTAAAAAATCTTACTTGTGTCTATCCATCTGCTTCTGCACTAAGGCAGTGCATTTAGAGCTGGTCACAGACCTAGCATCTGAAGGGTTTATTCTTGCCCTCAGGCGATTTATTGGTCGCCGAGGCAAGCGTAGTCAAATTTATTCCGATAATGGAACAAACTTTGTCGGGGCTAATTCAGAGCTACGTGAACTTGGTACATTTCTTATGAACCAGGGTTCACCGATTGTTACATCTGCATCTTGTGAAGGTATTAGCTGGCATTTCATCCCGCCACATAGCTCACACTTCGGTGGCCTACGGGAATCTGGCATTAAATCATGTAAATACCATACTAAACGTGTTGCTGGTAATGCATTGCTCACTTACGAAGAATTTTGTACTTTATTAATACAAATAGAATCCATCCTAAATTCCCGTCCTCTAGCACCACTATCTGCAGACCCAAATGACCTCGATCCCTTAACACCTGCCCACTTCCTTATTGGATGATCAATGCTTTCTGCACCTGATCTCAATGTTCAAGGGATCCCTACATCACGATTATCTCTTCATCAAAGAATCCAACAATTACAACAGCATCTCTGGACACGCTGGTCCAAAGAATATGTGACTGAACTGCAGAACCGTGGCAAATGGCGCACACAAGGCTCAGAACTCAAGACTGTAACACTTGTATTAATCAAAAAGGACAATCTTCCTCCTCTCCGGTGGCATCTAGGTCGTGTCATCGAACTGCATTCGGGAAGGACAATGTCAATAGAGTGGCATCTATTCGCACTGCCAACGGCATCATTTGACGTCCACTAAGATATGCCCGTTACCAACAGCACCAGATGTGTAATGAGCGTTTTTGTGTGTAGTGAGTGTTTGCTACGTCCTATTGACGTAACTATTGTTTCATGTTTGACTTGTTATTTGCTTATATGTTGAAAGATGAGACTTTCTAGGCGGGGGGGCATGTTGGGAATGTAACGTATTATTTATATACTTAGCAAGCAATATTCCCGCTTTTAACATTTAAATTAATCAAGACTTCTGTGCACCTGCGCACAACGATCTATTACTACCGGTATTTTAGTATTCAAGAACACTGCGTGTGGACAACAGGTGTCCGATCTTTAGTGTACATATTTTACTGGAACGTTTTATTATTGTATTGAATAAATCCACAAATAACTTCCAAAGCGTTTTATTCTGTGGGGCAATACAAGAATAGAAACGAAACTACATACAGTCCGCTAATTTCAGGATCCAATGTGTGAAATAAGATCACGATCACGTCTTGCCCACACAATATTCACAACTCTTTCTAAAATTTCCGATCACATCCTCCGAATTAGTCCCCTCCCGGAGGTCCGAATGGAGGACTATTTTAAATAGACGGCTCCGTGGAGTAGTTGGTATGCGTGTGACTACTATGCCCAAGGTTTCGGGTTCAAATCCCGACACGGTCCGCTTGAAAAATGTTAGGCGTATGTGAGTGTTGTCACGCACGTTAAAGATCCCTACCTTGCTTGCAACAGCAAGGGTTCGGCAAAATTCAAAATCTTCATGTAAAAAAAACTCGCATTCTGACCAATGTAGTATCTTCTGGTGGAGCATTGGAAAAAAATCAAATGTAGGGACTATTTTAACTCCGGAATCTTTTACCCCAGAGGATGCCATCATCTTAATTACAATTTAAGCATGCTGTGTATTTGGGAGGTAATGTGGTGGTTTCCTGTTGCCTTCCACATCGCAGTAGTGTGTCTTAGAATGCCATGCCAACTGATACGTATTAAAAGCGGACTGCAAGGGTTGGTGTACTTGATTATTGCGGGTAAAATATGGTAAAATAGAAGTATAAGAGTTATAAAATCTGTGGTACTCGCCGGTACAATACTGTGCGTAACTAACGAAGGCAGTGTGTAAGCAGCTCGGACTTGGCAGTATGCAGTAGTGTTCAGGTGATCGGCACGGGATCCTGTTCGTCCACACACTTACACGTACACGTTTTAATATACAATGATATTATACACTGCACCTTGAACACGCGCATAAAGTATATGACCACACTTTATAAGAAGGGAATGTAACATCAACAATAGGAATTTAATTCTAATTGCAATCGCAAACACCGATCCCTATGGTCTCTGCCAATCTAAGCGCCGAAAGAACTGTTGCCTTCTTTCGGATACCTGTCTTAGTCTGGTTCCTGAATAAAAACCCTACTAATTTGGTCGAACCTGTTGTTTGGTTCTTTAGATTACTGGAACGCGCAAGCCATTCTACCCGTTCTAGTAATTTAGAACTTCTTCAAGGTGCAGCTCCATTCCGAACGGAAATTTGGTGTGCTAGAGTGTAGTTCTGTAAGTACGCCAGTAATTAATAGCCGTTATGACATTAATAATACAGAAATTGATCCAGAGCTACAAACGTTGTGTAGGCAAATTATTGGGAGTTTAATGTATGGGGTACCCGGTTCGACACCTGCTCGTTATTAAAGTGTTGAGTTACTTAGTCGTTATCAAGATACAGCAAATAGTAATTTACTAAAGGCATTAAAAAGAATATTGCGATAAGTAAAAGGGTCATTAACTCTTAAATTAATATTCAAGCCAAATGAAAAAAAGAATTTTTTGTGAAATATGTAGATACAGATTGGGTTGGGGACATTTTAGATAGAAACCCACAACCGGATATGTAATATAAATTACTTGATTGTTCAATAGCATGGATCAGCAAAAAACAAGAATGTGTGTCTATTTTATCTACGGAATCGAAATACATAGTCATTATATAGTTTGGCATGTTGGATGAGAAAAATTTAAAAAGATATCTGTTTATTTAATACAGACACACCCATTGTACTGTACGGAGACAATCAGTCTGCAATTTGAATAGCATATAACCCAGAAAACAATAGAAGATTAAAACATATTAATATGCATGTACATGTTATTAAAGAAAAGATAGATAATGGTGTTGTAAATATCATACATGTAAAAAGTGAAAACGATTTAGCAGATATTTTTACAAAATCGCACTGTCTAAGATTAAATTTGAAAACTTCAGGGAAAATTTAGGATTATTCTAGTATAACTTTGTATAGTCTTAGTTGATGCACTAATGTTATAAATAATGTAGCCTTCAATTACTGTGTTTATATGATTTGGATTAGCAAATGTTTAGTTGTAACTTTTTTATTGATAAAAAAAATCTAAGTTCTCATGTGCAGAACTTCTAACCAAACTTACAGATATGTTGATATCAAAAATATAAATATTACATATACATTAAAAACAAGATGTCGAATAACTCGAAAACCTTTCGACTTAGAGCATTGGTGCTTTGAGAAAATATGTTCAGGAGGTATGGAGCTATGAGAGCTATGAGAAAATATGCTTAAGAGGTCGATATTAACCTAAAACTTTATTTATTTTTTGCTGGAGTGAAGTTTATCATAGTCAAAATTTCGACTTTAAAGTCGAATAACTCGAAAACTAAATGAGATATCGAAAAATAGATAGCATATTCTTAATCAGCGTAAAAAACTGAACAAGATCCATATATCAAATGTTTGTAAAACGAAAAAAACGTGCAACGGACGACGGCGGAGACGACGGCGACGTAGCGATCTTATTAACCTAACTTACTTCGTAAGTTTGGTTGATAATTTTATTGAGGGGGCATGTTCAAATATGATATAATAAAATTATTGTCTGCGTCTTAAATTTAGTTATGCTACTCACTTCCACTATAGTTGGTAAGTTTAGTTTTAGATAGTGATACAAGGGATGCCAGTTTTTTGTAAAAGGGGTTGCGTAGTAAGCTTCATTTGCACCAAGTTGAATTATTATTATTCATACTAAAATTAATAAATTAAATGGTCTTTATTAGTACATTAATATTTTAATATATAGGGGAGAGGTGGCATGAAAGGGACAGGTATTGAAAGGGACAGTTTCTATTACTAAGAAACCTGTAGCATAAGAATGTAGCAGCTTTGTCACTAGATGGCGGAATTGTACTACAGATGTCTTCAACAAAAATTATGGCAGATGACCATAGAGCAGCTACAACAAATAGAGAAAAGTTCTGTATAGGAAACTGTCGTTTAATTGTTAGGATCTCAATCATTTTTAGCGCTGGTGTTGCCGTTTAATTCAATCTCAAAACAAACAGGCAGCCATTGTTATTGTTTATAAAACCTGCGATGGTTTCATACCGGTTATTTTAGAGCTTAATCTAAATAAATATAACAACAATTTGAAATGTGCCTTAAATACATTAAAAATATCCGTGTCCTTCACTGCGATGATATAGATAGTAAGCTATGCAAGAAACGTTGTTCTAATGGAGCATGCATATAGTTTTGTGGAAACGGAAATTACATTAGTGAATATAATTTTCTATTAATAGGTTCTAAAATGTATATTATTAATAATAAAAGAATAAGCAAATTATTACATATAGTGTTCTTTCAAAACCACACGTATCACAAATATTGGAAAGCATATTAAACTTCCGCTAGGTGCTTTATTCGAAGTAGTTGACGGCGGCCGATTCACTGGATGGCGTTAAAGTTTGTATAACTTCAGCTTTGGAGATATACCTCCATTTGTAGCTGATCTGTGCAGATAACTTTCATTTTGTGAAATAACATGTGTTTATAATTTTTTATCCATAAAAGTAAACATTGATTGTTTTTTCTAATTTGTGTGCATAATTGTTTGTTTGTTTTTCGTGGAACGTTAGTGTTCGATACTGGTATACTAAAACATTACAATTAAAGTGAAAGCGTACTTCTCACTACGAAGTTAGGTTAGTACAGTAGAAAAAAATTTTGTTTGTAAAAATGGGTTCTGTATTAAAAGGGACACAAAACTAAGTGATGATAGGGACGTGTCCCTTTCATAACCGAGTAGTGTCCCTACTAGTATAGCTTCACTTCATTCAATACCTTTGTTTTTTTTAATTTTTAAGGGCATGGAGAACCAGGAAAATGCAGCAATAAAAAGAATAAGGAAACCTCCAGCAGTAGTAGAAACGGCAGTGCAAGAGATAATAGAAAAAGGACAATCTATTAGAAACGTAGCTGTAACATATGGAATAGCCAAGTCGCTTTTAGCTGGTAAAACGTGCCAGAGAGGAAGATGTGCCGTTTCTTTACAAACCTAACATTGGGAATAGGAGAATATTTAATAAAGCAGAAGTTAGCTCTTGTGGAATACTGCAAAATTGCGTCACAAATGGCTTACGGCTTAACCCGCAAACATTTATGCCAATTAGCGTATGATTATTCAGTAACTTTACAAAAAGAAATTCCTAAAAATTGGACAAAAAATGCTGTGGATGGTATCGACTGGTTTAAAGCATTCATGAAACAGCATCCAGAGTTATCTTTGAGGTCTTCTGAAAAAACTAGTTTAGCTCGAATGTCCGCGTTCACCAAAAATACTGTCGATCTGTTCTATAAAAACTTACAAGAAGTAAAACAAACATCATTTTACTCCCGAAGATATTTATAATGCTGACGAAACAGGTTTGTTGACAGTAACAGAACTATCAAAGGTAATTGCACAACGGGGTACTAAACAAGTAGGCGTGATCACATCTGCCGAAAGAGGCCATCTTGTTACATTGCTATCTTTTGTGTCAGTAATTGGCAGGTCAATTCCACCAGCATTTATTTTTCCTAGGGTAAATTTTAAGTCATTTATGACTGAAGGAAGCCTGGGGTTAGCCAGTAAGACGGGATGGATGACTTCTAAAAATTTTATTCTTGCTTTTAAACATTTTGTAAAGCATGCAAAACCCAGTAAAGCAAAATCTGTGTTGTTGCTAATGGATAATCATGAGAGTCATATGACTTTGGATGTCATTATGTATGGGACGGAGGTAGGGGTTACTTTGCTAACGTTTCCTCCTCATTGTAGCCATCGGCTACAGCCTCTAGATGAGGCGGTGTATGGTCCATTTAAATCATTTTACAAGGTTGCAACGAATGATTGGATTGTAGCTAATCCTGGAAAGGCAGTGTCAATCTACCACATACCCAGACTAGCCAAATTTGCATATGAAAAGGCTTTTTCTATCGTTAATATTACGGCGGGATTTAAGAAAACCGGTATTGTTCCTTTTAATTTCCAAAATTTTCCACACGAAGCTTTTTTACAATCCTATGCAACCGATCACTCACAAATATTGAATACAGAAAACGATATTGCTGTAATGCCATCTACAAGTTCTGAAACAAATGTCAATATCACTAAAAATGATACAAAACTAAATACACTTGCCACAAGTTCGTGTGTGTTTAGTCCAGCAACCATACGACCATTTCCCAAAGCTCCTAGAGTCGTAAACATTAAAAAAAGAAAATGTGGACGATCTAGAATATTAACAGATACACCTGAAATGCAAACTTATTAAAGAAGTTGCTAATCAAAAAGAATGCAGAAAGCGAAAACAATCGTTAGTTAATAAAAGAGAGGTGAAGCGCAAAGTTCTGATTGAAAGCAGCACTGAAGAAGAATCTGAAGAGAATGCCAGTTATGCTGAAAGCGATGACAGTGAAATGTCTGTAGAAGATATTATGAACAGGATTTTAAAGTAAAAGTAAAAGACTACGTTGCAATAAAATTTACAACAAAATAAACAGTTAAACATGCAGTCGGAAAGATTTTTAAAAAATTGACAGAGTTTAAAATAGATTTCATGAAAAAATCGAAAAAAACTGACAACTTTCTATTCTCTGAAGAAAAGATATTGACGATGTTAATGAAAAAGACATTGTAGTAAAATTGACACCTCCAATTCAGTTGTCTGGCAGTGCAAGATTGTCAATGTTTTATCGGTTTGACTTATCTAATTTTACTGGATTAATTATAAATAATAAAACTATTAACTTGTTTTTTATGTTTTCAGAGGGTATTGCTAGTATCTTATGCACTAAATAGTAGTTTTGCGAATATTAATTATCATGTCCCTTTCAATATATTGATTGTCCCTTAGAGTACTTTAAAAGTGTTGAAAGGGACAAAAATGGGCAAAACAAAAAAATTAATTCCAGTGTTGCTGGCAATGTATTTCCTTTATATGTGACTGTTATTCGGTAAATAAAAAACCCCTACCTCTTATAAAAGAATCAGTTCTATTAAAATGTGTGTTATTTAAATTTTTTTACATAGTTAGTGAAAATGTCTCTTTCATGCCACTTCTCCTACCCAATTAAAACCAAAAGAAATCACCAAGGTTTACGGTGATATGATGAATGAAACTCGGTTCAAAGATGACAGATTTGTTTAATGATGGACGAACGAATGTTCATGACGAAGAAAACTCGGACCGTCTTTTTGTTGTGACTGGTGCATTCGAATTAAGGATTGATGCAAAAATTCAAGGACGACGTTTTACGCTGGATAACTTAAATTTGTTCTTTCCTGAAATTTAAAGAAGTATTATTTATGAAATAGTGAGTAGAGACTTAGATACAGAAATGCCTGTGCGAAATGGATTCCTCGAACCTTAACACATGAATACAAAGGAAAATGAATGCCACACTGACTTTCCTCAATCGCTAAAACGAGGTAGGTGACGAATTTTTAAACCGCATTGTTACTGGAGACGAAGCGTAGATATTGCATAAACTCGAGAAACAAAACGACAGTCATTGGAATGGCATCATTCCGGAGCTTCAAAACCCAAAGAAAGCAAATTTATAGGCTCCACCGTGTCTTACAATACAAGCGACGTGGGTTACTGTCCACTAGCGTCGAACTGCTTCACGATAGTGCATGTTCGCACATTGCCGTATTGACCTATGGCCTTCTTCAGAAGTTTGGGAAGTTTTTAAGCATCCACCCAATAGCTCAGGCTCAACGCCCATTAATTAGCACCTTTTTTCAAAACTAAGAAGATTTCTAGAATATGCACGCTGAACTGAACGAGACATGAATACATGGTTACAGAATTTGGCGGCAAGCAAGAATCAAAAAGACATATACAAACTTGTGAAACGCTACGACAAATATTTAAAACGTAGATGGCACATGTGGAAAAATAGGTTAGGTGTCTACTTATTCATGCTTTTTTTTTTAATTTCTCACAAATAATAAAATAAACAGACTAAACATTTTTTAATGTCCAAATGAAACTCGTATTTTAGTTGAATTACTTGATAATTTACATATCTCACAGACATTAAGCAAAAATATGTCGAATGTCGAATCTAGTTCTGAAATCGTTCTTGTAAAATCGTATCGAAACACCTAAATACTGAGTAGCTTTCCGCACTTGCGAAATATAGCTAATATGATAACTGTTTTATAAACCGATCACACTTGTTAAACGTCGCTTTATACAGCCCCCGCACCCCCTAGGAAGCTAATAAAGTTAAAAGCAATTGAAATAAAAACAAACGGTTGTATTAAAGTAAAGTACGACGGGTCCTCGATATGTATCGGGAATAAGTAACAAAAACAAAACTTAAGATGTGAAAATTTCTTTAATGTTTTTCAAAATATTCTCCACGATGATTGATACACTTTTGCATACGTTGGAACCAATTTTCGTAGCATTTTTCTATTCCGATTAAAATATCTCCAAAACATGGGTTTTGATCGCATCAACTGCCTCTTCTGGTGTCAAAAATGGTTGTCCACGCAGTTCGTTTTCACGTGTGGGAACAAAAAAAAATCATTAGATGACAAATCGGAACTATACTGCCGTTTACTTTCGAGTTCATACAAATAAATCCTAGATTCTTCATCAGTGTAGATGTTATACACTGCGTTTGACGCACTTCAATTGTATTTTTTGAACATTTTTTTGCACCTATCGACACTAGACTTTTTTTAAATGATTGTCAAATTATGTAGAATCCAACGCGCACATAGCTATTTCACAGCTAAAGGTTTATGTAATATACTTGTCATTCTAATGCCTAGGAATGCCTGAATCTCACGATAAGTCACATGACGATCTTGCATTATCAATTCGCGTACAGCATTGATGTTTTCTGGCACAATAGCCGATTTTGAACGACCTTCTTTAATTTCATCCACTACCGAACTACGACCACGATTGAATTTACTACACCAACGATATGCAGTGGTTTAAGTTGGAGCTTCTTCCTCAAATCCCCAAAAGTCAGATTAAGTTGATTCGGGCACTATTGTGGAGATACTCCTCGTCGGAAGTCGTAAAAAATTATCGCACGAAAATGTTCACGAGTTGATTCCATTTTTTGGCCGAGACAACATTTTTAACTCAATCTAAACAAAACAAATAGTGTTCAAATGTTATAAGTGTGTAACTTATCAAAAATGCCAAACTCTAGGTTAAAAACGACAGATCGCACGTAGCAACACTAGTATTGTCAATTCCCGATAGATATCAAGCACCCCTCGTATACATAATGCCATGCAAATCATTATATTTTGAACAAAACATCATGAAAGTGTCAGCCACCCTTGTTGATGCACTGAGTAAGCTTTACGCGGTAATTATTTATGACTTTAAGGGTCATTTCGCGGGTAATAGTAGCAGTTTCCTATTGGATTTTCTCCCTCAGGGCTGTAAAAGTTCAAAGAGATGCTAGTATACCTTATCTTGCAGTTGACCCTTGAGAAAAAATATCGTCTGTGGTGCGAACATGTTACAAGAAGTTGCAATAAAATATTGCACAGGTTTAAAAATCTCTTTAGTTGTTCTCCAATCATCATTTTATAGGTATACAGTTTTAGATATCGGTGCAAAATTCTTCTACACTTGGGTCAGATATACGTGCAGAACGCTGTGGAGACTGTTGAATTGAAGATTTGATGGCGGCCACATTTTCAGGTCCTGTTGCTGTGCGAGGTCGGCCTGAAGATTTCCGTTTGAGTACAACACCTGTAGCTCTGAAATCTAATACCCAATCGCTTTTTTGTTAGGAACAGAATCCCGCCGTCGAAGCGAAAACCGAATGCGAAAAACAGGTCGCGTTGCTTTCGGCCATTTGTTGTTTTCGATAAAATTTCTCCGCAACAAACTCATGATGCTCGCCTGACCACGCCACGACGTCCGTTGAAAACTGCACGTACACGACTACACGAGGACGTCTTCAGCACCACTGCATACACTCTACAGCTATATGTTTCGCAAGTAGGGACGTTCCATTTGCTGGACCATGTATTACAGTTCCATAAATATTATTTGATAAAAATATTTTCTACCACTTATTAGCGTCACCAACATTTTTAAATGTTAATGTAAATTATTTATAATTTTAGCTGCATTTTTATTCGAACAACAACTTAGAGGAAATATACAAACATATTCCTAAGTCCATCCTTCCCACGGAATATGGGGGAGATGCTGGATTGTATGCGGACATAGCAGGTAGGTCTGAAAACCTCATATTTTTTTAATTAAATGATGTTTATAGCTGAATGGAAGAAAACGGTGGAAAGTCATCGCGAAAGTCTGCTCGCTGAAAAAAATTATTACACCGATGAGTCCAAGAGACCTGAACAACCCATAACTCAGGAAAGTTTATTTGGAGTGGATGGCACATTTAGACATTTAGAAATCGATTAATAGAACTACGTATTGGAAAAGGTGCCGAACTTATTTTCTTATATAAAATTACAATACATTTTAATAAACTTGCATTCCTTTTTAACATATTCAAGCAAAAAAGAGAGGTAGAGTGATGAAACATCAATTAAAAAAGGACAATAAATTCTGATTCATGGTTTTGTAAACTTTGACAAAAATATACTAATAATATCTTGTGATGTTCTATATATGTATATAAATTTATTAGGTAGTCATGACATAAAGTAAGTAAATAAATACTAACGTATTATAGTTGATAAGATGAAATAATAACTTTTAATACTTGGCTTATAGCCGTAATTTTAAACGTCGCTTCCTGTCTATAACTGACATAAATCAAAAACTTGGAAACGTCAGATATGATTGACAAAAATGCCAAAGTTGGGTTGATGTATGGTTGTGTACACGATTTAGACTTGTAAATTTCATAATTGTCGTCATCGGTTTCCGTGGCGTAATTGGAAAACGCATGGTCCTAGAAAGACTAAGATACAGGTTCGAGTCCTGTCCAGGACCTTATACTTACCATCTTTTAATTACTAGCTTGATTTGAAATGATCATTTGGGTTTTGCATAAAAGTCTAAGTTATTATTTCATCTTATTAACTATAATAATAGGGCCATTTAGGGTATATAATATCACTAGGATAGTGCTCTTTATGTAAACATCATGAGAATCCAGAAAACTAAACATTTTACGAAGAAAATGCGAAATTCGACGATTAGTCAAGAAAGCAAATGCCAACGCCCTGTATTTAAACTATAATTATAATTAGATTCAAAGAAATAAAGAGTATTCCAAAAGACTCAATTAAATAAACAACTTTACAAGTCATAAAACGAAGTGGACAGAAGTGGCAACACAATACGCGTGAGTAGTGCATCACTATTATATAAGGATTCCCATTTAAACAAACAGGTTTGTAAATGCGTAAAACAAAAAAAAGCATATAATTTCATACTTCAATAAATATAAAGCTACTTGATCAAGAAGGTATAAAATCCAACACCTTGATAGATAGGAAATAATTACAGCATGGTTTATCAAATTTACTACACAAACAAGACCTACGTGATTTGAAAGACCAGGGAAGATTTGAAAATTCAACGAATCTATACAAATAACTTGAAATCCTACGTGAAGAAACAAGCGTCCCGACCGCGTTGTATATGCAAAATTCGTAGAAATACCCAAGCCTGCATGTGAAGATTAAAGTACAAGGCGGTAATTACTGTACTATGCGCTTGACCGATCAATTGTAAATAGATAGGCGTTTTCTGTAGATACAACAGGATTTCGTAAACAAATGAAAGCATGATCCACATCACCTAAGATAAGATATCTACGTAAAAGAATTACAAGTGATTTTATAATTAATAAATTTTATTGTAGCGATAGTGCATAATTGTTATAAGGTTCGTCGTTTAATCCTCAAAAACGTTAGTAATAAAAGGTTGATTTTAATAGATTTTAAGATTTATATTAACAAAAGGACTCTAAATAATTCGTGGATCCTACCTCGATGTCCAAACAATTTCTGGATCAACCAGGAGAAGCGAATCAAGAATATCAAAACAATCTCTGGACCAATCTGGAAAAATTATATAAGAATATACAAACAGTATCTAAACAATTTCTGAATACAACCCGCAGAGGTTAAATAAGTGTATCTAAATCCAACCTGGAGTATTTAAATGAATACGCTGAAGCTGAAACGACGAATATTTGGAGCAGAAACTGGTCTGAATTGAGGGAACGAGACACGCCGAAAAGGCACACCAGGTTAGCCATTCTAAATATTTTGTTGCATTTATTTCTGAATATTTTTAAATATTGTATTCGTGAAAATTTTATGTAAGGGTCATCAAAAATCGTTTTAGCACACGTTATAATTTACGTAAAGAATTAAGGAAAACTGATGAACGTTCATAGGGCTTCACGTAATAATAATAATAATAAGGGTGATTTTTGCTGGGTTTTGTTCATTTAAAGGGAATTATAATTATTGAAAGATATTAATTCTATTTAAAGACATTATAAACGCTTTGTACATATTGAAAACATTATAGTAATTGTGGTTAATTGTGTTTTGCTTAACAAGTATAGGAAGTAGGGGTAAAAAAATTTTAAAATTCTATATTGTCGTATTGTCGCAAGCTCCGTGCGTGGTTAACGCTGAGCAAGCCAAAGTATTAAAGCTAAAATCAAAATCAAATTGAAAATGAAAATCAAGATCAAGAGCAAGATCAAGAGCAAGATCAAGATCAAGATCAAGATCAAGATCAAGATCAAGGTCAAGGTCAAGGTCAAGGTCAAGGTCAAGGTCAAGGTCAAGGTCAAGATCAAGATCAAGATCAAAATCAAAATCAAAATCAAAATCAAAATCAAAATTAAAATCAAATTCAAATTCAAATTCAAATTCAAATTCAAATTTAAATTGATGAAAAGAAAATTTTTAACCTTTTTATTTCACAAAAAGAGGGCACTGCGTTATTGCAAAGATATCACAGCAATATATACATATATATATATATATATATATATATATATATATATATATTGCTGTGTTTCCCTGTATTAGAATCACCAAAATCCGGGTACTCCGCTTTTCGAATCGAGCCTCACGAATTGGGCGTCAAGAATGCTGTGAAACCTACAAAAACCTATTAACTTAACTAGTCCGTCATTTTCTTCTCTTACTCGCCTCTTTACTCTTTTCCGCCTCGGCTGCTCCCCTAGATAAAACTTTCATCCTCAATCATAAAAAAACAAACATATTCCTATCACGAACACCAACGTTAACTCTATTTACATCAATATTCACAATACATTAAAATTTCAAAATTAAAATTCAGCATAAATTTCAGTATCAGAAAATTTCAAGATTAAATTTATTATCATTTTAATGTGCATCCAGAATTAAAGTCTTTGTAGGATGCCTACTAATTAATGTAACAATATATGCAGACTTGAGTCTGAGTACAAAGGGAGCATCTACCACCCCTTTACGTTAATTAACCAGGTTCGTCTAATTGAGCTCAAAGACATACCCAAATTTTCATCAAGAACATAAATACTAAATACTCCTTTCGACTTAAACAAGAAAATTTCACCTTAAAATTAAAATTTTGTGGTTTGTACAAGTTCACTACTGTCCATTTTAAATAAACAAATTATAAAGTTATTCAACACACACCAAAACATCAAAGTTCGAACAAAATAGTATAATTTACCTGAAAGTTACTGCACTCGTAGCTTCAATGTACATCGTCCCTTTTGTTAATCACAGCATTCCAACTGGGTTATATTTACGGCTTCTGATTCTCAACGCTTTTAAAATTTTCTCCACCACCATTCATCTAAAGTTGTTTCAGGGCTTTTCCGGAACTCATCTGTGTATATCTGAACCTTGTTTTGTGGATCCAGACACGTTTATGAACCATTTAATTATTAACACCCCCGAAAAATAGCAAAGAAATTCATACTTCTTTCACAAATATACGCCAAAACTGCCTACTTTTGTGTATTCATTTGTCGTTGCAAATTTTACTAATTGGTACAGTGATACTAAACTTTATTACCTTGTATCTTCTTTTCTAAGTGCACTAAATTACATTCATTGTAGCACGTAAAGAACAAACTGTTTTAAATCACCAAAATATACGAGCAAACTGTTTAAATTATTCTATCAAACTCGGAAAACTAAAAAGCACTGTTTAACGCATTGAATCAAGTCGAAAATCTAAGAGAGAGAAACTCATATTAACCCGGGTATATATAGAGGTTAGCCCGTCTGTCGGTCTTGTCCCCAAAACGGCCAGTTTCTAGAATTTCGTGTACTATGTTCCCATCTCGCCCGCCAGTGCGTCGGTTCTTATTAAATTTTGCACTCGCACCAGTTAAATCTCAGAAATTTCGACACGGCTCGCAACGTCTGGAAATAACTAATTAATTTTTATACAGAAATGTTATTTTTCCTTCTCAAGTTTGCCTTTTATTTTCAACCAATCGCAACCCAGTGACGTTGCTCCACTCACGCCTTTTACTATATATGTCTCTGTCTTGCGCATATTATCTGTCTCTATCTACCCTGTTCCGAGTGGTACAAATTGATATTCTTTATTATCGATTATTTCAGTCCATGTGGACTGTGAAATAACTGACCTTATTTGCATTTTCCGTAACTATTAAGCTACGGTTTCTCCAACATTCTCTGTAACCATTTGTTATCTGCAAATTTTACGCAGAATGAGCCTTTTAAAAATACGCAGGTGTTCAAACATAATACTTCTACGATTTGAATATTATTGGGTTTTTACAAGCTTTTATAAATATTATATGTTACTAAGGGTTCAATTAACTTCAATTAAAATAATACCCTTTAATTTTTAGTGACTCCTAATCAAATATTAATTATTATCTGTACATTTTGTTTAATACCGGTTACTTAAAATTGAGTTAATTAATATAAATTTTTGCATGTCATTTCTATTTGTTTCTTTACTAGGAATAATTAAATTACACGTAGAGCTTTTTAATACTGCTTCCTTTTTTTTTTTTTATAGCAAGCGTCTTGTACATAATTTAACTCCCTTATTTTTAATGAAACGAATGAATTTTTATGCTTCACGGTTTTTTAATAACGCGTACCTTTTGCCAAAGCTTCTACACGGTGATTAAAATTATTTGATGTGATTATTTAATTTTCTACCCTGGTCTAAATATGAGTAATATATATATATATATATATATATATATATATTACTATGATAATGAAGTAGTTTAGGTGTAGGTTAAGTCATGGGGGTTGTAGAATAAATATAAACAACTTCCACTTTAAGAGAAGCACATAATTCCAGAAATCATAAGAGTAAAACGATCACTCTACATATTGTTAATTAAGAGGACACTGTATATAAAATACACGGGATTAAATGCATGAGAACATAAAGATGTCTAAGTGTAGTTTACAAGTAAAGATAAGATTTTAAAACGCAACAAATTGCATCAAAATTAAATCATCGGGAAGCATAGATAAATTGGCATTACAAATATTTAACAATTGCGTCGAAAATATCATCGTACACGTACTCTAAATAATTCATTATTAGAAAATCGTTACGTGACAGGAAGAATACACATAGATTCAGAAAACCAATATTCTGTAGAAATAAACAAGCAACAGGCGATTCAATTTGGACGATAAAATTTAACAAACATCCGAATATGTGAGGTAATAAAAGTCAAAAGTTGAAAATTATTGAATAATACTACGATATGCGGGATGCGTACGTGACAGACAAGGCATGAATTGAAATATTTAAACTAAATAATTAAAGAAAATTCCGAGATATGCGAGATACGGTAAGACTATCGCCCTAGAACGTCAACAAGCCAATGAAATCAATTGGAGGTAGGGCTTATATACACGATAGTGACAAAGCGACAGGTTAGTCTATATTCAAACTGAGCAACGATTATGTTCAATGGTGTTAAAAGCTTACGTAACCAGTGAAGTATAAACCAAAATAAATCAGAATTAAAAGTGCGAGAAATTGTGCAACGAAAATAAGCCGATCTGTAAATAGACGTAAGTAAAACGACTTCATTAAATTCATTTCTAATATTAATAAAACAGAGCTTTTAATTCCGACATGTAATTTAGATTTTAATTCCGACATGTAATTTGGATTTTAATTTTAATTTCGACTCTTAATCTTGGATTTTAATTCCGACTTTAATTTGGGCTGTCATTTGAGACATATTTGATTGAGATGGTTTTAATTTGGGATATTTAAGACGACTTTGATTTGGGACTTCTGACTTTGAACACTTTAATTTTGGAGATAATTTTAAAAATGAAAGTATTCTAATTTGGACATATTCCGACTTGGTACGATTTTAATGGAATCGATTTATGGGAGGCGATTCTTATATGGGCCAAGCAAACCGAACACAGAAAGGGGATGCAGATCATAGACTAGGATGGAACTACAGAACCCATTCCAGGTTAGCAATCTTAATACACTTTATTATTGAAAACTGTTTTGATTTAATATTTGTCACATTGTATATTTGTAAGAGTAATCAAAAAGGGTCACTTAAAAATTTATGACAATAGAATATGTATCTTGAAACGTTCGAAGGTTCCTGAATAAGTAAAAGATATTTTTGCTGGCTTTCAGAAAAACATAAATCTGGGATATGTAGATATTCTGTACAAAAGGAAAATTTTGGGTGTTGTAAATATTATTAATTATTATATTGTGTATTATAGAATTGCTTGATTTGATTCAATAAGATCCATTCAGTAAGTTAGTTGGGGTAAAAATCCTAATCTAACATTTCATAACATGGGGCTAAATATTAATAAAATAGGGCAACATCACAGCATTTAATTACGCACAATCGTGGTGACTAAATCATAGCAAATTTAAGACGCCCATCGTAGGGGCTCGATTGTTCAAGGGCGATGTCACAGCTATATATATATATATATATATATATATATATATATATATAATGCTATGATAAGGGGTTATTTAGGGATATATTGAGTCATAATGGTTACCCAATACATGTAAATAGTACTAGGAGTTAGAAGATCGGATTTATTTAGCATTAAAAATACGTAATTTGTATATTATGCAAAGAGCAAACATTCAACACCCTGTATAAGGACCGCAATTGACTTTAGTTAATACCGAGTGGCATGCCATTCAACAATAAACACGCATTCAGCAAAAGAAATAACTCTACACGCAATCAAACTTGTCCTAAACTAAAAATATTCATAGATTGTAAAGTTAATACGATTGAAATGCAGTAAAAACCTAAAAAATCAGAATACAATTCACATTAAACAAGCGATAATGAAAGCAGATAGCATGGTGTCCTGATAAGAAACGCATCCTTCACAATAAATACGCTTCGGAAACGCAAAAATGTAAACAGAAATGTGTCAATTTACGTCACTTGGTCTACGTGATTTTCTACATGAAGTTAATGCAGATCCCAAAAGTATTATCTTAAGAAGCAACGCCATAAGTGAAATTACGTGCCAAAGCAAATTAGAAATTCGTGTAGCATCAAGAACAGCCGCTATAAATTAAATAGAAACCAGAAATATACGAGTACCTACGTGATCAACAAATCGTTTCCATAAGGCAATATCAGTGATAAACCTGTAAAAGCCCACAAATATCCAAAACAACTGATGGTTTGCCATACACTTTGAACAACAGCTCAGATAAACCAATGAATTTAAATGGGGCGTAGGCTATATAATGTGGCAGGTTTGATAAGCGGACAGTATTAGTTTAAACCATTTACAAGCTGCATCACTGATACTTAAGAATTTACGAGACAAATAAATATGAAAATTAAACAATGAAGATTTTGTGAAGAGTGATGTTATAAAAAATTTTGAATTGATTATAGTGAAAATATATGAGACAGAGCTTGGGCGTTTACTAAAACACGGCTCCAAGAACGATTCTAAGAATAAATCAAAAGTAACTTTATGTACGAAATTCTAAGAATAAATCTAAGGATACTCTAAAAATAAATCGAAGAATAAATCTAAGGACATTACGATGTTATGAAAATTTAAGGCAGATCACATTAAACGGGGTAAAACTTGGAGACTTTGCAACTCAACTAAAAGCAATATTGTGGTACTGATCCACGGCGCACAGCTGAAAAACGCTCAAGAAAAACTACGGGCCAGAACTATCTTGCATAAAACGTTATTTACTATTTATTATATTTGAACATTGATCATATTAAGGCATTATTTTCTATTTAGTATTTTTGAACATATTTTAAACTTGAATAATTTATGTAAGGAGTCAATAAAAATTAATTTTGATACGTGAAAAATTCCGTAAAGAAGGAAAAATCTTGAACGTTCAGAGAAATTGCGAGTAGAGTACAAACGACATTTTGCTGGATTTAAAATAACAAAAAGGGAGCTTTAAATTTTGGAGATAAATAATTTAAAATTTATTGTCAATTGATTCAGGGGCTAATTTTATCATACTGTCAAACGGATTAAGCTATGAAGTGTAAATCATTTTTCTTTTCTCATTATACAAATATCAATCGACTTCGTTCTATCATTCAAAGCAGATAAAGTTTTAGAGAAAAGGGGTAAACTATTTGATTATCGTAACGTTGTGCACTCTGTGTGAATTAAACTGGGTTAGCTGAAACAGATTAAAAAATTTAGGAGATTAAAATACACAGAGCGGCGGTGATCAAAAGAAGACCAAGAGGTAAAAACTGTTGAGCAAAAGTTGGACGGTAAATTCGTAAAAATGAAAAAAGATGTGATATGGCTGCAAGAACAAATGATTTCACTAACAACGCGGCCACTTGAATTAGCAAACCAAGTTGTAAATCAGAACATTCCAGAAATAAGAAGCTTGGAAGGAAGCGAGTCAATACCGTCTAAATTTAAAGTGAAACCACCCACATTTGATGGTAAAACACCTTGGCCCACATATTTGAAACAATTTGAAGCTGCTGCAATAGCCAATGGTTGGTGCAACAAAGAGACTACTATTTCCTTAATAGTGGCCCTACGGGGGAAAGCTCTTAACATCTTGCAAACGATTCCCGATCACTAGCAAAATGATTACGGCCTCTTAACATCGAAGCTTGAGATGAGATATGAAGACGCCCTTCTGCAACATGTATACCATGCACAAGTTAAGAACCGCTCGCAGAAAACAAATGAAAGTCTGCAAGAATTCGAAGCTGACGTCGCCAGATTAGTTAGTTTGGCATACTCAACGGCACCAGATAGCTTTCTCGAACAAGTGGCTGTTCAAAAATTTGTGGATGGCGTTAAAGATGGTGAAATACAGCAAGCGCTAAAAATGTTAGATGACGCACTGGCTTATGCGCTTGAATTTGAAGCAGCTAAGCAGACATCACACAGGATGTCACAAAGTTTGGTCTGCCTTAGAGGAACCTGGTCAAGCTCAGAACATCATAGATGAAATAATCAACCGTGTGTTTGAAAAGCAAAAGGCGGAAAGGCTAGAAAGACGACGACCGCGGAGATGGCGTCTGCGATGCTGGAGCTGCGGTAAATTTGATCATATACAAAGACGCTGTACTCAACCAAAGAAACAACCGGTTGAGCTAAAACAGGTCAGTGTAAGGAGGCAAACGTCGACAGCACAACGTAGTGCCCCGAAGATTATCATCCGTGCTGCATCGTCGATGGAAGTCTGGACAGCATTTATATCTATGGTAGAATTAATGGTTGTCCGATTACTCGTGGATACAGGAGCGACAAGGACTATTGTGAGACCAGATTTGGTTGGTCGTGGAAAAGTGGTACCTGTATCGGTATGCCTTCGAACGGCAATTGGTGAGATAATTTCTACTCACGGAGAGACTGCCGTAACGTTGGGAATTGGAGACAAACTAACTAATCATCGGGTATTGGTAGCTGAAATTACAGAAGAAGTGATCTTGGGAATGGATCTCATGAGAGAATATGGGTTTCATGTGAACATGAAAGAAAATGTGCTTCGGATAGATGAAGATGGGATTGCATTTCAAAGGACGAGTAACCAGACGATTCAAGTTCAAATGATTTGTGATATAAAAATACCCGAGAAGACGGAAATGATCGTGATGGGACGCGGGGATGGCACTCTCCGGGAGGACAAGTATGCATGATGGAAGCAACTGAATCGGGAATGGGCCAGAAGGGTTTACTGATCGGAAGAACGCTGGTAAAGTTTTAAAATATGATACCAGTAAGGGTGCTAAACATTAATCTGCATACGGTGACTTTGAAGAAAGACATGATTGTGGAAAGTTGCATTCCAGTATGCCATATTAAACGCTGTGTGGACGACATAAAAGATAAACCAGTCAACGATTGCTCACAGAAATTGCTGGATATGTTGATACCTATATATATATATATATATATATATATATATATATATATATATATATATATAATATGGGTAAAATAATCTTGGAATTAGGTCATTACTAAATCTTGGTATATTGCAAAAGTTTCACATATAAGCAATAACAAATGTAGTGGTAATCTTTTATTTGACGCGTTTCGGTAACACCATAATCAATAAATTTATCTATAAAAACTTTGTGTAATTTTAATTATAGTATAGTATAAGTAAAAACAAACAAATAATTCTACAAACTAACATTTTAACTTGTATCACAGTTTCGTTTAATTAAAACGAAACTGTGATACAAGTTAAAATGTTAGTTTGTAGAATTATTTGTTTGTTTTTACTATACTATACTATAATTAAAATTACACAAAGTTTTTATAGATAAATTTATTGATTATGGTGTTACCGAAACGCGTCAAATAAAAGATTACCACTACATTTGTTATTGCTTATATGTGAAACTTTGCAATATACCAAGATTTAGTAATGACCTGATTATTTTACCCATATTATCTATTTAGAAGGTCAAGAACACATCCAAATATATATATATATATATATATATATATATATATATATATATATATGAATTGTTTTATTGCGGGTTTTAGGTCTGCTGGTAAGTAGGTATATAAACTCTTTCTTTAACTGCCTAAATTTTCGGATTTATTTTTGAATCCTTGATCACAGGCTTTCTATAATTACATAAAATGAATGGGCTAAACTACACATAGAATCTGTATAAACTTACAAAATTGAGATTACTAAAATGATTGCATCTAAATTAAAATGTAGTCGTAAAAGTAGTTTGCATTTGGCTAAGGTGTAAAATTAAAAATTTGTATATTCTATTGAAGTATTTAAAATGTCTTTTTTGAAGTTTTTATAAAAACAGTATGACACAATTTGTTTATTTATCTGCATGAGTAAGTGTATGAATGCATGGAAGCGTATGTGTGTGAACGATTTGGCATGAATATGGAGGTAGTGTTTAAATTTTATTTGTATATATACCCATAAAACGCATATTTATACACAACAAAATTTTACGTGTATACACATATATACATATATAAATACACATAAACATATACAAATACATACATACAATCGCACATAAATATAGCAAAAAAAAATAAAAATACGTATATACATTCACACATAAATATACATCTATATATCTATACATACACACATAAATACATATATACATACACATACATATACATACATATATATATATACATATACATACCTATATACACATATATATATATACATATACACATACACCTACATATACACACATATATACACATACATACACAGACACATTCATACATACATACATATATACACACATACCTACATATACATGTAAATAAATATACACTAAGAAATATAGACATATAGACATACATTCATATAATATAACACGTATATATACACACATATACATATACACATACATACACACATATACACATACACACACATACATATACATATATATATATATATACATATATACATATATACATACATATATACATACATACATACATACACATATATACATACATATACATACATACTCACATTCACATACATACACATATATACATACACATATACACACATACACATATAAACACATATAATGTATATACATACACATATACGCACAATATAAAAACAATTTATCTAATATTTAATTTAAGTTTTAAAGTTAAGTAGGAAAGTATAAATTGAACTCAAGCCACTAATGTCTGTATTTTGTTCATTGTGTTGTTATTTTTGTATATGTAATACATCTCTAAAAATAACCTTTTTTGTTTATTTGTTTCCATTTCTAAAATTTTTGGATTCTGAAGATCTATTTTGTGATTTAAAGTAAATGAATGATTTGATAAAGCACAAGAATTTGGTTTAATTTTGATGTCACTCTTATGTTGAGTGATTCGTTGCTTTAAAGTTTGGGACGTTTGTCCTATATATAAGCTGTCGCATTCTAAACAATTAATTTGGTAAACAACATTTCTTTGTTGAATTGTTGATGTTTTATCTTTTAATTTTGTAAATAGGTTTCCTACAGTTAGTACAAAAAAACAGACATTAGTGGCTTGAGTTCAATTTATACTTACCTACTTAACTTTAAAACTTAAATTAAATATTAGATAAATTGTTTTTATATTGTGCGTATATGTGTATGTATATACATTATATGTGTTTATATGTGTATGTGTGTATATGTGTATGTATATATGTGTATGTATGTGAATGTGTGTATGTATGTATATATGTGTATGTATGTATGTATGTATATATGTATGTATATATGTATATATATATATATATATATGTATATGAATGTGTGTATATGTGTATATGTGTGTATGTATGTGTATATGTATATGTGTGTATATGTACGTGTTATATTATATGAATGTATGTCTATATGTCTATATTTCTTAGTGTATATTTATTTACATGTATATGTATGTATGTGTGTATATATGTATGTATGTATGAATGTGTCTGTGTATGTATGTGTATATATGTGTGTATATGTAGGTGTATGTGTATATGTATATATATGTGTATATAGGTATGTATATGTATATATATGTATGTATATGTATGTGTATGTATATATGTATTTATGTGTGTATGTATAGATATATAGATGTATATTTATGTGTGAATGTATATACGTATTTTTATTTTTTTTTGCTATATTTATGTGCGATTGTATGTATGTATTTGTATATGTTTATGTGTATTTATATATGTATATATGTGTATACACGTAAAATTTTGTTGTGTATAAATATGCGTTTTATGGGTATATATACAAATAAAATTTAAACACTACCTCCATATTCATGCCAAATCGTTCACACACATACGCTTCCATGCATTCATACACTTACTCATGCAGATAAATAAACAAATTGTGTCATACTGTTTTTATAAAAACTTCAAAAAAGACATTTTAAATACTTCAATAGAATATACAAATTTTTAATTTTACACCTTAGCCAAATGCAAACTACTTTTACGACTACATTTTAATTTAGATGCAATCATTTTAGTAATCTCAATTTTGTAAGTTTATACAGATTCTATGTGTAGTTTAGCCCTGCTATTCTCAACCGCTGGTCCGACGGACCATTGGTGGTCCGCGGAGAAATTTTGCTGG
This sequence comes from Platerodrilus igneus, assembly GCA_036346225.1. NCBI lineage: Eukaryota > Metazoa > Arthropoda > Insecta > Coleoptera > Lycidae > Platerodrilus > Platerodrilus igneus. The sequence continues at coordinate 582,932 of JARFIW010000394.1, read as the reverse complement.
TCCGCTGACATTTTCCCTATCCACGAAAAAAATTTACTTAATTTAGATCTACGTAATTTATGATCAGTACTCAGTACGACACGGAAGACAAATTCCCGAAATCCCATGTAATTCCTAAAATTGGAAGTAACGAATGTACAGAACATTTTTCATAGAAGCTGTACTTTTGTTGCATGATGTGAATGTGTGTGAAAGGGACCACTGCGGGCGGGCTACCGTCACGTGCGAGGCAATCGCGAAAGCGCGGCGCGCAGACACTGGCTCTATTGGCGACAGAAACAGAAGCAGCTTTAAATTAAATTGTGTTATGGTCTGGGAGCATCTTTAATTTATTGTTAATTAAACGAAACATTATAATAATTATACATATATTTAACTGGATTGAACTAATATAAAGGTAAGTTTACTCATTATTAATAGATTATAGACACCCACACCTCGCTTTGCGTTGACTTTTAGTTAAAAAGGGGAGTTTTGATGGCATGGCCCAATTTCCTAGAAACCAAAGTAGTGCAATCTTTTAGAAAACAGAAAAATTCAAACCATTTCAAAAAAAAATAAATAATAAAAACTGGAACCTACAACAACGTAACAACAACGTAATATCGGAAATCTAACGACGCGCTATGAAAATTAGTACTAATTAAGCAGCGACGCAACTTCGAAAAACGCAAAACGAAACGACGCAAAGCGAGGTACGGATGTTCTTATATAGACACTAATAAAAATATTTTTAACCCTTAGTAACATGAACCGTAAACAAGGCACGCTGTTTAATTTTTGAATACCGGTTCAACGTCTCAAAAAATGACCGCAAAGCAGAACTTCCGCCAGCAAAAAGACGAAACTAATTATCAGACGCTACAACCCTGAATATTTAAAATATGGTTTTATTCTTTGGCCCAAATCTACGGAAGAAGATGTACGTCCGATGTGTATCATTTGCCATGAAGTTCTAGTAAATGATGCTATGAAACCATCTAAAATGTTACGACATCTGAAGGCTATACATTCTGAGCTGGAAAATAAATCGCGTGAATATTTTGAGCGTAAAAAACAAGAGTTCGAATTGCAAACAAAAGCATTTAAACAAAATTTTATTTCGAATAAGTCACTACTAAAATGCTCGTACTTAGTTGCCCTCCGAATTGCTAAAACCAAAAAATCATTCACCACCGGGGAAAATTTAATAAAACCAGTTTTAATAGACGTTTGTTTGGAGATGTTTGGACAAGCTGCTGTTGATAAAATCAAATCGATTCCCTTATCTAATGATACTATGAGAAGAAGAATTGAAAAATTATCAGAGAATTTGGAATATCAGTTAATTCAAAAGATAAAGGAATCAACACTTTTTGCTATACAAATTGATGAATCATGCGATATTTCCCAAAAAGCTATATTAATTTGCTACGTTAGATATATCGATTTTATTTTGGAGGAAATAAAAGAAGAATTCTTGTGTTGTATAGAATTGGTTTCATATACAACAAGTGATGAGATTTTAACGCACTTAATTCTTATATTATTAAACATTCTTTACAATGGAAAAATTGCGTAGGTGTATGTACCGATGGGGCGGCTAGTATGGTTGGCAGACATTCTGGTGTTACTAAAAGAATTCAGCAAGCAGCAAATTCTGATTTATTGATGACCCACTGTATAATACACAGACAACATTTAGCTGCGAAAAATTTATCCACAGAATTAAATGAGGTTTTAGCGGCATCTATAAAAATTATTAATTTTATTAAAAAAAGCGATTTAAATTGCAGATTATTCGCAATATTTTGTCAGGAGGTTGGTGCCGAACATGAGCAATTATTACTTCATACAGAAGTTCGATGGCTCTCGCGGGGTAAAATTTTAACCAGACTTTTTGAATTAAGGATGGAAGTAGAAATATTTTTAAGAGACAAAAATAATCCTTTAAGCATGCATTTGTCTGATGTAGAATGGGTTGCAAAACTAGCATATTTAAGTGATATATTTTCATATATCAACGATTTAAATTTAAGTTTACAAGGCGCTTCCATAAATGCGTTTCATTTATTTAATAAAATAGATGGATTTAAGAAAAAAATTAATTTTTGGGTGGATAAAGTAAATAAAAATAATATTGATATTTTTAATAATTATTTTGATTTTGTTAATTTGCAACAAAGTATAAACTTATCAAAATTAAATACAATCATTGGGCAACACTTACAATCATTAAATATTAGTTTCGCAAAATATTTCCCATCTGAAAAAACCACGTGTGAAAGAAATGTGTGGATAACAAACCCTTTTTTAACATATGACAGTAGTCAGTTAAATTTAAATGACAGAGAATATGAGTCGCTCCTTGAAATTAGTGCAGATATTATGTTAAAAGCTAGTTTTTCAACAATGTCTATTGATAAATTTTGGATCAAGTTGAAAATGAATATCCATCTCTATACGACAAAGCCATGAAAATGTTACTCCCCTTCGCAACTACATACTTATGTGAATCGGGATTTTCTTCTATGACAGTTATAAAAAATAAATTTAGAAATCGGCTCTCTGTTATTTCACCGCTCCGACTTAGCTTGTCTAATTTGGAACCAACAATTGACAAGTTGATTGAAGAAGAGCAGCAGCAATCTTCTCATTAACAATATATTCATATACAATGCGCTTTGATTATTTTTATAATTTCTGGTTTTTGTTCTAATCTTGCTTAAGGTTTGTTCATTGATTTAATTTGTTGGTAATTGTAAGAATGATATTTTTGTTTTGTTCCTACATTCATGGGTTTGTGATTTTTTTTTTATAACTCTGTCATTTTTATTAAAGTTTTATATACTTACCTACTTATTATTATTATATGTACATATGTATAATTATATACCTATACATTTAAATATTACTGTAAGCAAAATGTTACAACTAACTTGCGCGATAGTTCTTTATAATAAAAATTTGTTGTTAAGAAAATATCACTGGTCCGCAATTTTTTTTTAACAAATCTACTGGTCCGCGGGCCAAAAAAGATTGAGAAACGCTGGTTTAGCCCATTCATTTTTATGTAATTATAGAAAGCCTGTGATCAAGGATTCAAAAATAAATCCGAAAATTTAGGCAGTTAAAGAAAGAGTTTATATACCTACTTACCAGCAGACCTAAAACCCGCAATAGAAACAATTCATATGATTATAGCAAGGTCGTTACTATAAAAGTTTTATATATATATATATATATATATATATATATATATATATATATATATATATGATAAAATACAAAAATCTTTACCTGCAATATATTGTCTTCTTGATCGTTCGATTTGGACGGTCTTGGGGTTTCTTGATCTGCGATAAACCACAGTAGCTTGTAATATCAAAGACTAAAATCGTATATATCTTCGACCCCTTTGCTAGATCTTATGGAGCTTAACACTTACCTGTGTTCCTTCTCCAGGAAGTTCGCAATGAATTGATTTTGTTTGCTTTTGACATAAGATACGGTAGCATTGAGTTCAATTTCCTGTAACTTGAAGAGGAGGTAATTGAGTGCAACGTTCTTCTTGTCGCGGTTACTGTACTCTTTACTTTTAACACGCCAGAGTTCAGGAATTGATTGATATAGTTTTATGAACTCACTCACAAAAGTCCAAGAACCGGGGTCCATTGTTCGAATGACAGCCTACTCGCTGACTGTTAGAGCTTGAACAGATGCGGAAAACTATGTGAAACACGGAAATTCGCTCTGTGAATCACAGAAAAACTAACTTTGTGGCTTGAACGTTTGACCGTTTGAAGCTTCCCAACCCGATCAAATTTGCTTGTCAAAATCAAGTTGGTAAATATATTTTCTAGCACTCTGAAAAACTTCAAACACGCATTCAAACCATCAAACTTGAACCACCCACACGATCAAATTTGTATAACAAGCATGTTTGACAAGCTATGTTTGTCAAGCCAATTTGATCGTGTGTGGGAGGGGGAGGGGGGCTTAAAAGAATATCTGGCTCGTCTTTCTTATCAAAGTATTCGACATTAATTTGACAAAGATTTAAAAAGTGATCAACTATAATCCATTTTTCAGAGTCAAATTTAATTCTGTCCACATTCATATCACACAAATAACTAGGGGTGGGCGATACGGGATTTTGCGTATCGAATATCGATACATATTCTATATCGATATATCGAATATCGATATAGATCGATACGTATCGATACGTATCGATACGTATCGATACGTATCGATGCGTATCGATACGTATAGATGCGTATCGATATGTATCGATGTGTATTGGTGCGAATCGATACATATCGATACGTATTGATTCGTATCGATGCGTATCAATACGTATCGGTGCGAATCGATACGTATCGATTCGTATCGATGCGTATCGATACGTATTGATACGTAGCGGTACGTATAGATATATATATATATAACGATTCGTATCGGAACGTTCAGATGTATAGGTTAAGTATACATATCGAGACGTAGCAATACGTATCGGTACGAATCGATAGGCATCGATAATTTATCTAATCTTTCTTTGGGAATAAAATCACAAGATCGTTTTAAAATAATGTATTTACTGACAATTCCATCTTTCACTTAAGATTGCTTGTTACCAAAATAATTAAACTTTCAAGTTTAATATTTGTGACATAAATATATATATATATATATATATATATAAAAGTATATATTTAAGTATATATATATATATATATATATATATATATATATATATTGCCGTGGAACTCCGCTCTAATTTCGTACTCTCTCAAAAACATTCGAGCCCCAACATTGGACCGTCATAAGATTGCCGTGGAACTCGGGCAAAATCCTCACCAACCATAAATTTTTTTGAAAATTTTATATATTTTTCAAAACTCGAAAATTCAAAAATTAAATAATACAAAAAATATATCCTTACCCGTTTTCCTCTCTTCCTCGGTTGAACGGCCTTCTTCAACTGCTTCCGGCTAGTTCATTTGAACCTCCTTTTGGATATCTATATTTACTCTCAAATTCTATCATTCACGCACACACCCAATAAAACCACAAAATACAACCAACATACAATCTTTTATTTATTCCTATTTACAAATGCAATTCAACACTGTCCATATTTTATTGTTCACGTTACACTTCAGTAACTCTTATTTTATAATGTCCTGTATTTAATTTTAAAATCATCAAACCCATAAAATGTACTCGGAGTAAATGGACCTTGAATAATACCTTCTCTAAAATTCCTTCTTTATAATTTACTTATTTATTTTAATAATCTAAGCAAACTGTGGGGTATGGTGAGCTCATAATAACCCAACTAATTCTGCATAATGTATGCCCTTCTACTTTGCATACTCTTAAAATAAAAACAAAGCTATGTACTCTTCACAGAAATTTCACGTTCTGATGGAACGTTTAAAAGCTTTATAAACATCTTCAAATTTCTAGTTGAATACCGTAATAAAGTTATTTACACATATTCTGTTCAATATGCAAATAATTCACACTACCTTGGAAAACACTCTTATACGCCACCCCAATATTTACAGTTTATAGGAATCACAATTTTAAATCGTTACCTGGGAATTGTGGAAGATCTCCGCTCTTGTAGATGATGCCATGTATTTTTCTTCCTGGTCTGCAGGTCGTTTCTCGCTATTACTAGACGAACTCCATTTAAGTTGATCAGCTTACGCCGCCTTCTCGGTATAACTAAATTCCAAATTTCATTTCAATTATACTTCTTTCACAGTAATCTACGTTACTTAATCGTCCCGACACGAGTTGATAAAAAAAGTTATAGGTGATACCTCAATAAAAAATTTTTACTCTCGGCACACAAACCGCGTTTTTAATTTAAGAGGCTACCGCTATGCAATACAATTTAAAAGATTTTGTAATACTTACAACTCGTATTAACTTTCATACGTGCTTTTGGGACGATCGAAATAATAAGGGCTTTAATAATATTCTAATAAACTATTTATATCTTTTTAATGTAACCTCTTCTGGCCACAGTTATCCGAAATCCCCTGCTCACAACTACGCATTCTCACAATTTTGCACTCAACCCCATTTTCAAATCCGCGAATTTACTTCCTCGTTATAATATTTCAAGAAAATTACGCTACACTATCCTCGTGTTCATATCAAGTCAAACTAAACATCAACCAATCGTAGCTCTAATGACGTTTCACAAATCCCTCCTATGCTATTGTGGTCTCATGCTTATACGTTTTCTACGTCTCCTTCTAACCTTGCTTTGAGTGGTAGAAAATCAATATTCCAGTCTATATGCTATCCACACCACGTGGACTTCTTACGTGATTTAACTCACCGCTCATTAGCATTTACTACAAACCCAGGCGACGGTTTACTCGATATACGTAGAATATTCATCTTTATCTGTACAAATAATTGGAACTTGACATTTAAAATTCTGCAGGTGTTAAATTAACTGACGTTTTAAATACATTTTTAAGAGTTGTATTTCAGCGTATTTCTACTCCACCGATATATTTGCTTGTTAGCAACGTGTTTCGCCTTGGTATCATTGACCTTTCCACGCTTATTATACGTCAATAATCGTTCAATTAAATTCCCTTAAATTAATAAATTAATGGCATTGGCTTCTAACATTTATTTCTTTGCAAACCTACTTAAATTTCATTAATTATTTGTAAAATTTCGTTAATACCTGATACTTAAAAATGAATTAATTAATATAACTTTCGCACGTAATTTCTGGTTGTTCCTTTATACAGGGTGTTTAGAAATTGTTTCTTTTATATTTATTTTTGATCTTTTAAAACCACTATAATATATATATATATATATATATATATATATATATTACTCAGGGTAGAAAATTAATAAACGACATCAAATAATTTTAATCACCGTGTATAAGGACGCTTTGGGTAATAGTACACTTCATTTAAAGATATATTGGATAAATTCGTCATTTACTTCTAAACATAGGGTTTATATTGTTTAGATAATGTTAAACACCGTGTATATCAAAGCAGTGGAAAATAGAACGCTTAATTAAAGGCCTACTGTGTAGATTTAAATCATTCAATTAGAATGTAGGGTTTGTATATAATCATAATCAACGTGTAGAAGGAAGTAATGTAGAATTTCATTAGATAATACGAATTATTAAAACCATGGAGCATAAAAATTTATTCGTTTCATTAAAAATAAGGGGTTTAAATTATTCACTGGACACTTTCTATAAAAAAAAAGCCGAGTTAAAATGTTCAACTTGTATTTAATTTAATCTTTCCAAGTACTAAAGCTATCGAGAAATTATAAAGACGTGGGGAAGTCACGTAAAACCCTTCCGCGTATTATAACTAAGAACACCTGCAAAAATAACGATGTATATGATAGTCGATAAGCTCCAAGCTATATGAGTGCAAGGAAGAAAGCAAGTTTGTGGTATAAAGACAAGCGAGAGGGAATGCATTGGTAGTTAAATGAGGGGAAATATGTAAAACAAGAGCACAGGTTGTAGATAGAACGAACAGACTAGATTGGCGATTAAGGTTGAAATAAGATGCAAACAGGAGAGGTGGAAGCATAACAATTTATATGTAAAATTAATTGGTTGTTCGCGGACGTGTTGCGAGGCGTGTGGAAATTTCTTAGATTTCAACTTGGACGAGTGCAAATTTCAGAAGAATCATTGTGCCGAGCCATCGGAAAAGAAAATAGAATGCGAATTTTTGAAAATCGTCCGTCGCGGGACAAATTCGACTCGCAAGCGAGCCATTATATAAACCCGTGCTGATAGGAGTTTAACTCTCTTTATTTTATTCGATACTTCAAGCAGAATAGATGGTGATTACGTGATACGATAAAAGTTAATATGCATTAGTGCACTTAGAGAAGATAGATAAAGGTAATAAAGTCTAGTTATATTTGCGGGTATTACTGTACCGATTATCCAAATTAGTAACGATAAATAAGTAAATAGAAGTATGCAGTTTTGGTATAGCGTAAAAGTATTATGAATTTCATTGCTATTTTTCGGGAGTGTTATTCGTAAACGTGATTGGATCCACAAAACAAGATTTAGATATACATAGATGAGGTCCTGAGAAGCCCTGAAACCTTTTAGACGAATGGTGGCGTAGAAAATTTTAAAGGCGGCCAGAAATCCGAGGACGTAAACATAACCCAGCTGGAATGGTGGGATTAGCAAGGACGATGTACATTGGAGCCACGAGTGCATTAACCTTCAGGTAACTTATGCATTGTTGTTCGATCTTAGATGTTTTGGTGTGTGTTGAATATCTTTATAATTTGTTTGATAAAGATGGACAGTAGTAAATTTGTATAAACAACAAATTTTGAATTTTAAGGTATAATTTTCTTGTATAAGTAGAAAGGAGTATTTATCAAGTTTATGTTTTGGATTAAGATGAAAATTTGGGTCTGTCTTTGAGCTCAATTAGACTAACCTGTTAAATTAACGTAAATGGGTGGAAGATGTTCCCTTTTATTCAGACTCAGGTCTGCAAATATTGTTAACTTAATTAGTATGCATCCCACAAGGACTCTAATTCTGGATGCAAATTAAAATGATGACAAATTTGAACTTGAAATTTTATGATGCTGAAATTTAATTTTGAAATTTTAATGTATTGTGAATATTAATGTAAATAGAGTTAACGTTGAAGTTTGTGGTAGGAATGTGTTTGTGTTTTTTATGAATGAGGATGAAAGTTTTAACTAGGTGAGCAGCCGGGGCGGAAGGAAAGAGTCAAGAGGCGATTATCAGAAGAGATTCAACGGACAAGAGAATCAGAGAAATATATATATATATATATATATATATATATATATATAATGCTATGATAAGGGGTTGTTTAAGGGTGTATTTTATGGCAATGGTCGTTTAGTAACCATAAATTATAATAGGAAGCAGAAAACTACAATTATTTAGTAGAAAATGGAGTAATTGGGATAGTTTGTAAAGAGTAAGCATTTAACACCCTGTATATAGAGTATAATTAGTTTTACGCGGCGCAAAGAAACATATCTGATAACAATAGGACGCATACTTAGCATAGAAATAGGTAATTCATGCATTAGGTGAATAACAAAGATTCTACACCCGGTATATAGAGCTTTAGTAATTGTAAGTAATGCAAACAACAATATTTTGCAGTGGAAACACGCGTATTTAAAAGAGAATAATAATAAATGTAATTAAACACGCATTCAAAAGGATTCTAATTAGTTATGATATAAGACGGAGATAAGAGATAAAAGTTAACAAAGCTTTGTGTAAGTGCGTAGAAACAATTAACATCTTTGATAAGAAAATGCAAATTAAAGATGCGTAAATAAACAAACATACATGAAAATCAGGTATTTGTGTAAAATATGGAAAAGCAATTATTTACTCACTGTATGGTCTGATAACGAAGTATCTATAAGCAAACAACTATTACCTGGGAAAAGAATATGTTACATCAGAAAACCACTTTAAGTGTAGGAAATACAAAGACCTCATTGGTTAAGATTAGCGACGAACTTTTAAGCCAAGCCCACATACAAATGGGATCAACCCATATATTAACAGCGAGCAATAATAAGAGAGCTGAGTTTCAACTCAACAAGGCCAAACTGCGTTACCCTGAACCTAAGAGTCACGCGTAATAATAGTTTAATAGTGAAATTGTATAGTGACAGATAAGTGATTTAAATATGAAGATTTCTTTTGCCGATTAACGTAAGTAGAATTTGGGGTGATTTATTTAAACTAATATAATAATAATAGGGCTCTGAAGCAGATGACAATAATTCGAGGTTGATGTTGATAATTCAAATGTGTGGGTAGATGTAATAATTTCAAGTCTGACGACAATAATTTGAGGCTGATTCAAGGGTGATGACCATAATTCGAGAGTGGAAAAAAATAATTCGAGTCCGATGACAATAACTTCAATCTGATGACAATATTTCAAATGGGTGTATAATAAATCCGAGTGTATGGATAATCTTAGTTGGTTGATAAAATTTCAAATGTGTTGATGAGAATAATTCTGAATTGATGTTGGTTGATAATGGATGGTATAATATTTTAAAGCGTCGATAATCTTGGTACAATTTTGAGTTGCGAGAATAAATAAAGAAGCACGAAGTAAGCAGAGCAGGTTAGATCTTATTAGTTTTAAGACATTTTTTCTATTTGAATTTGAATATTGAGTTCACTTAATTAATATAAAAGTCTAACAGAGTCAGCAACAAACTTGGCATACGTTAAAAGTACGTAATATTATAAAGGGGTTTAGAACGTTCCAGGCTTCTTTGATAAAAAGAGTAGTTTTTGGTGACTCTAGATTGATTGCAGAGCATATGAATTTTGGGATAAATAAGACTTATAATATTGGTTGATTTCAGAGTGTATTTTAATAATTTTCAAAATCTGTACATAATCTTTCTTTGCATTATATGGAATTAATTAACTTCATTTTATAATTCAAACAAAGAGGTAATCATAAAGGGGTAAAAGACATAAAAATTGATCATCGCAACGTTGTGCACTCTGTGTAGAATAATAAAAGCTAGCCGTGGCAGAATAATAAGTAAAATTAGTGGGAGTGAGATTTGATTAGGATAACACAGAGAGGTGGAGTTAAGTAAGAAAACGCCATTGACACCGAGTACGGCGTTATCATATCCATTTTTAATTGGACGGCCTAACGTCGGGGCTCGATAGTTCCTGTTAATACATAGCGAGATATATATATATATATATATATATATATATATATATATATATATATATAGGGTGGGCGGTACAGGATTTTGCGTATCGAATATCGATACATATTCTATATGGAATATCGATACGTATCGATACGTATCGATGCGTATCGATATGTATCGATGCCTATCGATACGTATCGATGCGTATCGATACATGTCGATACGTATCGATACATATCGAGTATCGATATATCGATATTTATTTTTCGCTGTATCGGGGGGGTCGATACGGGGGTCGTATCGATACGTATCGATATATCGATACGCCGACCCAGCCTTACAAATAACACACATCCTATAAACTAAGCAAACTAAAAATAATTCGAACTACATAATGAGTTTAAAGAAAAAGATATGGAATATCACAACAGATTATCTAATTAACTAAATAATTAATGATCAAACGCGTAAGGCGTTTGCAATGATTGACCTAGATTAAAATTAGTACTTCACAGTATACTGGAATTTCTATTTGAACACCTGCTTGTGTGTAAAGTCCAATGCCAAAAACTATTATTATTTAAGAAAGTCTTTTTAGTAGTAGCATGACGCATTCACAGTAATAAATACAATAATTAAGGTTCTACTGTAATATATCAAGCGGTAGTAATAACATTAATAACTGACTAAAAGCTTTCAACGTTATTGCATAGCTAAATAATTTTTACCGAAGGTTATCAAAACGTTTCTAACAAACATATGCTAAATGCATACAGAAGAGCGCAAGTTCCCTTTTTAATCATATACGTACAGTCTGGTGTGGTAATCGTTTTTATATAGTCGGATATGAACGTGTCTTCGAATGCACAAACACAATAGATAACCTTGATAAGTCTCTTTCACATAGTAAAGCTGTCCAATATTATTATATAAGCCATGAGGTAGTACTTAGAACTATATCTGCATCAAGAAATATCGAATGAAAAACTAGGGAAAAATCATAAATAAAATTAATTTACCAGTGCAGTTGACATTGTCTGAAAATTAAGAAGAATTTAAAAATGAAAATACGTCCATTATCAGAGCATTTGCAGGAAAAAGCAAAAAGGGAATTAAATGAAATACCACATCAAATAGAGGAAAACTTGGGAGACTTTAGAAATTGGCTTTCAAAACAAGAGCATATTAAATATAAAGATGGTAAGTCAAATGCATTTTTATATTTATAGCTGTTTAGAAATAATACCATAGTCCACTTCCATATAAAGACATCCAAATTAGCGTGTGAATTTAAATTTAAAAAATGTGAACCTCGTGTTTCTTGATAGTTATCATAAGATAGAAATTTCGCAATAACTGTTAATTATACACAAGGTTATTGCAAACGATTGAAGCAATTCCACAAATTAATTATAACAAATTCAGCTGATGCATAAAAGATTTTCGTTAACGCATCGTCTACAGAATTCAACACGGCTGTTAGGTCAGCGACGTAACTAGAAAATTTATTTGTACGTGCAGTGGTTACTAATTCATTTTACCTTTTTATTAATTGAGATTCACAATATTGTAAATAAGTTCCTTGTTATTATGATATCAAATGAAAATCCCGTTTGTCAAATGACTATAACTGTTTATTAAATAATTTTCCGTTTAACACGAGTTAAAGTTCGGGCCTTGCGAGCTGCGTTTTTAAAAAACACTTCCAAACTTCTTAACAAATGTATTTGCTTAAGCAAAATTGAATGTGGAATTTTACAAACTTGATTTAAAATTACTCTAAGTTCGAAAAAGAATTAATTGTATTATTTTGAGTAGTCTAAACAAGTGCAATGTTAAACCTGAATACTTTGATTGACTGCCGGGTCTTGGGGCTCCCGGGCTATTTATAATGTCCCTACCCCCTACTTACTTTCTAGGTAATTGCGGCATCTTGACCGACTGTGACCTGCCACCTGCAGTGTCACTATCGTCTGGATAAAAAGTATTGCATCCGTTCTCATGAACTGTTAATAAACTTTATTAATTGTCCTTGTATTACATTGTTGCACTTCACTTAGTAACTTCTTAATAATTTCTAATAATTTCTTAATAGATTCTATTTTATAATACATACATAATTTGGGGGATATATAACTCCTCCCGACGTACATGAAAAATTAAGGGTTTTCCATTCTTAATTTTTAATTTAAAATTCATAATTTAAATTCATTGTTTTTTAAACTTTATGGTTTCTAAGGGTATATTTGTTTCTTTCTTTATCGTTGTTTCCTTAAATCTAAAACTGTTTTCTTTATTCTTATATCTAAAATACATTTAGTAAAATACATATATAATTAGAAAAATTAGAAAAATGATTAATACAATTGTCCAAACACTTATAATGTCGTAGTGTAACGTGGGCGTTTTTAGTTCACTTAAATGTTCTTTGTAGTTTTCCATTAATTTCATGGCGTGGTTGAGGTCGTCTAATTCTAGATGTTCTAGTTGCATGGGTTTTTGGATTATTTCTTCATCTTCGAGTTGCGTTGTCTTGATTTGTAGCTCTGGTAAGTTTGAGAGTTTCTTGGTTGCTACGGGATCTTGGTAAACTCTTATTATTTTGTTTTTTAGTAGAGATGGACTCGGGCCGGGCCGGGCCGGGCCGGCCCGACTTTCATTCAGTGAATAAGAAGTTTTTTCAGTTGTGTTCAACAAGTAACAATCACTTTTGTTTGATTTAAGAGTATAATCATTTTGAATTACAATCAAGTTACTTGTGGAACATACCGTAGTATATCATTTAATTTTTGATTCTTTGAAAAATTCTAGAAATGTGTAACAAAAGTACAAAATGTTTTAGCATTTTTCAATGTTTATGAAATTTTTACAGACGGATTTTAATAGCTATTTTTACTTTAAGAAACTGAAACTTTTGAAATTAAACTTTGATCTATAATTTGACTGTCTTTGTTATAGTTCTTTTAAATTTTTATTTGACCGACTGACAAATCGTGCCAAAGTTCAAGATTTAACACTTTTGGTGAATTATTGAATGCTAAAAATTAAATAAATTGTTTATAGGTCGTAGTATAAACGGTACCAAACTTCATCGGTTAATATCTCAAGCGATTGAAAATTGCTACCTAATGTTATTAGAACTTAAGGAACCTGAAAGTCAAATAATATACCGAATGTTGGCTAAAAAAAGTTAGATTTTAAAATTGTGGTTTGTAGAGGATACTTTATTCTTTAGAAATACATATTATCTAATAGAATAGAAGTAAAATGAAGTAATTGTTTAAGATTGAAAAGTTTTTTAAAAAATTATTACCAAAAGGTATAAATCAGTACTTAATCCTTTTATATACCAATAAAATTTTATTTACTTTATCCTTTTTTTATGGCTTGAGTTTGATAATGGCATTATTATACATTTTCCCGCAAACGTAACATGGGCACTAACTATGCTTGTTTAATAATAATAAGTTGATTCTTTTTCAATATGTATCTTGCTATTCAAACTAAACATTTTATTTTTGTTCTTAATGTCCAGGATAAATAATAATATAATTTTATTATTTCAACACTGAAATCATTTACAAATGACACATTAGTATGATTCATCCAAATTACATAACTAGCAATTATGTTCTGCGTGATTAATCACGCTGAATTGCGTTTTGTCCAGTTTTTACGACTTAGATGACTCAGTCTACATTGAAATAAATCAAACAAACGTAACTAACAAATATCTCCATTTAGTCTAATGTGAACTCTCGAATATTGCAGATCATTCGTCGGGTACCGATTCTTTTCCTATCAGTTTGTGATTTAATTTTCCGTATTGTACTGTTTAAATAATCTGTGTTAAGTGTTTGTGAGTGCATTACAGTGAAATTTTCAATAATAATGCCACGTAGTTGCATTAACCACCCAGACTGTTTCTGCTATATTTGTGGTGAGGTATCACTAAAGTCTCAGAGGAGAAATATAATTCCATTGATAACAAAATCGTATGAACTATATTTTGGATGTAAATTGGATGATCAGGGTAAGTTCTGGGCCCCTCATAGTTGTTGTAATTCGTGTGTAACGTTGTTAACTGGTTGGTTGAATTGATCCCGTCACATTACATTTGCAGTTCTGATGGTTTGGCGAGAACCTAAGGATCACTCCAAATACTGTTATTTTTGTTTAACGAAAATATCAGAGATAACAGCTAAGACTAGACACACTGCTAAATATCCTAATATTCCCTCTGCTTTAAGACCAGTGTCTCACAGTCCACCGCTTCCAATTTCTGTAGCACCAAGAACATGGGAATTAGACGACGATGTTGTTGAAGGTTGTACAGATTTATCGGATGATAAAGAAAGAAGGGACCCAGACTTTTAGAAAATACAAATACTGAACCGCACTTAATAAATCAGTCTGAACTAAATGATCTCGTTTGTGATCTACATTTATCCAAGAATCGAGCTGAAATACTAGCATCACGACTGGAAGGATGGAATCCTTTACAACGCAACACAAAAATAAGCGGTTTCTGTGACAGGCAGTGTGACTAGAATGTTTTTTCTCACAGTGTGCGGACTTAGTTTACTGCAATGATGTGGAATCTTTACTGGAAGCTTTTTGACATACCCACAATCCTGATGAATGGCGTCTTTTTATAGAATCTTCAAAACGTAGTATAAAAGCGGTTCCTCTTCATGTTGGGAATAAATACCCGTCGGTCCCTTTTGGTTCATGCAGCTATCATGAAGGAAACATGAAAGTATAAAACTTGTGTTGGATATGAATCAGTACGAGAAACATCCATGGCATGTTAGTGGAGATCTTAAAGTAATAGCACTGTTACTTGATTTACAACTTGGTTAAACAAAATTTTGTTGCTTTTTGTGCGAGTGGAACAGCAGAGCTAGAAACAATCATTATCTTAAGAAACAGTGGCCAAAAAGAGAAACATGGACTGTTGAAGAGAGAAGAACGTTGTGAGTCCAGCATTAGTAAAACCTGAAAAAGTTTACCTTTCCCCCCTACACATTAAGCTAGGTCTTATAAAAAGTTTGTTAAAGCAATGGATCGGGAGGGAAGTGGATTTCAGTTTATGAGATGCAAAAATAAAAGAAGGTATATTTGTTGGTCCGGAAATAAGAAAACTAACGAATGATAATGGATTCGAAGGCAGTTTGAATGACTGTGAACTTGCTGCTTGGAAATCTTTTAAAAATGTTGTTAATAACTTCCTTGGAAATTACAAGGCAACTAACTACAAAGAACTGATAACGGAGCTTCTGGAAAGCTATAAAACACTTGGCTGTAACATGTCACTAAAGATTAATTTCTTAGATTCACATTTGGACTTTTTTCCAAACAATTTTAGAGCTGTGAGTGACGAATATGGTAAACGCTTCCGTCGGGAAATATTCACCATGGAAACACGTTACCAAGGAAAGTGGAGCCCCAGAATGCAAGCTGACTTTTGCTGGAATCTTAAGACCGAAATACCTGCAGTAAAGTACGCCAGAAAATCCAAGCGAAGCAAATTTTAGGAATGTACCAATATTACATGTGTGTATAACAAAAATTTTCTTTAAATTGAAATTACAAAAAAACTATGCCCGATAGAAAACCCCCACTAACATATTTAAAATCAGCGCCAAAAATAATGTAAGCTTCAGCTGTTACAGTTCTTGTAACAAACAAAAACTAAAATTTTGTTGTCCAGTGTTATTAATGGGTTAATGAAGACACTACGTGAAAATATAGTTAAGAACGTTTACTTACTCAATGTGTGATAGAAGCGAAAGGACAGTGGAATATCTACTCATGCGTTTTTCGGCCCGAATCGTTTGGCCCGGCCCGGCCCGAAAAAAGATAGGCCCGGCCCGGGCCCGGCCCGAAAAAAGTAGTCAACGGCCCGGCCCGGATTCGAGCCCGAAATCGGGCCGGGCCCGGGCCGGGCCGGGCCCGGGCCGGGCCGGCCCGAAAGCCCGAGCCCGAGTCCATCCCTATTTTTTAGTTTCAAATAACAGTCTTCTTTGAGGGTAATTAATTTGCTTCCTGTGAATGCTAGATCGCTTTCGTCTTGATTGCAGTAGACGGTCGCTATTACTTCTGTTGAGAAAATGGCAATCCATTTATTTTCTGTAATTTTTTTAATCTTCACGTTGGTAATTTGTACGGGTTTGGCTTCACAGTTTTCATAATGATTTGACAATTTTAATAATTGTACTTCGCAAGAGCTCTCTTCTTGAATAGTTGTTGTTGTCTGTGATTGGCATAAATATTGGTTTGGTGTGACTGTATTACATTTTTCGTTCGTATAAGCATATCTTAGTTCATTTAAGGATAGTAATTTGGTTTTGGGTATGATAACTTGATACATGCTAGTAATTTTTATTGGAAAAGCAAATAAATGATAATAATTATAATTGATATTTTCTACTATCGGGATTTCTATTAAAAATGATGTTGTTATTCTTTACATATCCTTTAACTATAGCTATTTTTTCAAATATTAGAATGTTTGATTCTACTACGTCAAAGGGTAATTTACTATTGGTTATAAATGATCTAATTCTTAATAATGCCTTTAATAAATCAGTTGGTCCTATCTTACTACAGTGTAATGTATTTAATTTTGCAAATGTTACTGCGTTTTCTAATGTAACTAAAATTTGTTGAATTAAGGTAAGGGTTGATATTATTTGAGTGAATATCGTATTGAATCTAATCAGGTCTTGCATGCCTAACATGATAGTTTGCATGTTAGTCTCAAGGGTTTGTATTCGGTTGGCTATACTATCTTTGTTTCTTACTAGCTTTCTTAGCGTTTCGTTGTATTTTATAATAGTTGATTGAGTTAGTGATATTGGGTTACTAATTATAGTTTTTATATCGTTTTGATTTTCGATTAATTGCTGTATTGCGTTGTCATAACGTTCCGTGTCCTGGTTATCTAAATTGCCTGTGATTGCTTTTCTTATGTTACCTAATCCGTTAATTAGTCCTCTTTTGCGTCTTGCTGTTTGATCTGTAGGTATTAGTCTATTAAATGTATCTTCTATGTTTCTTAAAATATTTTCTATTATGCTGTCATAATTCATCATTACTATGGCGTATTCCTTTCAAAATTTTGCTGTGTCCATTGATTGTTTTAATCGGTAATAATTATTTTTGATTATTTGAAATTCTTGTTTCAGTTCCGTTAAGTCGAATTTTTGTGCAAATGTCCAATAGTCTATGGTATTCCGCAAACTTCTCAATTTTATTGGTAGTATACCGGGGTTGTTTTTTATATCATCCATTACTATTTTGTTCTACCTGGGCAGAGGTTGACGGTAAGGGTGATGATCACCCATCTGAAATTACAGGGTGTTTTAAGTTTTTCAAGTGAATATATTTTGTTATCTTGCCCTTGCCTACTACGGCTATGTTTTTGTCCGATATATTCTTAATTTTAAAAGGGACTAAATTTCTGGGTGCCGTTTTATGTCGTTTACTTTGGAATTTTTTCTCGTACACGGTTTGTCCTATTGAAAATTTGTTTGCGTCGGTATTCTTATTACGGTTTGTGGTAATACGTTCCTTATCGTTATCTAATTTATCTTTTACTTTGTCATAGGTTATTTTTAGTTTCTCTTTATGATCTTTGGCATATTGGTGATATACTTCTTTGTTATAATGTATGTCACAAAGGTTGCGTGAATCTGAATGTTATAAAGTTAATTCTAAGGGTGTAAAATTGGTTGATGAATGGATTGTGTTATTGTAGGCGATTAGTGCGTATGACATTAAATTGGTGATGTGTTTCTTCTTGTAGGTTATTCTTAGTAATCTGATTTGCTCTAACAGGGTTGAATGTAATCGTTCAAGTAGTCCATTTCATCCAGGGTGGTTTCCAGTTATGAAATGAATTTTTATTTTGTAGAGTTCTAAAGTGTTTTGTATTGTCTCGTTTTTAAATTCGCTGCCGCTATCTAATGTTATTGTTTCGGGTGTTCCATAAAATGTAAAGTACTGTAAAAATCCTTGTGTTACGTCAATGCTATTTTTAGAGGTGATTGGTATTGCTTGGCCTATTTTTGTGAATGCGTCTACAATTGTTAGATAGTTTTGCGTTTCTACTACTAGAGTACCGATATGTGATATTTGAAAGGTTTGTCAGGTGTTTTGGTGAACATTAAGGGTATTTTTGGGGGTTTCTTGTCGTATTTCGCTTTGTCGCATAGTTCAAATTGGTTAATAAAATCTGTAGTTATTTCTTTCATGTTTTTGAAATAATATCGTCTTATAAGTTGCTTTATTGTTTCATTAATTTCACGATGGTTGGTTTTTCCTTCGTGTTAGTTTCTGATTACATCATTTATCTCGCCAGGGTCGTCTAATGTTATTAATTTTCTTGTGCAACCTATAAGTTCAGGGCCAGAGTTATTGAATAATTTAAGGTATAATTCTGAAAATCGTTTATACAAATGTTCAGTGTTGAAGTAAAAGTAAAATCGTTTTTTCTCGGTGGTGTATTTTTTTAGAATTTTAATTATTTGCTCTTCGTTGTCCTTTTTTGTTATTTGAATTTGATATATTTCCTTGTTGTCTGTCTTCGTGTAATTTAAAGGGTTGGGGTTGGTTAAAACTTCGGTAATTATAAATTGATTGGGTTTTATATCAATTGCTTCGTTTAAAATTTTATTCGCGGTTTTCGGTTCTTCATTTGTGTCGAATGTATTGTGCCTATTTCTTCTGGGTCTTCTCTTATTTCTGTTTCGTTCACGTTTTTTATAATTGACTCTGTTTCTAGTGCGTTGAGCTGTATTCTGCTTAAGGCGTCTGCGTTATTATTATAAATTTCTTTTTTATATACAATTTGGTAATCGTATTCTTCTAATCTGATTCTCCATCGTTGTAATTTTGAATTTGGTTCTTTAAATTTGCATAGCCATACTAATGGTCTATGGTCAGTGTATATGTAAAATTTTCGTCCTTATAGGTATTGTCTAAAATACTTTGTTGCCCAAATTATGGCTAACAATTCTTTCTCTATCGTACTATATTTTTGTTGTCCTGTTTAGGGTTCTGAATGCGTAGCTGATAGGTTTATCCCTACCTACTTTTCCTTAGCTCAATACTGCGCCTAATGCTACATTTGATGCGTCTGTGAATGGTTTTGAAAAGTCCGGGTGTTCTAATACGGGGTGATTTGTTAATATACTTTTAATTTTATCTACGGCTTTAATGCATTCTGGGGTGTGTTCAATTTTATTTCCTTTCTTTAAACAATTTGTCAGGGGCTTGGTTATCCGAGCATAAAGTTTAATGAATTTGCGGTAGCAACCACTAAGTACTAAAAATCCTTTGATTTCCTTGTTTGTTTTTGGTATGCGGTAATTTAGTACTACATTTGTTTTGTCGGGGTTTAGCATGACTCATTGGGTGTTATTATATGTCCTAAATATGATACTTCTTTCTGTAAAATTCGCTCTTGTCTAGTTATACTTTAAAATATGCTTTCCGCAGTCTTTCAAATACTTCTCTTAATCTTTCTATATGCTCTACTAATGATGTTGAATAAACTATGATGTCGTCTAGGTACACAAGACATTTTTCGTTGTGTATTTCACGTAATATATTGTCCATAACTCGTTGAAAAGTAACGGGTGCGTTCTTTAATTCAAATGGCATTCGTTTATATTCATAATGTCCTCTAGGCGTGCTAAATGCTGTTTTCGATGTGTATTTTGCTCTTCCATTTCTACTTGATGGTATCCTGAGGTGAGGTCCAATGTTGAAAAATATTGGCATTTACCTAATTTATATAAAATTTCTGATATATTGGGTAGTGGATATTTGTCATATACCGTTTTTTCGTTTAATTTTCTATAGTCTATCACCATTCGATATTTTAGCTTTTCTGAGGCGTCTAATTTCTTGGGTACTATTAATACGGGGCTGCTCCATGGTGAGTTGGAGTGTTGGATTATATCTTGTTCTAATAAGTCGGTTACTTGTCTGTCAGCTTCTTCTTGGCTTGCCTGAGGTAGTCTGTATGCTTTTGTAAAGATTGGTTTGTTATCGGTTAATTCGATGTTGTGTTTGACTATATTAGTGAATGTTAGGGGTATTCCTTCGCAGTGGAATATGTCGCGGTATTCAAAACATAAATTTTTAATTGCTCTTTGCTCTTCTTGGTTAATGTCGGTATTAAAGCGAATGTTACTTAAATTTTCTCTTAACATTTCGTCGTTTTCTACGGGGTTGTAATCGTCTTCTAAATTTTTATCTATTTTCATTTTGTTAAAATTTAATTCATCTACGTTAATTGGTTTTGTTAATGATATTTCTACAGGGTAGTCGTTTGAGTTTAAAATTGTTGTAGTGGCATAATTATTTTTTATTTGTACTAATGCGGTTGGGGTTTCTATTCTTTGTTGAAATGTTACATGATTTATAATTCCTATGCTATTTTTTGAGTTTACTGGAATTTTTACTTTTTTTCCGTTCGGGTTTTGAAATTTAATGGGGATTCGTCCGTGTTTTGTTCTCAATAAGCGGTTTTTTATGTCGATGTTGGCTCCTAATTTTCTTAGAAGGTCCATTCCTATTAGTCCGTCATATTTGTGGTTGAATTCGAAAATACAAAATTTGTGTTTCATTTTCACATTGAATGTTCTAGGTAAGTGTATATCAGCTACGAATTGGTGTAGGGTCGTTTAATTTTAAATGGTACTCTCTCTACATAATCAAAATAATGTTTTTTCACAGTTCGGGGGCTAATTAGTGTTTTTCATGATCCGGTATCGATTAATAATTTAAGTTCGGCATGTAGTATTTCTATATATGGTAGTCCTAGGTGATTAATGTTATTTAAATTTATTAGATTTAGTCGTTTATAAATCGGTCTATCTGAAAATTTGAGCACGCGTTTTCTTCGTCGTCTTCGTCGTAATTTTCGCATGGTTCGTCACGTTCATAATTTTCTGAATGGTTTGATTCATTGTTTGTACTGGGGTGAATGTAATTATTCTAGTCATTATCAAATTCTTTTACTTTTTGGTGAAATAGTTCTTCCGATGCAAAGTTTCGTTTTTGGTTATTACTTGGTGGAATGTGCGTTATTTTTGTATTTGGTCTGGTGTTACCAGATGAGGTATCCATAGGTGTGGGTTTATAATAACTGTTAGGGTTGTTATTGTTATTTGTCATTGGAGTATTTCTAATAGGGTTCGCGCTGAATCCTGGTTTACGTTTTGATTGAATCTTGGCTGAAATGCCGGTTTCGTAAAGTTTGAGTTAAACGTTGGGTTTGGAAATTGTCTGAATTGATTATTAAAATTTGTATGATTGAAATTTGGGTTATTGTTTCGCGGTTGATTTGCTTGTGCTTTGAATGGTATGAATTTTTGTTGGGGATTGTTTGTCTTGCGGCTTGTATAGATTTATTGGTGAATAACTTTTATTCGCGTTGGGGGTTATATATTCTGTTCCGATAGTACATGACGTTTTCTTCTTCTATTATCATATTTTAATCATATTTCTAATAATTTCCTATTAGATTCTATTTTATAATACATATATAATTTGAAGGATATATAACTCACCTTAACTGTCGTGAGATGCACATGCATTTGTATTTACCTTATGGCCATGTGATGCTACACCTGTATCTCACGCAAGATGCATTGCTGGAGCCTAAAGCTACCACACCTACTACTCAGAAGAGTATATTTCATATGAAATGGTTATTGTAAGGCTATAAAAACAGTGCTTAGTCTGTTAAATTTAGATCCACCTTGTATCACTTACCCCGTATTTCAAGCTAATACCTGGGATCTGGACGTGCTACCGTAGTGGTTGTCCTTGAACTTGACTGCCCAGCCAGCCGACCACCACTACCGATGAGTTTCTGTAGTTTGGATTGTTACACAACTTCAACTGAACACAAGTTCTATTTATTTATCTGACATATCACGTTGACAGCTCTCAACTAAAAAAACTCTCAACACGACACCTGACAATTATCACTAAAACAATTATAAACAAGGGCGGCCTAGTACATTACTCCCTTATAAGTTTAACTTAATTACTATGGCCTGCCTGACTTTGTAATTCAGATGAACTTATACTGGTAAGTTCCTTGGCTTTCTACTACACGGAAAAACATATGGTTTCAAATTGAAAATATTCTGAACACCCGACAAAGGACCATTAGCGTGGTCTCTTACTTCGTAGGAGTTTGGTCCACGCCCCGCTTCAATAGTGGCTGGACCAGTATCTAGCAGAAAAAAATTTTGAATCTCCTTGTCCGCACTTGAGGATTGAAAATGAGTCCAAACCAGTACCTTGTCGCCTTGTTTGAATTTAATACGTTTCTTATGCACTTTTTCAGACGTAGCTTACGTTTTTCGGTTTTAGATTTTAACCTATTATATGCAAACGTTATGACTCCCTCCCAACTAATATCTTGTGAAACGCTCTCAGGAAAAGCAATATTCCTAATTTCAGGATGTCAACAGATACTCTAAAATGCAACTCAAAAGGACTAAATTCAGTAGAATTGTGGACCGCCTTGTTGATCCATACCTTCACCTTATCTAAAACCAAACCCACCCCCATGAGCTGAATAACACAACGATCTCAAAATCCGCACAATCTCCCTATTAACCCGCTCTGTCATATTTCCTTGAAGAAAATACACTGACGTATGAGCCACCTTCACTCCAACAGAACCCAACGATTCCTTCCACTTTTTACTCGAAAACTGGCTGCCATTGTCAGACAAAATCACCTCTGGTTTGCCAACCTCGACATAATAGTGAGATTAAATATTTCAAAATAGCAGCCGTCGTAGCACGCTTAAGAGCAAACAACGTAACTAATTTGCTAAAAGTATCAACTATAACTAATAACTGGGTGACGCTCGAAAGCGACGCGGGCAGCGGGCCCATGAAATCCAGACATACCACTTTATTAGGCGCTTTCGCCAACACACTATTATATTTCCCGCTAACCCTAGTCGAACTTTTTGTTTTTGACACAACTCACACCCTGAAAGTATTTTTCGAATAATGTGTTTCATTCTAGGAAAATAATAATTTTTGCGCAACGCCTGAAAGCACTTCCATGCACCAAAATGCCCATTGTCTTCATGTTCCTGTAAAACTAATAAATATGCCTTAGACGCAGGCACTAATACTTTAAATCCAGTCAAACTTCCAGAACCCCGTCTAAACAGAACCTCTTCATACTCTAAATACCAGCTTGCATATCTCTTCGAAACCTCCACTTTAGACAATTCTGATTTCACTTTGCGACAAAATTCGTCCCGTCCTTGTTCCTCAACAATAGGTTTCATGGTCAACTTCTTTACATAACTTCGATTTTTTCATTGCACACACCGCGGCAGAAACCCTCTCCAATGTTTCAAATTTATCTCGTCCTTTGATTGGATACCGGGATAATATATCCGCGAGAACATTTTCCTTTCCCGCACAATGATTAATATTAAAAGCATATTCCTAAAAATACAACACCCACCTTGTCAACCGCGAGTTAAGCAATCTGCATGACATTAAAAACGACAATGACATCAACTGACGTCCCAACACAAACACCCGCCACCGCTGCAAACACTGCAACTCTGCCAATGCTTCCTTTTCTGTAACGCAATATCCCAGTTCAAAACCGTGTAACGTAAGGCTCGTAAATGCGACAACTTCCTTCTCTGACGTTTTCGGAATAATTTGGAATAAACAACCCCTTAGACCCATATTCGACGCATCAGTTTGAATAAAAATTTCGCCGTCAAGCCACGGATACTTTAGGATAGCAACAGATTAAGAAGTTGATTTGACATTTTCGAAGGCCTCTTGCTGTCCTAAACCCCAATACCACCGAACACCCCTTTTCAAAAGTTTCAACAACGGCCCCATTAACCGGGGCAGTTTTTCACAGAACCTACGCTCGTAATTAACAAATCCCAAAAAAACCCTTAAATGCCGAATATTCCGCGGCATCGGAAATGAACTAACAGCTTCCACCCGGGACGGATCCATCGCCATCTCTTCAGTTGATATAATATGACCGAGGAAGACAACTTCATTCCTGGCAAAATGTGATTTCTTTAATTTTATGGTAATACCGGTACCTTCAAACTTCTCGAATATCTTTTTTAAATAACTTAAGTGTTCTTTGGCATCCTCCGAATAAATAAGGGGATCATCCACTTAAGCAATCACATACGATTCGACCTCTGCACCTAAAATTATACTCAAAGCCTGTATGAACGACCCCACTGATGTACTCAACCCGAAAGGCAAAACCTTAAAGACGTACGTCTTTCCTTCATATAAAAACCCAGTAAATTTCTGGTGTTCTGGCTTAATTTCAATTTACCAGTAGCTTGCCGTTAAATCAAGCGTACTCAGACGTTGACCGTTAGAAAAATTATACCATAACTCAGTAGGGTTGGGAGGCATTACCTGATCCTTCACCATACGCTTATTAAAAAAAAAGTGCATCTAGACAAACCCTTTATGGCCCATCCTGTCTCCTAACTACTACACGCGGGCTGATATATTCTGTTTGTCTTGCTTCAATAACGTCCCATGCTACCATTTCTTCTATCTGCTGCTTCACCTCATTTTTGTATGCATACTGAATTGGGTATGATTTGACAAAAAATGGAGAATTGTCCCACAATTCAATTTCATGAAAATAAACATTCGTTTTCCCCGGTTGGTTCGAAAATATCGACCGATGTGACAGCAATAACTCATACAATTTAATTTTATCCTCTTGAAAGAAGTTCTCTGCTCGATTTCCCTTAAATACTTCTCTACTTCTTCTAAGGTGCCGGAAGCACAATTAATAATTCCCCGTTGTATCTCACTCGAAAAATGATTTTTTAAAAACGAAATAAGCTCCTTTTCTTCCAGAGGAACAGTTAAGAAATTTGCCTCCCTCACAATCTTTAAGAAATAATTTGCTCGCGCGCCTTTTTCGTAACACCCAAACTTAATCTTACGAAAAAGCTTTCTTTTTTCCTCGATTCCCCGAAGCGGTTTAGAAAAGACTCTTTAAATTCATTAAAATCTTTCACCCGCTCCTCTTTCAATGTTCCTCAATCTTGAGCCGAACCACGTAAATTATTAACACATAACGAAATCTTTCTAACTTTCGGTACTCCTGCTTCCAAGAATATTGTTTCTAATTTTTTTATAAATGTTACAGGATGCATTGATCCCTCAGGCGAAAAGCACAAGTTCGTACTTCCCAAATCTTTATACAGTGACATATGGTTATGATATCCCGCTACGGATACGACGCCGGTGGTTTCCCTAGGGTTTACAATTTCAGCTTCATAAACAATTACTACCTTATTACTATCAACTTGCTCGCTAACAGATACACGTACTACCTCATTACTTAGTTTGTTTATGTCAGCGGAAATGTCAGCCTTTATCTGTTCAATCGTATCCTTCAGGATGGCGTTGTTGCAATTCATACTGCTCACCGCTGTAGCCAATTGCTTTAGAGAATCTGCAATTTCGTTATCGGACACTTTCTCCACCTTTTGTAAGCAGATTTTAACTTTTCTTCTAGTATTATGCTCGCGCGGCATCAATTTCTAAGGTACCTATTTTACCTAAATACGGCACCTAACATTTAAGCTTACCACTCCTTAAGTATTCAATAAAATAGAAACTCAAAAGTTAACTAACTACTCGAACTTCAATAATGTTTGTGTCAGTATTCATTCATACCCCTGTAACACCGTCAATACTAAAATAATTAATATCCTTGTGGGCACTGCAATTGAGCCCAAATTTCAATTTTTTAAAGTTTCTAAGAATACTAAGTTCTTATTAAATACAATCGTTCGCTGAAGTGTAAACAAACAAACGCACCACGTTGGTCGCCAATTTTGTATCACTTACTCGTATTTCAAGCTAATGCCTGGGATCAGGACTTGCTACCGTAGTGGTTCTCCTTGAACTTGACTGCCCAGCCAGCCGACCACCACCACCGATGAGTTTTTGCAGTTTGGATTGTTACACAATTTCAACTGAACACAAGTTCTATTGAACTCCTTTAATGAATTAATTCTGTCTACACTGGATATTAATAATTTTAGATTCAGTTTTATTTATCTAACATATCACGATGGCAGCTCTCAACTAAAAAAAACTCTCAACACGACAACTGACAATTATCAATAAAACAATTATAAACAAGGGTAGCCTAGTACAACCTGTGGCATCACATAAATTTAACTTCAGTTAAAGACTATTTGCCGAGTAAGTGGACCACATCTACTTGTTTATTTATTGCATGGAGTAAACACATAAACAGAAAACTATAAAATACACTACACTGAAGATACAGGTACAATGTGGAGCTGTGACCTATAAAAAAACATTTCGAACATTTTTTTGACATATTATGCATTAGTATTTAGAAAAATGTGTATACTTTTGGGCATGGCTACTGCAGTAGCACGATTGGCCGATCCTGGCACAGCGCCAGCACCACCGTGCCACCATCTAACCTAGGTTTTACAAGTAAGTTTCTACTATAAAGTTTTATTTTAATGGGATTTCTTCCTTGCTCCTCCTTGTGGGAGTGAAATTTCCTTTTTGTGGGGGATTTTCTTCTTGCTTTATTTTTACCCCCACCATCCCTACAATAAGAAATCGGTAACCTAACCTCTAAAATTTTTGAAATACTTCTCGGTGCCTATTGACACCGCACGACCTTTGTATTCCCACCTTTTTTTTTTATCTAAATATCAACCCTTATCGAGTTACAATCCCCAATTTTACAACTTTTTGTTTATAAACAGTTTCTAATCGTGTATGGTAATACCGATTTAATTTTTCTTGGAAGTCCGAATCTACTATTAATTTAACCTCAGGCCAATTCGATTGAAAAAATTGGTGTACAAAAAGTAGTACACATTCCTTTAAAACAATTTTATTTAATTATAAATATACAGTGTGCACTTAACATCTATTTTTATACATAGTTATTTTTATAGACAGAAATTTTTTTACGTAATTTAAGTATAAAATTTAAATTTTTATTTTGGTATTGCAGGGTTCTTTTATTCATTTCACTGGACCCTCACATCGGCTTATACTTATTAATATGTATTTCTAAATAGAGCACTTTTTACAAATACCAACCGGACCCATGTGTTTCAAATTCCTCTGATTTTGTTCTCATGGTTTTGCATAAGAACTGGTACATATTTTCCAGATTACTAGAATATGTTATAACCATATTTTTGTGTTAAAGGATTTCACATCGGTAGTCTCTTCTACCATTTTTGTGTAGATGCCGTAGAGTTCGCAATTAACTTTTATTGCTGTATGTTGTGTTCTTTTTTCATTAATTAATCGAATAAGCCGCTCTTTCTGCTTCCAAACAAACTCAGACGCTCCATCGTCGGCACTGTCGTTCTTTATGCGATATATAGCCATGCGGTTGTTAAACGCTGTGCTAACCATTTCTACACCATTTTCGCCAGTAGCGGTAACTGTTGCATTTTTATGACTGTTGCTCCTCAAGTGTGCGGCATACGTTGTCTTTTCCACTTCCAAATCGCACACTTTACACAGAATTCGTATTTGTTTCAGACAAGACCCTTTAACAGCTGGCGGAGCTGAAAGTTTACGGTTTAATGACATACCGTGCTGTTTTTCCTTGTGTCGCAGTAAGTTGTCCATTCTCGTAAAAGCGGTACTGCAAGACCCTCAGTTTAAGTACCTTGCAGCTGACGGATGTATAAGCTTAACCCTGGACGACGTTGTACTACGACATTTGTTCTGGTGCCGATTGAAGGTAAAGTAGACATGACAGGGTTCGCATTTAAAAACGTTTTAGTAGAAAACAAAATCCGCTCTATAAGACTTTGGTGAAATTTGTAAGCGAACTAAGTTATAACTAAAAAGTATACTCTTACGTACTTACTTTATATGCCCTACAGAATGCAAACCGAACGTTTCCGAAGACAGCCGAATGAAGTTAAGGATTTAGCGGGGAACTAAATGGCATCATCTTTTGCCAATCCTTGCTGCTCGTTCAGTACATTTAGCACCAATGCATGCACCTAATTCGCATCGTCCAAGTTACGAATGCAGCCTGTAGAAACGCTGAAAACGTCTTCCATGTTATACGGATCAGCAATCGCATCGTATGCATATTAAAAATCGAAAAAGATGGTAGCTCTGATCGATGGTGTTGTAGGCCAATGGTATCGCAGGATCTTCAAAATTCAAATTTCCAAAATAGCTACAGTGTAACAAAATTTTTGTTACATTTCATATCTATAAAGAAAAAACAGTTCTAACTGTTATTATTTTGCGGATCCGTCATTTAGCGTGTAAT
This sequence comes from Platerodrilus igneus, assembly GCA_036346225.1. NCBI lineage: Eukaryota > Metazoa > Arthropoda > Insecta > Coleoptera > Lycidae > Platerodrilus > Platerodrilus igneus. Next base: position 553,829 of record JARFIW010000394.1, on the reverse strand, counting down.
CATTAATTAATTTAATGTACTATAAAGAAGAACAACTTTTTCCGTTTATGTTATTTTTACCTATAAGGAGTATTTAACAGAGACTTCTATACTTTCAATATCAAGGATACCTTGAGCGTAACTTGTGTTACATAAATTACAGGCGTTCTGGCGTCCACTAGGGCATTTGTTAAACATAACGCCTGCGCGAAAATGACGCGAAGGCTATGAGGATTGACAAATAAAGAATACGGCCATCTTGCAAGCAACCGCGGGTACGTAGACTTCACTGCCAAACATGGTGAATTCCGCTTGTAAGTGGGAGCTAAGGATAGCTCTAGAGGAATGGTAGGGCTGCTTGATTGTCGCGTGGAGGCTTCCCGAAGAGCTCTCGTGTAAGCCGCCCAGTCAACTCAAAGCAACAACTACAACACGTGGTGAGAAATCCATTGGTGGTAAGGACGGTGTAATTAATTAGCCGTGTTTAATACTAATACTTGATTCAATCCCTTTAGAAAATTTGAGGAACACGCTAAACAATGGAATTAGATTTTGGTCGAGTATTATCAAATTAATTATTTTAAAGCGTCCGAGGAATTATGGTTAATGCAGGCATGTTTGGTATCTTTCGGAATTTCAAACAGATGGAAAGTAAAGTGTCCGAGCTCATCTATTACATTCGTCAACATCGCAGCTGTAAAACTAAATCTACCAGGTACTTATAAACCTTTTGCTGAAAATCAATTTCGTGTGCTAGTTAAGGTTAAAGCTTTAATTTACTATTTACAAAATCATGAGAAATCTTCGTTAAGTAACGTAAATTTCAAGTTTGTTTGCTAAATGTGTTTATGCTTATATACCACGTAAAAATTTAGTTTGGAAGTATAACCTAAAATTTAATAAGTCAAATATTTTTCATTCGGAACTAAATTGCTTTATAAGAGAAATTTTTTTTAATCTTTAGATGCTTTAAAAGTTGTTATTCAAAGTGCTTTTATGATGCACATGTCAGGTGATAAAAAATATGTATAAAGTCCACCTTTGGATGAAAGGTGTTTTCTAGTAATTTGTTGTAATTAGTAGAAGAACTAAGCTGTTTTTGACATATGTTAATCTGAGTTTATTATTATCATGCTTAAACCATATGAACTGTTTATGTAACAAGTTCCTTAGATAAAAATCTTGTAAGCCAGAACAGATCTGTTTTATGGATGTTTAAGAGACTAAACTGTATTAACTAACTTATAAATGCTAATACCTCTCTATGTAGAGAAGTATATTCAGAAACTTCTGTAACTTATTTAATGTTGATTATTTTGATTATAGAGGAACACTCTAAGAAAGTTTTAAAGTTTATATATTGATTAATGAAATTTATTTACAAGTAATTTTTGCAACAAAAGAGAATCATATTTAGATTAAATTTTGAATTGATACCTTTGTCTTTTATTTCACTTATTGAACTTAACATTGGTCAAATTAGATCAGCAAAATTTTGATTGTGGAAAAGTTGGTACAGCATCAGTTAATAGTAATGGAATAAGTAATTTCCAGTAGAGTATTTTCTCATAGGTAAGGTGTTATTAAGGTTTTGAATTCAGGCTAATCGATCTATAAAGATCGAAATATTTTGTTGTTGTAAGACACAAACGGTGTCTTATATTTTATTTTTCTGTGTGACATCTTCTTACAGGTCCGACATCGCGGAAGCTAGAGCAGAGGTTTCCAGAGGTATTGTATATTGAGGTTTGTAAGTTTTTTTGATAATCATAATATCCTATAGGTTTCTGCGTCTTCCTGTAGGGTACTTTAGTTTTGCTTGTTGCCTATATAGATGCAGTGGCGTCCATTTATTTTTTTTGTTCCCGTTTGTAGTCGAGCCCACCATATACCCACGCCCAAACTCATTGCTCACCCTTGGGGTAATTCCCAGACTAGACCGCGAATATTGTAAAGAAGGGCTTAACCCTAATTAACATCTCACTAGCGCCCAACCAACGTGAGGCGTATCAAAAAACACATTTCAACAGTTGTGGTGAATGGTAGTATAAATACATTCATTCACACATACATACGTTCACCAGTCCATCCGTACATCGATCAATACATCCATCCATCCACTACATCTGTCGAATTGTGAGCATCTCCCACTCTGTAAATAAGTTCTAGTTATTTTAGAGTGAATTTTAAATTTAATTCTTTAGAAGTGAAACTTAATAAAACACTTTAAACTTTTACTAAGGGTATATCATGCTATTGTCTGCAGGATAGTTACTAATAAAGTAATTTAATTTTAAATAACTTCTACGTCATATTTTTGAAAATCGCAGGTTTGAATATTTTCTAAATGAATCACCGAGCGAAAGTAAATGCTTAGTGTTATTAAATTTAGCCATTAGTTACTTGACAGTTTCCAAATGAATCACTCGTTGCCGACTCATTAGTTTGAACAATTTGTATTTCATGTGTTAAACGCAAACGACTTATAAGCTTATTAACGTTGTCGACTGTCCTCACTATAATTATTCATACGAGGTCAGGTCAGTCGATGTCTTTGAAAGTGAAATTTCGTTTCCCCTAATACAAGTAACTTTTCATGAGGTACTATTAACAGCATATTTGGTGACGCTAAAAGAAATGCAATTATCGTAAGCAAAACATTTTGTTTGGCGCATGCTAAATGGCTATCCATATGCATAAAACAATGACCAAATCCTACACGGTCCATCCTTAACGTTTTCAAATTCGAAACGTTAAATTCCTCAAAATGAGTGTTGATTACTTAATTTTGTAAAACCATTTAATTAAATCAATTAGACCAATATAAAAATTTATTTAAAAAGATACTAATAAAACCATTTTAGATAAAGAATCAAATTAATATAAAAATTCAAAAAGATTGTATTCTTTAAAATACAAAAGTTCTGCTTGGCGCAGTTCAGAAAATTTTTTGAATGCAATAAACAATGGTTAGATTGGCTATCTTTTTGTAACTGCCTCAAATTTGCAATACCAAATTTTCAAGATTCACAACTTCGTTAGCTGGAAGGTAGCGAGTGATAACGTTTTTCTTTAACAACCCTTTTACATAAACGGGCCCATGTACAAGTACTATTTCTTGCAAAAATAAACTTAAACGTTGAGCTGATTATCCATTTGTCTCAGGGATGTCTCAGTCTAACCCGTGTAGGTGATTTTTAAAAAAATCGTTATGCTTTCGGAAATTCTCATCCAAGTTTTCATTTCTTAACGGGATATGCAAAATTTCGTGCCATTCGTCCGTTTCAACATTCAGTACAGCTATTTTTTTAATAAAAATTCGCTTGTTTTATACTGGAAGCCCTGGATATCCGAAACATTCATGTTGCTCTGGTGAAAATATGATGTAAATTCACCTACTGCATAGGTGATATAACTTACTAGTTTGTCGATACCTAATGATATTCTTACATCATTTGTAACGTCAATACCAGAAAAATCCATCTTTAGCTTGTAATTTTGATCAACTCGACGATAGTTTGACAACTAATGCTCTGGAACATGGCTCCCTCGCGTTTTATGCTGACGGTCGAGCGTGTGCAGCTTCAGCTTCTTATTATGTTAATCGGTGTTAAATGCAAGTCTTGACCGGAAAAGTGATGCATATAATTGTTTTATAAAGGGTTTTTACCTGTTTGTATTTATCCACCAAAACCATTTTTAAATTTTTATAAAAATTAATCTTAGCGGTATTTTTAATATAGCTCCGTCGTGTAAGATAACAATCATTATTGTTTTCCTCAGGTTCTCAAATTGTTAGGAATTTTTACCCTTACTGATTTACAGATCAAGCTTTGACAAACCATATGGTGTCCATCCTTAATCTATTTTTAAATAGTATTGCCCTGTCCTTTAAGATAAACCCATCGTGTACCCTATCAAATTAGTATAGAATTTTCTGGGAAATCGAAATCACGTCTTTTAAAATTAGCTCCAACAAAGACCGTATAGTGTTTTAATTCAAAAACATAACAGTAAAACCCTCTGAATTTTTATTTAGATTTAACTCAATAATACAGCAATTTAAAAAAAATATTTATACAATATTTATAGCTATTACTATTTCTATGCTCCAATCTGCCGACGAAACCATTTCCAACTCCCCCGAATTCGTAATGGCGCATTGTAAACTATCAATTAAATCGACAATATCAGTTTCTGTGGCACTTGTCCTCTATGGGAAAAAGAATTTCTATTTGCACACATCACAATACTAAAAATATGGATATAGCATTTCAAATAAACTTTTAATATACACTCATAATTAAATCGAGTATTTGTTCCAAGCTTCCTTAATACTATATTGTAGCGAGCTACTACTACCGCGTTTCCCTAATTTAAAACAAGTAATAACAAGAGTCTTTATTACTCACTGTTCACAAGTCTAATTAACAGTATATGCCTTATTTATAGATGTTTTCAGACCAATTAACAATGAAGCACTATCACACTAATGAATTTACAAGCACTAATATCTTCTTAAACTAACTCCTCTACCATAGGTCCATTAATAGCACTAACACAACTATTATTTATAACACGTCTATTTATTTATGTATACTACAAGCTGCATGTACATTAGACACGTGCACATCATATAACATTTATGTTTACTGTTGGACTTCCAAAAGCTCAACTATATAACTTTACACGTAATAATTTATGTTCGACATTCTGATATAGACTAACTTTGTACTTCATCATCAGTCTTATTTATACCGTGAATTAAAAAGGATGACTCATCCTCTAGTAATTGCCAGAAGCTTCTCGGTTGCTGTAGAATATGCAGTGTTTGCGGCGCTAGTATATGTTTGACGGGTTGCCTAATAGTAGCTCGCAACACTATGTACCATAAATTCATCATACTCATTTGTAACCGTTTTTAATATTGTTCGGATAAAATAAATGTTAAAACATCTAACAAAGATATTTCAAAAACGATACTCATTCATTTCAAACTTTGCGAGTACAGATATTTTATTGCCTTGAACAATAAATACATCTTCATGGTATGACCCGAAAAGGTTATATATTTCTCCCAAACTCCCCTGAAACATATAACACCATTAATAATCAAACGATTTCTTTATTTAAAACAAATTAGACTTTAAATAATAATTAACTGCGCTCGTAAAATGAGAAACTAATGGTTAAATTTAATAACACTAAGCATGTACTTTTGCTTGGTGATTCATTTAAAAAATATTCAAGCCTGCGATTTTCAAAAATATTATGTAGAAGTTATTTAAAATTAAATTACTTTATTAGTAACTATTCTGTAGGAAATAGCATTACTAAAGTTTAAAGTGTTTTATATCGTTTCACTTCTAAAGAATCAAATTTAAAATTCACTTAAATACTCTAGAACTTATTTACAGATTGTGGGATTTTAAGTAATAAAAATCAGGCATTTAGAACTGACCTCATTTCCCCAGATATCCCTGCATTTCCACGACAATCTGGAACCATTAAAGTTTTCCGTTCGACGTAATCCATTTTCATCCTTTCGACGATAAACCTATCGTTACAACTTTAATTACTGTTTCGAGATAAATGAGCATCCTCACTTTCCATCCCACATCTGTAACCAACAAGTATTTCTTCGACTAGACCATTTTTCTGCATCTTTCATCTGAACCAACATAGTTGTCTCTTTAGTCTAGACCAATGCATCTTTTGAGAAACCTATTTGCTTTGGTATTCAATTAACCATTAGCAATTTTCTCAGCATTACCCGCAATCCTAGGAATTTTTCGATTGCATCGACGCTCCAAGGAGCTACCCGATGTTTAAGATTTCGTACCAGTTGCATTTACCGACCGTCCTATAAACATTTATTATCACATGCGTACCATTAGAATTAGCTTAGAATGGTTTATGTAGAATCCGAATCTCTAAACAGATTCTAAAAATCGGACCACGCCCGTGGCAAAGTTACATGATCACGCCTTGACCGAGATAAATCTTTCTCACAACATTCCACCCACGAGATACAATGTGTACGTCTTGCATTGGTATCAATTAAGATTAGACACTTTTCTCAGCTACCCGAATTTCATAAGAATTTTTAGATAACGCCATCCCCAGGGACCTACCCTGATTTTAAGATTTCTTACTTGTAGCGACTTTTGATCGTTCTTATAAATTTTTATACATGCAATACATCTTGTTAGGCTAGAATTTTATGTAGAATCCGAATCTGTAAACAGATTTAAAACAGGACCACCCTTACCATTTTACACACCCTCTAAATTATAACTTTCCTGCAGCTTATACCTAAAAGAAAATCTAAAACCATTCTTAAAACTTTTATTACAGACAATTTTACTAATACAGTTTAAATTTTGTAAACCACATTTCTAAATACATATTCACAATTTTTATTTTGAACCTAGAACTTCTCATATCGGCTCATACTTATTAATATTTATTTCTAAATAGAGCACCTTTTCCAAAGACCAACCGGACCCGCATGTTTCAAATTCCTCTGATTTTGTTCTTATGGTTTCGCTTAAGACCTCGTACATATTTTCCAGATTACTAGAAGACGTTATAACCACATTTTTGTGTTAAAGGATTTCCATCGGTAGTCTCTTCCCCATTTTGGTGTAAACGCCGTAGAGTTCGCAATAGACTTTTACTGCTGAATGTTGTATTCTTTTTTCATTAATTAATCGAATAAATCGCTCTTTCTGCTTCCAAAGAAACTCGGGCACTCCATCGTCGACACTGGCGTTCTTTATGCGATAGCTAGCCATACGGTTGTTAAACGCTGTGCTAACCATTTCTACACAATCGTCGCTAGTAGCGGTAACTGATGCATTTTATGTTTGTTGCTCCTTAAGTGTGCGGCATAGGTAGTTTTCCATTTCGAAATCGCATACTTTACACATAATTCGTGGTTGTTTCGTACAAGGCCCTTTAACAGCTGGCGGAGCTGAACGTTTACGGCAATGACATACCGTGCTGTTTTCCTTGTGTCGCTGTAAGTTGCCCATTCTCGTAAAAGCGATACCGCAAGTCTCACAGTTTAAGTACTTCTGCGGACGGATGTATAAAGCAACCGGACGATGTTACACCACAACATTTGTTCTGGTGCCGTTTGGAGCATCCCTCCTGGTAAAGTAGACGGACACGTCGCATTAAAACGTTTGCAGATCCATTTTAGCAACAAATCCGCAATTAAATTGTTTAAATTACAAAAAGCTTTACCCAAGGCACCATTTAAACCCAAAGAATGCAACGGTTTCCGAAGACCCGAACAAGGGGCATCGGGAACAAATGACCCCTTTTTGCCAAACAACCCGGTCCCCAACCTTTTTTCGATGGCTTTTTTTGGCCCAACTTTCCCTTTAACATCCCGGGCTTTTAAACCATTACTAAAATACCAACCTTACAGGAATTACAACAATTAATTTAATAACTCAATTTAAAAGGGGCTTAAATTTCCAAGAATCACCAAGAATGATAAGCACTATTAAAATTACCCTAATTTCCCATTTTACACCTGGTTAATTAAGTTAAAATACTTTTGCACTTCGATTCTCGTAAACTAACATATTTTATAGCAACATGTATAATACATGCATACCCTTCGCCGCGCTACTGCTATTCTTAATTGCTGAAACAGTCACCTCCTTTTACTGTTACGACTGGCAAACACCATTTTTATACTTTCTTAGCACTCGCGCCTTTTTTATAATAATTTTGCTTTGTGTTTTCCTTTCGCATACAGTGGCGCACGTAATTGATTTTAGAACCGGTAAGTACTCGATATCGTCCAAATAGAATTAGATGCTCGATGTTAAATCAGATTCCCTCGTAAAGGTGAAAAACTGGTCAATCATCCATTAAACTTCGACCCGCTCCGTTTTATAATTTCCAAACATTTTCGAACACAATGGGCTGAAATTTTAAACTCCGAGGATTTTAGGTACATCCATCCGTTAGCAAACACTACAGTCACGTAAATTCACCATTCCAGCACGCTTTCGGTCCTTAAAGCACTCCCCTTTTCTAGCCATTTTAACAAACTCCCATTGGTAAGTATAACTTTAACAAGCAGCCACTTAACCTTATTTATACGAAACTTCCATTTCAACCCCGTAGAAAACACTTCACCACCTTTCCCATCTTTTTTTTTACATGTCAGCCGGAACACATGCCCCCGTTTAAACCACATTACCCACGTTGACCCATTACATTTATCTTCAAAGACCACATTTTACCTATTCTTAAAAAATTTTTAGACTTCATTCCCAGTTACTTTAACAAGCCAAATCTTCCATTTTAAAATTTACCATTTTAATCCTAAATCGTTACCCCAACGACCAGTCAAACTGGCAAATCTTCCACATACACAAATTAATAATCATTCCATCTTTTAATAAACCCTTCCAAACAATTTAGAAACCAACTTTAAACATACTTCGTACGCCATTCACCATTTACACCTTCCCCGCCTATCACCCACCATCCGCGCTGACCCCGATACGATTCCAAAGGCACAGTTTTAAATTAACAACTTCATTATAAATTTCCAACCAAACTTTAAGCAGGGTATATACATCGCATTTTGCCTTTTTAACATCACACTTCACCATTCAATCCTCAACCCCACAACCATTTCCCCAGCAACACCCCCCGAACCACAGCCCATCACACCTGCACACCCTATTTCACCATGACGACTCCGTTGCCTAACACCATAATTCGAACAACTAATTTTAATCGATACCCAAAAGGGTCTTTGAACAACATTAAACAGCAAATCTTGTATTTCTTTGATGGTATTTACTATTCCAGCTGTCCACAAGCATTCAATGCCATATCGACAAACATTTCATTCACGCCATCAATGGATTCAGTCGCACAGCCCATTCCATCCTTGATCCTTCATTCTACCGGGCTTAGCAACCGGCATTTACGATTCAACCCGAACGAAGTCATTAATCCGAAATGCCGAAAGTAACCCCGCTTCCCAGCACCCCCGGGGCCATTCCCTTACACCCAACAAAAATTTTAAAATTTTTTTTTTAACAAAATTTACTTTAAAACCCACCCCTTTTCCCCACCAAAAAAGGTTTTTATTCCACAGACCACCGAACATTCATCCTTCTAACGCTACCCACCCATTCACCAACGAGTTGTAACATCCTTCGATAAAATCACCCCACATATCTTCCACACGAATATCGTTGTAGATAGTTACCCGGCTTTTATCACCAATCAGGTTCAAGTAAATACCACCCGTTCGAAAGAAACCCATCTTGTTCTGTCTCTTTTAAACATTTTAAGAATAACATTTCTAAAATCCGTTCTGCACGCCACATCATTCAAAAGCTTTTCATTCCCAAAGAACCAGATGGTCCACGCAACACTCTCTCATTTCAGGCCCACATCAGCATATGCGCAAGCCCAGTCCTTCGCATCCATTCACATTAGCTTCTTCCACCGACGCATACGGCATTTGTTCGCTAGCTACGAGCATTTCCACCTGTAACTACGACGACGTGCATCATAGTCGAAATCCATTTTGGAATCAAACGACTAGATCGTAAATGCAACTAAAACGCTTACCCGTACTTTTGTCCTTACTCAAATCACAGCAAGCACGCCGAACGAAGTTGGATTTCGGGGATAATACTTCTATCTGCTGCTCCATAATTTACGCCAATGCACACCTGGTTCTTCGTACGCAGGCAGCCTTAGTGAAACACCGGAAAACTTTCCATGTTAACGATCGTCTATAAAAACCAAAGGAGCACACCAATTGTTCAAGCGCGTTAAAGCGCACTATACAAAACTCCTAACATACAAGAAATACAACTGCTGTCGTACTTAAACACTTTAATTTTAAATAACTACGTCAACTTTAAAATGCTTGAACCATTTTCCATAATACCAACGAATTATCAGCACATACAATTACCCATAACTTTCCCATTTTACGAATGGTTAATATAATAAAATTTAATTTTGCACGTTCACTTCTCGAAACAACATTTTCATGACTTTAATAATCGTACCCCTCGCCCTAGCATTCTTTAATTGCAAAACACTGTCCTTTACGTAGACTGGGCAAAGCACCATTTTTTAATTCATAGCATGCGCACTTTATCGCGATAATAAATTTTGCTTCTGTGTTTACACTTTCGAACGGTCGCCCGTATGTTTCAGAACCGGTAATACCGATTCGCCAAATGAATTGATGCTCGATGTCTACAATTTGTTCCCTTAAAGGTAAAAAACTGGTCAATTCTTAAATTGACCCTCCTTTATAATTTCAAATTTTAAGAAAGGCTAAATTTTAAACCTCAGGTCTTTAGTCTGTCAATTCATCGGTAGGTAAATAACATATTTTGCAGCAATGTATAATACATGCATACCCCTTTCTGGTCTATTCTTGTAGTTGCTTGGAAAAGTCATGCCCTTTTTATGTGGGCGCTAAAAGCCATTCTCTTTTTTATAAGTGAGCATGACATTTTTGTGGTTAATAAATTTTTTAGCCTTACATTGTTATTTAAACCTAATACGCGATTAACCATTTCGTTATTAACGGAACACCATATCCCCCTTCTTTTTGAATCCACATCCTTGGGTTCCAGACAAACTCGTATCTTTCTATATTTGTTAAACAAAACACCGGTTCCATGTGGATAAACGTTTTGATTTGATATGAACCAAAATTAACCATTAGATTTTTTTGGCAGAAAATATTTTTCAAACCAAATTAAAATGCTTTATGGTTCATTTCGACATCCCAAGATGGTGCTCGACTGGAAACTTTAATTTCTTATTGGAGAATTCTTATTCTCACGCACTGCGCTAGTTGCATCATTCCTTTTGAGGTATATGCTCGTTATAGGTTGTAAGACCCTCGGTTTATAACTACACTTCGTGAGACCTTTAATCTTTTTAATCGTATCTTTCTCGCTACAATACATGGACTTACTATTACCAACAAATTCTAATACTGGACCCCATTAAATACGTCTTTAATTTTCCTACAACTTTTTTTACAAGTGTTATATTGTATTTATTATACGCAGGGTAGTCACTCTTTTAAGATAAATATATTTTGCTAGGTATCAACTAATATTAAATTTTCTAGGGACCCCAAATCTGTAAACAGATTTTAAATAGGACCACCCATACAAAGTTATGCGTTTTAAAGCCAATAATTTTGCTCATCTTTATTTAACACCATCTTTAAAACTTTTTGACAACATAGCTTAACCATTGGAAACTAAAACCCGTGTCCCGCAATCAATGGAATAACAAGATAATTTAACCAAGAGCCGGAAGGGGAAAAAACCCAAAAATAAAAAAAACCCAAAAATATAAAAATTTCCCAAATTTGCCAAAAAGGTTTACCAAAAACCATTGGTCCTGGTCATTGGTCATGGTCATATGGTCATATGGTCATATTCATGTCATTGGTCATGGTCATATTGGGTCATGTGGTCATTGGTCATTGGTCATGTGGTTATGTGAGCAGGAGATTAAATATGAGGAAATATATCCGGACATGTGTTGATGCACCCTGTCGGTAAAAGTCCCGGATAAACATATTCGACTATTTCGGTAATATACGCCCCACTCTGTAGGATACATAGGAACAGATTTTCGTATTCAATTTAGTATTTGACGTAGCTAGAACGGTAAACATGAGCGTCTCCAAGGTGATTAACGTTTCTCAACTTCTTGGGAATAAAGTGAAACCGACAAATGAGCGATTTGGATTATGGCTGTTGGCAGAAAATATGTGCAACAATAATCTGGTGACAGATATTGGTAATATTTGTTATGTCGAAGGCGAAAAGATGCTGACTGGCGGACACACACACCAATTACAGAACCATTTTGTGACAATATAATGTTGGTTAAAATTTGACCTTTCTGACACCGAACAAGCATCTGCAAACAAAAATGTTTATCCTAAAAAGAAATTTGTGGTGCATTTAACAGCTATCTACGAAGAAAGTTCGACCGATTTGTTTCGCTAGGCATGGTGTTAAAGTAAGCTTCCGTTTTCTCTGAAAGCAGTAACAAGATGGCCAGAGGTAAAAGAAATGTTCCATACAAAGTGGAACTAGCAGATGTTAAGTTGGAAACTTTATTGAGGAACTACCAGATATATTAGACGAAGTCGAAAAGATTATTTCTATCTTTTGACATGGATGTAACCCAAGATTTTGCAGGCATATTTAGCAAGATGGAGATGTGTAATTATTTAACTACAAACATAACTTTTGCTATAAGGGGAATACGAAGAAAAGTGTAATATTATAGTTGACAACGATAAAACTGGGGATTGATTGTTTAACATGGCTAACAACCAATGCAAGAATTAAGATTTACAACAAATTTGTGTGCCAGATAACAAGTCCTGGTGTTAATAAACAACTTGGCAATCTTATACTAGATTTTTACGTTGTCCAGATGTACGTTTAAGGGAAACATTTGCGTCTACTTTGGCCAAAGAACATGGTATTACGCGATTGGAAGCGACAATATACAACTGTGCAATTGGAAGCTATGTCAGTGCGGAACGGGTGTATAAACCCTTAAAAGACTGTTTAACCTTATTGGAAGATAGTGTTATACTTCCTAAAGGCGCCAATGTACTCGGTACCACTTACCAAAATGTGGAGTAAGCTATCGGACAAGCTACAAAATAGCTGCTGTTTAGTGTATAATAACCTGCTACAGTACGTGTATTGGGGAATGGCAATACAAAGAAATTGACAGGCTTGCAAATTAAGTTGTCCAAAAACCAGAGGAAAGGGAAAATTGATAAAGTATGTGCTTTGGCTTTAGTTTTAACTATTTACCTGTAAATTATTTGGAGATAGTAGAGGAGGAAGACAACCAAGATAAAATAAAAATCTTACACAAGTGCTACATTAAAGCAGGTAGTACATATTTTACACAATCTGCAACACCATATTCTACAATTCCAAAAGAAATAGTAATTTCGGACTTGGGATTGATAGATACGCCTAACATTCGTCCAGAGGTTGTACGACGAACGCGTAAATATTGGTAGTAAACTCTATCCGTTTACGCTAAAGGAAATTGCCCCATTATGTATACCATACGCTGTAAGTGGAAGGAAAAGACAACTGGAATTAGAGGAAATGGATGCAAAAGGCGAAAATTGGACTACATGGAAAACACTGCGACAATACGCGATCAATACAAAGATGTGTTAGACAAAGAACATCTTATTAGAGAAAATGAGGAAGAATTAAAAGATTATTTTATGTGTCGATGGACTGACTTAGATACATCTGGTTTCTACAAGTTGTATGCATTTGGGTTAGTAAAAAGATTCTTTTAGTTATGTAGGCGTTCCTTGCAGAAAAGGATGGTACTAAATCCGTATATTTTTAAAAGGTTATTCTAAAAACGTATTTATCAAAATGGCAGATAACAAAGACGAACTAAGGAATGCGGGTTTCGTAATCTTGCGTACACCACACGCAAAGGGGGTCCGTTAAACATTGTATATTTGCCTAGTAAAGAACCTTTGGATCATTTAAAACCGAGGGTCTTACAACCTATAACAACCATATATTCCCAAAAGGGTGGACATGCAACTACGCAACAGTTGTGGGAGAAAAGGATTTCCAATACCGACAAGAAGAAGTCGATCAAGCTAACAAGATACGTATGCAGGATATAGTGGGAAAGCTGCGATTAAAAGATTGTCACAAGCTGCAAGAATTACACGAAGGAATGGATCTGGTTGTTTGGCGGAATCAAAGACTTTAAATATAGAGGCAAACTTCGGTACATTTTACAATTCGAAAACCTAGACGGTCTCTATGTATCAAACTATTGGTTAGAAAAGGAGATAGAGGACTTGGGTATCGATTTAAATTTTAAGCTGCGAATAAAATTAGATAAAATTAAAGCCACCCAAACAAACATAAAGAAAGGACTGTCTTCTGTGTATAACTTTGTATTAAAATTAAGTTTAAATGACCCCATGCTTGGCATTAAATATTTTAAATTTGTTATGTATAATGTCAGAATAAACATTTTATAATAGTATATAACATTGTTCTTTATTTATAAAAGGCTGTGACGTTACCCCGAAATAGCAGTCGCACAGAGAGGGATGCGATGGCAGCACGCATGGGCAGGGTGTGCACGCGCAGGGGTGCGCATGGGCAGAGGTGTGCATGCGCAGGGTGCTCATGGGCTGGGATGTGTCTGGGCGTACACGAGGGAAGCGGATGTTAACAGTCACCAAGCATCCAAACCTTTATTTGATGGTATCGAGTACTTGCCTGCGTATGTATCCGGAGTAAAGAATACGATTTGCATACGCAGCTTATTAATAAAATTAGTTTATCGAGGGAAGATGACAAAGGTACATCATTCCTAATAGTACAACAATCTACGCATGGGGCGTAAAGATATAAGATAGTTGTTTATATTTGTATATATTAGTTTTAAGATTCCATAATTTTTAAGTTCTTCTCCCACCTTCCAAATCCTTCCGGCTTCTATCCTGGTTGACAGAGTATACGTGTTATCTCCACGTGGTATTCGCGAGACACGGCGGTTTTAGATTTCTCGGGAGATGGTTAGTTAAGGCATATGTCTTGTATAGCAAAAAGGGTTCTAAAGATGGTGTTAAATAAAGATGAGCAAAATTAATAATTTAGGTCTTTAAAACGCATAACTTTGTATGGGTGGTCCTATTTAAAATCTGTTTACAGATTTGGGGTCCCTAGAAAATTTAATATTAGTTGATACCTAGCAAAATATATTTATCTTAAAAGAGTGACTACCCTGCGTATAATAAATACAATATAACACTTGTAAAAAAAGTTGTAGGAAAATTAAAGACGTATTTAATGGGGGTCCAGTATTAGAATTTGTTGGTAGTAGGGCTAAGTCCTACTGTATTGTAGGCGAGAAAGATACGATTAAAAAGATTAAAGGGGTCTCACGAAGTGTAGTTATAAAACCGAGGGTCTTACAACCTATAACGAGCATATACCTCCAAAAGGAATGAACATGCAACTACGCAGCAGTGCGGGAGAATAAGAATTCTTCCAATAAGAAATTAAAGTTTCCATGTACGTAGCACCAGTCATTGGGTAATGGTCGAAATGTGGAACCTATAAAGGCGATTATTAATTGTGGTTTAGAAAATAGTAGTTTTCGTGGACTAAATAAAATAGCTTAGACTGGTTAATGTATATGGTTACATACTCGTACACATCCACAAACATCTGTTTACGTCCACAATGGTGATACCGGTAGTTTTGTTTAACAAATAGTAGGAAAGATACGTCAGGTGTTAGTGCGTGGAAGCCCATAGGATCGTTGGATTCAAAAAGAACGGTGCGGTGGGATGTATGGTGGCCCGTTAGAATAATCGAAAGTGGTTAATCGGTCGTATTAGATGTTTAAATAAGCGAAAGTGTAAAGGCCTACATAAACAAAAATTTAATTAACTGACAAAAAGTGTGCGATGTGCTACACTTATAAAAAAGTATGGAATGGTGCTTTTAGCGGCCCTAGCAGTAAAAAGGGCGACTGACTTTTCCAAGCAACTACAAGAATAGCAGTAGCGCAGAGAAGGGGTATGCATGTATTATACAGTTGCTGCAAAATATGTTAGTTTACGCGTAGCTCGGATGTGTAATTGATCACGACTTAAAGATCCTCGGAGGTTTAAAATTCTCAGCCCATTGTCGTTCGAAAAATGTTTGGAAATTATCAAAACGGTAGCGGGTCGAAGTTTAATGGATGATTGACCGAGTTTTTCTACCTTTACGAGGGAATTGAAATTGAAGACATCGAGCATCTAATTCTATTTGGACGATATCGAGTACTTACCGGTTCTAGAAATCAATACGTCGGCCGACCGCTATGCGAAAGTGTAAAAGCCTACAGAAGCAAAATTTAATTATCAGACGAAAAGTGCGCGATGTGCTATAGAAAGTATAAAAATGGTGCTTTGCCCAGTCGTAACAGTAAAAAGGAGAGTGACTTTTCTAGCAATTACAAGAATAGCAGTAGCGGGCGAAGGGTATGCATGTATTATACAGTTGCTATAAAATATGTTAGTTTACGAGAAGCTCGAACGTGCACAAATTAAATTTTAATCTATAATTAACCATGGTCGTAAAATGGGAAATTAATGGGTAATTTTAATAGTGCTAAGCATATACTTTCGCTTGGTGATTCATTTGGAAAATATTCAAGCCCACCATTTCCTAAAGTATGACGTAGAAGTTATTTAAAATTAAATTGTTGTAAGTATCCTGTAGACAGCAAGTTGGTATTTTCTTAGTAATGGTTTAAAGTGTTTTTGGTTATAGTAGCACTGCATCTTATACAGCACGACTTGCACACAATTTGTGTGGTGTGCTACCCTTTTGGATTTTTAATATGCACCGATCCGTATAACATGGAAGACGTTTTCCGGTGTTTCTACTAACGGCATTCGCACCATCGACGATGCGAACCAGGTGCATGCATTGGCGCTAAATGTATTGGACGAGCAGCAAGGATTATGACGTCATTTAGTTCCCCGATGAATCCTCAACTTCGTTCGGGTGTCTTCGGAAACCTTCGGTTTGCATTCTATAGGGTACATAAATCAGGTACGCTCGAGTAAGCTTTTTAGTTAGTTCGATTACAAGTCAAGTGCTATAGTGCGGGTTTTGTTTTGTACTAAAATGGTATCTGCAAACGTTTTTAAATGCGAGCGTGTCACGTCTACTTTACCAGGAGGGATGCCTCAAACGGCACCAGAACAAATGTTGTGGTGTAACATCGTCCGGTTGCTTTATACATCCGTCCGCAGCAAAGTACTTAAACTGTGGGACTTGCGGTATCGCTTTTACGAGAATGGGCAACTTACAGCGACACAAGGAAAACAGCACGGTATGTCATTGCCGTAAACGTTCAGCTCCGCCAGCTGTTAAAGGGCCTTGTACGAAACAACCACGAATTATGTGTAAAGTATGCGATTTCGAAATGGAAAACTACCTATGCCGCACACTTTAAGGAGCAACAAACATAAAATGCATCAGTTACCGCTACTAGCGACGATTGTGTAGAAATGGTTAGCACAGCGTTTAACAACTGTATGGCTAGCTATCGCATAAAGAACGCCAGTGTCGACGATGGAGTGCCCGAGTTTCTTTGGAAGCAGAAAGAGCGATTTATTCGATTAATTAATGAAAAAAGAATACAACATTCAGCAGTAAAAGTCTATTGCGAACTCTACGGCGTTTACACCAAAATCGGGGAAGAGACTACCGATGTGAAATCCTTTAACACAAAAAATGTGGTTATAACGTCTTCTAGTAATCTGGAAAATATGTACGAGGTCTTAAGCGAAACCATAAGAACAAAATCAGAGGAATTTGAAACATGCGGGTCCGGTTGGTCTTTGGAAAAGGTGCTCTATTTAGAAATAAATATTAATAAGTATGAGCCGATATGAGAAGTTCTAGGTTCAAAATAAAAATTGTGAATATGTATTTAGAAATGTGGTTTACAAAATTTAAACTGTATTAGTAAAAATTGTCTGTAATAAAAGTTTTAAGAATGGTTTTAGATTTTCTTTAGGTATAAGCTGCAGGAAAGTTATAATTTAGAGGGTGTGTGTAAATGGTAAGGGTGGTCCTGTTTTAAATCTGTTTACAGATTCGGATTCTACATAAAATTCTAGCCTAACAAGATGTATTGCATGTATAAAAATTTATAAGAACGATCAAAAGTCGCTACAGGTAAGAAATCTTAAAATCAGGGTAGGTCCCTGGGGATGGCGTTATCTAAAAATTTTAGAAATTGGGTAGCTGAGAAAATTTAATCTTAATTGATACCAAACAAGGTACATTTATCTCGTGGGTGGAATGTGGAGAAAGATTTATCTCGCAGAGGGTATATGTGTAACTTTGCAGGGCGTGGTCCGATTTTAAATCTGTTTAGAGATTCGGATTTCATAAAATTCTAAGCTAATTTAATGTATCGCATGTATAAAAAATGTTATAAGAACGGTCAAAAGTCGCAACAGGTAAGAAATCTTAAAATCAGGGTAGCTCCTTTGGGGGTGATGCAATCGAAAAATTCCTAGAGATTCGGGTAGCTGAGAAAATTCTAATGTTAATTAATACCAAACAAGATAGGTTTATCTCAAAAGATGCATGGTAGCAAAGAAAACTATTTGGTTCAGATGAAAGATAAAAAATGGCTAGTCGAAGAAAACTTTTGGTTCAGATGTGGAGGAAATGAGGATGCTCATTTATCTCGAAAAAAAAATTTAAGATAGGTTTATCTCGAAAGATGAAAAATGGTTAGTCGAAGAAAACTTTTTGGTCCAGATGTGTGGGGAAATGAGGGATTCTGGGGGAAATGAGGTCACAGAATGCCTGATTTTACTCTACTGGGATATGCCCACAATTCGACAGATATAGTGGATAGATGGGTGTATTGATCGATGTACGGATAAGCTGATAGACGAATGAATGTATTTATACTATTCACCACAACTGTAGCTGTTTTGGTAATTTGAATTTTTAAGATCCCGCGATACCATTGGCCTACAACACCATCGGTCATAGCTACAACCTTTTTCGATTTGTAATATGCATGTGATGCGATTGCTAATCCGTATAACATAAAAGACGTTTCCAGCGTTTCTACTGGCTGCATTCGCAACATAGACGATGCAAATCGGGCGCATACATTGGTGCTAAATGTACTGGACAAACAGCAAGGATTGGCAAAAGATGACGCCATTTAGTTCCCCGCTGAATTATTAACTTCGTTCGGCTGTCTTCGGAAACCTTCGGTTTCTGTTGGGCATATAAAGCAAGTACGTAAGAGTAAACTTTTTAGTTATAATTTAGTTCACTTACAAGTTTCACCAAAGTTTTATTGAGCGGATTTTGTTTTGTACTAAAATGGTACTTGCAAACGTTTTTAAATGCGAGCCCTGCCACGTCTACTTTACTAGAAGGTATGTCTTCATACGGCACTAGAACAAATTTGGTGTAACATCGTTAAGCTTGTACATCCGTCAGCAGCAAAGTACTTAAACTAAGGGTCTTGCGGTATCGCTTTTACAAAATTGGACAACTTACTGCAACACAAAGAAAAACAACGCGGTATGTCATTAAACCGTAAATGTTCAGTTCCGCCAGTTGCTGAAGGGTCTTGTCCAAAACAACCACGAACTCTGTGTAAAGTGTGCGATTTGGAAGTGGAAAAGACGACGTATGCTGCACACTTGAAGAGCAACAGTCATAAAAATGCAACAGTTACCGCTACTGGTGAATATGGTGTAGAAATGGTTAGCACAGCGTTTAACAACCATATGGCTTGCTATCGCATAAAGAACGACAGTGCCGACGATGGAGTATCCGAGTTTCTTTGGAAACAGCTCTACAGCGTCTACACAAAAATGGTAGAAGATACTACCGATGTGAAATCCTTCTTAATCTTCTTTGGGAATGAAATCACTCATAGTTTTTAAAATCTATTTTATTTACGTTTCGATCCATGACCTAGGATCGTTGTCAAAATAATAAAAACTTCAAGTTTGACGTTTATGACATAAATTGAAGGTTACTTTGATTTATTGATGTTTGAAATATTTGGTTTGAGTACATTAAGCAAAAATTTTTAAAGTTTAAAAGAATGATTGCCTTCAATTTGTGTTGCGACCTGGGATCGACTTTGCTATGGTAGCCAATACGCTTAATGTGAAATCAGCTGATTAATTTTTATTGGTGAATTTTATATAAATTCAATAATTTGGGAATTGGAAAACAATTTTTAACATGTTTCTATTTATACAATTGAGAGATTTCTGATTTTATATCTTATTTTACCGAGATTCAGTGAAGGGGGTTAAGCAACCTGTGGCTACCAAGATCCCCCAACATTTATAATTTGCCGAAATAATGGTTTTCTAGTTAATATGCTTATTGTTATGTAATTAGTTATTGTATGTATAAATAGAAATCATGTATGTATGCTGTATTTCATGTTAATATCGCAAGGAAAACCCAGGAAAAACTTGCAATGCTACCTAGATATTGTGGGCATTTGATCTTCATTTGTTATTTCTTTTGTTATTTCTTTTAGTAATGGAATCCATTGTTTACTGAAAGTCACGGATTCGTTTGCAACGCAGTTATTTTTATGTAGGGTTATGTAGGCAGCTTCTTTGATTTTGCGTTTTTGGTGGTTTTCTTCTTTGTCGATAATTTTTGCATCTTCCCATTTTATTTTATGACTGGAGTCCCATGCATGTTGGCAAATCATGGATTTTCAAATTTTCTATTTTTTATATATGATTTATGTTCTCTTAATCGAACTTCAAATGGTCTGGAAGTTTCTCCTATATAAAACTTATT
Source organism: Platerodrilus igneus (assembly GCA_036346225.1). Lineage (NCBI taxonomy): Eukaryota > Metazoa > Arthropoda > Insecta > Coleoptera > Lycidae > Platerodrilus > Platerodrilus igneus. The sequence goes on along the minus strand of JARFIW010000394.1, from coordinate 533,409 downwards.
ACATTCGCACGGTATTATGTAGATACAGTTTTTTGAATTTTGTATTGCGTTTTTGGGTTTTGTTTTTGTTAATTGTGCTCTTAGTGTATTGTTGGTTCTAAATACTGTTTTAATTCTAAATTTGTTTCCTATTCTTTGAATTTTTTCGGAGAATCCTTTTATGTATGGTATTGAGAGCATTTTGTGGTGTGTATCGTTGTTTTTGTATTCTTTTTCTTTATTTTTAGGGTTTTTATTCATTTCTTTCTCTATTATTCTTTTAGGATATTTGTTTTCTATTAGTGTACATCTGATTAGGTCTTTCTCTTTCTTTAAAATTTCTTCGTTTGATGATATTAATTTTACTCTATCATACATGGTTTTGATAATTCCTCGTTTGACACATTGTGGGTGGTTTGAATCGAAGTTTAAGTATCTGTTAGTGTGCGTTGGTTTTCTATATACCGATGTATTAATTGTTGTATCGTTTTGCTAACTAGAATATCTAAAACGGAAGTTTTCCATGTTGTTCTAATTCATATGTGAATTTAATAGTTGGTTCTATTTCGTTAATTGACTGTATAAAGTTTTAATTAATTCTATATTATGAGGCCAAATAGCATAAACATCATCAACGTATCTCCACCAGATCAATGGTTTCAATTCTTGTGTGAATATCACATCTTTTCGAATTCCTCCATGAATATATTGCTGAAGATTGGGGATAGTGGACTTCCCATTGCCATTCCGAAGCTTTGTTTGTAAAATTGATCATTTATTTGAAAATATGTGGTATTTACGCATAAACCAAGTAATTCCATAATCGATGATATACTTAGTTTTGTTCTTTCTTTAAGATTGCCATCTTTTCGAGTTTGTTTTTATAATATTAAGCGTTTTGTTTATAGGGACATTTGCAAAGAGATTTACTACATCAAAGCTACCATTGTGTGTGTATTTTCAATTTTTATGTTTGATAGTTTTTCTAAAAGTGTTGGTTGTTTTAATGAAAGAATCCGTTTTGCCTGCTAATGGATTTATAATTTTAGTAGAAATTTTGCTAAATTATGGCATGGTGAATCTATTGAGCTTACAATAGGTCTTAGAGGAATGTCTTTTTTATGAATTTTTGGTAGACCGTAAAAGTGGGGTGGTTTACTGTAATGTGGGACTAGTTTACTTCTTTCTTTGTCTTCGAATTCATTTTTAAATTTAAATAGAGTTTTGTATATTTTATTTTCAATTGATTTTGTTGGGTCCGTTTCTAAACTGGTGTAATTCTCAGTGTTCAATAGTTCGTTGACTTTTGTGTTGTAATCGTTTTTATTCATTATTACTGTTGCATTGCCTTTGTCAGCAGGTAGAATTATAATTGATTTATCGTTTTTTAGAATGCGAATTGCTTTTATTTCGTTATTACTTACATTTGGCTTTATTTTGTGATTCTTTTCTATTTCGATTTTACATCGTATTCTAAATTCGTTTGCTTGATCTTCTTCGAGTTGGTTTGCTGTTTTCTCAATACAGCTAATTATTTCAAAGGTTGGTATTGATTTTGGTGTTACTGAAAAGTTAAGGCCTTTTGAAAGAATTGATTTTTCTGTGTCGTTAATGGTTCTGTTTGATAAATTTATCACGGTGTTTAGCATGGTGTTCCTGTTTTCTAACGTTTTAGTTTGTGTGTTATTTTTCTCTATAAATAGGTTATTAAATTTCTTTATGTGAATTTCTTTTTGTTTGGAAAATACTGATTCGTAGTAGGTTTTTGCACTAACGAGAATTTTATCAAAATCATATTTTGTTACCTTTATTCGTATGAAATTTATAATGCCCTCAATATCTTGTTTTAACTTATAAATAATGCGCCACCGAGTCATTAAATTTTAAACAGACGTTTTCCCTAAGGGGGACTTGGAAGTCCTTAGAGAGGAAGATCGTATTGACTGCTTACGCAGGTGCTGTAAAGAAAATTGAATTAAATTAACAAAGTGAGGACACAAGAGATATACTCTTGCTACCTCATAATAAAAAACGCTGAAAAAGATTAATTATGCACACAATTTTATAGACACAAATATTAGGCATCAAATTCTGAAAGAGCAATTAAAGCTTCTTTGTTAAATCGAAGCTACAACTATCATTACCTCGAAGGTATTTATGCCTTTTGTTCATTGACCTGGTTACACTATTTCTGAACTCACTTGTTCAAAATAAAACAATTAATTAAGAGAATTAAATGGTGATTCGTTAATTAAAAGTTGTTTCGTGATAAAAGTTGTATGTACAAAATTTACATTTCAAAAAGGTTACTATAATTTATTCTACTCTGAGGTAGAACTATGAATTTGAATGAAATATCAAGAACTTTAAGCGTTTCTTTTTACTACAAAAAATTAACTCAAATCAATACCAAAAATACCAGATCTGCTATTCAGTTTACAAACGTATATGAAAATATCGAAAATGTGTAATAATTCAATGTTTAAAAACTGTAACTAAAGTTATACATAGATGAAACTTTAATCAGAACTCAATGGAGTTGCTTAATTTCATTAATAATAATAATTGTTATTACACTGCATTTATATTGGCAATAAAAATTTATCAAAGTCCTTTCTAGTTTGTTAAACAAAATAATAGTTATAGGTCATCACAAAGTTATTTTTCTGGTGTAGCTTTGTATCAGAGTTCGCCAAGTGCGGACGTGATGTAAGAATAATATAAATTTCTTCCCTCGTTGCAACAGGTGTTTGTTTGTGTGCCAGCGTTACATCGTGTTAGAGCAGATGTTTATACATACGGTCCCTGGACAAACAAGTGACGCCGCCTTCACGTGTTGTACTGCAAATAACCAGCTGCGTGATTATTGTACCTGACCATATGAGCTTAAAGCGTATTTTCTATACGCACAAATGAGACAAACCAAAATCCATTACAACGGTTATCACAAATATGCAAAACTTCGATGTACTACTATATTAAATCGTTACCAAAATAATTATCTTCGTGTAGTTATCCACATAGTTACCTGTAAATTCATACTAGCAGTTTCAAAAAGACCATTATTGTTAATTATTGGACGTTAAATTGAAACAAAAAAATTGCTATCTACATTGCAGAACATTTCATTAAAATTTAAAACATACAGTTTCATCGCAGAACATTTCATTAAATCCAACTATTATAGTAAAGTTGAAGAACGTTCATGCTAGACCAATATTTTCTTATCGCTACATTGAAGTCATTGAACTGTAAACTCGATAATCGTAAATGCAAAGAAAGGATCCATATAATCTCGTAACACAAAATTTAAACGGGCTAATTTTTATAAAACCAGATAAAACGGAATCATATTAACGAAGGAATATAAAAAGAGTATCTAAAAGAACATTCAAAAGAATTTTTAAAAAAATTTTCAAAAGAGTTTTCCAAACAGTTTTCAAAAGAGCGCTACAACAAAATTATTCAGTTTGTCTAGGAGATTATATCTAATTGCTTACCATTATTAAAAAACACTATGTCACATTTTATTACACTTGAGTTTCACAAAGGCGTAAAGCCACAGGCAAATTACTCACTAGAACTATCAGGTTCTCCATGGTACCTTCGTGCCAAGTGTTCTAGCTAAAGTGACCGTTGACACATTGTGCACGAAATAGAAAAGCTGTTTGGCCTTGAAATATTTATACAAATAATTAACGCCTGATGTTAGCAACCAAACTAGCATCTGTATTGTGGTTAGACCAAATGATCGCAATACGGATATTTATTTAATTGATGATGTTTACTGGTATAATGGACTAGACAAAAGATGTATTTAACTAATAATTTATTGGTGCCTTGCAGTGGTCAAAAACTGTTACAATATATATATATATATATATATATATATATATATATATATATATATATATGTATGTATGTATGAAAATAAATATTAAGTGTACAGTGTATATTTATAATTAAATAAAAAATTTTTTCTGTGACGAGAAAAAATTTGACATTTAATATTTCATGACAGGTAACAAAATGTTACTTTTTATGAATTTACTTTTTCTCCGAGAAAAAAATGAGTACTTTTTCCCGGATATGTGCAAATAAGTAAGAACACGAAGACATTTAATTTAAAGCCGGGTCCACACTTGTAACATTCGGGTGTAACATAACATCGCATCATAATTTCAGGGCGTTCAAAACAACCGATACAAGCAACTTAAGTAAGTAACTTTTGAAACCACTCGCAGAATTAAATTGACAGATATTTGATTACTTTAAAGGTTTCCTTAGCAACGCAAGTCTAACTGTCCCTATAAACGCAATTAAACCATAAAGTGTAATACATTGTTGAATTCGGCATAAAAAGGGCTTTCAGAATCTGATACCAGATCACCAGGACGGTATTTAAAAAAAAAGTTAAAGATGGTTCCGTAAAGACGAAACGTCAGGTGAAAAAACTGACAATGCCATGTTAAGGGACATTAAAAGTTGCTGTGGAGAAGTGCCTTTGGTTTTGGTCTAGGTGCCATATTAACGCCAGAACAAAATAATATGTAAAATAAGAAAATCCAATTTTTTCGAAATATCTCAAAAACCAAAAACTGTTTTGGGGATTTCTAAACGCCATTTTTTTAGGCCTTTGATTATACAACTTTTCTCCTATTTAACCAAATCTGTATCTCATACCGTTTTCAGGATTCCCATAGTGGCCCTCCTTATCTCGGACATAGTGTTTATATATATATATATATATATATATATTGTCGTGGAAATTATAGGTTAAATAGGTCTACAGAACAAATTTTTAACAACTGTGTATATAGGAAATAGGAACAATTTATGTACACGCTAAATTAATCAATTTAGATAGTGATAACGGACGGTTATTAAGATATTTTTCTATTTTTAAATTGGAATAAAGGAAAGAAGCTTTAGGGTGCATAAAAACTCAAGAATACGCATAGGTAGTGGAAATAGTTTAAATCAAGCGCATCGAATAAGAAATGGAGCTTACGAGTATAGAAAATCAGTAATTTAAACGCATATTTCCATTTAAATAAGCGAAACGTTCGTTATACAAATCCTAAGAAGTGATAAAACTCGGAATTATTATTTTAAACGGACAAGTTGCTTCGAAGAAACACCGTTAGTTAAATGTCAAGTTCAAGAAACGGAAATGTACGTTGAGACATAATTTCTATGGAAGTGGTTGTAACGGTCGGTCCGACCAGTTGCTAAAATAACAAGTGCGTTGAAGACTAAGTGAAATGAAAGATCTATAATGTAAAATAGACAGAGAACACATATAATAAAACGTTGGTTACAACACACGTCCAAAATACACGGGAGATTTGAAGGCCAACAACAATATCGATTTTCTGTAGCTTGAGAGGGGTTTTAAAAGAGACAATAAATATGGGTGAAACGAAGAAAGGTAGCTAGGAGGTGGAACGTTGTAAGGGGGAAAGCAATATCATTGGTCTAAGGTTAGCAGTTTTGAGAAGCTCGCGTCCGTTGATGTTATTGAACGAATTTCATAGTAACAGGAAAATAAATTTGAAATTTTTCAGACGTTGAAGTTCATAACGATCAAAATTTGGAGAATCGGTTTTAAAAAATAAGCTTTTCGATAAAAAGAAGTACCGTGAGGGGTATTGAAAAGCGTATAAATACACTAGGAGAATTGTTAAAGCTTTCTCTTGCTCTTAGGTTTTATATCGCTTAGATCTCTAACGTAACTGCTATTACGTGCTCATACGTTGTACTGATTGTTGTTTATTCGTTGAAGTAGCATACAAAATCCTATTTTAAAGTGTGTAAAGCTGTTAGTAATTACCGGAAATGTATTAAAAGGGATTTGCACAAATGGGTGCTAGCGTATCAAAGGTCCTGTTACTGCACGGTACAATTTAATATTAGGATGGTACTTGGGTAAGCGAATCGAAAAGTTAGAAACAAATATGCGTGAAGTGTAGTGAGTTTGGAAGGTTAAGCTGGGCCGAGACCATTATTCGGGTAGAATTATTAAAGGTGGTGGCAGAGATTTGGATAGCTAGTGAACATCAGTTAGATCCAGACATAGTCACAAAGTGTATGGACACAACGACAGGGGTTTTGAAACACTTCTCCAGAGGAAACGAAGGACGAAGCTTACTCCAGGTAAAGAAAATTAAATTTCTTGCTTTTGCTTGAACTTTTATGCTGATATTTTGGTGCTTGAGTGTTTTGACTTATTGGGGGTGTATTTGATTACCATAAAAACTCAGTTAAAGGGGTATATGTACAGGACAATTAATATTGATTATTTAAAAATGTTTATTAATGATATAGAAATGTTGTTGTAAGGAGTAAACGGGTCTTTAGCTTTATTTTAAACAAAAATGCGATGTGCAGAAGCATTTAGCGTAACTGGGTTATAGATCAGAATGAAAATCGATTTAAGGTTGTACGACGGGCCATCTACTCGTCTAAGATAAATTTGTTGAAATATATTAAAATCATTAAGTTTTAAGAGATTTAAACATTGAGATGGTAACAGTTTTTATCAAACTGTATATACCAATGTGTAAATATTTTCTTACTAAGGTAAACTTGTTAATACGTGTAAATAAAAAGGTTGTATCTCTTGTTGTATTATTTGAGTGGCAATTTCATTTGACTGTGTTTGCGAGAAAGGAATGTACTTAGGATTGTACGTATTCAAGAAGAAGCAGATTTCTGAGCTAGCCAGGGTGTGCAGAAATAAGGAAGCGTTCCAAAGGTATTGTAAGAAACTTTTTTTTATTTTTATTTTTAGAGAATTATATGTTGACCCAAGCCTGGGGCTTGATTGGTGTTTAGGGAAGAGCTCGAGTGTTCCCAGCTTCCACTGCACTTTTATGGAACCCAATCCGTGGGGCGAGAATTTTTTTGTAAGATCCACAGCAATATATATATATATATATATATATATATATATATATATATATATTGATATGATAACGCCGTACTCGGTGTTTTTAACGTTTTACTTAACGACACCTCTCTGTGTTCTCACTTCAAATTTTACTTATTTTTATTATTATGCCACGACTAGCCCTTTTTAATTTACACAGAGTGAACAACGTTACGATGATCAATTTTTCTCTTTTTCACCCCTTTATAATTATTTGTTTGAATTGATAAAACGAAGCCAATTAATTTCATATAATGAAAAGAAATATTATTTACAATTTTTGAAATTCTTTAAATACAGTCCTCAATCAATCAATATTATATGTACCATTTATCCCAAAATTTATATACTTTGAATTCAATCTAAAGTCACCAAAAACTATCTCCTCTTTACGAAAAAATCTAGAACGTTCTAAGCCTCTTTATGATTTCTTACGCAAGTTTAACGTATGCAAATGTTTCTTGTTGACTTCATTACAAGTTTTGTATAAATTGAATAAATTCAGTATTAAAATTTAAATTGAAAAAATATCAGAATTAAATAGATCTGACCTGTAATATGTTGTTCGTGTTGTGGATCAACACCCCCTCTTCATTCGTATACCAATGCTCTGCTTAGTTAAACCAATATTCAAGTGCAGTTACCCCTCGTTTTCCAAAAATTACCTCGTGCTTCTTTATTTTATATGTGTCTGCAAATGTTTTGAATCTCTTCCCTTAAATGCTTTCGACGCAGCTTTGAATTGTACCAGAATTGTACCAAAGTTCGATTAGAATTGTCCCCTTTGAATCCACTTATAATTAGAACTTCTATATACCATAAGTATTATTGCCGACGCAGATTTGAAATGTCCGGTATTATTGTCAACCCAGATTTGATATATTATTATCGACGCATATTTGAATTGTTTACATACTTGAAATATTGTTTTCGACACCGACTTGAAATGTCCAGACTTGAAGTGTTCAGACTTGAAGTATTATTTTGAATCTAGACTTGTAATATTGTTTTTGACACAGACTTGAAACCCTATTATTATAAATATTTAATTTAAATCAATTACCCAATTCTACTCGCGTTTTCTATAAGAAACCGGCAAAAATTCTTCGTAATTGTTGCACAATTTTCACTGCAACTTAAACTTGATATTCTATTTTATTTTATTTATTTACGCGTGGATTTTTGGTTAACAGTGTCGTAGCTTCTACGTGCATTAGTTGTGAACTGACCCGTCTTATCACTGCTCTGTGTTGTATAGCCTCTTCCACTACATGTGGGCTGGGTTTTCAAGCAGTTTTGCAGATTATCTCAACCAACCACTTGTCTTTGATATTCCCTGTACTTTGGAGTGGTTTCTGATGTAATTAATTTGGATTTCCGCGTAATGGTGTTTCTGCTATTGATACATTATTATTTGTTATTCGTTATCTTTGCCATACGTTGTTTTGTGTAGATATCGCCTTTTCGATAATTGAACAAAATAAATAATGTAACTTTAATGCTGTTTTCGTTTGTGTTTATGCATCTTTAAAACTGCGTTTTCTTATCAAAGCGTTTATTGTTTCCGCGTAATTGCATAAAGCATTGTTAGTTTTATCTTCTCTACTGCGTATTTTATTTTATAACTAATTAGAACACTTCTCAACGCGTGTTTAATTCCATGTACGATTATTTCTCTTCTAAATACGCGTTCTATTGTTGAAAGATATTCTTACTGGCAATACTTAAAATTAATAACGGTCTATGTACAGAGTGTTAAATGCTTGCTATTTACATAATGTATGAATTACCTATTTTTCTGCTAAATACGCGTTCTATTGTTTTAAGATATGCTTACCTGCATCGTTTAAAGTTAATTACTGTCTATATACAGTGTGTTAAATGCTTGCTATTGACATAATGGACGAATTACTTAATTTTCCGCTAAATAAATGCAGTTTTCTTATTCCTATTGCTATTTATTGTTACTACACGACGCTTACTACTCAATACACCCCTAAACAACCCCTTATCCCAGCAATATATATATATATATATATATATATATATGTGTGTGTGTGTGTGTGTGAGTGTGTGTGTGTGTGTGTGTGTATTTTAGCTAAACAACGTTTTCTATTTTAATAAATAAATCGAAGGTGACTTTTTAATGCTTTTATAAATCTAAAGCACTAACGAATGTTAATTTAAACATTTGGGTATGCAGACAAAATTTGTTTTCAACAATTAAAACTCTACACTTGCCATGTACATAGTGATTTACTAACAATTATCAAATTTAATGTTTTTAACTTGCTTAGTTATGTTTAGGGGTGGGCGATACGGGATTTTGCGTATCGAATATCGATACATATTCTATATCGATATGTATCGATATATCGAATATCGATATATATCGATACGTATCGATACGTATTGATACGTATCGATGTGTATCGATACGTATCGATATGTATCGATTCGTATCGATGCGTATCGATATGTATCGATACGTATCGATACGTATCGGTGCGTATCGATACGTATCGACTCGTATCGATGCATATCGATACGTATAGATACGTAGCGGTACGTATAGATATATAGCGATACCTATCGGTACGAATCGATACGCATCTATAAATTTTTCTACTCTTTCTTTGGGAATAAAATCACAAGATCCTTTTAAAATAATGTATTTACTGACAATTCAATCTTTAACTTAAGATTGTTTGTTATCAAAATAATTAAAGTTTCAAGTTTAATATTTGTGATATAAGTATGTATATAGGGGTGGGCGATATGGAATTTTGCGTATCGATTTTCGATACATATTCTATATCGAATATCGATACGTATCGATACGTATCGATGCGTATCGATACGTATCGATGCGTATCGATACATATCGATACGTATCGATACATATCGAGTATCGATATATCGATATTTATTTTTTGCTGTATCGGGGGGGTCGATACGGGGTCGTATCGATACGTATCGATATATCGATACGCCGACCCAGCCCTAGTTATGTTAATCAAATAAAAATGTTTTACTTTAAGCCAGACGATATAATTGTATTGTTCACTGCAAACGTTCTGCGCATGACAAAATTACACCTCGTTCAATTACGACCAGGGTTTATCAAAGCGCGATGTAAATAATCGCCATTGTATTGTGACAGCCTTAGCAGTATTATAATCGGATGTTATAATTAAATTGTCTGCTGGAGTAAGTAGCAAACATTCTGTACATTACAGAACCCTACATCATTCAACTAGCTATGCTCATCGATTTTCGATGAATATTAATTACCCCAAAGTATTTCGATTGCCGGTGGTATAAAAATGCGGAACGAAAATGACCGCTTGAATAAGATTGCTATTTTAAACAGTAATGATAGGGCGGTAATTTTGTTCTAGATGATCAATTGCTATTAAACTTTCTACGTGGTTCAAAATTTAGTATGGAACGTGCGAAAGCAAAACTGGATGCGTTTTACACGTTTAGAACGCTTGCACCAGAATTTTCACAAAATTTGAATCCTTTTGAATCAGATACACAGGCTTATTTAAGATTAGGGTTGGTATGTTATAAAAATAATATAAGTTTCTTAAACTTGTACGTTGTAGAATGGCCGTGCCTTTGTCTACACCGAAAGATGATCCAACAAGTGCACGAGTTTTGCTTGTACGTTTCAGAGACTATGATCCTGATGAGGTTACAATGACGACGTCGCTTAAAGCTGCTAGCATGATCCTTAATATTTTACTTCAAGAAGATGATAATTATGTTGTTGGTGGCATAAAGATAGTTTGGGATTTACAAGGCGCACACTATAAAACGGCTCTACAGTGCACACCAGATTTGATTAAAAAGGCAGTATTCTGTTACGAGAAAGCATTTCCAACAAGGTTCAAAGCAATGTATGTCATCAATGTACCTACAGTGTTTGAAGGCGTTTTTAATTTGGCCAAGATGCTGTTTTCAAAAAAACTAGGAAAGAGGGTAAGTAGAATATTTTCATATAATTATATAGTATTTAGTAGCAATTTTTGTTTAATTATTATAAGAAAATCTAATTTGAAGTGGTGGCATGGCTATTGTTGTTAACAACATATCAGCTCGGTTTCATAAATTTTATGGTTTCTTATTATTGGTAATAATATATAATATGAGATTTAGTATTCATTTAAGGACAAAATGCATCCGAAACTTTGACAGGCTAAACTGCGAAATCAGATTGCTACCTTTATGAAAATTAAATAAATCTGTGGCAAATACTTAAAAGGGTATAATACTTGACTAGAATAATACGGCTGATCGTAAACGAGACATCTCTACACAAAGGATAATTGACAACTATCCTGTAACGTGACGTCAAAGATGGACTTAATCTACAGTTTACACGAGATTGCATTTATGAACTTTAATAACCTCACAATAGGAAACCTTCTAGATGTTATTTGCATAATTCTATAATGTTTCTAGAATAACCCATAATTATTGATTATGTATATGTTACACCACTCTGGATGGACCTGTACCTTGAAGAAATTCTAAAATATTAAAACGGGTGGAATAGCATCCGCGTTCCATTGACCTAACAAGCCAAACTACAGGTTCAACCAAAGTAGTAGAGTCTTTAGTGAGGAACCAAACTAAGACAGGTCCCCGAAAGAGGACAGCGGTTCTTTCGGTATTTTGATTGGTAGAAACCATACGGGTCGGTATGTCATTCTAAGACACTACCGGATGTGGAAGGCAACGGGAAACCACCACATTATTTTCCAAGTACACAACGTACATAAATTTATTTAAGATGATGGCATCCTCAGGAGTAAAGGATTCCGGAAGTAAAATAGTCCTCCATTTGGATTTCCGGGAAGGGGGCTACTCCGGAGGATGTGATCAGAAAATTTAAAAAAAGAATCGGGTACATTTTGCGAGTCGGAGCGTGGAATGTCAGAAGTATGAAGCAAGTAGGTAAGCTTGAGAACTTAAAGATTAAAATGGATAGGTTAGCACTAGACATAGTAGGAATCTGCGAAGTTCGGTGGCCAGAGGCGGGGGATTTTTGGATTTGAGACTTTAGGGTAATTCATACAGGATCAGAGAAAGGAAATTTTGGTATAGGGATAGTTATGCGATAAAAGATAGGGCACTGTGTAGAAAACTACTTACAAAAGAACGAAAGAGTACTAATGATTAGATTAGAATCTATACGGTAAATACACTAATAATAGAAGTATACATGCACATCTCTAGCCACAGTGAGGAAGAGGTAGAAACGATCTACAAAGACACCGAAAACATACTAAGGTACGTAAAAGGACGAACATTTAATAATTACCGGGGATTTTAATGCAGTGGTAGTTGAGGGTAGGGAAGGGACGGTAGTATATTTATTTGGTTTAGGCACGAGGAACGACAGGGGAAATAAGTTGGTAGAATTTCTCGACAAAAACAATTTAACCATTACAAACACATTATATTAACGTTATGTTAGAAGACGATACCCGTGTAAGATGCCAGAGGATATAGAAAGATATCACATGGATTGTTAGACGATGGTTTAAGAATCAAGTAAAAGACTGTAGAAGCTATCCAGAAGCAGATATTGACACTGACCACAACATCATAATTGTGAAGGCCGCCCTTAAATTTAAAAATTTGAAAAAAGGAACGGAATAAGGCACTTTGACTTTGAGAGACTAAAAGATATGGATATCCAGGAAAGATTTGAAAAAAGTCAAATGAATTGCTGAAAAATATCGGGAAAATCTCTTATACTAAGGAAGTAGAAACAGAATGGAACAACATTAAATCCAGCTTAGACATGGCGGCCAGAGATATTCTGGGCTATACACAAAAAGAAAGCAAGAAACTATGGATAACAAGGGATATCCTGAATTTAAAAAAAGAAAGACGAAGATACAAAAATAGATTAAGCAAAACAGGAAAACAGATATACAAAGCCATAAAATGGGAAATTATTCGCAAATGCAGGCAATCTAAAGAACAATGGTTTGTAAATACTTCCTGTATGTTTGTTGTGGTTTGTTTAGCATTTTTCTTAATCTTCTTTGGGAATTAAAGCACTCATAGTTTTTAATTTACGTTTCGATTTTAAAAACTATGGTTGGTTTAATTCCCAAAAAAGATTAAGAAAAACAATGGATTGGTGAAAAGTGCAAAGAGGTACAAACTAAGATAGAAATAGGAAATACAGAAGAAGCATACAAACTAATTAGAATGAATTTTAGGGATATGAAACCGTATAGCAAACATATAAGGGATGCGAGAGGTAAACGTCATTATAGAACATGTGGAGAAAGTGGTTAGATGGCAGGAATATATAAGGAATTTATATGCAGGAGAGGAACTAATGGCATTAAAACAGGAATCAAACATTGAAAAAGATGACTTGGGATATAATATACTTGAGATGAGTTTGAATTAGCCTTAAAGGGTCTGAAAAAAAGTAAGGCACCCTGTACAAATAAGGTGCAAGCAGAAACTCTAAAAGCCACTGGATAAGCAGTTACAGAACATTTCTTTCAGCTTGTAAGCTATATCATAGTCACTATACAAAAAAAAGAGGCTCGAATACATGTGCATATTTTCGAACCATAAGTTTAACAGCACACGTGTCACTAACTAGAATTGTATAAAGAAATGGAAAAACGAGCTGAAGAAATATTAGGAAAAGATCATTTTGGGTTTAAGTGAAACAGGAGAACACGGGAGGTTATTTTAGCTCTGAGAATGATAATGGAGAATACAATAGAAAAAGAAAAAAGCGGGTATATAGGGTTGTAAATCTGAAAAAAGCATTCGACAATGTAAAATGAAAAAGAATGTTCGAAATACTCAAAAAGGTTGGAATGAGTTTTGGAATAAACGGATAATATATAACTTATCCAAAGAGCACGCAACGGTAATAGAATTAAAGCAGAAACGTTGCGAAGCAAATAATAGAAAAGTTGTGGAACAGGGATGTGTCTTATCACCATTAATTTTTAACTTGTACATGGAAGAGGCAATGAATAGTGTCAAATGTAGGAAGACATTTGGAATTGTTGTGCAAGGACAAATTATTGATATGTTTAGATTTGCAGATAATATAGCGGTATAAGCATCTAGCAAGGAAGTGATAGAAGCCGTTCTTAATGAAATGGAAACATTTCTAACAGACAGATATGCTATGAAAATTAACAAAAATAAAACTAAAGTACTAGTACGCAAAGGAGTGGAAAATAAATAAAAAAAAAATAAATCAAATAGGTAACAAGAACTTACAAGAGGTTAAAGATTTCAGTTACCTAGGAAGCCAAATAACGCAAGATGGAAAAAGATATAAAACAAAGATTAGCTACATTTAATAAGAAAAAGCAACTACTGTGTTCAAAGACAACAAACTTAGAAGCAAGGAAGAGATTGCTTAAAACATATGTGTGGAGCACTGCACTCTAAGGCTGTGTAACTTGGACAGTATGAGAAGCGGACAGGGAAAACATAGAAGCCTTTGAAATGTGGTGCTACAGACGTATAATGAAGATATCATGGGTAGACAAAGTTAAGAACAAAGAGGTGCTAAAAATGGTTGGGGAAGAAAGAAATATGTGGAAAACGGTAAAAAATAGGAGAGATAGGATGATAGATCACATACTAAGGCATGAGAGAATAGTGTGGAATATATTAGTAGCAGGGATAAGAAAAAAGAGAGGTAGAGGTAGACCTAGGTTAAATTATTGTACACAAATAGTTAAAGATGTAAGCTATGGGAACTTCAGGGAAATTGTACACTAGCTCAGAATAGAAATCAATGGAGGTACGCGTCCAACCAGTTCCATGAGGGAAAACCTAATGACGAAAAAAATAATTGCACTGAATCCTGATAATTATTATAAGCTACAACAGGTATTGGTTTTGCAATATTCTCAACTAATGTTAATTGTGTTTAGGGATGTGCACTATTGAAGATTGCACAGCTAAATTTTTGTTTTTGTACGTTGGTGTGTGATATCAATGCCAGGTGTCAGTCATTGAATCTAGAGCAGTGTTAATTGGTTGTTAAGTGTTGATTGCTTAAGAAAATAGTATCTGTGGACAAGCATTTAAGAAAACTTCAATCATTTGGAGGTTCTTATAATTGTTTTACAGGATACGTAAATACTATTAACATAAAAGTTCCATTCATTGTTATATTTCGTCGATTTTTAGGTCTGTTAATAATTGTAACTAAATTTTGGCTTTAATTTAGTTATTGACACGCAGTGTCAATAACCGTACCAAAACAGAATATTTGAATTTTATTCTTAATAACTCTAATATAAGAAACATATTTCTACAGGTGTATGAAGTTAATGGTTTGTGTAGGCATGCATCTGCAAACAGTTGTTGCCACTATGTCTATAACTGTACAAAAACAGTGTTAGTTACTGTATTGTTGCAAATACCGTTCTAAATTCTATTAAATTTTCTCACCCATAACATTTTCTAATACAATTATTTAATTGTCTATTAATATACATATAGGTAGCTATGTAGGTCGGTACTTATGTACATCATCATCCATAGGTCTTCAGTCCTAGAATTGGTTGGACGCATACCTCCATTGTTTCCTATTCTAAGCTAACATACACATTTCCTTGAAATTCCTACAGCCTACATCTTTCGCTATCTGTGTCCAATATTTTGAACTAAATCTACATCTACGTCTCTTTTTCTATCTGTGCTTCTCATATATTCGGCATATTCCCGCATGCCTTATTACGTGTCCTATTATCCTATTTTTCCTATTTTCTTAATGTTTTCCTCACACTTCTTTCTTTACCTATCATTTCGAGAACCTCTTTGTTCGTAACTTTATCTGTTCATGATATATCTTCCGTCTGTAGCACCACTTTTCAAAGGCTTCTACCTTTTTCTGCCCGCTTCTCTTACTGTTCACGTTTCAGAACAGTACAGTACTATGCTTCACACATATATTTTAAGCAATCTTTGCCTTGTTTTATGTTTGTTGTCTTTGAACATAGTAATTGATTTTTCCTGTTAAATGCAGCACGACCTTGCGCTAATCTATGTTTTATATATTTTGTACTCTTCCCATCTTGCATTATTTGACTTCCTAGGTAACAGAAATTTTTAACCTCTTGTAAGTTCTCGTTTCATATTTACTCCTTCTTTACATATTACTACTTTAGTTTTGATAATTTTCATACCCCATCTTTTTGTTAGAACTGTTTCCATTTCATTAGGAGCTGCTTCTGACTCTTCCTTGCTAGATGCTAATACCGTTATATCATCTGCAAATCTAAGCATATCAATTGTTTGTCCCTGCATAGTAATTCCAAATGTCTTTCTGCATTTGATAGTATTCATTGATTTTCGATATATAAGTTCAAAATTAATGGTAATAGGGCACATACATGTCTCACCCTTTCCTAATATTTACTGCTCTACGTTCCTACTTTAATTCTATTACCGCTGCTTGTTCTTTGTATAAGCTATCTACTATCTGTCTATCCCTATAATTCACTCCAATCTTTTTGAATATTTCGAATATTTTCTCCGATTTTACACTATCAAATGCTTTTTCCAGATCTACAACCCCTATGTATACGCTTTCTCCTTTTTATATTGTTTCCTCCATTAACAACCGTTAAAGCTAGTATTTCTTTAGTCCGTTTTTCCATCCGTCTTTGTACAATTCTAGTTAATATTCTTGATGTGTGCTGTCAAACTTATTATTCGAAATTTTTACATCTATCTGGGCCTCTCTTTTTTGGTATGGTGACTATGGTGTTATGTATTAAATCTCTGGGTATATCGCCTGTGTCATACATATAACTTACAAGTTGGAAGAGACTTTCTGTTCATGCTTGTCAAGCGACTTTTAGAGATTCTGCTTGCACCTTATCTGTACCTGGCGCCTTACCATTTTTCAAACTCTTTAATGCTATTTCAAACTCATGTCTAAGTAAAAGATATTTCAAATCGTCCTATTCAATGTCTGATTCCTGTTTTGGAGCTTGTATTTCCTTTCCTACATCTAAATTCCCTATATATGCTTGCCATCTAACCATTTTCTCTAAATCTTCTATAATGACGTTTATGTACTTATGTACATGCAACAGAAATTACACATCTACGCTTTATTTGATGGTCCTAATGGTGTACTGTTTATTTTAGCAAAATGTCAAAACTGAAGGAGAGGAAACCTTACTACAAAAAATAGGTATGTCAAAAAACTTGGTTACAAAAACCTATAGGGTTCCACGCATGAGAATCATTTTCCGTATGAGCAAAAAGTTTGTCAAAACAAATCATGGTCCTAATCCCATTTTAACAGTTGTAAATTGCTCGTTGTACTAAATAATACCCTACACCATAAAAATACTAGTAATTAACTACCACTTATCTTATTTCTCCAGCCCTGTATTGCACGAATAATAAACTTTTTCTCTCGTTTTGTCTTCGGGCCCAACATTCGTCGATTCCTGATACAACGAACACGAAGCGGTTGCACTACAACCCTTCACTCAAAAACATACGCTATGAGCATAGAATTCTTTTATAATTAGGCGGACCGTTACGATATGCAGGCGCAAGCTTGCCTTTTTCATAAACAAAACCACTTTGTACACACACCGGGTGACCCGCCTTTTAAATTCCGTATTTGCACCCCAATCAATTTTAACTGACAGCAACTTTATCGATAAATGATTTATTACCGTTATTATACCAAACGACGATTATTGACACCTTTTATCTTTTTGTCCACTGTTACTTTTTGTGACTCGTCCCCTCCGGCGTACGCATCTCACTGCTACCTGCACCGTGTTTAGCTAGGGCTGGTTACTATATAATTCGAGAAGGTATGTGCGTTCTGCACAGTTGATGGAGAAAATACTTTATGTGAACGGATACGATTATGAGTAAGAATAGGATGATAGGATTTAAATTCTTATTTGTTTCTTTATAGTCGAACCTATGCTTTCTCTGGTTCCGTGCTTATTTTTGTCTTTGCTGTAACCGTATAACATTTTTTCCAAGTCCTGCGTATTTCGGCTGATATACGTATATATATATATATATATATATATATATATATATATATAATATAAGTAGTGGGATTTAGCTCTGCTGGGTGATTAATAAGACTCTTTTCTATTACCTAAATTTTCGAATATATTTATATTCTTCTTCAAAGGTATAAATTGAGGTTTAAAATATATGAAATGGCATCAAATATATAAATAAAATAATGTAAAAGGTTGTTGAAACATATAATAAAATTACTTTGTATAGGTTTGGATGTTGTTTTTTGAAGTATATCATTTAAATTTTGGCAGTTATTTTGTATACCTTTTGTTATTTTTTTTTATATCATAGATGCCGTTTCATATATTTTAAACCTCAATTTATACTTTTGAAGAAGAATAAAAATATATTCGAAAATTTAGGTAATAAAAAAGAGTCTTATTAATCACCCAGCAGACTTAAAACCCACTACTTATATTATATAATAAAATAAAGTCATTAAATAATTACTTGTTATATATACATATATAATATATATATATATATATATATATATATATATATATTATATATAATTGTGTAATTTATAGCTAATCGTAGATATATAAGGTCATAAGTCAAGCTCGGATGTATAGTTATAACTTAGGAGAAAGTCAATTAGGCATTTTAGATAATTAAGGAATTTTAAATAATTAAAATAGAGCTTAGTCAACTTATGATAATTTAGGGTTAATTTAATTTAGTTATATTTATTTAGAATGGACGTAGCATAATATTTATTGTAGGATAGGACAATAAGGGCTACAAGCAACGAGGTAAAAATATCACTTTTAATTTCATTTAAGCTAATATACGAAAATATAAAAGCTTTCCATATTCCTTAGTGTAGGATTATTATTTTGAAGGGTAAAACCAGAAACGTTTCAAATCATAGTGTACAAATGAAAAAGGGGAAAGATTCCAAGGTAATATGTTCCGATAAACAAGCCTATAGATTATTAAGCCTATAAAAATTAATATGTTTCAAGAAGGAGAAGGACCGTTGAAAGTTAGTATAATCAATATACAAGGACAGAACAGAGAACATATAAGTAGGACGAAGAAGCAGTATGTTGGTATAATATATTGATTTAATTATAGAGGTAGTATAAGAAGGAAGCTAAAAACAAGCTGTCATGGAGGAACAAGGATGGAGCAGAACGCATGAATACAAGTGAGAAACAGTGTATTTTGGGATTTAACTATAGATGTAGTATAGGAGGGAGACGACAAACAAACTTATTTTGGAGAAGGCAACAAAATCAATCCAAGAATATTATAAGCAGACACGAATCGATTGAAAGCAAGGAAGAGAAATTAGGCAAGATGATTGGACAATACAGGTACACGCGCAACAATTTTGTGTTAGGTAGGACAAATATGCCGCTGGTGGAAGCATATGTGTGAAAAGGGACTATATGAAAAAGGGAGATGAAAGATGTTTGTTTTAGTTTGAAAGCGTGAACGTAATGGGAATTTATTTTCGGTTGAGGCTAGTTTTCGCTGAAGAGCAAAGACGGTTGGCTGTTTTTAAAGGTTTACCAAGTAATTTAATGTGTTTGTTGTTCGTGATTTAGGGGAAACTAAAAGCCGTTGGAGCTTTCACAAGAAAATAGAGGCGGTTATGCGAATTTTAAATAAGGAGTGAACGGTTGGTGCCTTTACATAGAATATTGTTGTACGTTAAAAATTTACGTGCGAACTTGAAAACAGGAAAGGTGTAGGATGCCTGTATAAACCATTTTCAGAGGGGTTGGTGGTCGCTTAATTTTCTTCATTTCTTCGCGCATCATCGAGTTTACTTTTAGAGAAAGTATTTAGTGTATTTATGTATAATTACACATAAAAGATCCATCTTGTACCATATTAATCTGGAGTTGACCTCTTTAGACCATCTATCCGGGACCTGTGGCAGACCAACCTGATGGCCGCCGCCAACTATTGATGGTTAAGGGTGAGTGATTTTTGCTGGACCTCAAAAGGGTCCATTTATTGTTTTGGTAATCCCCTTTTCCACTAGAGCTAAGTCCCGAGCCGCCATGTTGTAGTCCGTAAAACTCGGCACCTCATTGTTAGGCGTCATAATTTTGTGCTAATTGGTGAAGTTTCTTATTCAAATCATATGATTCTTAGAAAGTGCTAATTGATTAAATTTTTATACTTTAGAATTTACCGCTATAATTGTTGTAAAATAATTTAAGTTAAAGTATGTACGTGCTTATTAGATCTGATCCTCATTCAAGTCTTAAGAAACAAAATGTTCTTTAAATAATAATTTTGTTTAATATCACTAAACTTTGTTATACAACATTTTTGTATTTACCCTAAAAACACCACCTTTTAATAATTGCTACATACAGTGGCGTCCAACTTCACTTTATTTAATTTTTCGTTTCACGAAAAATGTTTCAACCCTACCCTTTCTCATAATATCCCTTGGGGTAATAGCCAGGCTAGCAGCCGACGCGGCAAGTTTTTGTAGTTCCAACTCACACGCGTAAAAAGTCCAAGTAGTCTTAAATCTCGAATTATTGTTCGATCTTCTCCCTGGGGCCCGAGTTGGAAATATCAAAAATTGAAACAGTTACATTGATGCCTAATGTCATGGGGTTAAAAATAAGCTTGCTCCATTGGCACCGCACGTGGGATCAAAGAATCCTTGTTAAATTAGGTAATTTTTTAAAAATATAAATCCGTTACAGTTTTAGAATGCAAGCACCTCTAGGCGTATATTAATGCGGTATTGTGGCACATCATCTGATATGATTCTAAGGTAGAATATTAGTAGGCGCATGGTCTCGCTGTGTCATCGATCTCTTCCTTTAATCACTTGTATGACTGCAAGTAAAAAGTTAAGGAAGAGTGAGTTGTTCCTGTAAATGCTTTAATTTCTAAAGCCTAAAACAATGGTTTCAAAGAATAGCTATTTAGTTTAGGCGTGTTTTAACGGCAAACACTAATATTGTGAATTTTTCTAGGCGCTGTTAATTGTAGGGAACGTATTCTACATATTAATGACGTAAATTAGAATGTTATAGAAATTTGAATATGTACGCTTTATTTGTATGCATGCAGTGTTGCGTGTAAATAGACGTGTTAGGAGTGTTGAATAGCGTTGCAATGAGCATATTGAAAATCACTAATCAAAGTTTATTTTTTGGCTTGTTGGTGTTTGTCTATATCGTGCAATTATGTATGAAATATTGAGGAGTGATGGAATAAATTAGACGGACATATATCTTCCGTTTTTGCTGTAATTAGTCTTCATTATGTATTTATGTAATGATGAAGTTCCAATTATACACGCCAGTTAACTTTTTAATGCGCATCGTAATGCAGGAATATTAATAATATTACTTAACAGATATTTCTTCTGATCATTCTGTACCTACATCACTAACATATTCAAATAACGTAAATTGTATATAATTTTAGCTGTATTTCTACTCTAACAACAATTTAGAAGAGATTTTCAAAGATATTCCCAGGTGCATCTTTCCCAAAGAATATGGAGGTAATGCAGGATTGCATGCTGATTTAGCAGGTGTGTATGCGAGGGGTTAAAATAGTTGTTGTATTACTTAAAATTAATATTCACAGCTGAGTGGAAGAAAACGGTGGAAGGCCATTGCGAAAGTTTGCTAGCTGAAAGAAATTATTACACTGACGAATCCAAGAGACCTGAGAATCCCCAAACTCAAGAAAGTTTGTTTGGACTGGATGGAACATTTAGAAAATTAGAAATTGATTAATTAAACAGAGTTGAAGATAAAATGCAATACAAGTTAGATACAATTACAGTCTATTTTAAAACTTTTGTTGCTTTTTGATTTTTCAAAGCCTAAAAACCCGAATGAATGGGCATTAGGATGTCGCAAAACTAGTTTATACCGTCATTGAACGCTGCTAATAAAACAAGGTCTTACCAAACAAGGGTGTTCAGATAGAAGTAGAATCTAAAACTCTCTGAGAACTCTAGTAAATTTAATTAATAGAAAAAATAATATTGACACTTCATTCAATGTACAAATAATCAAAATGCAATCATGACCTAACTAAAATTTTTCTTAATCTTCTTTGGGAATTAAACCACTCAGTTTTTAAAATTGTCTTTATTTACGTTTCGATTCATGACCTAGGATCGTTGTCAAAATAATTTTGTCAACGATCCTAGATCATGAATCGAAACGTAAATAAAGACAAATTTATAAAGTCTAAGTGGTTTAATAGCCAAGAAAAATTAAGAAAAATACAAAACAAACCACAACCAACATACAAGAAGTACTAACTAAAATTATCAATAAAGAATTCTTTATATAAGGTGCTGAATAAAAGTATTAAGTTTATTGAACGTAAATTTAAAGTATCTTGCGATATAAACATATCTTTAGTAAGGGTGGCATTTCTACGTTTCTGTGGGATCTCGTATCTCTAGACTAACCGTCTAAGTAAAGATCCCTGGTTCGGTGGGTGTACTAGGGTTGGGTTATTCTTAAAGATTAAAATAAACGCCTTATTATTTATTTTGAATATAGAACAACTGACAACTTTATCAATCATTAAAAAAACCTTTTTTTATCAAGGTCATTTGATTCCGGTTACAACAGTTTCCTATACCGTGAACGCTACTGGTTGCGGTAATCAGATAGGAAACGGAATAGCAAAGTACTATTTTTACGTTCCCTATACCGTAATAGCTACTGGTTGTGGTAATCGGCTAGGAATTGTATCCCCACTTAAACACTCCGTATCCTATACCGTGTAAAGTAAATCAGTCATCAGTTTGCCACTTCAGGCGAGGGTATATTGTCACATTTATCAGCGATATTTATTGTATTATAGTCTGTTTGCGTAAATATGGATAACGTAATAATAAATAGCGACAGTATAATTGAAATCATACGCATACTTGATAATAATGTAAAAGTAATTAGTTGTAATGAACAAATATTAGTTTTGAAAAAGAAAATAGAAGAAGATATGGATAATTACGCAAAAAATTACTCCAAGGTTTTTCGGAAGCTACTTGCACAGGGTGGATTGTAAGTAGAACATATCCTAAATTACACAAACTTGCGTATCGCAAAGATTGGATTTGCCAACACAGTTCAAAAAATAAACAAAGGAAAACGACTAATGTGCTGCGTTTATTTTTGGGACAAATTAAATACCCCTTTTTCTCTGATTAATTCAGAAGCCCGCTTTACAATAATTTTGTTAAATCGATTCTGTTGCTATTTTTAAATCCTTCATCAACATCCTATCTATTTTACCTGTTCATCATAAGTCCGCTTTACAATAATTTTTAACTCAAATCTAGTTGCTTTGAAACGTAAAGTTTATGCTATAATTAAATAGGTATCCGTTAACTTGTTATACATTACGATCGCGTATAATTGCTTCTTATGTGTTTTCCATCTAAACATTCGTCTAAATAGTGTATTGAACTATCCAATAAAACCGTGTTTTCTAGTTTTCTAATCGTTTGGTAACAAGAGTATTACTTTGTACTCTGGTTATTTAATTAAACAAAATTAATATTCACTTTCTTTTCGAATAGCATCACGAATATATTTGGTATATTTTTGCTTGTTTTCGTTTTTCTATGTGGGAAGTTAGCGCACACCACTGTGGCGTAAGTACTTGTAATTGAAAAAAATGTACTTTTCTTTTGTACATGGTCTAATTCTGCCTGTATTTATTTTTATATAGCGTCTTCGGGTGGGTAAAACTGCCCTGTCACCTTGGCCTTAATTGATGAGACAATTGCCGCCCCTTTCTTTTGATATTGCACAACTTACGTGGTCCTAGGTCCTGTTGCTCAGCTCCGGCCCTAAGGAGGGTTAATAGATCCAGCATCAGCGATATGTGAGTGAGTATAGATCCGCTATTCTTTATATGGGTTTTATGTGAGGGATGAAACAACATATGGACACGGTTCTTTTATTGCTGACTAAATTTTGCAGTGTATATCCTGATCCTTACCGTGAGAATTTCAGGTAGTTAACTTTATTCTCACAATAGCGATTTATTGGTGGTGCTATAATCAGAAATTTTGTAAATTAAGACCTTGTAGTTAAAATGATTGTCCGTATGTGAGAAGATATGAATTATTAATATTTTATTTGCGGGGACCACTGTATATATTTAATTGTACGATGATACGATGATAATTTGGAGCTGTGGTTTTTAGAGTTGGAATTTTGAGATTTTTTTGGCAATTAATATCAAGGGGGTGACCTAGAAATTACAGCTCGCCATGTTACAATTGATTTCTTTAGGGGTTTTCTTTTTAGTGTAAATTGTAGTTATTGATTATTAATTGTTGGTACTACTGTGCCTCTGTAACATATTGTGTTTAATTATAGGTTTCTGTTTTTGTTGTTTTGTAGGTTTTGTTGTGAGTATGGATGAGTGCGTGCATTTTTTTTATTTCAGGCCTTCCTTGATTTTTGTATTTAAAATACCCCTCCTACTCGCCGATTGAGCCTGGTCATCGTTACTTTTGTTTTTTGTAGGCTACGTCAATGCACGTAGCAAGTGTAAGAGAAAGAAACAAGAACTGCCAGGCTAGAATGTTTATAAAAATTAAGAAACAAAATAAGGTTTCGATATACAAAGATCCTTTACTTAAATAAGGCCTAAATGCTATTATAAAGGTAAGTCACATTGTATTTATTAAACGAGCATGGAAGAGCCGTCCTCCTAGGCCAAAATACATACAGATAAGTTCTCATTTTGATTTGACAATTTTCAAGAATTTTTTTATGGCAATGAGAACTAAATCTTAATTCGTTAATTATAAAATAAATATCTTTTAGGGGTTTTAGTTAATTAAAAAATTTCAAACAATTAAAAAGGCATCATAATATTCTATTCCTTGATTTAGTAAAAAAATCTAATCTCTGTGTCAAATTTATATGTGAAAATATTGTTATTTAAATATAAACAACGTAAGTAATGCAAACTTTCTGTGTGACAAGTGAAGAAATATGTATTTGTGTCTGCATGATTCTAGAATCATTATGGCATTATACTAATAAATGTTTGTAGATTCGTTTTATTCATAGCCATAGAAGTTACCTAAGAGTAACCCATGCCACAAGAGAAACATTTTTCAATTATTTTAATGACGGTTTAACGGCTAGCGAGGTGAAGAACTTTCATAGATCTTCACTTATGGCTATGACACCAATTGGTAAAGTATGTGAAATTCTTGCCAATGATCAAGTGAATCACATGGATCTCTGTGTTTATCATCTATACGAACAATGGAGGTGTACTTCTATAAAATTTGTTTCTTATTAGCACTTTTAATTGGAGGAGATTTAATTATGGAGAGAGAACAAATCTAAGTATTTTGAAAAAGTTAACGAAGAAAAAATCGCCTTTTGAAGAACATGGCATTAGACAATGTACAAGCGAGGAACCATTCTAATGCATTATAATCACGCGCTTGATACTTAGAGCTCACCAAATGCACTTTTCTAGCGAAGTTGTGTTTGTGAATAGTAGTGGTTCGTGTGATCAAAGCGGAAATTGTGTAACACTTTTATTTGGTGCTCGTAGAGTAGGTGGCCTGCCTCTAGGTTGCATAATTCACAGTTACCAAACAGAGGAAGTATGTGAATTTTGCCGTAAAAAATTTAGAGAAGTATTAGGATCTGATGGGTTTTTTGGCAAAGGCATACCTGCTGTATTTATCACAGATGATTCCGCTGCAGAAATAAATGTACTCCAAAGTGTATTTCCTCAAGCAGTAACACTGCTTTCCAATAACTTCGAACAAAGGCACCAAATAATAAATTGGAACTAAAAGGAGTTGTTTATTCAACGAGTTTTGACTACCACTTTCGGAGGTAGCGGCGTAGTATTTACACTCTATCTACAGCCATCAAAAAATATAGGCATAATGTGGTTTAATTCCCCAAGAAGATTAAGAAAAATAGAAAAAAATTAGGACAAAGAAAATAATTATACATAAACCTGATTATTATAAGCAACTAACAGTGTTGGTTTTGCAATATTCTCAACTAATGTTAATTGCATAAGAATTCTTTTACTGGAAAACTCTTAATTCGGCAAATATCTGTGTTGGGTATCCGCTGGCTGCTTAACTGCATTCATATATTACTGAATATCTGTGAATTAGAGCATACATTTAGAAAACAATAGAAGGGGAACCGAGCGGTATCTAAGTTGTAGGAATGTCGTAGAACTGTAGGGTAGCTCAGAATAGAAACTAGTGGAGGTACACGTCCAACTAGTTCCAAGACGAAAAACCTAATGACAAAAAAATAATTGCACTTAAACCTGATGATTATTATAAACAACTACAAGGTGCCTTCGTAAAAGCTATACGCCTCGAGTAAAGATATTTATTTATGGTTGAAATTTTGAAGTATATCTTTTATCGAGTGTTGGTTCCGTAATACAATGTCTCTTTGTGAGCTAAATAAATTTATTTAATCCCACAAAATTTATGCGCACAGCCTCGTGTCAATATTAGCGTAGTAAAAACAAAAAGTGGATTTGGAGCACATAGTTGAATAAATAACAACACAAATTATTTTGTCTTAACATATACATTCCAGCTGTATAGTTTTATACCAACTGCGTTTTATATGTAACATATGTTTAATAAATAGAGATAAAATTAATTGTGTACGATTTTTTTGTTGTTCTTTTAAGGCATTTGTGTCATAAAGCCCGTCCCCATCAGAGAGCTGGGGAGTATAATACAGGTGGGATTTCAATGTGTTTTAAACAGTTGTTAAATATGGTAATTAGCAGCGTCAATTCGTTATCATGATTTAGTGCATTTAGTTGTTGATGACAATGAAAAATCGATCATAATCCAATCGTTTATTAAATGTATAAAGAACGATACACTAAATCTAAACCGAACGTAATACCGTACTAATCATTATTAAATATTTATAAATCTGCAATTGTAATAAGTTTTTTCATAGAGCACTTCTAGTATTTCAGGTTTCCTTCTTACCCTAATATAACAAGATAGCCACTAAAAGAATTCAGTTACGAAACAAACAACCTTCATTTGCGGCAATTCGAGATTTTGTTATAATAGTTTCCTTGCATGTAAAATCAAAATATCCAAACTGCATAAGGTTCTTTCGTGAATGGTCTGGAATTAACTACGCTCCTGCACTAATACGGTAATTTATCAAAAATTAACTGCATTTATTGTATTGCTAAAAATTTTAGAATTCAAAAAATTATGGCAAATATAATAAACCAGCGTCCTGTTTCCGAAGCTCTTCAAAAAATAGCGAAAAAGGACCTGAATGAATTACCAAACCAAATTGAAAAAAATCTTGACCTGCTAAAAACCTGGTTAGATAAACAAGAACACTTAAAGTACAGAAATGGTAAGTTTGGTTTGTCATAATTAGTATATACATAACACCTTAGAAAATGCTTTGTGTTAATACAACAATAACAGAGACCATAAGTTAGGTCACATCACATAAGTAGGTGTTTTTGAGCGGGCTGGAATTTCACCTCCACCTCCTCCAATCTCGCACATTTAATTACCTATTCAGTAAATCCGGCAATCGAAACAATTTAATCGCGTTAGAACGTCGGGCAATTTTGTCAGTGATTGTCGTACATGTTTTACGACAAACCCATAGGAACATCTAACACCTCGGGTCTCGTTATTTAATCCTTTTTGTAAATACGATTATATAAATCTCGTAAATTTATCGCAGTTATGCTACAATTGTAATAATAGTACATGCTCCCACCACTGAGAGAGGCAGGAATGGGGCTTTACCAGATATTCGAGATGGAAAAAATGTCCCCTTTGTATAAGTTTCTAACATGAACGTATAGATATTTAAATCTGAAAACGCGATTTATTTCGGATGACTCAATAAAAACAATTTAATTTTACTGTGTTTTCGGGTAAATATACAGGGTGTCCCACAACCAGCTTTCATTAGAGATCTCAAAACTACAAAAACTAGAAAACTGAAATTTTACATGCAAGATTTACGGACAAAGCAAGTCCAGCTAAAATATTCCCAACGATGTGCAACATCCAGTTATACCGGAAAAGTGAATTTTGAAATATCATAAAACCAGAATAATAAATATTTTTTCAAACCCCTTTGTACGTTGTTTCCATAACGTCTCAACGTTTATTAATAAAATTAGTAATGTAGTCTTCCCCATTGTAGGGAGTGAGAAAAAAACGCGATTTTTAAAATACGCGATTTTTTCAAATTGAATCCCCAAATTTTTGTATCACGGCATTAAAGAGAATAAAATTCCCTTTCATTTGATACCAAACAAGCATAATCAATTATTTGGAAAATCTTGAATTATTTAATTGTTTCTTTTAAATTTTGTTAATCTTTCAAGCTATTGTGGAAAATAGATTATGAACAATCATTATCAAACTGCCGTTCCAACAAATAATATTCAAATAATTTCTAAATACAATAGCTTAATTCAACCTTTCAAAATTTTATTTAATAAGATGTTTTATAATTTGAAAGTTAGGATTGAATTGGTGGAAGCGATCAAATTTACTTAAAGGTGATGTTCAAAAACGTTGCCGTTGTGTTGTAAACACTTAAGAATTCTTTTATGTATAGCATTATGTATTGCTCGACGAATTTCATTTTCTGTAAGCACAGCAAAGGCTTCATGAATTTTTGCAATGCCGTCATATTTGGTTGTACCCCCAAATAAAAAAGTTTAGAGAGGTGAAATTAAGAAAACTAGGTGACCGTAGGAAAGGGTCGTCATTGGCAATTTATCTATCATCAAAGGGTTCATATAGTAATTGAGTGTCCAATCTCTTACTATATGCTGGTGCACCATCTTGTTGATACCGTGCCGACATAGCTTTTCCTACTGGCAAACTTTCCAATGTTGGCGTCACGGTATTTTGTAAAATAGCATTATAGTTTTTCATATTTAGGTTTTCGTCATAGACATGCACGCACAAGAGTCTATTCTATCCTATTCTATCCTATTCTATCCTATTCTATCCTATTCTATCCTATTCTATCCTATTCTATCCTATTCTATCCTATTCTATCCTATTCTATCCTATTCTATCCTATTCTATCCTATTCTATCCTATTCTATCCTATTCTGTCCTATTCTGTCCTATTCTGTCCTATTCTGTCCTATTCTGTCCTGTTCTGTCCTATTCTGTCCTATTCTGTCCTATTCTGTCCTGTTCTGTCCTATTCTGTCCTATTCTGTCCTATTCTGTCCTGTTCTGTCCTGTTCTGTCCTGTTCTGTCCTATTCTGTCCTGTTCTGTCCTGTTCTGTCCTGTTCTGTCCTATTCTGTCCTGTTCTGTCCTGTTCTGTCCTGTTCTGTCCTATTCTGTCCTACTCTGTCCTGTTCTGTCCTATTCTGTCCTATTCTGTCCTATTCTATCCTATTCTATCCCATTCTATCCTATTCTATCCTATTCTATCCCATTCTATCCTATTCTATCCTATTCTATCCTATTCTATCCTATTCTATCCTATTCTGTCCTATTCTTCTATCCTGTCCCTGTCCTATCCTGTCCTTCCTGTCCTATCCTGTCCTGTCCTACCCTGTCCTATCCTATCCTGTCCTGTCCTATCCTATCCTATCCGATCCTATCCTATCCTATCCGATCCTATCCTATCCTATCCTATCCTATCCTATCATATCCTATCCTATCCGTTCATATCCTGTCCTATCCTATCATATCCTGTCCTATCCTATCCTATCCAGTCCTATCCTACCCTACCCTATCCTATCCTATCATGTCCTATCCTATCCTATCCTATCCTATCCTATCATACCATACCCTACCCTACCATACCCTACCCTACCCTCCTCCCTCCTCCCTCCTCCTCCCTTCCCTCCCTACCCTATCCTACCCTACCCTACCCTATCCTATCCTATCCTATCCTATCCTGTCCTATCCTATCCTGTCCTATCCTATCCTATCCTGTCCTATCCTGTCCTATCCTGCCTACCTGCCTACCCCTATCCTGTCCGATCATGCCCGATCCTATGCTGTCCTCCCTACCCTACCCTACCCTATCCTGTCCTATTATATCCTGTCCTATCCTGTCCCATCCCATCCTATCCTATCTTGTCCTATCCTATCCTATCCTGTCCTATCCTGTCCTATCCTTCCTGTCCTATCATATCCTATCCTGTCCTATCCTGTCCTGCCCTACCCTACCCTACCCTGCCCTACCCTACCCTGCCCTACCCTACCCTACCCTACCCTATCCTGTCCTAACATATCATATCATATCCTATCCTATCCTATCTTAGCCTACCCTATCCTATCCTATCATATCTTACCATACCATACCATATCATATCATATCATATTATATCCTATCCTATCATGTCCTATCCTATCCTATCCTATCATATCCTATCCTATCATATCCTATCATATCCTATCCTACCCTACCCTATCCTATCCTAACATATCCTATCCTATCCTACCCTACCCTACCCTATCCTATCCTAACATATCCTATCCTATCCTATCCTATCCTATCCTATCCTATCCTATCCTATCCTATCCTATCCTATCCTATCCTATCCTATCCTACCCTACCCTACCCTACCCTACCCTATCCTATCCGATCATACCCGATCCTATGCTATCCTACCCTACCCTACCCTACCCTATCCTATCCTATTATATCCTATCCTATCCTATCCCATCCCATCCTATCCTATCTTATCCTATCCTATCCTATCCTATCCTATCCTATCCTATCCTATCCTATCTTATCTTATCCTATCCTATCCTATCCTATCCTACCCTACCCTACCCTACCCTACCCTACCCTACCCTACCCTACCCTACCCTATCCTAACATATCATATCATATCCTATCCTATCCTATCTTAGCCTACCCTATCCTATCCTATCATATCTTACCATACCATACCATATCATATCATATCATATTATATCCTATCCTATCATGTCCTATCCTATCCTATCCTATCATATCCTATCCTATCATATCCTATCATATCCTATCCTATCCTATCCTATCCTATCCTATCCTATCCTATCCTATCCTATCCTATCCTATCCTATCCTATCCTATCCTATCCTATCCTATCCTATCCTATCCTATCCTATCCTATTCTATCCTATCCTATCATATCCTGTCCTGTCCTACCATAACCTATACTATGCTACCATAACCTACACTATGCTATCCTATCCTAACCTATCATATCCTATTCTATCTTATCCTGTCATAGCCTATCCTATCCCGTCCTATCCTATCCTATCCCATCCTATCCTATCATACCCTATTCTATCCTATCCAATCCTATCCTATCAGTAGGTAAATAGGGCCGGTCCTAATTCAAAACGCGACAGACGTATTTTCCATGTGTAAAATACGTCTGTCACGTTTTGAATTAGGATCAACCTATATATTCAATGTAAAATAGTTGTGAAAACATTTGAATGTAAAATAGTTGTGAAAACATGAATTCTTCTATGCTTTCAATGTAAAAATACGTCTGTCACGTTTTGAATTAGGACCGGCTTTATATTACTTTCAATGAAACACACACGTATGTTGAAAAAATGTAAGTGCAGAGAAGAATGTGTGTAGCTGTTTTGAATTCGGTTTTCTAGCGAGAAGTTACACGTGCACCGTTTTGAATTAGGATCGGCGTTATATACTTTTAATGTAAAATGTGAAAACCTGAATTCTTTTCAAATGTAAAATACTTGTGGGCACGTTTTGAATTAGGATCGTCTTTATATTACTTTCAATGTAACATACGTATGTTGAAAAATGTAAGTGCAGAGAAAATGTGTGTAGATGTTTTGAATTTGGTTTTCTAGCGAGACAGTATGACAGATGCAAAAAAATATCGCATTCAAGTCAATTGTGTTTTTAATTAAAGTGGATTCTGATTTATGTTTAGAGGCTGCAAATACACATGGGCCGGTTTTAATTCAAAATGAGTTCACTCTTGTGATAGGTTGAAAAGTGGGTTGGCAAAGTACGCAGATGGTGGTAATCTGCTATATAAGGAGATTGCTCCTAATATTAATTTAATTAGTCAAAGAAAAGCAATATGGATTTTAATACTCTTAATAAAACCACATATCGCAAACCTTATGTAAATTCAAAAGATCTTGTAGTGAATAAGAGGTTTGAAGTTTTAAAAGTGGAAACAATCAAGACAAAATATGGAGAAAGAGTATTAGTGGAAACAGAAGAGTTCAAGAGTATATTGCCATTGAGATATTTTGAATACCTTCAAGCACATGGAGTGAAACAATTAAATGAAAGTATTGGCTCGAACAAACACGTATACATAACTAGTAAGGATCGATCGGTCTAACTGTCAACATAGAATTTTCAGAATAATATGTCACTAATTTAAGAAATTAGTTTATTATTATAACACATCTAAGTCGATTGTATAAAGAATGATGTATCAAATTAAAGTGGGTTCTGATTTATGTGCGTTTTACTTTGAGTTTACTACCTTGTTTATAGAAAGTCTTGTTTCAAAGAGAAACTTTTATAAAATACTTTTTATTTTACAAATTGTTGAATATATTGATCTAACTATTTATAAATGAAAAGTATTTATTAACTCCCGTTCTTGAAGTATCTGCTGCTCCCTCGCTGTTAGTTCCTCTCTTTTTGCTTTATTATTTCTAGTTCCAAATCTATACGACGCAGTAGCTTCTCTCCACGCTTTTAAATGCGTTAAGCAACTCTACTGTGTCATCTTCGTAGGATTTGTAATCTTCACCGCAAACAGCCATATTAGATTCTGTACATAACTTTTCATAGTCAACATGTTTTGCCTGATCTGTGAGCATAACATAAAAGATTATTGTAGGTTCACCTTTTCTTTTGTATACTACCTGATGTTTCTGAGAGGACCAGAGTGTGTCAACGATCCTACGATAGCCTCAGAATTTCCAGAATGGTTTTTGATCTAATGTAACTTATAAATTAGTAGTGTTTTAAAAACACATGTATAAATGTGAAAAAGCACTTACCGTGATATATCTATTACGTCACTATCAAAAATAGCATCAGTGTTGAATTGAGGCGAAGAACAGCCGAAAACTTCTTTAATCACGTCTTCGTCAGAATGTAATATAAATTGCTCTAGAACTTTTACGTTGGTATTATTACAATTTTTGATTGATGACAAGTTACTCATTTTTTTTAAAAGTTGCTAGTAATAGTAACTAATAATTATACAAGAGATCTGATTGAATACTGTTGGTAAAAATCTACGAGAAGTATTTATATTAAATAATAAACTGATCTGTTAGAAAAATTAAAAATTTGCATCGTTTTCTGAAAAAATTCAGCTCTGTAATCTATTCTAATGAACAAAACAGTATGTAAGCGAATATAATTATACCTCAGCAGAAATAATAAAACCCTAAAATTAATTAATTTCGTTTTAGATTACCGCTGACATAACTTATGCTGTATAAGAAATTTTTTTAAAGGTACTGCTCAGCAGAAATAATGAATTACATTCATTGACTGAAAAACAGAAAATTGCAAGAAGGCGCATAATAAAAACCTAAATTAGATTAATTTCGTTTTATATAAAAATTTGCATCGTTTTCTGAAAAAAATTCAGCTCTGTAATCTATTCTAATGAACAAAACAGTATGTAAGCGAATATAATTATACCTCAGCAGAAATAATAATAAAACCCTAAAATTAATTAATTTCGTTTTAGATTACCGCTGACATAACTTATGCTGTATAAGAAATTTTTTAAAGGTACTGCTCAGCAGAAATAATGAATTAGATTCATTGACTGAAAAAGAAATTGCAATGAATGCACATAATAAAAACCTAAATTAGATTAATTTCGTTTTTAGATTACCGCTGATATAATTTATATGCTGTATAAGAAATTTTTTAAAGGTACTGCTCAGCAGAAATAATGAATTACATTCATTGACTGAAAACAGAAAATTGCAAGAAGGCGCATAATAAAAACCTAAATTAGATTAATTTCGTTTTATATTACTGCTAGCATAATATATTTTCCATAAAAATTAACAAAATTCACGCACTGGAAAATGTTTTTCTTCAGATTAATTTTCGTTTAAAAATAATGCAATGCAAATAAATCCCTTTAAGTAGTAATATTTATAGAATAAGTTTTTTAGATTACCGCTGACACAATTTACATGCATATATATATATATAGGTAAATTGTGTGAAAATTCTTTAAAGGTACTGTTATATAATAAAACTGCAGAATGTTTTTTAATACTGGGTTTTAAAAACCATGAGTTGCGTGTACATTATTAAACAAGACGGTTTAATCTGAGACATTTTTTTCAAATTTGCTTTGTTTTATTTAAAAATATTTCAATGTAATCATAAAAATAGCTCTGTAATGATAATGTATTTTCTGTACACATAATAAATCAAAGGTCGTATAAAAACATTTTGTAGTAAACGCATACGGAAATGAAAATGATGTTGAATGCATTCCTCAAAGGTCGTATAAAAACATTTTTTGTAGTAAACGCATACGGAAATGAAAATGATGATGAATGCATTCCTTTATGCAGTTGTTTTGCCAGAGTTTGCATTAAATATGTAAATATTGGAATTGCTTGCATAGCGAATTTATTTATTATAGACACGTACTGAATGCAACTGTGCAATTTTTTAGACTGCATGCACAACTCAAGCTTGAAAATCGTCTTGAATAGAAAACGTAAATAAAGGCGATTTTTTAACAATTGCATTCAAGCAATTCGTTATGCAATTATTTCGATTTGTATGCTATTTTCTTTTACAGTTGTTTTGCTTACGCGTTTTCCGTAAACTCAGATGAATGAACCTTTTGCAGTTGTTTTGCTTACGTCAGATGATATTTTATATAAATAATAATAAATAGAGAAAATACTTGTATTATTAAGTAGTGTATTTTGATTTTATATAGAATCATGAATGCTGAAACCGTATCCGAGATTAGTAGCTCAATTTTGAGATTAACTGTAAAATGCGTGAATCTAATTAAATCAGTGAATGAAATAACGAAACACATTTTAATTATCAAAGCAAATATTAGTATATTGAAGCTTGCTATTAAAAATAAGGTATACGAAGACAATAAACAAGAAAATCCTAGTAGGCTGGAATCTAATTTAGCAAATCTTAAAAGCTACCTTGTACGATTGAGGCACTTGAAACGTACTTTGGAATATCGTGGTAAAGGTGTTGATGCAACGCTTACTAGAGGTCATACTCGAAAAATTTGATTTGGCATGATGTACAATCATGTTTTGGAAGTCGAATAATTACGGGACTTATTACCAATTTAAATTATAGAGATCCTCTAGTGTTCTTAGACAAGGCGTTCGCTAGTTTTAAACGCAAGATTGTTGCTTGCTTAAAAAAGTCAATGTTGAAAGTTAATGTAATATTTGCCGCTAACTTTGTTAAGCCTACAACTGGTGAAATGGATTTGAAAACGTTTCCTACTGCAAATCGTCACATCGATATAAATACCAATCTCAAGCTGTGGTATAAGGAGAACGTATTGAACAAGATTTCGAAGCGATTAGAAGAATTTTGCGAGAAAGATTCTGGTTGGCAATCCAAGAAGTTTTACACTTGAAGGTAAATATAAACAATCATGATCCACTTAAAGGAGGGTGTTCAACGTTTGTACCGGTTCCGGACTTTATAAAAAAGAAAAAAGCTGTGGTAAATGTAATAAATAACGATCAACATTGCATTCTTTGGAGCTTGGTTTCCGCTTTATATCCTGCTAAACAAAATAGTCAGAGAATATCTAGCTATCCACATTTTGATACAGTATTACGCTACAATTCAATTCAGTTTCCAATCGCATTAAAGACATAAAAAATTGAGAAGCTTAACAATCTCGCAATTAACCTATATTGTATAGAAAATACTAAAATACCACCATTTTGTTTAAGTGAAAATTTTAAAAAAATTGAACCTATTAATCTGTTAGTTTTAAATAATGATTCCTTACAATATTCTCGTCCGACAAATGCTGATGAGAATCACTTTCATTTTACTTGGATTAAGGATATGTCAAAATTATTTGCAAAACAGTTGTCTTCACATCACCATAAAAAATTTTTTTGTTATAGATGTTTAAATAATTTTAGTACAGCAGCATTACTTAAGCGTCATTCGAATTATTGCGAAAAACAGTGAAACGTATTATATTTTCTTGATCGCTAACCCCAAACGGTCACATTCTTTCCTAAATTGAGCTTAACTAATGCTCTTTCTTAATACATACATCTGACTCTAGAAGTTGGGGTCAGCAAAACAAAGTCTTCCGACGTAACTAGGGTCTATTCCTTGGGTAGAGCTATGAGCAATGGGGGTAAGTCGAAATCTATGGAGGGTTACACTTAACAAAAAAAAACACGCCACCAAGTCCAAATTGATTTATTTTAGGGCATAGCTATTTTTTAAGGGCGGACTTGGAGACCCAAAAAAGAGATCGCCTTCGTTGATACACAAACTTGTCTTAACAGAATAAGACGCTGTTCCTGTAAGAAAGAATAATAATTAAGTCACATAAAAATGGGAACACTATTTGCGTCCCTCAAGTATACCTAAAAGTATAGAGAATATTTTCTGCATAATGGGATCATAAAATTTTAGTTCTTATTGCTTTTTGTTTACCAAGTCTGATCAGACTAGATCAGAATAAAAACTTTAAATGAAGAATATTAATTTACTAATAAGAATTTTCTTGGTTTCAGTAAATAAAGTATCATTGTAATTAAATAAAATAAAAATTTGAAGTACTTGCAAAACTGGTAGTAAAGGTTATCAACTAATCCTTACTCAAATATTTTATAATTCTATGTAACTAAAAAAGGCTAGAGTTTCTTTATAACCCAATCAGATCTGTGTGAGTCATTTACAAATGAATATACGAAATTTTCTCTTTAGGTTAACAAACTTAAATTTAGTTTGAAGTCAAAATAATCACCAAGATATTCTCTAATGTTATCAACAGTGGTTGTACTAAAATGCTAAACATGTGTTAGCCATTGGGCAATTGTTGACAATAGTGAACAAACAAACAGGTGATGTAATAGCAGCTGTTAAATTACGTTGAAGCCACGTGTGATCACGTATTTACGAAGCTAAGTGAAA
The DNA here is from genome assembly GCA_036346225.1 of Platerodrilus igneus. Lineage (NCBI taxonomy): Eukaryota > Metazoa > Arthropoda > Insecta > Coleoptera > Lycidae > Platerodrilus > Platerodrilus igneus. The sequence continues at coordinate 496,248 of JARFIW010000394.1, read as the reverse complement.
GCAAATTTAATACTGGGGAAAACCAGCTTATTTACAGGTAAACTGAATAACAATTTTTGTACGTCTAACAAACAAAATGAAATAATGTACTTTCAGAAGGAAAGTACTCAGGAAATCATAATTCTATTACGAACCCAAGAGCAGCAGTTGTCCCTTGATGTAATGGAAATTACCTCGCAGCGCGGAACAGCAACTAATTATACTTGCTTTCCATGCTTTAACACAGGTGTAGGAGCAAAGCGGGTTCCTTACTTGGATCACGGCAGCATTACTTTGTAACGTAATCTTCCGTTGTCTAAATTTATTTACTAAAATAATTTTTCATTGCGTAGCCAACAAATTAAGCTTTCTAAATTGTAACTTCAAAGGATCATGTTGTCTCAAATTTTACAGTTGCGATTTTCGACGTGGTGTGCGATATATACGTTATCCATGCAGTTTTCTAATTTCTCATTGGGATTTCAAATGTGTCGTTGCGAGTTCAAATAGGTCGTTGCGAGTTCAAATGGGTCGTTGCGCTAAATAAATTTTGTAAATTAGCTAATATGACAACGAATATACAAAATGTGGATTAGGTACTAACCGTTACTCAGGAAGTGTTTCACAAACATAGAGCGACTCGGAGGTCACTCGCCATTCTCTTAGAATGCATCTTGACGCTACTTTTAACTATCGACGAGTGCGCTCGCTGCTTTCTTGTATGGTGGGAGGTTCCGGATTTTAGTTCTCGAACCTCTCACGCGCGCGCCAGTGGCTGTGAAATTACACCAAACTCGGAAACACTTGACTAATAATCCTTGATATTATAATACTATAAAAGTTTGATTGTTACTTGAATATTTATTTTAATTAATAAAGGTATTTTACTATTCATTGTACGTTTAATGAATGGATTCTCCTACTGCAAAAATAAAATTGTTACACTACCTCTTTCCTAAAAGAAAAAATTTTTCTTAAAAACTTCAAATATAACTAATACAAAAAAAATTTTTTTTACAACAATACTAGCCTTTCCTATCTTCCTAACCAACTATGCAATTTTATAAATTTACTCAAATGGGGGGGACCTTCATTTATAATTGAGAGTGTGTTGGTAACTACGTGTACCTGACGTCCATCGGGAGACAAAATCGGAGTCACAATCGGTAATAATCAAAATTGGGAGGGGTCAAATTAGAGAGTCAAACACTCCACGGGACAAAAGAATTTAAATTTACAAAATTTCTTGACTTGAGATTCCTACTTCTAATAAGGCTAATATTTCTGACCTAAAATCAAACACTTACAATTTACTTCTAATTTCAAAAACTTCACTTCCAGGAGCTCATTTAGCTCTATTTACAAAAAACAGGAATGCTTCCTCATCAGAACAGCATTACCATTCAAAATATCATCACTATAAGGTGAGAATCAAAAGAAATACCCTACTAATAGGTCTAAATTTAAGCATCATCACAAGGTGATAACCAAAACAAAAGTGACCTAATCAAAAGGTTGCTTATCAAATTCAAATACAAAGTATTATCACTTTATTACAAAGAGATAATCAAAACGAAGGTAACCCGACCATACGGTTACTTAACAAATTCAAATACAAAATATTATCACTTTATTACAAAGAGATAATCAAAACAAAGGTAACCTGACCATACGGTTACTTAACAAATTCAAAATATTATCACTTTATTACAAAGAGATAATCAAAACAAAGGTAACCTGACCATCAGGTTACTCATCAAATTTCAAACCCAAAATAACCCAGTTAGGGTTGTAGAATCCTACACCCTACTGATCATCCTATCACTAATTGCTAACGAACAACTGATCTCATTAGTGATGGACCAAACGGTGAAAATCACCAAGTCAACTTTGACCTTATCAAATCTAAGAACTTCTAACGGTCAAAAGGAACAAGGAAAGAACAATTCATTCTCCCACCTTGACATGTAGAAATCAGGACCAATAGTTAAATAGCCCACCTACTTCTACATTGTAAGGATATCTGTCAAAGACATCCTCCAAACACATCTCCGAGCAACGCGCGAGCAAAACGACCAGCGTGCACCAAGGCACACCTCAACTTACAAAACTTACAAAATCTCAAACCACTTATTTCACTCCTCAAACAAAACACTCAACATCAGTGGACCGACACTAGATCAAGAATTGGAACAAAACAAAACAGACCACTACGTCACTACTCAACATCAAAGAGATGACCGGACCGGAATTAATCGTCAAAATCATCATTTTCATTTGGATCTGATACTCCAATTGGTTTCAAGTCCTTTATGTGCCATTTCCCTGCTCTTGTTCCATCTTCGTTTTCTAACTCATATACTAAACTGGAATGTTTTTCCGAATTTTACTCATAACGAACTTAGGAGCTAACTTAGCGGAAAATTTATCACTAGCACTCGAGAGGACCTTATTAGTTCTCCAAACATACTCTCCGACTCGAATGAAATGTCTCTTCTCCGAAGATTGTAGCGTTTACACGAACGTTGATAAGCTACATGCAAATTTTCACGGACACTTCCAAAATATCAAACAAAAGTTGACGATCCAAAACATAAGAAGGTCTACTACTGGAGACGACATCAACATCCTCACCAGGTATAAAATTATCCTTATAAGCTTTTCCACTTAAAGGTACCTGACGACCAAAAACTAAAAATTTGGTGAATAGTTGGTGGACTCATGTTTTGCTGAGTTGATCGCGTATTGGATCTTTGATATCTCAACATCCCACGTATCATGTTCTTCTACGTATGTACGGATTGCTGTACCAACTGTCTTATTGATTCTTTCCACAAAATTGCATTGGGGCATAAACAGCGTTATACCAAATTTTTGAATTTCGTACCTTGCACACAAAGCTTTAAAAATACGTCCAACTAATTGTGGACCATTATCACAAATAATAAATTGTGGTACTCCGTAGACAAGAAATACCTTTTCTTCCAAAAACTTCTCGATCAAATGTGCGGTAGCACTACGTAAAGGTTGCAAAATCGAATACTTCGAGAACCAATCACCAACAACTAAGAGCCATTTATGTCCGCGTTTGGAACGAGGAAACGGACCCATCAAATCTAATGCAATGGTTTGGAATGGTAGTCCAACTTCTTTCTCCTTTCCCATCATTCCAAGGGGACCTCTATTGGGTGGTTTTTGAGCACCACAAATCAAACATTTCCTACAAAATTTACGTACGTCAAAGATCATCTTTGGCCAATAATACAATTCTTGGACTCGAGACAAAGTTTTTAAGGAACCAAAATGTCCTGCTGAAGGGGGGTCATGACATGATTTAATGACATCTACGCGCTGAGACTTTGGCACCAAATATTTCCACTCTACAACATTCGCCGAATGCGGTAATAAGGAAGGTATAAACTTAAAATAAACCCATCTTCTACTTTCCATTGTGGGTAGCTTTTCGGTGACAACAAAATTTTCTTTCTCAAAGACTCATACCACAAGTCTACTGCATCAAGTTTAATCTCTACTAAGTTAACTTCTGGATTTTCTAAAGGAACACCACGACTAAGACAATCTGGAACTATATTGAACTTTCCTTTTCTATGCACCAAATCAAATGAGTGTTGCCTTAATCGAACTGACCATCTGGCGAGTTTTCCAGTTGGATTCTGAAGATTACTCAACCAAAGTAACGAAAATGATCGGTGACAACGGTGAATCGAACTCCTTCTACCCACGGACGAAATTTCTCAACTGCAAAATAACCGCTAAACACTCTCTTTCAGTGGTGGAATAATTGCGCTCAGTACGGCTCAGGGTTTTGCTTGCGTACGAAATTACACGCTCTTCTCCGTTTACATTCTGAATCAACACAGCTCCTAACCCAGTGTTGCTTGCGTCACACTCAACGATAAAGGGTGCCGAGTAGTCTGGCTGCGAAAGAAGAGGTGCAGAAACTAATGCTTGCTTGATTAGCACAAATGAATTTTCTGCTTCCGCACTCCAGTTTACAGTTTGACCTTTTTTCTTACTTTTAATGAGGTCATTAATAGGCGAAACTAAAGACGAAAAATTCTTTATAAAGCGCCTGTACCAGCTGCACATTCCTATAAACCTTTAATTTCCGTTGTGGTTTTCGGACGGGGAAAGTTAACCATCGCCGACACCTTATCGGGATCTGTACGAATTGAGTTCGAACCTACTATATAACCCAAAAATTTAAGTGTTTTTTTAAAAAATTCACATTTACTTATATTTATGGTAAGGTTAGCTTCTTTTAAACGTTGCTTAACCTCTACTAATAACTTTAGATGATCTTCAAAGATGACGAACATAATATTATGTCGTCCAAATAGCAAAATACATGGGGTTCAAAACGTGGACCAAAAATTGCATCTACTAAACGCTGTTGCGTCTGCCAGCATTCTTCAACCAAATGGCATGCATGTAAATCTATATTGTCCTCGTGAGATAACACTGAAGGCAGTCTTATCCTTAGACGATTCACTAAGAGGATTTGCCAAAACGATTTTCTCAAATCCAGAGACGAAATGTAGTTCGCACCTCTCAACATATTGAAATTCTATCTACGTTCGCAAGGGGTACGAATCATGAACAGTTAAGTCGTTCAGGGTTCTACCATCAAAACAAACGATATTCTCCATCTGCCTTCTTAACCAACAAAACTGGAAGGACCACGGACATACACGGTTCTATAACTTTAAGTCTTGTCGTCCAATTCCTCATTCAATATCTTACCCATATATGGTGACATGACATATGGTTTCTTGTGGAAGGGTTTGGCATTGCCTGTGTCTATGTCCAATTCGATTAGGTGAGTTCGTCCTAATCTATCGTCGCTGCTAATCTCACTAAATGAATTTATTAACTCTTGTGCTTGCGCACTTTGAGCATCTGAGAGGTCATGTAAACCACATAAAGAATCTTCAGTGTTCAAAGGGATGGAAGACGGACCTATATACCCTATGTCGTTCCCAACATTGCTTTGGATAAACCAATTATTACTTCTAAAGTCAGCAACTACACCAAATAATTTTGCAAAGTCACTACCGAAAATAAATGTATGCGGTAGGGACGGAACCACTAATCTTGGATGCGGCAATCATTACCTATACAAATTGGCAAATCTACTGAGCCTACAACAGACTTTATTGAACCATCAGCTGTAGTGATACCTGTTTTGCTGAACTAAAAATTTTCAAGTCTAATTCTCTAACAATTGAAAGTGCTAAGGATCCTACTACTGAGGTAGTGCATCCCGAATCCAGAAGACCGGTAATGTCTCTATCTATTAATTTCACCATAATGTAGGGTCGATTATCACACTGCTTCTCAATGAACAGAGTATTATTCTTAGGCTTCGAAGAGTCCTGACAAAAATTTTAACAACTGTAAGCCATCTCGACCACTCGTCTTTACTAAAGTATTTTCTTGTTTACAAATCATAACTGTAGCCTTATGACGCGGAACAGGATACCGACCACTATGTACCTGCCGCCTTACTGGTTTTTGAACAATGTGGACATGACGTTGCCTTAACGCCTTTTCGACCACATCCAAAACAAAAATTTTTTGTTGCTCTACAATCTCTAAACCAATGTCCACTACGGAGCAATTCCAACAAACAAAATGATTCCTCTTATCGGGACTAAAGGAATTACAAACCGAGGACTCTAAAGAGCTTTTATCCGCTACTGTTACTTGAGGATTGACTAATTTATTCTGAAACACCCTACTCTTAAAGCATAAACTTTCTCATTCAACCCAGGATGTTTGTTCTCATATGGATGCTTAGAGGGTTGCAAATCTTATTAGGTTTATTAGAAGACGCCAAAACCGAGTTTAGTTTCATCAAAGCTTCTTCTAACCTTTTACACAAATTTACTAGGGTCGACAAATCTTGAATGTCCGACAATGCAAGTGCCGAAATATATTCAGGAACCAAATTTCTTCTAATCATTTTAACTTTAGTAACTTCTGCTGGCTCGTTGGTCAGTCTACTAAAGAGGGTTTGCATATGCGCGACAAATAAAATAATCCTTTCGTCTTTACCTTGACGACGATTTCTGATCTTTTCCCAAATGTCATCATCCGAAGAACCAGGTAGAAAATCTTCCAAACGTTCTAACAAGGAGTTCCAGTCTCGCAAAGAATTTTCACTGTTCTAAACCAAACCAAAGCGTCACCCACAAAAGTTCACATGCTGATCCAAATAAGTCAGCTTCGGATACCTTACGAGATTGTGCTAAATCACTAACTCTATCTAAAATGAATGTAGTTGTTTGGGGTCACCTGAGAATTTTACAGGCCATGAACCTATAGGTACTGAAGGTGTTACATACGAAGTCGAATGGATAGGTGCACTAACTAAAGGAGATACTACAACGGACCGATCTAAATAGGTGGACTCTGTACTTTTATTGATTTTATCGTACAACTCAGCTTCAAGAGTTAATATCGTAGCTACGGTCTCATTTCTAAACTTAATTGCTTCATCGGGATTTATTGAAGGGATTTTCATACGCTTAGCTCGTCCCGAAAGGTGGTTTATCCTTGAACAAGCTCTTCTAAAATTGAGTCTGATGAGTCGCCCTCAAACTCGGACACAATATTACGAACTGACTCGACTGAAACTGAAATTTCTTTACTTTCCGTTGCAAAATCTACTTCATAACACGAAAGGTCAAAAAAAAAACAGGCTTATCTATTTCTTTAGCTAACAATCTACCTAAAATTTTCCGTTTCTCCAACACTGGCCTCTCACTTAGCACTCCTCTGATTCTTAGTTCATACTCCAATTCTTCTTTAAGTAGACAAACAATTTGGAATTTTTCCGACATGGTTACTACAACCTAATGGAATCAAACCGATAAATCTAACTAATCCGAATCTTACAAAAGCTATCAAAACAAATTTGTACTACTAAAGGTAAAAATCAAAAATGTTTTTGGTAAAATTATTTTGCCAAAACAATATCAAAAAATTTAAGGGTCAAAACAGAACTAAAGTCAAAAGTAAATTTGACCAAATTAACGAATTGAGTGTATGGGGATTACCGTTACAACCAATCTTTTATCAAAAGCAAACAAACAAATCTAAGTGTCAAATAAACCTTAAGCAAACAAATTTCGGAGCAAAATAATTTTGGACAAATGGACTTCAAAGGAAAATAAATTTTGAGCTAACAAACTTCGAATCAAATTAAATTTAGAACAAATAAATTTCGAAGCAAATTAATTTTAACAAATAAATTTTAAGGTAAATAAAATTATGAACAAACAACTTTCGAGCTAAATTAAATTATGAACGAACGAATTTCAACAAATTACTCGTTGAACAAACAAATTTCGAGCCCCCAACTAAATTTTGATCAAACAAATTTCGAAGCCCCAAGCGTTGGGCGCTAGTGAAACGTATTATATTTTCTTGATCGCTCCCCAAACCAATTCTTTCCTAAATTGAGCTTAACTAATGCTCTCTTCTTAATACATACATCTGACTCTAGAAGTTGGGGTCAGCAAAACAAAGTCTTCCGACGTAACTAGGGTCTATTCCTTGGGTAGAGCTATGAGCAATGGGGGTAAGTCGAAATCTATGGAGGTTACACTTAACAAAAAAAAAACAGGCGCCACCAAGTCCAAATTGATTTATTTTAGGGGCATAGCTATTTTTTAAGGGCGGACTTGGAGACCCAAAAAAAAGAGATCGCCTTCGTTGATACACAAACTTGTCTTAACAGAATAAGACGCTGTTCCTGTAAGAAAGAATAATAATTAAGTTAAAAATTTTTGCGTCCTCAAGTATACCTAAAAGTATAGAGAATATTTTCTGCATAATGGGATCATAAAATTTTAGTTCTTATTGCTTTTGTTTACCAAGTCTGATCAGACTAGATCAGAATAAAAACTTTAAATGAAGAATATTAATTTACTAATAAGAATTTTCTTGGTTTCAGTAAATAAAGTATCATTGTAATTAAATAAAAATAAAATTTGAAGTACTTGCAAAACTGGTAGTAAAGGTTATCAACTAATCCTTACTCAAATATTTTATAATTCTATGTAACTAAAATGCTAGAGTTTCTTTATAACCCAATCAGATCTGTGGAGTCATTTACAAATGAATATACGAAATTTCTCTTTAGGTTAACAAACTTAAATTTAGTTTGAAGTCAAAATAATCACCAAGATATTCTCTAATGTTATCAACAGTGGTTGTACTAAAATGCTAAACATGTGTTAGCCATTGGGCAATTGTTGACAATAGTGAACAAACAAACAGGTGATGTAATAGCAGCTGTTAAATTACGTTGAAGCCACGTGTGATCACGTATTTACGAAGCTAAGTGAAAGCAAATTTAATACTGGGGAAAACCAGCTTATTTACAGGTAAACTGAATAACAATTTTTACGTCTAACAAACAAAATGAAATAATGTACTTTCAGAAGGAAAGTACTCAGGAAATCTTAATTCTATTACGAACCCAAGAGCAGCAGTTGTCCCTTGATGTAATGGAAATTACCTCCCCGGCAGCAACTAATTATACTTGCTTTCCATGCTTTAACACAGGTGTAGGAGCAAAGCGGGTTCCTTACTTGGATCACGGCAGCATTACTTTGTAACGTAATCTTCCGTTGTCTAAATTTATTTACTAAAATAATTTTTCATTGCGTAGCCAACAAATTAAGCTTTCTAAATTGTAACTTCAAAGGGATCATGTTGTCTCAAATTTTACAGTTGCGATTTTCGACGTGGTGTGCGATATATACGTTATCCATGCAGTTTTCTAATTTCTCATTGGGATTTCAAATGTGTCGTTGCGAGTTCAAATAGGTCGTTGCGAGTTCAAATGGGTCGTTGCGCTAAATAAATTTTGTAAATTAGCTAATATGACAACGAATATACAAAATGTGGATTAGGTACTAACCGTTACTCAGGAAGTGTTTCACAAACATAGAGCGACTCGGAGGTCACTCGCCATTCTCTTAGAATGCATCTTGACGCTACTTTTAACTATCGACGAGTGCGCTCGCTGCTTTCTTGTATGGTGGGAGGTTCCGGATTTTAGTTCTCGAACCTCTCACGCGCGCGCCAGTGGCTGTGAAATTACACCAAACTCGGAAACACTTGACTAATAATCCTTGATATTATAATACTATAAAAGTTTGATTGTTACTTGAATATTTATTTTAATTAATAAAGGTATTTTACTATTCATTGTACGTTTAATGAATGGATTCTCCTACTGCAAAAATAAAATTGTTACAACAGAATACTTGCTCAATAAGATTACCTGAAGAATCTGAAAAGTATCTAACATTTAAACATTTCCACTATCAAGAAAAAGTATCATTTGTAGTTTATGCAGATATCGAATGTATACTAGAACCATGCAATGAGTCGGAGGTAATACTAAACACAGTCTCTTACCAAAGGCATATACCCTTTAGTGTAGCGTATTATTTGAAATGCTCGTATGATAATAAATATTCCAAATTTCAATTGTATCGCGGAAAGGATTGTATAGAATGGTTTGTTGCTCAATTGAAACTGATTTCAGAAACGACTAATAAAATTTTCTGTAACCCAAAACCTATGAATCCTTTGAAGAACAAAAGTTAGCATTTAAATTTTTCACTGTCACATTTGCAATAAACCTTTTAGTATAGATGATATTAGAGTTCGCGATCACTGTCACTTTACAGGCGAATTTCGAGGGGGCTCATCAAGATTGCAACATCAATTATCATAATTTTATATGATACCGGTAGTTTTCATAACTTATCAGGCTACGATTCGCATTTCATTATTAAAAAAATTGCGTTAGGGTTTTCAGGTTTGGTAGAATTCTACCAATAAATAAGGAAAATACATATCTTTTACAAAATATGTAAATGGTACGAAAGTTACTTTTAGATTTATCGATTCATTCAGGTTTATGGCATCTAGCATCGAAAAATTAGCTTCATACTTATATGATAATAAAAAATCCATCACCAGGGAAAATTGTAACACCGATAATGAGTTTCAGTTACTTACGCGTAAAGGTATATTTCCTATGATTACATTAACTCTTGGGATAGGCTCAATGAAACCGATTTACCCTGTAAAACAGCATTCTTTAATCGTTTGCGCAATGAAGAAATCTCAGATGAAGACTACAATCATGCTAAACACGTTTGGCAAACATTTAATATAAAAACACTAGGGGACTATTTAGACCTATATTTAAAAACAGATGTACTGCTCTTGACTGATATATTTGAAAACTTTAGAAAAACTTGTATGTTCACGTATAAGTTAGATCCGCTTCACTACTTTACGGCTCCTGGTTTAGCTCTAGATGCGATGTTAAAACGACGAACGTTAAACTCGAGCTGCTTACTGATATTGAAAAATAATGTTTTTAGAACGGGAATTCGTGGCGGTGTTTCTCAATGTTCGAATAGATATGCTAAAGCAAATAACAAATATATGAATGCAGATTATGATCCAAATTTCGATTCTAAATATTTAATGTATTTTGATGTTAATAATTTATATGGGGCTGCAATGTCTGAATATCTTCCATATGGAGAATTTGAATTTTAGATGGTAATCCAGATATAGTACGTTTAGACATACTTAATATTCCGATGATTCTGATGTAGAATATATTTTTGAATGCGATTTACACTATCCAGTATCTTTACATGAAATTCACAGTGACTTACCTTTAGCGCCTGAACATATGATACCACCAGTACCTTCTAATAAATCAAACTTAAAGAAATTTTACAACTTTATATCCAAAACTCAACTATATTATTTACTACAAGAATTTAAAAAATTTAAGCTACGGTTTAAAACTGAAAAAGATTCATAAGGTTCTTCGGTTTAAACAAGCTCCTTGGTTAAAAGAATACATTGATTTGAATACGAAATTAAGACAACAGTCAAAAAAGTTTCGATATATGCTTTTATAAAAATATGATAAATTCGGTTTATGGAAAGATGATGGAAAACGTACGGAAAAGGAAAGATGTGAAATTAGTGACCAAATGGGAAGGACGGTTTGGAGCTCGTAGTTACATAGCGAAGCCTAATTTTCATAGTTGCACTGTGTTAGACAAAGATCTAGTCTTAATAGAAATGAATAAATTAGAGGTTTACTTAAACAAACCCATTTATGTAGGTTTCTCTATTCTAGATATTTCAAAACCTATTTATATGAATTTCACTATAGTTATATAAAATCGCAATTTGCTAACAAAGCAAAGCTGCTGTACACAGATACGGATAGTTTGATATACGAGTTTAGCGTTGAAGATATTTACTCTTATATCAAACAAGATATTCATAGATTTGATACTTCCGATTACGACCCTCATAACAAATATCATATTCCATTATCAAATAAAAAAGTTCCTGGTATTATGAAAGATGAAAACAATGGTGACATCATGCTAGAGTTTGTAGGACTTAGATCTAAAATGTACACGTATAGAGTTCAGGATAGGATAATAAAAAAGTCGAAGGGATCTTCCTTAGCAAGTATTAAGCAAATTTCTTTTGATGATTATAAGAATGCTTTGTTTTATAAACAGACTGTACAGAAACAGCAATGTTTAATTAGATCAGTCAAACATGATGTCTGTACTATTAAACAAAACAAAATTGTTCTTAATCCAAGTGATGATAAAAGAATTCTTAGTTTAACCACTGATACTAAACCTTGGGGTATAACTATACATATAGAGATGACTTGTAAAGCTTCAACCACTGGCTCAAATAAAGAATGCAATTTATTTTATCTAGATTAACATATAATATTTTTAGTTATAAAACTTCAGTGTTATGTTTATACCTGCACAAGTACACCGATTTTCGTTTTTGGATGTATCTAAAATAGGATACCTTTCAATCTGCCCGAGTTTTGAACTATATATAGTAGTAGTAGTAGTAACCGTTCTGTTTAAAAATCCAGTTTGTTACTAACATACCAGTTAGTTTATTTGAGAAATGTATAACAAAACTTTTATTTAAAATTGTCAATGTTTATGGCTGTTTACTTCACTTAATAATTCAAACATGTAAAAGATATTGTAAAACATGTAAAAAATTAATAAATAGACTGTGATTGCTAAATGATTTATTGTTTTTTCATAATTTGTAAAGGTACAGTAATAATAATAAAGTAATTATAATATTCTTATGCTGTTTGGAGTGAATTGTATTTGACTATCTTATCATGAAGTATAAGGCAATGACAAGATGTATTTGGCAAAACGTTTCTGCTAGTTTCAAATTCTAATCTAATATCGACAGTACCAGATTTTAACCCGTTTTGTCTAGAACAATCTATGACTACTAATGGTGCAATACTTCGTAAATCTTCAGGATTAAAAAGTGGTTCATTTTCCTTTTCGTAGTATGATTGCTGAAACTGAGCATACATCTCATATAACAACGCAGTCTGTTTATTCTCGAACCTCAAATTTAAGTTATCGTACGGGAAAATTTCTGAATTTAAATATAGTTTCATGTTGGTTAAATAGCAATTATCAAAACGACTGTAGTTGCTCATGTATCTATTTTTCGGTTGGTTTGGAAACCAACAATCACAAATCTTGGTTTTCTAATTGTGTTGTTGTTTTAATGTTCCATGTATGACGTTGCGTTTCTTGTAGAAGTTGATATTCATGCAACTCCCATCCTCTAAACGGAATATGCAAATCCTGATTTTGTGCAACGCATTCTATTAAATTAATTCGTTGAGTATCATCAAACATGCGGCATTTTCCATAAAACTTTGTTTAAAACAACTTTTATTTCTTCATCGGGTGTAGGATTAATTATAGCATTAGTATCAAAACTAGAACGTAGTAAGACTAACTCATGACGGAGGTTTAAAATAATTTTTAAAATCTTCGCATAATCCGAGAACCATTGAAAGGTTTATTGCAACATTAAAATTCCCATTAGCATCAACTATTTGTGAATCATCCATAGGAAACCACCCAGCGTTTTGTAAATGTTTACTTTGATTGCTATTATATGAAACATATCCCTTCATTATAGACGTTAATCCAGGATTCCGAACACGATCTACAATGATACCACCAATCTCATATCTAATTTCATCAAAAGCAGCAAAATTCCATTATTTACAAACTTTGCTGTCTGAGACGGTGTTCCATCTGTTTTAATTAATTTGCCTTCTATGTACAGCATGCTCTTTGATGGTAAGGTGTATACATCTTGTTGTTGTATAGGATTCGAATTTCATCATTATTGTTTAAAGATGTGTTAGCATAAGGTTGATGAGTATGTTTTCAATATTAACAATTGCATTGTCGAAGTAAACTTTTTCACGCACGTTCAGTATTTCACTATTCATTCTACTTTTTTTGTGTTGTTAGCGGTCTTGAAACAATCAATCGAGTGTCGATTGCTTTGAAATTTCCAGCATTTATATCAATTCTTGACATGTTGCGTGCATTATACTTAATACCCATGGCTATTGCAGATTTTTTAAATGCAACCTTACAGTTAGCAGTTCTCCTCTGAAATTAACTAAATTTCCATCTTGATCTAACACTTTAACTATTATTTCATTTATTATACGTGACCTGATTGGTAGATATATAATCGTAGGTGGACACTCGACAATTTTAAAACCTGCAGGTACTTGAGGAAAAAATTCGTGTATTACATGGGCTGGTTTACTATTTAAATAGGATCCACTTGCAATATTACAATCGATTAAAACTGCATTCACTTTACAAATGTTGATCGCGTAGTCTGCTTGATGCGTGACAAATGCTAGCAATTTTCGCGGATTGAAACCAAGTAGAGAACCAATTGAATCCTTTTGGTAAAATCCACATCTAGACTACATTTAATACTACATTTAAGTGTATTATTGTCAGCTGTAATTTCTATATACACTGGCGTCTTTCTAGCGCTTCGTGATTGATCCATACGACCACGCCATCTTTTATCACCTAAAGCTTTTTGAAGATATTTATTAATTTCTCTAATCTCATAAGCACCTTCAGGTATTTCTATGAATTCTCCGTTAGATCCATAATAAAATTTATTATTTATTCCTTTTCTATGTTTGGAATTGTGTTATAAGACTCAAAATTTGTTAATCCTAATACGTACTCCGAATCATTATCCAAGTTTATAGGCGGATTAAAATTGCTTGTTAAAACTGAAGTGTTTCCCGTTAGAGTAAAAGTGTACGACATAACAACTTCGTACGCAGTTCTATGCACTACTTAGAAATTGTAAGCATAAATGACCGCAAAACACAGTACCGTACGATTGTTCTTGGTTAATGTTATAAAGAATTTTACATTTACCCCCGCTATTCAAATAACTTATCAACTCTGTTGGCGGTCGCAGGTTTCCGTAGCTGTCATAGTAAATAGCGCTACTACCGTACTTTTTGTAAGAGGTCCAATGCGTGCCTAAACCTTCTATTCCATCTAAATTAATTATACCACATTCTTTTAAATTAACTTTCTTGGGAAGATTGTTTCTCATGAACACTCCACGGAAATATGGTACTTCTAATTGCTTAACAAACTTTATTAATTCTACATTGCTTAGTGCTTGATTAGGTAAAATCAAGTTGCGTTCCTTTGAGGTTTTGCAGGGGCTAAAAAAAGACCAAAACCTTTTTTATAAGGTTTGATGTACATGCCGTTTCCGACTGCAATGTCCTCCATTGCCTTGTTATGGCGTTGTTTTCAGCTAGTTGTTCCTTAGCTATTTTAGTATCTGAAACTGCTTTTGCAACAGCAGCTGCACCTCCAGTAAGAGTACCAAGAGCGCTTAGGCCTGCAAAATTGGTATTAGTGGTAGAAAACCTCCTGTTTTAGGAATTGATATAATACGAGCTGATTTAATATGCTTCTTTGTTTTGCTGTATTGGCGGCCTTAATTGCTATGTTGATTGCATCCATAATATTAGATCCTTTAGTCTTTTTAAAGCTGTACGTGCTTGTTTGATAATACTTTTAATACCTAGCGTACTTCTTATTTTACGTTTCTTTTTCAGTTTTCTTATTTTATTGATATTTTTTGTTCTCAGTGATGCACAGACACCCATACCAAGTTTTACTTTAGCTTTCATTGCGGTAGCTACTCCAAATGCTGCTACTGTTTCACCTAAAGACGAGTCACCAGAATTTAGTCTTTCTGTAGCTAACTGAGCTAACTTCGAATCTGCTTGATGACGTTTAGATAGATCCTTTTCTTTGGTGTATGCAATATCGTGCTCCTTACAAGCGTCGTCTAACTTGTTTATTCCCTTGTCTCCCCGAGCTAACCGTTCGATTAGTTTTGTACCCGGACCGCAAAATTTGTAACCCGGAATATGCGCTTCAAATGGTAAATTGTTAATTACAGTATTTAATAGTCCGTTCCCAGTAGTTTTAGAATTATTATTATATGTAATCATTAGTGGACAACTATCCTCTCAAGCTGTGCAGTAAATAAATAAAATATTATGAATTAATGATTCTTTATATACTCGCCGTTTCTTATATATATATATATAATTCCACTTTTTTTTTTTTTTACAAATCGAATTTAGTACTTGCAAACATGCGTGTTGTGAAACAATCGACACCTTTAACCATAAACAATAATGACATTGGCGTGCAATCCTTAGCTAAAAAGAAAAAACATAGTGTTCTTCTGCCTTCATCTATTCGATGTCTAGTTGTTGGTCCATCAAATTGCGGTAAAACCAACGTTATGATTGGGCTGATAGAACATCCTAATGGTTTAAAGTTTGAAAACGTATATGTTTATTCTAAATCACTTTATCAACCAAAGTATCAATACCTTGAAAGTCTACTGCAACCAATAAAGGGATCAAATATTATACATTTTCCAGTTCTGATAATATTATATCACCATCTGATGCTCGAAATAATTCTATATTTGTTTTGATGATGTAGCTTGCGATAAACAAGGTATCATTAGGGAATACTTTAGTATGGGGCGTCATAAACAAGTAGACAGTTTTACCTTTGTCAAAGTTATACTCGTATACCTAAGCACTTACTACGTGATAATGCTAATCTTTTAGTTTTATTTAAACAAGATGATTTAAACTTAAAACACATATATGACGATCACGTCAATACTGACATGAAGTATGATAAATTCCGTGAAATATGTGCTGCTTGTTGGCAAGACAAATACGGTTTCTTAGTTGTAGACAAAGATAGTGATCCAGATCAAGGAAGGTACCGAATAGGTTTTGATCACTTCATACATATTTAAACCTTGAGAGACGCAAGTATCGTTAGTATCGAAGAATTTTTTTACTACAATAAACTTTTACGCAATGAACAAGGAGGCGATAAAACTTAAAAGAATTTTAATTAAGAAAAGAAACATTGTAAAAAACAAATTGCGTCAGTTAAAAGATAATGAAGTCGTCCAAGTGGAATCAATCTTACCCATAACATCACGATTAGAAACTATTGCTAATAAACTGGATGGGGAAAGTGCGGTAAAGAAAGAAAAATTTAAAGAAGAAGAAGAACTGCCTCATAGCAGTGTAAAAAATTAAACCTAAATTGCTAGAAAGGAACGTTGACTATATTGATTCCCCGGTTATTGCTCAGCATATACCAAATATAAAAATGATGCCATAGAGGTAGATGATGATGATGATGATGATGTTGAGAATGAATATGAAGCAGAAATTAATCGAAATGCACAAGAAGCCCATGAATATATTCAAAGCTTTGCCGATTCACCTGGTATGACACATTATCTCGAACAGCTACATCCGCTACCTCGAGAATATATTTACAATATGTTTAAAGATGTTAAGAACGAATTTGATCATAAATATGGTATTAGGTTTAACCCTGATTCAGATGGTCTTATGATAGGCAATTCGAATTTCGCGTTGGATGATGAAAATGTTCTAATAAATGATTTGAAATATAAAGGTACTCCTGGATTATACGAACTACTGTTTAAAAATATCCTGTCGGGTACAGTCATCAAGAGCTAAAGTCGTACCTTGATATTGTAAAAGAACAAATGCTAATAGAAGATATTATTCTGAAACAGAACAAATTCAGGGTAATACTTCATATAAGTACAAAAATATAATATCTACATTAAACATACTTCCCAAACACCCGTAGACCTAGAACATTACCCTATAGAAAGCGTCTTGGAGACGGTATGACAATGGAAGTATCAAATAACGCTATAGATTATTTATATTGGAATGATCCCAATGAACTTGTTGATAGATTACGACTTTTAGTTTCATCTCAGACTGCTGGACACACAGGTCACGGCAACGAAATAAATTCGATCATTGAAGAATTGCGTGAGGCGAAAGTAATTAGATGATATGACAATTGACAAATTTGGAAGGCACTTACATAACCGTAAAATAGATATAACTGAACAGGAATATGAAAATAAAAGTGAAGGTTTTGAAACCTTGATTGAGTACAAGTTACATATGCTACATTACACGGTAGTAGCAACGTTTTACTCTAATACATTTCTCGACGCTGACAAGACATTCCTTATTTTCAACATTAAACATAATTATGAATTTCCTTATGAGGAAGCAGTCATTGAGAATATTAATGGATACCCGCAAGACATTGAAATTCTTATAAACGAAAAAAGTTATGTAATTGCACAGTTACAAGGATTTTTGCTTAAACGTATGGATGTAATCAGCTTTCGTGACAGCGGTGCTATCATAAACAATACCACAATGTTTCTTGATTTTATATTAAAAGTTCCTTTCAAAGCAAGCGGAGCCCACGACATTCAAACATAGAAGTATTTCATTAATTGTATTTAATAAATCCTGATTATAAAAAAAGTATTATGATAGTTGCTCAATCAAAAGTGAAAGAGGATATAGTAAATGAACTTCATAAACCAGCAAGAATAAATTTCAAGAGACGCAAAGTGATAGTAAAAGGTTTAAATGACCTTCTTCAGACCGATTTGATTGAAATGCTACCATATTCGCAAACAAACAAAGGATTTAAATACATTTTAGTAGTTATTGATTGTTTCTCCAAATACGTATGGGCTGTACCACTTAAAAGTAAAACGGGTATTGATGTTACTGCTGCAATGAAAACAATTTTAAATAAATTTAAAAATCCGCCAAGAAATTTGCAGTCTGATTTTGGTAAAGAATATTATAACAAACACTTTCAATCCTTAATGCAGACATATGGCATAAACCATTATAGTGTTTTTCTACAAAGAAAGCATGCATTGTAGAACGTGTAATTAGAACTTTAAAGGGAAAAATGTGGCGCTTGTTTAACCTGAACGGTTCTTACAATTGGATAAAAGTTTAAGCGATATTGTGAAACAATACAACAATACAGTTCACAATACTATCGGAGTCAAACCTGTAAAAGTTGATAAATCAAATGAAAAACTATTCTTAAATCATCATTTACCCACATCAAACTTGCAACCAAAATACCAAAATATTCAATAAAAGACAGTGTGAGGATTAGTAAACACAGGGAAGCATTTACGAAAGGTTACACGCCAAACTGGTCAAATGAAATTTTAAGATTAAAAGGTAAACGTAACCAATCCTACAACATATATATTAGAAGATCAAGATGAGAAAGAAATCAAAGGTGCATTTTATGAAACGGAGTTGCAAAGGTTAAACATCCAGGAATTTACCTGGTAGAAAAGTACTAAGAAAGAGTGCAAATAAAGTATTTGTAAAATGGTTAGGCTTCTCTAACTTACACAATAGCTGGATCGATAAAAATAATGTTTGCTAGAAGTTGTTATAATAATAGTTAATAAGGCTAACATTGTAAAATTATATTAAAATAAATAATACAGACAAAATCTTTCTATTGTTTTTTATTATTATTATAAAGGAATTTTGTAAGGCTAACATTGTAAAATTATATTAAAATAAATAATACAGACAAAATCTTTCAATTGTTTTTTATTATTATCAAGTCATTCTTTTAATAAAAAGATATTTTGGTTTGCGCATTGCAAATTATTATTGCTGTGTCTACAACAATGGATGTTATATTTTAAACGATTGTTGATTTTTAACTCCGATAGCTTAGGACAACCTAGTGCAAGCATATCAGTTACAATGTTTTTGCATTATATATGTTTCAATCAATTTCTTCTTTTCTAGACCCTTCACAAATACTTCTTCACCGGGTCGGATAATTTGCTTCAAATAAAGCGCTATATATGATGACACCATTCCAGCCGTTGAAGATTCATCCCAAGAAATACCATGAATATTCCTTGTCACCCAGTCGTTATGTTTTATATTATCTTGACTCAAAAAACTGGACTGCATTTGCAGTTTAAAATTTGATGCCAAAAATCACCTTTCAACAAGTCCAAAAACTCAATTTCTTTACACACAAACTCGTTTTTCTTGTATTTAAATCCCTGAATATCAATTATATACATGTTTGTATGTAAATATATGCAGTAAACTTCGACTAATTAAATTAATATTAGAGCAATCTCCTTATATAGCAGATTACCACCATCTGCGTACTTTGCCAACCCACTTTTCAACCTATCACAAGAGTAAACTCATTTTGAATTAAAACCGGCCCATGTGTATTTGCAGCCTCTAAACATAAATCAGAATCCACTTTAATTAAAAACACAATTGACTTGAATGCGATATTTTTTTGCATCTGTCATACTGTCTCGCTAGAAAACCAAATTCAAAACATCTACACACATTTTCTCTGCACTTACATTTTCAACATACGTATGTTACATTGAAAGTAATATAAAGACGATCCTAATTCAAAACGTGCCCACAAGTATTTTACATTTGAAAAGAATTCAGGTTTTCACATTTTACATTAAAAGTATATAACGCCGATCCTAATTCAAAACGGTGCACGTGTAACTTCTCGCTAGAAAACCGAATTCAAAACAGCTACACACATTCTTCTCTGCACTTACATTTTTTTCAACATACGTGTGTGTTTCATTGAAAGTAATATAAAGCCGGTCCTAATTCAAAACGTGACAGACGTATTTTTACATTGAAAGCATAGAAGAATTCATGTTTTCACAACTATTTTACATTCAAATGTTTTCACAACTATTTTACATTGAAATTATATAGGGCCGATCCTAATTCAAAACGTGACAGACGTATTTTACACATGGAAAATACGTTTCGCTGAATACCTACCTACATCCTCTATCCTATCCTTCTACCAACCTACCTACCCTACCCTACCTACCTATCCTGTCCTGTCCTGTCCTTCCTTCCTATCCTCCTATCCTATCCCTATCCTTCCTAACCTATCCTATCCTATCCTATCCTATCCCATCCTATCCTGTCCTATCCTTCTGTCCTATCCTTCCTATCCTATCCTATCCTATCCTATCCTATCCTGTCCTATCCTCATCCTTCCTATCCTATCATATCCTATCATATCCATCCTATCCTATCCTATCCTATCCTATCCCACCGTAGCCTATCCTATACTATACTATACTATACTATCCTATCCTATCCTATCCTATCCTATCCTATCCTATCCTATCCTATCATATCCTATCCTATCCTATCCTATCCTATCCTATCCTATCCTATCCTATCCTATTCTGTCATATCCTATTCTATCATATCCTATCCCATCCTATCCAATCCTATCCTATCCTATCCTATCCTATCCTATCCTATCCTATCATATCCTAGCTCATCATATCCCATCATATCCTATCCTATCCCATCCTATCCTATCCTATCCTTTCATATCATATCATATCATATCATATCCTATCTATCTTATCATATCATATCATATCATATCCTATCCTATCCTATCCTATCCTATCCTATCTTATCCTATCCTATCCCATCCTATCTTATCCTATCCTATCCTATCCCATCCTATCTTATCTATCCTATCCCATCCTATCCTATCCTATCCTATCCTATCCTATCCTATCCTATCCCATCCTATCCTATCCCATCCTATCCCATCCTATCCCATCCCAACATATCCTATCATATCCTATCCTATCCTATCCCATCCTAACCTATCCTATCCTAACATATCCTATCCCATCCTATCCTATCCTATCCTATCCTATCCTATCCTATCCTATCCTATCCTATCCCTATCCTATCCTATCCTATCCCATCCTATCCTATCCTATCCATCATCCTATCCATCCTATCCTCCCTATCATATCCTATCCCATCCCCACCTATCCATCCCTATCATATCCTACTCCTATCCCATCCTACCTATCCTTCCTACCCTATCCCTATCCTACTACCTATCCTATCCTATCCTATCCTATCCTGTCCTATCCTATCCTATCCTATCCCCATCCTATCCTCCCATCCTATCCTATCCTTCCTATCCTCATCCTCATCCTATCCCATCCCCATCCCTATCCATCCTCCCATCCTGTCCCATCCCTATCCTATCCTATCCTTCCTATCCTTCCTATCCTGTCCTATCCTATCCTTCCATCCTATCCTATCCTATCCTTCCTATCCTATCCTATCCTATCCTGTCCTGTCATATCTATCCTGATCCTATCCTTCCTATCCCTATCCTATCCTATCCTATCCCTATCCTATCCTATCCTATCCTATCCTACCCTACCCTATCCTATCCTATCCTATTATATCCTATCCTATCCTATCCTATCCTATTATATCCTATCCTATCCTATCCTATCCCGTCCCGCACATAGTGCCGTGGACACCATCCGGTCCCTAATCGCCACCGCCCAAACATCTCTCTCCAAATAAATAATAACAATTTTCCTTGACTTCTACTTCGCCTTTGATCTTTTATGGTAGCCTAATGTCCTCTCAGAAATTAAAAAAGCCAACTTTCTTCGAAATATATACAAAATCCTAAAATCCTACCTACATTTACGTTTTGTAAACCTAAACTCCTACTACTTTTCCATCACCAAACCCCTATCCCAGGGATGTACGCAAGGTTCGGCTCTTTTACCCTATGGAACCTCTCTATAAACCCCCTCTTAGACCTTGACATCCATAATATTTTTACCTTCGTCTATGCTGATGACCTAACCAACCTCGAACATAGAAACTCACGTAGATCCTTAGAAAATACCGTCCACCTCTTAATCAAAAAAATCGAATCCTGATCCTTTCTAAACAAACAACCCCTATCACCCGCTAAAATCAAAATCCTATTACTTAAAGGACATCTCCAACGCGCCCCCACTATCCACATATTTAACACACATTTAACCCTATCCAAATCAACCACATATCTTGGAATCCAAATTGAAACAAGACTGAAAATGCACGCTTATTTATCATATCTCCGATCCAAGACCAAAGCAATCCTTAATAATACCAAAATTTATTGAACTTACTTGCCCCACTCATAAACTAATCTTACAACAAATAATAATTCTCATCCTAAGTTATATAATAATTTTTGTAGGTTGTTGTATTGAAAAATACGGTGGCGCTCATTATCTATATTTTTGGTCATTTGACAACCCATGACCCAAGCTTATGATCTACCCAGAGCTAACACTCTACTAGCCGTTTATGTCTAAAGAGTTTTTATTTTCCTCAAGCCGTTTTCCATCCAACTTTACCTTGGGCTTTCATTGTTAATAAGAAATTCTCGACCTTGTGATATCAGGTAAGGGTTTATAATATATAATGGTGCAATTTGTTATCTGATATTCACGAAGGTATTTTTGTTTTCAATCCCCTACTCCAACCGATTCATATTCAATTCATGACCGGACACGGCAAATTCCGATAAAAATTACACTCCTTCCAACGAATTCTCTCTCCTTACTGTCCCTGCTCGAACCAAAACGTTACTGAAACTCCCCACCACTTAATATACTTATGCCCCCAACTCCATTCCTCATCAAACACACTTAAAACATGCGATCCAACTTGATCTCTTTACCCCACTACCTAACATCAACTTCCTCGCAACTAACTATCCCCTCCAATCTAACCATTTCCTAATTAAAATTCTTATCACAAAACCCACGGTCCAATAATAGTGGTGAGTGAATTTATCGCTTCTGTTTAATTTTACATGCATACAATTTTCGCATTTAAAGCTCGCGTTTTGTTAGACCTTCGCAATACAGTCCACAAAACTAATAAAACGCGCCAGCACATTATTCTAGTTAATTAATTACATTTTGGTCCTTCTTCGCGTGATAGAACTGTCCATGGTTAATAAATTAATTCATTTCGTTTTAGCTTGTATGTATGTAAAACTTCGATTAGCAATATTCGCATCATATTTCTATTTACTTATATATAAAAAATTCAATACACAAGTCTATTAATTAGAGATCATTATTTGATTATAGATATATTACGATTTAGTAATAATTTAGTTAGAGAGCATTATTAACCATTTTACAGATATAGTTAAATAGTTCGTATAGAAAACCTATTGCAAATGCTGGCTTCAAAGTTGTTCTATTGTAAAATTTTGTATACTTGTCTAGTAGGTCACTCCTTTTGGCTTATGTACAGCTCGAAACAACATTCCAGTTTTATCGTACACGTACCTGCATTCTTAAGGGTTTATAACCACTAAATATTTCAGCTATATTTCTTGTTTGATTGACTAAATCCTTGGGGCATTCTATAAACCTTCTTGTTAAGGGTTGTCATTTCGTTTCAAATAAGCGTTCTAAAATACAATAGGAAGCTTTAGGTATCTAACTACTCATTTCGCATTTTACATTAGAAATTGGATAATGACTTTATTGGATCATTTTCGGTGATTGAATTTAAAAAAAGATTATTGTCGGTCGTTGTTAATTGAAATAACTGTCGTTTGTTATTTTTATACAAAATGCCTGACACAAATACGTCTGTAACTTTATGAAAGCTCTACGCTGCTAGGATTCATGAAATTTTCGAACTTTCTAAAAAGGCACAATACAACGATTCTGTTCATAAATTATTTAAGTTGAAATGTCGAATGGTTGAATCTATCTACAAGGATTTTACTGAAAAGTATATTAGTGTATTGGTAAACACAGAATCAGAAATGCAACCAGCTTTAGAGACTTTGTGTCGAAACGTAGAGGAGGAATATTATTCTATCCTTTTGATAGAGCAAGAGATATTTTCTGCTGAAGTGAAAACTCCGTCTGCGAATCACACAATTCGACAAGACAATAATTTTACACCTAGAGTAAAATTACCAAAAATTACTCTACCACGTTTTGATAATGACCCTAAAACCTTTAAGACTTTTAAGGATATGTTTGATGTTTTAATAGATAAACGACCGCATTTAACGGACATCGAAAAGCATTCCTACCTTCTTTCAGGCTTGTCGGATGAATCATTGACATTGTTGCGGTCTATTCCTCTTTGTCATGAAAATTACAAATTAGCATATGACACTTTATGTTCTAGATATAATAATAAACGTCTTTTGGCTAATCACCATTGGGGTTTAATAAAAAAACTACCCACCTATGCATGCGGAAAACGTAAAACAACTTTGAAATTTAATTGACTGTTTCACAGAAAACTTATCGATTTTGGGATCGTTACAATTTGATGTTGAAAGTTGGGATTTCGTTCTTGTAGATCTTTTATTATGTAAACTCGATGAGGAAACTCGTAAACGATTCGAATTGCATTTCAATTCTACTGATGTGCCTACATTAGTTGCGTTAAAGACCTTTTGTCAAAACAATGTGTAGCCTTAGAGAATCTTGTCTCAAGCAAACAACCGAAAGTGCTTAAAGGTACTATTAATAAACAAGGTCTCATTCGTTCGAATTCGACTTGAAGCCTAGGACATTCTTAGCTGAGACTAACACTTCTCCTAAGAACAATTCGTTCTCCTGCATCCTTTGCAAGGGGAATCATGTATTGTATTCGTGCGAGCAATTTCTTAAATTGTCTCCAAACAAGCGTCACGAGCAAGCCAAACATCTTCGGTTATGTTTGAACTGTCTTCGTCCAAATCATAACATGTCGTCTTGTCCGTCAAAAGTTTCGTGCAAAACTTGCAATAAAAATCATCATACATTGTTACATTTTGTGCAGTCTATTGCTACGTCACCACCTTCTTCAACTCCAACTGGTGAAGAAAATTTGCAAACCAGTTCGTCTAATAATGCTACTTGTACTACAACAGTTGGGTCTGAGACGACAACTTGTCTAGCTCTGCTACCCACGGTTTGTTTGTAAATTCTCGACAAGAGAAATCAACCTCAAATTATTCGTGCTCTAGTAGATACTGGGTGTCAAATTTCATTTATTACGGAGTCTTGTCGCAAGTCTATTGGTATATCGTCTCGTCCTTCTTCGATTCCTATTTCTGGTTTGGGCCAGACTTCACACCAAACGTTAGGTGTGATATCTGGAACAATTCGTCCCATTCAGGAATATGATTCAGTCCCCACGGACAACAATTTGAAAATAAACTTAATGGTTTTGCCGTCTATTTGCGGTAATCTTCCAAACAAGTATATTCAATCGTATTGGTCTCATTTGGAAAACATAAAACTCGCAGATGAAAACTGGAGACATCCCTCTCCAGTACAAATTTTATTAGGCTCTGATGTTGCCAGTCGTATTTTGCTCGATGGGAAAATTGATGGCAAAGAAATTTCGCCTGTTGCTGTCAACACCATATTTGGTTACATGATATTTGGTACTGTCTATCCCATCTCAACCAATGTTGTTCATTCGTTCTTTGTATCTATCGATCCTTGTATGGATATTAATCTTAAACATTTTTGGGAGCTTGACGACATTCCATCGGAAGATGACCTTGCTCAACAATCTTTTGATAACTCGTTGCATCGGTTACCCAATGGTAGGTTCGGCGTGAGCCTCCCATTTAGAGAAAATGTTCGTGAGTTTCCGGACTCGAAATCTATTGCCATTAAACGTCTATTGTCACTAGAGCGTCGTCTCGAAACTAATCCAGATTTGCGAAATTTGTACGTAGATTTCATGCGTGATTACGAAGCATCTGGTCACATGTCGCCTTTATCAACGCCTCCAGCTGACAATAATGCGTATTTTATTCCACACCATGCCGTGTTCAAACTAGAAAATAATAAACCTAAATTGAGAATTGTTTTTGATGCTTCGGCTCGAGCTTCGAATGGTATTTCATTGAATGATACCTTACTCACTGGAATTAAGCTCCAGAATGATATTGTAAAAATATTTGTTATACCTTTGCAATACAGTCCACAAAACTAATAAAACGCGCCAGCACATTATTCTAGTTAATTAATTACAGATATATATATTACTCATATTTAGACCAGGGTAGAAAATTAAATAATCACATCAAATAATTTTAATCACCGTGTATGAGGAATTTCATTAAATAATACGCGTTATTAAAACCATGAAGCATAAATAAACTCGGTTGTTTCAGTAAAAATAAGAAATTTAAATTATTTATAAGACGCCTTATATCAAAAGAAGCAGTATTGAAAAGCTCTGCGTGTAATGTAATTATTCCTAAACAAAGAGAAATTACGTGCAAAATTTATCTTAATTAACTCTATTTAAGTAACCGGTAGTAAAACAAAGTGTACCTATAATAATTAATATTTAAGTTGTATTCGCTAAAAATGAAAAGGATAGAAATCAATTTTAATTGGAGTTAATTAAACCGTTAATAACATATAATACTTATAGAAACTTGTAAAAACCCAAGATTAAAATACCACGAAATAAGGCTCTGAGAATTAATATTATTTTGAACACCTGCGTAGTTTAAATATCACATTCGGCGTAAATTCTGCAGATAATTAATGTTTCAAAGAATCTTGGGGAAAACGTCGCATAATAGTTACGAGAATTGCTAAAGCTGGGTTATTTCACACTCCATGTGGACTAAAATAATCGATAATAAAGAATATCAAGTTGCACCAATAAGAACACGGTAGAGAAGGAAAGAGAAAATGCGTCAAGCAAAGACACATATTGTAAAAGGCGGGATTTAAGCTACGTCACGGTGGGTCACGATTGGTTAAAAATAGGATGCAAATATCAGAGGTAGAACAACAATTTCTGTACAAAATTAATTAGTTTTTCTCGGACATGCTTGCGTGCCGTGTGGAAATTTTCTGAGATTTAAATGGGGCGAGTGAAAATTCGTAAAAATCGACGCGTGAGCGGCAGACTGGGAACATGGCATGAGAAATTCTTTAGAATTACCCGTTTTGGGGAACCGACCGACAGACAGGCTTTTTGCTATATATACCGAGATGAATATAAACAAGCCCTCTTAGACTTTTGACAATTCGATGCGTTAAAAGCTCGTACATACGCGACTTGATTCAAGATATTAAACCGTGCATTTTAGTTTGATTAAATAATGTAAAGTTTGCTAGTATATTTTAGTGATTCAAAATAGCTTGTTATTTACGTGCTAACATGAATGTACTTCAGTGCACTTAGATACAAGGTAATAAAATTTAGTTTCACTGTACCAATTAGCAAAATTTACAACGACGAATGTATACACAAAAGTAGGCAGTTTTGGCGTATATTGGTGACAGAAGCATGAATTTCTTTGCTATTTTCGGGGGTGTTAATAATTAAATGGTTCAAATACGTGTCTGGATCCATGAAACAAGGGTCAGATAAACACAGATGAGTTCCGGAAAGGCCCAGAAACGACTTTGAATGGACGGTGATGGAGAAAATTTAAAAGCGTAGAGAATCAGAAGCCGTAAATATAATCCTGGTGAATGGTGTGATTAACTAAAGAAACTATACTTTGAAGCTACGAGGACAGTAACCTTCAGGTAAATTATACTATTTTGTTTGACATTTTTTGTGTGTATTGAATGACTTTATAATTGATTTACTTTAAATGGACATTAGTGAAATTGTTCTAACCATAAAAGTTTAATTTTAAGATGAAATTTGCTTGTTTAAGTAAAAAGGGGTATTTTGTTTTGATCTTCGGGAATATGATGAAACTTTGGGTATGTCTTTGAGCTCAATTAGACAAACCTGGTTAATTAACGTAAAGGGTGGTAGATGCCCCTTTATACTCAGACTCGGTCTGCTTATATTGTTATATTAATTAGTAGGCATCCAACAAGGACTTTAATTTTGGATGCACAGTAAAATGATAATAAAATTAATCCTGAAATTCTTTTTAAAACTGAATTTTATGCTCAAATTTAATTTGAAAATTTAATGTATTCTGAATATTGATGTAAATAGAGTTAACGTTGATGTTTGTGGTAGGAATGTGTTGTTTAATTTTTATGATTGAGGATGGAAGTTATCTAGAGGAGCAGCCGAGGCGATTAACAGAAGGAATCAACGGACCAGGTGATTTAAAAGGTTTCACAGCATTCTTGACGCCCAAACTGTGGGGCTCGAATGTTTTTTTGAAAGGGCCAGTACCTGCAGATAGAATGAGAAGAATCACAGCAATATATATATATATATATATATATATATATATTGCAAATTTATTGTAATTTATGCTTTTTGGAAAACTTCTGTTCATATTTACTAGTTTAAGCTTTTAGCCAAGGAATAGTGTACAACAATAAATAAATAAATCCACAAACAGGATTCTATTGTTTTTAATAGCACAATACACATTAAATTGCCAAGTTTCCAGAAATTTTCGCTTACGAGTTAAGTGATAGTTTTCGACTGGCCAATAATGTAAGTTGGAACGATTTAACATTCCGTTTTTAGGAACTTAGGTTCATTGCTCCAAATAATTTTATTCAAAAAGTTTTAATTTTTTTAAATTTTTACAACCATAAACTCGCAAATTGTACGCGAGTTATGGAATCGCCACATTAGGCTATTTAATAAAATTAGAATTATGAAGTGTTAATAAAGTATGCTTTTCTAATTGTACAATAACACGATATTAAAAGAACAGTGTTCGCTTAAATTAATTTTATGTTTATATTGATTTATGTCATCAAGTATGAAATACCACATAAATAGAATTAAAGTAAGAAGAGCATTTTAAATTTTAAACAACAATTAATTTGAACAAAAAGCTTTAACAAATTTCAGAGATATTAATTATATTTAAGAATTAACTGTATAACAAAAGAGTTAAAATCAACGCTCATTTCAGTTCCAAATAGATAGTCACCTACTGTTTTGTATTTAAATAAACCTTAAAGCTACAAAGCAAGAAGCTTTTACGGCATTTTATTAATTATGAATAACACTTTATTGTACTAAAGAGATTGTTTTAATACAAAGAAAGACTTGCCACCTGCAGGCGAGTTCATCCTAACTCATGCAGTAGATTGCAATGCAATGTATTAGTAATAATATGATCGCCGTTAAATAATTACTTTAATAGAATACCACATTTATTTGCTTAAACAAACTACGATTTTGTGTCTTCGAAAAAGTTAAAAACCATATACGTCAACAGGCTAATTAGTTTCTATCAATGAATATACGTGGATTCACGGAACATAATACTATCGGAAAGGCTATAAAATAGATAAGATAGCGCACTTAATAGCTCTAAGTATATTACAGAAGTCGTGGACGAGAGATAGCAACGATTACCTTATAATGAATTAAGAAAAGATGCGAGACTTTTACTATAGCCATACATTTTAAAACTGAAAGCTCCTTAAACAGATAAGAAACCGAAATTGTGAGTAATTGTCGCATCATGCGGATGTTATACTTCGAGAACATAATCGAATGATGACGTATAAAAATATTTTTATATTAACAGGACTTTAATGAGGAACAGTAATTCATTCCTTCGATATAGAACATGTAATTTCAATAGATTGGTAATCTATTCTGTCACCGTTCGACATGCAACATAAAACTTTGAATACATAATTTATTGGTTCAAAATAAATGATATTAGCGCAAAATCACACGCTAAGTTTAATCTATAAAATAAATGTACTTTGCAAACTAACTGATACTTCTGAGCCTGAAGATTTATTAAAATGGAAACTTGAAATTCAACAAGAAAGCTTTCAATGCGGTTAGTTCCAATGGAAATGATATTTTAAATAGTAATTATAAGCGAAGACAGGTAGCCAAAAAAAGAATTTGGAGATACAAGCTGCAAGTATAAATTTGCTTCGTAACCTAAAAGGGATATTTGAATATTATTAAGCTAAAATAAGTTTTATTTTTATTTGTCAATAGATAATCTATTCCAGCGATTTTGAGGTTAGAGTTTGAAGCATTTTGACCCTTACAAAATTTTCTGCCCGGCGTCGTTGATCGACTATACTGACAGACGAGTAATGCTGAACCCTCCTTTTCCTCTAAAATGTTGGGTAAAAGGCACCGACCAATTCCCGTAGCAGAATGTAAAGAAAAAAAGGACTTCTTCCGGACTAACTAGGGGTCCATTCCTGCAATGGCATGAGATTGCAGGGACGGGTCTATATCAAAAATATGACTCTTGTAACTCTAAAGCTTTACCAACAGACGCCACCGCGTTTAAAATAAATTTTAAGGAATAACGCTGAATAACCCTTTAACCAAAACAATTATGTTATACTTCTAATCAAACTTACCGAGTACAATTCAACTTCAACCAGAAATAAAGTTCATGGATTTTTAGATCACAAATTTAGTTAAATGAGAGCACTACTTATGTCCCAATGAATTAATACTTCCATATTATTCAGATAAAATAAAATAATAGATTTCTACAAACGTCCTCTAAATCATGATTTATTCCAATAGACAATCTCCATCTAAACTAAACCAAATAAGCGAATAGAATCTTTAACGTGTGGAGCTTCTTTACAACTTTTCTGAACTTGCTATAAATACAAATTTTTTTTCAAAGAATTAATTGGACACTAAGCGTTTTATTTCATATTATAAGTTAACCAAATTGTTTTGGGTTTAGCAATTACCCATTGCTATTCGCAACTGCCGTGCCATTAAAGACATTTTGACGGCTTAAAATCTTCGTTTACAAGACACGTGTTATGCCATTTCTACTACGTATATCTAATTTTCTAACAGGCGCACATGGCTTTCACATAAAACGCTTTTCCTACTAAAATAATCCCCTGTAAGGCACGCAACCAACTTATCGCAAGTTTGCTATGCGGGTTGCACATAACGAAATATCTATTTGCAGTTTTCTTATATTAAGTAAATAAATCTGAAAAAATTGTAAGAGGGCTGTGCCCGAATTTTGAACACAGTTCAATACAAGGATAGGTAAATTATTTAGAGAATTTTAAAAAGAATTTTTGTGACTTACACATAAAATATTTTGGGGTTCTCTAATTGCTAGCAATAGGTGAAGATTGTTAATTACTTAAGTAGTAATAATGTAATTTTTCTTTCTAAACTTATGTTACTGATTGTATTTATAAGTGTTATTTATATCTGTGTATGTAACAGATTATTTAGATCATGTATATTAAAAAAAGATGTTTTTGAATGTATAGAAGATTGATTGTAAATGTTTCTTATGTTTCCTTGTTTCGTTTCATTTTCGTAAATTCCACAGCATATTTTCCGTTGAGCTAGTCAAACAAGAAAAAGAATACGGTAAGGTATAAATTC
The DNA here is from genome assembly GCA_036346225.1 of Platerodrilus igneus. Classification (NCBI taxonomy): domain Eukaryota; kingdom Metazoa; phylum Arthropoda; class Insecta; order Coleoptera; family Lycidae; genus Platerodrilus; species Platerodrilus igneus. Next base: position 464,663 of record JARFIW010000394.1, on the reverse strand, counting down.
ATATTTTCTATTGCATACTTATACATTAGAAAACAGGGTAACTGTCACAGTATCTTTTGCTGCACCTAATATTAGGGCGGCTGTTCACAACGACACACACACACACAACATGCTCACACTCTCGCACGCACTCACGTATGCATGCATGCACGCATCCACGCACGCACAGATGTACAGACGCACATACGCCCGCGAACGCACGCACGCACGCACGCACGCGCGCGCGCACACACACACACACACAACCACACACACATACACACACATTGATGTGATAATGAGGTCACGAAAGGTGGGAACTCCAAAATGTATGAAAAAACCACCCAAAGGGAAGAAAAACGGAGAAAAATGAATATTTCCCAATATTTAACTTTATAACCCTGTGTACACGTACAAGCGTATTCCATGATCACAGAAAAAAAGATTCCCATGTAAAACAACAGTCTTTATAGATACATACCATTTAAAGCATAAAAGCGAAGCTCAATTTTTAAACCCGTAAAAATAAAAGCATTCAAATCTGTGTGTAAATATCCGCTATAACACATTTCATTCCCCGTGTAATAGGAATATCACTTTGACGCATTAATAAAACAAAGCAAAGCACGTTTAAAACAAATATAAAATATCAACTGTGGTTAAAAATACCATTTTATGAGTTGTAATAAAGAATAGCTTCCTTTCAAAGAACCCCATTTTGGGTTAATTCTAGACGAAATTATATCATTTAATCCAAAACGGAAATACCATATTTGTTTGCCTAAACAAACTACGATTTCGAGAGTCTTCGGTAAAGTCTTAAATTATATAGTAATTTAATAGAAATGTCCTAAAAGCTATTAAATAAGCCAATTGCTTTGTATCAATCAATAAACTCTTCAATTCGAAGAAACGCTACAATCAGAAAAGCTATTAGATAAGATCGATTTTAATAGTTCGAAGAAAGAGATAGCAGCGGTCCGGTTCATTTATTAACAAAGAAAGAAGGATTTAACGACCACGATAATTTTATTTAATTCTCTCATTAAGACACGAAATCGGCGTAAATATTTTATCATCCAGTGACTAATGCTTCGAAATAAATTGAGAATGGAATAGAAAAAATGACATGTTTAGAATTTTAGTATATAAGACGAACGTAGTTAAGAAAAGATTTATTCTGTTTACGACATCGAACATGAAAGTTTTGAGTTAGATTCTGTAAAATTCAGTGCGTCATTCTTTTTAGAGTCAAACAACATGTGAGATTCGAGCAAAGTTTCATTCTTTAATTTATTATACGACATGAAACATACTTATCGAATATTTTGTAATATTTTTCATCGGCGTTTTACAAGTAACATAAAAGTTATCAAACGTAATTATTTGATGAAATAAAATGAAGAGTTTTCACAACAATATTAATAATTTTGGTACAAGATTACAACTGTTGATTTTAATCAATTAAAAATAAATGCACTTCTCAAACTAATATTTTAACCTCTACTGAGATTTGAAATAGAATCAGGAAGTATTTAATGCCATTAATTACGATGGAAATGAAATTTTGATAAGCGCTATTTGACATTAACAACAGCAACTATAATTTTGTTTTTTGTAGCTTACAACGATGTTTAAATATTAGTAATTTAAGCTAGAATAAGTTCTTAATTTTATAAAAACTATTTGTCAAGGTGATAATTTCCAGCAAATTTTGAGGTCAGAATTTAAAGCAATTTAACCTTACTAAATAATTGGTGCAATGTCGTTGGCTAATTACACTGACAAACGGGGTAATAAAAGGATAGGTAATCTATCCTAACACTTTAAAGGGTTTTTGTAACTCACATACAAGATAGTTAAGGTTCTGTAGTTGTTAGCAAAAAACAGGTGAAGATTATTTTAATAATTAAGCAATCATTAGCTAAGATTTGCTGTCTAAGCTTAAACCGCAGATTGTTTTTATAAGCGTTACTTTGTATGTAAGAGATTTTTCAGATAAAGTGTATAAAAGAAAAATTTTGAATGCATAAAAGTTTGTTTATAAATGTTTCTTGAAATTTTTGTGTTTCATTTCATTTTCGTAAATTCTACAGCATAATTTCTGTTGAGCTAGCCAGGCAAGGAAGGACGGTAAGATAGTGATTTTATGTTTTCCATTGTATCCCCATTAGCGAAATTTGGCTGTACCCAAGTCACAGCATAATTTGTGGCTCATAACACTTAGGCAAGTAACAGCAATGTGTACCACACAGATAAGATAACAAGTTTTAATGGCCATATATTACAGAGGCTCGTAAAGGAAGGAAAATACTGGTTGTTGGTTCTATTCACTAATAAAGAATAGGAAACGCTTTATGATCACAATTAATTTAAACTGGTGGGGTCATTAAAGACAAGAAAACACGAAATTGCGGTTAATTGTTACATCATGAGGATGACTTATACCTCCAGATTGTAATTGAAATTCGAGAAAAGATGACGTATTTAGAATTTTAATGTATAAAAACGGAAGGTAATGAGAGCGATTCATTCCAGATTTAACATGCAAAGTTTGAACATAACCACTTTGACATTCGATAATTGATAGATAGTTATTAAATGTGGTGCAACGATGATTAATTTATTACTCCAAAATAAATGATAAGTTATATCGGTGCATGGTCGTCGGTTATTTTAATCTATTAAATATAAAAGTACTTTTGAAAACTGATACTTCGACATATGAAGATTAAAAATGGGGTTCAGAATTTTTCGATGCAGCTAATTCTAATGGAAACGATATTTAGATAGCCATAGAGATAAGAATACCAGCACGAATTTGATAATCCAAAACGCAAGTATACTTTTGTTTTAAACCTAAAGAGGTAATTCGTGTACTATTAAGTAGTTTGCGCAGTTTAAGATTTTATTTTGCGTATATAAAATTATTTGTGACTGGATAGTTTTTATTTTAGCAAATTTGAGGTTACAACTCGAGGTGTTTTTACGCTTAGAAAAGTTTTTACTCAAAGTTGATGATCAGCTGCACTGAGACGGGATAATAGAATAATATTCAAATTATCCGTCAGAACTATAAAATGTTTTGAGGTTTTCTAATTATTAACAAGGTTTAGGCGAAGATCGTATTAATATGTAAGTAGTGATAAAATGTTGTTTCTTTCTAAACTTAAGTTGTAAATAGCAATTTAAGCGTTATTTATATTTGTGTAAGTAAATTTCTTACATAATGAGTGTAGAAGAAGGATGTTCCTGAATGTATCAAGGATCGTTCATAAAATTTTGTTGAGATTTCTTTGTTTCATTTTATTTTTGTCAAATCCATAACATATCAATCGCTAAGTTGGGTAGACAGAAGGGGTGTATAAAGGTAAGAATTCACATTTTCTACTAAGCTAGCAACCCTTGTATCTTTATTGGTCAGGGCGGCGGTACCCGAATATTTACTGCAATATATAAGAAAATATAAGGTATTTAGAAATTGTATTAAACAAGTCACTGAGAACTATCCATAAAATGTTTATAAATTTTTGTTTTTATGTGAATAATAAAATTGAGTTTAAAAATTGGTTTGAGGTTACTAAGGAGTGTATGAATTACTTTTGCGAAGATTTTTGTACTGTATAAATCCTGCGGGATATAATACATAAATATTGTTTTCTCATCCACCTAATTTTTCTATTTGTAACATCTGTTTTGCATTTAAAGGTTTTGTAAATAAACTTCCTCTTTTAAGTTTTTATTTTCTTTTTTTTTAGTGACCCATCCCACTCTACGACATTCTAGCTATTACGGCATTTTTCGATTCTTTTCTTTTGTTGCGGTACTCGGTGTGGACTATTTCCGTTGTGTACGTTATTTTTTTCTTGTCCGCACGGAATACTTAACAGCTCTTGAAATGAATACTTTTTCATGGACATGTCACAAAAAAGATATCGATTTGCAACGTAGACTATGGTCGTTTAAGACAACATCAGTTGCAGACGTAAATTAATTTATTAACTAATTCGTTACTTTAGCTATTTTAATAAGATATGTTTATTTTAAGTGAAACAACTAAGTGTGCAATATTTTCTACTAAAACTCTAGGAAGATTTAAAATTATTCAACAATAAACTTTCAACAAAAACTTCAATTCCAAGCTGAATACGAGACTTTTGTAATTCTGGTTGCATTGATCACTAAAAAGCAACTCTAAATAATTAAAACTAGTTTAATAATGCAACTAAAATTCTAGAAATAGCAAAAAATAATATTTGCTTTTCCGAAACCCAGTTATGAAGAAAAATACTGAAATTGAATGTATAATGTTCAGATTCACCAAGGAATGACATCAACAAATTTTCCTAAAGAAATACAATTTTTTAGAATAATTAATTTTTTCAAAAGATATGCAAAGCTAACTATGTTAGACAAAGCATCATATCACTTAAAGGGAAAAGAGTACTCATGGTTAGATTAGAATCTAAACCGGTAAATACAGTAACAATACAAGTATACATGCCCACCTCCAGCTACAGTGAGGAAGAAGTGAAAGCGACCTACAAAGATATCGAAGACATACTAAGATACGTAAATGAACATGAAAATTTAATAATTATTTGGTTTAGGCACGAGAAATGACAGGGGAAGTAGGCTGGTTCAATTTTGCGACAAGAACAATTTAACCATCACGAACATATTATTTCAACATCATGCTAGAAGATGATACACGTGAAAGATGCCAGGAGATAAAGAAAGATTTCAAATAGACTACACTCTTGTTAGACAACGGTTTAGTAATCAAGTAAAAGACAGTAGAAGCGACCAAGAATCAGATATAGACACTGACCGCAACATCGTAATTATAAAGGCCGCTGTTAAATTTAAAAATATGAAAAAACAGGAACAAAAAAAAGGCACTGACGTTGAGAAACTAAAAGGTAAACAAATCCACGAAAGATGTAAAAAAAGTCAAATAAATTGCTGAAAGATATCGAGAAAATTTCATATATTAAGGAATTAAAAACAGAATGGAATACATTAAATCCAGCTTAATATGGCGGTCAGAGATATGCTGGGGTATACACAAAAAGAAAATAAGAAACCATGGATAACAAAGGATATCCTAAATTTAATAGAAGAAAGACGAAAATACAAAAATAGATTAGATGAAACAGGAAAACAGAGATACAACGCCATAAAATAGGAAATTATTCGCAAATGCAAGGAAGTTTCTTACAATATTTGTCGTTACCGATTCATTGGTTAATTGAATAATTAAAGTAACCCGTGAGTTCTTTACTATTTTCTGAAGAAACCAGTAAACTTTAAAGAAGGATTTCTTTAAAATGATGGAACGCAACTATCTTCCGACTATGCTAGGGGTCTATTCCTCGGGTAGAGCTTATGAGGATTGGTCGTGGTTTTTTTTTACAAAACATTATTCACTTACTTGGCTTAATTTATACCAAAATAGGGTTATGGGGAGGACGCCACCAAGTCATTAAGTTTAATCACAGAGTTTTCCTAACGGGGACTTGGGAGTCCTTAGAGAGGAATATAGTATTAACTGCTTACGCAGGAGCTGTAAAGAAAATTGAATTAAATTAACAAAGTGAGGACACAAGAGATCTACTCTTGCTACCTCATAATAAGAAAAGCTGTAAATATTAACTATGCACACACTTTTATAGACACAAATATTAGACATCAAATTCTGAAAGAGCTATCAGTGCTTCTTCGTCAAATGAAAGCTAAAAATATCATTATGTTGAAGGTATTTATGCTTTTTATTCCTTGATCTAATTACGCTATTTTTGAACTCATTTGTTCAAAACAAAACAATTAATTAAATGAATTAAATGGTGATTCTTTAATTAAATGTAGCTTCATGATAAAAAGTTGTATGTACAAAATTTACATATCAAAAATGGTACTATAATTTCTTCTACACAGATGTAGAGTGATAAATTCAAATAAAATATTAAATACGTTAAGCATTTCTTTTTGCTACAAGATTAACTCAAATCAATACCCAAAATATCAGATCTGTTATTAGGCTTACAAGTTTATATGAAAATATCAAAAATCTAATAATTCAACGTTCAAAAGCTTTAACTGTAATTAAACATAAATGAAACTTTAATCAGAACTCAATTAAGGTGCTTAAGTTTGTTAATAATAATAACGGTTATTACCCTGGATTTAAATATTGACAATTAAAAACATCAAAAGTCCTATATAGTTTGTTAAACAAAATAATATTTATAGGTCATCACAATGTTATTTCAAATGTTGCCTTGAATCAATGTTGGCCAAATGCGCACGTCATGTGAAAATAATAAAGAGCGCTTACCTTGTTTCGCTAGGTTCTTGTGTGTGTGACAGTGTTACATTGTATTAAACCAGATGTGCATACATACTGTTCCTGGACAAACAAATGACTTCGCTGTTCACATGTTGTAGTGAAGCCAATCAACTGTACGCTTCTTGAACCAAATTATACAAGCATAAAGCTTATTTTCTTCTACGCAATAACGGAACAAACCAAAATCCATTCAAACAATTATCAAAAAATGCAAAGCTTCCTTCTATTACTGCATTTAGTTTGTTATCCAGACAATTATTTTGAGTGTAATTATCCACATTATTACTTGTAAATTCATCATAGAAATTAAAGGATTATCATAAATGTTAATTATTGAACGTTTAGATTGAAACAAAAGAATTGCTATTAATTTGAAGAACATTCCGGTTAAATCTCAAATATTACGGCCTCATTGAAGAACGTTTTATTAAATCTCAAATATTATGGTCAAGTTGAAGGACGTTCATATTAAATCAAAAATTATTATCGCCACACTGAAGTATGTTCTTATTAAATTTAGAATATTACAATCAAATTGAAAAATGTTCACATTAAATGGTAAAATTGATGAGCAGAGACGAAAGAAAAAATCACATAAGATTAGACAAGACAAAATTAGACAAGATAAAATAAGAGCGCTATAATAAAATTATTTAGTTTGTTTAAGAGATTATATCTATTTGTTTACCATTATTAAAAACACTTCTTCAAGTGCTTATTACACTTGAGCTAAACACATAGGCGTAAAGACACACGCAAATTGCCGGCAAGAACTCTAATGTTCTCCATGATGTGCTCGTACCAGGTGCCCCAGCCAGAGTGAGTGGTTGGCACGCTGCGCATATTATATCAAAGTCGTTTGACATTGAAATGTTTATTCAAACAGTTAACGCCTGTTGTTAGCAACCAAACTAGCATCTCTGTATTATAGTTGGGCTACATGATCCCAATACGGATATTTATTTAAATGACGATATTTACTTGTTTAATCGAACAGACAAAAAACCGTATTTAACTAATAAATTTTTGGTGATTTGCAGTCGTCAAAAAAAATTGTTACAAGCTGAAGAACAATGAATTGATAAACAGTGCAAAGTAGTACAAATTAAGATGGAAATAGAAAATACAGGCGAAACATACAAACTAATTAGAATGAATTTTAGGGACATAAAGAAAGTGGATAGATGGCAAGAATATATAGAGGATTTATATGCAGAAGATCTAACAGCATTAGAACAAAATTAGACATTGAAAAGGATGACTTGGAATATTCTATACTTAGAGATGAGTTTGAATTAGCATTAAAAGGTCTGAAAAATAGTAAGACACCGGGTACAGATAAGGTGCAAGCAGAAACTCTAAAAGCCACTGAACAAGCAGTAACAGAATGTCTCTGCCAACTTGTAAGCTATATGTATGAGACAGGCGAGATACCCAAAGATTTCAAACGTAACGTCATAGTCACTATACCAAAAAAGAGAAGCTCGGATAGATGTGAAAATTTTCGAACAATAAGTTTGACAGCACAGGTGTTAAAAAATATTGTTATGAACTGTTAGGCAACCCGTTAAATACGCAAGTTGCATAACCGAAGTGTATTCTACTGAAGTCCAGAACATTCGATCAAACACCAGACTATAAATCATCTAGTTAATTTTAGGGTATATATATGTTAGGATTTTATGCCGCTTCTACGAATCTACAAATCTATCTTCACCTGGGTTAAACCGTTCAAGCGGTTAGAATCTAGAAATATCCCAACGCACCCCACCTTTAATTGCACTAGACCTCATAGGGGTAACGTCGTTCGTTAAGATGAACAGTTCTGTATAAAATGCGGTCAAGAGCGCTCGCGCAATATTACTATTCGCATTGCTCCCTATGAGCAATCATTCTAAATGAATATGTAATTGTTTCTAGTGTTTTAAATGCCTCGCTTTGCGCGGCTATTGTACTATTCTAATTAAACTAATAAATGAAGTAAATGTACATACGTTAATCGAGCACGCTTGTTTTTATTCTACATACATGTCCAATCGAAGTGTTTTCTTTTGCTAAGCTAATTATTGTTAATAAACTAAACCCTAAATCAATATCAGAAAGAGTCGACTTCCAATCCTATTTGTGAAGCAATACCCCCTTTCTTGCCCAATATAAGTTCGGTGATGAGTGTACATCAGTTAGTCTATATCCAAATGTCGTATATAAATCATATCGTGTATAGTTAGTTGGTTATTACGTTTTGAAGGTCCAATAGTAAGTATAAATTTGTGTTATGTGAACGTGCATATTGTGCCCCTATCCCCATTAATTTTTAACTTGTACATCGAAGAGGCAGTGGATATTGTCAAATGCAAGAAAGCATTTGGAGTTATTATGCGGAGAGAAAAGATTGATATGCTTAGATTTCCAGGTCTAGATTTTGGTGTATAGTGCGGGATATGTTACAAAAAGGGATAGGAAAAAAGGGGTACAGGTAAACCTAGATCAAACAATTGCACACAGATAGTGGAAGATGTATACTAGAATTTCAGGGAAATGTGCAGGCTAGCATAGAATAGGAAACAACGCGTCTAACTAGTTCCAGGACTGAAGACCTAATGATGATGATGAAACAATTCATGAAAGAACAAACTAGATCATCAGTGACCTAGAACTAATTGCATCACCACGATTTTGCGAAAAACCAAAACATGTTATTAATATTAGCATAGCAAAAACAAAAAGCCAATTTAGATTACAACAAGAATAAAGATATCCCATCAAATCTTTTGCCGTTACTTAAGTTAGATATTGTCATACCAGTTGCTATTTTTATTTCAACTTGTCTTTAATAAACAGAAAAAAAATTAATCGTATAACAATATTTTTCTGATACCTCAAAGGCATTTTTTTTGTCATGAAATTTCTGTACGGCAAAATATTGAGCCGTGTTGTATGATTTGCATAAGAGGGTCCGGATTGTAGTTGTAGATGTTGTTCTTTGGTGTTGTTTATACATAACTGTAGTGCAAGTATGTTATCACGATTTTTCGCACTTAACTATTGATACCTTCTGTAATATAAAAAAACAATTTATCGTAACCCAATAACACACTGAATAAATTGAAAACCACGTGATCAATCTATACCGGATGTATTAGCATACTGTCTTAGTGACAATTATATATTTACGGATTTGCACATGTTATAATTTTTTTCACAGAGAACGTTTTACTAATTCTAGTATTTCTGGTTTTCTCTTACCGCAGTAGCTAGGTAGCCAATAAGTGTAAAGATTACAGATAACAGACGAATAACCTTCGTTGAATGTATTCCGAGAATTTTTATAATAAATCATTCAAACATATATGTATATACCACAAGTGTTTCGAAACAGTGTAGTGAAGTATATCAAGGTTCCTCACGTGAACAATCTGGATTAAAGTGTTTTCAATTGGTTTTAATTATTATATTGCAAAGAGTATTACAGGTTATAAGCCATGTCTAATTTAACGAACCTGCGTGTTTTATCCGAAGCTCTTCAAAAAATAGCAGAAAAAGAGCTGAAGGAAATACCAAACAATATTGAAAAAAATCTTGACCTGATAAAAGCTTGGCTGGATAAACAAGAACACTTAAGATACAGAAAAGGTAAGTTTAATTTATTATAACAGTAGGTACCTAACCCGCAAGAAAATGCTTTTTGTGTTAGAAGTACCATCATTCAATTCAAGATATTTTTAAATAAAGAAAACTCATAATTAGGTTACGTTTACAGACTTTTCAACTTCTGCTGATAAGTTCATTGTAAATTCTAAAAGTTATCTAAAACGTGGCATAAATAAATGCGCGTGACCAACATAACAGCTTTAATGTAACGTATTTTACGAACTATAAGATGCACCTCAAATTTATAAGATGATTTTTAGAAAAATATATTTTAATGTTACTTTCGGATCGTATTTTTATTTATTGTTATACAACTCCTACCAGCAATATTCATTTCATCTTCACTCTCGGTACTATCACTCGTCTCGTTATTGTCACCGTTCGTTTTACTTTTTCTGAATTATTGTTGTCACTCCTTTTTAAAACTGACTCATCTTCAATACCATTTACAGCATTACTTATTTCACATTTTTCAAATGACTTTATAATCGTCTCTTCTTTCACCGCTTTCCATGAATTTCTCATCCAGGTACAGATTTCTGAAATTGTTGGTCGTTTCATTCGTCCTCTTACGGTGACATCACTTTGCCATTCATTTATTCCAGTCTTCTCGCATAAAATTTTTAAACAGTTTATTGATAGAGCCATCTAGGGGTTGTAATTGACTTGTGAGGCCTCCAGAACTGACTGCTATTTCTGCATACATTCCTTTTAGAAGCTTCTTGGTTGATTCTGTTGTATGCGCTTGTTACGTCCACTTTCCGACGGCGTACTGAACCTTACGCTATTTTATTTCATTATTCATTCGTATATATTCTGCTTTTGATACTCACACCATCCTGTATATTAGACATTCCTATAATAAGTACTCTTTACTACAATTTCATTTAAACTTATTTGCTGCGAAATGAAAAGTTTTTATGTAATTGAAATAATCGGTATCATGGTTCAAGTATTCGTCGGCTCGATACCTATTACGATGGAGTGTGATTACTTCTTATAATACCCAAACCTAAAGACTCTTTGAAATAATAGATAACACTTCTCTGATAAAGTTTGTTTCTAGTTTCTATTAACACCTGTCTTTGATAATGCTGGGATCGAATTTTAATTTTTGCTATAAAACGAGTTCAATTCATTCTTCCTGTATACGACCCAGAATATTTGTTGTTTATCGTTATCTACAAAATTTCGTGCACATCGTTGTGTGGTAAGTGCTTTTAGTTTTAAAACGTACTTTTCGTCGTAAATAATCTAATCTTTTTCGTACCCGTTATAACTTCCTCCAGTGGACATAACCGTCCATTGCATTGACCCCTGACTGATGTGTCAGTCCTGAAAGTGAACTACATCTTTAATATAGAACTTTGAAAATGGAGCAGCTAAGAAACACTAAAACTTAAAAATTACTTTTACTATTGTATAAGGAGATGCGAAATGTCAGCTCCAGTCGATGACTACACTGGCAATAGATTTGTGATGGGTCTTTTTTTTCAAGTTCTTGGTATTGGAAAGAGATTCCACTTCGCTCCAGACCGCCGGAATACAATAAGGAGTCTGCTGTTATTAGTTTTGATTATAGCAATTAAATTTAACCCTTACTACCTATAAACTTTCTTTTTCTTATACGATTTGTTTAGGTATAATGGTGTTACTTAGTCCTGCTGTAAGAATGCATTCTGACCGCAGAAGATTACCTGTAATTGCGATAAATATGCAAGTAAACTCATTTTCTTACCTATAAACAGTTAAACTATTTTAATAACAAAGATTTAATAATTGTAAGTATAGCAGGAATCCATTCTAGATTTTGTTTAAATTTTTCTTGTTTAATGTGCATGTAAGACGTTAACATGTAACTTACTTTACAGGGAACTTAGGAAGGTATTAATTATTTTTGCTTCCATTCTTTTTTAGTACTGCGAAAACCTTTAAGGATATTTTGTAAAAAAATATCAGGAATATATTTATTATTTTGTGAAAAGTTTTGTACTGAAAATACTTTAGGATATTTAAGGAGAAAATGTTTTTCTCCAGGTTGGTTTTTTCCTTTTCTTTTGTAACGCGTTTTTCTAATTAGAGTTTTTTTAATGTTTTCTTTCTTATTATGGTTTTAACTAGACGTTTATAGATTGTAAATATTTTCTCGGTTGGTATGCCGATTAAGCCTCGTCATACCCTCGTTGTCTCTTCCGTGTACGTCTAGGTACGTAACAGGCTCTAAACTAATCCCACACTAACATCGCAGGTTTTTTAAACAATGCACCTGGTCGTTTTTCCCATATCTTTTTTATCCATATCTTCATTCCTGTCTCATCTATCCAGCCTTTTTCTTGAACGTGAATAATAATGCCACTAGGAATTTCATCTTTTCGTAACGATTTTCTCTTGAAGATTACCATGGGCGGTAGTTTCCTTCCGTTTGCGCAACACACTATAACTACAGTGAATAGATTTTTTTCTTGACTTTTGATCACTATTGATTTGGTGCCTTTAGAATCTACTGTCCGATTTGAAGGAACATCAAAAGTTAGAGGCATCTCATCCATATTCGCATTTTGATTATTTAATGTTACCTTGGGACCAAATACGCGCCTAAAATTTGAGTTCATTTTTCTATGTGAAAAGGTGCGTCTTATCGTCCGAAAAATACGGTAAATGAACTTAAGGAATCAAGTTTTGTACAGATCAACAGAATTTGCTTTCAACCCAGGATAATACAATAACTAAACTTTAAAAAGTTGGTTGTTCTTGTATTGAACATATGTTTGAAAAAGCCAAGATGAAAATTCTTATAAATCTGCAATACTGATAATATCATTAACCCGGGAGAAGGGGCATTAAATTTAGAACGTAAGCCGGCGCACGCGGTGGAAAAGACTGCAACATAACAATAGCATCACCATCATGAGATGGTGACTATTGATAATCTTTATTTTTTTAATGTGTTTTATTTTATTATTTTTTTTGTTGTTTACAAACATGTATAACAATAAGGAAACAAATTCAAAACGCCTTAATTATGTGTAATGAAATTTTTATGCATCGGAATAGTGTTTACAATAATTATTACGCACACAAAGAATGATCGAAATAATTACTAAATTATCCAGTGACAACAATTCTATAAATAAATGGAACAAATATTAATGTAATAATTTTGTCTTTTATTTATTCATCACTTTCTTCATTGTCATCTTGGTTGCCGTTGACGCAACTAACACAAGTAAAAGTTGCATGTTCTCTGCATATGAATTTGGAACATTGACTGCAAGTTGTCTTTGTTTTCCTATTTGTTTTCTGTCACAGTAGGCACATCTTCCTTTTGAGTTATTGGAGGTTTCTGCAACACATTGGGGCTTTATTCCAAGATATTCTGTGAGTTTTCGTTTCACTCCACTGCGCACGCTTCGTACTCCAACACGAGATTCCATATGTTCTCTGCAAAGTTCAATAGCAAGAATTTTTAGAAATGATCTTCCACTTTTTATTTCAGTTTTGTCTCACAGAATCACGTAGCTGTTGATTCCTGCAAAATTTAGCATCAAATAGAATAAAGTAAGAGGCCAACGATTGCTTTTCCTAGACACCGAATATTCACCTTTCAACTCGTCCACAACATCGACACCACCTTTAGTAAGGTTATAAAACGTTAACACGACAGGTTTTTTAACTTATCCAGAGAATTTGTCAATGCCATCGTCGTCATGCATGGTTGAAAGCAGTAGTACCACTTTATTTTTCTTTAGAACATATGAAAGATGGATGGTGTCTTCTTAATACCCAGAAAGTACTGCTGCATAATGGTTTATCTTTTGTTTCAACGAACAATAGTAGGACTTCTCTTTTGTTCTTTCGCATTGTCCCAACGAGGGTCAGTTTATGCCTAATAAGTAAACTTTGCCCAAGTGGTATAGACGTGTACCAGTTATCGGTCGTCACATTACGGCCGCTTCCCGATATCGGTTCAACAACACTTTCTAACAAATATTTATTCTGTGGCACTGGCTCTGGCGGCTGTTTCTATTTATTACAGCTCTGCGATATCTAACCCTTCTTATTCAGTATAATAATATCTGAAAAAAACAATTTCACAATAGAACAGGACGTTATTATCATTTAATTAGCTTTAGATTCATCACAAGAAAACATTTAATAGTAATAAACACTTTGAAAACGCCTTTAAAAAGGAGTATGTTATGAACAAGTCACTTGGGTTGCCTAATTCGTAGGCGGATTATATCCATTCTTAAATTAAGGTAAAATAGCGCTTGCATAAAAAGTGTCACGAGGTGACTTGTAGAACAGATCAGATGTTCTCGATATGGAAGGTATTAAAAGCGAACTCACCATTGTGGTTCAAAGACAGCGTGCCCGAAGCGATGAGGTTGAAAAGATGAAGACACGTTTGCGTGCCCGATGGTGCCTTCTGATAGCAATTTAGAGGGGGAGAATTCGTGGTAGTTTTGGGGGTTTTTGGGATGTAACCATTTCCCAGGTTCCGGCAAAACAACCAGCACACTTTGAGTCAAGAAACGTGGCTATGGATGTCAGCGTCTATTAACGCGCTTTGGAGTAATTAGAATTAGAAGAAACTTTCGCTATGAAAGTATTTGACGCCGTTCATAGAGTTTTATTTGGGAATGCGTGATGGAAAGATGTTAGTCGTTCAATGTAAGATCCCCGACGGTGAAGTTTTGTTAAACAAGACCTGAATTTGTGCATCGCAGTTCGTTTAGAAGAAACAGCCACTTTACATTTGCAAAGTCCAGGTATTTAAACTTTCGGCATTGTTCCTACGTTTTCTAGACTTTTGAAAGTGTTCATTAAATCGATTATTGATATCAAATTTTAAGAGAGGATTAAATTAATTATACTAAATTTTATAAACGAATTAATTTTGCATTTAAGTTCAAATATAAAAGTTCATAAAAATAATAATATTTTCTTAACTTGATAACAGAGTTATTTGCTAAAATAGTGCTAAATAAATTGAAACAAAAGAAAATATGGTTCTTTAAAAAGTAATCTAAGCTTATTCTGTAAGACACGTGGAGTATACATGTGTTCATAAACAAAGAAATTACAAAGTCCACTTCCTGTTTAAAAAGGTTTAATTACAGTTGTCCAATATTTAGTAGGGTCGTTGTGTAATTTCTATGCTATGAAAAATTTGAATTTTTTTAAATTTAAATTACTTACATGCGATTTCGATTTTTTTAGGAGGAATATAAACTAAATTCATTTAATACATATGTAAACCGATTCACAGATCTGTCCATTGTTTAATATGAATTTTGTTTTAAAGTAATACTAAACAGTAACGTCTCATTATGTAGAGAGAGATTTATAGTTCATCAGAAATCAATTTCTTTATATTATACCTGTAACTTTATTTAACAAAAAAAGGAATTGCATTAAATTACATTTTTGATTCAAATTTTTTTAATTCTATGAGTAGTTAACTTTAATAAGACTGCAGTTGAGAAAATAAATTTTGAGTAAGAAAATTAGAGGAATGCTGAAACAGTATAAAATTATAGACATGCCGCACTTTATTTATTCTTGATATCCATTTTTAAGTAAGACACTTTTGGTGTGTAATTTCAAGATGATTAGCTTATAAGTATCGTTATACTCTTTTATCGAAAGACACAAATGGTGCCTTTTTAATTAAAAGTTGATGTGTAACATTTTCTTTCAGTGTCATCGTAACTAAAGTAGATGTAGAAATTTCCAGATGTGTTAGTTAATAAGTTTTTTTATAACACTTATATGCAGCTAGTTTCTGTATCTTCTTATAAAATACTTGTGTTTCTTTTATTGTCCATATAGATACAGTGGCGCTCAATTCCCCTTTTTTCTTTCCATGCTTGTTCATAATTGAGTTTTCGTCATACCCACGCCCATTCTCATTGCTCACCCTTGGGGTAATTCCCAGACAAAGCCGTGAATAACAAAAAAAAAAACAACTTCAACTTTGACCACTGTTGTTCAGACACAAAGGGACCGTCCGGCTGAGTTCTCCCATAGATTTCCATATTCAGGGTGTAATAGGTCCGAGCGTCAGCCAGTGAAAAAATTTTAATTCCGTATTTTGCGGATTTATTAGCAATATATTGCCTAGATGAACAGCAACCGTGCATTTACATTTCCAATGCTCCACCCGAAGGTACTCCATTGGCCAGGAGGCGAGTTTTTTGTTACCTGGAAGTTTAGAACTTTGTCGAACCCTTGCCGTTCCAGGCAAGGTAGGGATCTTTAACGTGCGTGACAACACACACACACAAACACACCGGACTTCCATTTAACCTCTCATCCGAACGGGGGCGTAATTTTTGTGAAAAATGCTCACCTGTCATTTTACAAACAGTCGGCTGTGTCGGGATTTGAATCCGGGACCTTGGGATCCGTAGTCTTACGCTTACTACATTGATCCACGGCGACGCCAATAAACAGCGACTTTACATGTGATTTTTTCAATGCTCCACCCAAAGGTACGACATTGGCCAGGAAGCGAGTTTTTTTACCCGGAAAATTTGGAATTTTGCCAAACTCTTGCTGTTCCAAGCAAGGTAGGGATCTTTAACGTGCGTGACAACACTCACACGATACCTCCATTTTACCTCTCTTCCGAACGAAGGTGTATTTTTGTGAAAAATGCTCGCCTAACATTTTTCAAGCGGACTGTGTCGGGATTCGAACCCGGGACCTAGGGCGTAGTAGTCACACACATACCACTACGCCACGGAGCCGCCTCAATGAGCAGGGACCGCGAAACGCTTCCAACATTTCGTCTATGGTAACGTAGAAATTTTTGCACCGCGCAACGAACCCGTCAAACAATTCTCTTACAGGTGACAATTTGTCGAATTTCATACGTTCAGTCCTAGAATTTATGTCGTCAAAACGAACCGCGCGTAATAAAAAGCGTAGACGTTTTATATTCATTGTTATTGTAAACAAGTTGAAAATGCAAGGCATTGTCGCAACGAACTTCCAAATGTAGACTTACTTTAAAACAATTTAAAGAAATTAAAATTATTATGTTGTAATAATTATAAGTATTCAGATAAAATAAAATTAATTCCGGGGGTCGGGTATCCGTGGTCAGATTTTGTGGGGGGTACCATATTTTGACTCAGCTATGTTAGGGGAGTCCAAATATGTATAGCACATTAATTTTGAACCTATTTGAAATTTTAATTTTCCCGACGGAATATCGCGGGGGCACGGCGTCCCCGTGGCCCGATTTCAACTGACATCAAAACTTAAGCTCAGGACACCGAGCTGAATCGATTGATGTATCACACATTGATGTCCGACCATTAGAAAGGCCTCGGACGGACAGACGGACAGACAGACGGACGACAAATCGATTTCATAAACGAACAAAGTTCGTTGAAAAATCTACCCCAGTACAATCTTTGGAATGGAGCTTTTCTAAATTGGCGTGTGACGCTTTCAAAACGTTTGCGAGATATAGAAGTTCTATAACTGCCTTTAGTTCCACCCTACTAGTCGGTAAAGCATCTCGTTCCCGTTCAAAGTTTGATCCGTATTTTCTAATCCAAATATTTGTATATCCGACTATAGTAGCCAAAGTTTCATTCGGAAAAAAGAGTAACCAGGATTCAATTGCTGATGATACATTCTTAGCTTCACGTTTTGGCCCCGGCAAATGTGATACTATATTTTTGTTCTTATTCTCTCTCGACCAACAGTGGTTCCTTTGTGCATATTCCATCTTGTGTTTCCATCTCTTGATAAGCAGAAAAGGCTATTATTCAATGGAGCAAATGTCTCAGAACACTCTTTTGTCGATTCTTCAGTATCAGTGTTGTGACCACTGACGTCAACGTGGTCCTCCTCCTCACCTTCGAATCATCTTCATTTAGAATGTCATGTTTATCACTATCATTTTCAAAAAGAACTTTCCGTTCTTTTTCTTTTTAAACACTAGCTAACATTCAACATATCCTATTACGCTCTTCAGTATCCATTTTAGCGCGAAAATATTGTAATTGGAGTGGGCGCACGCGGTGAAGAACACCGCACAGACGAGAGGCGTTCACTGTAACACACACTACGGGGCAATGTCACCAGATAACTACGTGGGAACAGTTGCGAATGTCCCTCTACTAACTTAGTGACGATTAGTAGGTGGAGCGACAGTTTAATACATGATGTAAAAGCGAAATAATTCCCGTTGCGGTCTATGCGCCTTCTCCCGGGTTAAGTAGCATTACTCAGTAGTCACGTATTTAAAGAGTTTGGTGGTCTCCCAACAACGTCAGCGGCTCCGTGGTGTAGTTGATATGCGTGTGACTACTATGACCAAGGTCTCGGATTCAAATCCCGACACGGTCCGCTTGAAAAATGTTAGGCGAGCATTTTTCACAAAAATACGCCCTTGTTTGGATGAGAGGTAAAATGGAGGTTCCGTGTGTGAGTATTGTCACGCACGTTAAAGATCCCTACCTTGCTTGGGACAGCAATGATTCGGCAAAATTCAAAATTTCCAGGTAAAAAACTCTCTTCCTGGCCAATGTAGTATCTTCGGGTGGAGCATTGGAAAATTAAATGCAAGGTCTCCCAACGAGGTCATCTTAGAGATATACATAAAATACCTTTAACAAAAATAAATTAAAACGTAATATGCAGAAAGGAGATTACAGATTCTGTACTAATACAAAACCATATACGCGCATATTCATTATTTGCACGCTGAAAATGAACCGTTAAGACTTTCCTTATTATTCAGAAACAACAAAAGCACTAAAAGTGATGCACAGAACTTCAAAAAGCATGCACAATGAACAATATATACGCATCTCTGTTGGTTAATCAACTAAAAGTCGACACCTACTTTGCCTCACACTTTTTCTTGTTTTTCGAAAAATTTGAGAGCACTATGATGATCTTTGGATCATTATGAAGAACAAACAAAGCACACTCTACAACCATTTCTCTTGGTTATAAACTACAATCAACTGCAAAGATTGCCTCATCACTATTTCTCTCGTTTAAATCGAAAACTACGGGGCACTAATGAAGCTATTTAGAGCACTCGAAACTACTAATATAGAACCATCTATATGCATTTTGACTTTTTAACAAGTTAAGTGTTGAAAATCAACTACTTAGACGGTCTCTCAAAACAAGTTTTTCTTGTTTATCGCGGAAAGCATTAACAATAATTTTTGGAGCAACGAAATAACTATCAAGACATCATTTACACTCATTTTTGTACGAATAAAAACTAATTCGGCTGCTACGTTGCTCCGATGCGTTTCTTTTTGCTTAAATAAGCTGAAAGTAGAATGTCAAAGATGATTTTTGTGGCAATAATGAGCACATTATCAGCAAGTAGTTCTTTTAGTTTTTACGGTTTTTGTGATTATTTTGGAAAGCACAAGGGGTATATGTCTTGGAAGTCTAAAAAACACTAACAGAATACTATTTATGAATAGTGTATTGGTTCTAAACTGAAAATGTGAAAATGACCGTAAAACTCGTCCCGTTACAGTTTTTTGTATATTTCTTGTATATTTTTGAAATTACTTAAGCACTAAAAGACTTGGTTTTTGGAGCACGAAAGGACATTAGCTCGCTTTTAAAAACGGAACGTTGATCGCCAGTTTGCCTTTCCTTCCATGGCTTCCCGTTCATCTTCTTAAAATTAAGAAAATGCTGATGGCAATCCTTGGAGCAATAACAAGCACTAACGAAATACTATATATAGACATTCTTGTTCACTTGTTGGTTCCGACAAGTAGACCGTCAATACACTATTTCTTATTTATCTCAGTCAACTCAGTTTGTGTAACCGACAGAAAATTTACACATTAGCCTTTGTAAGTTCGCCTCCGTAAACGAAATTAAGTAGAAAACCATGTCAATTCCATCGTAAAGATAGATTTACAGTATTTGATCTACTGTATAATTTGAGTAAGGACCGCTACACTTGGGACCAAATCTCCAACGTTCCATCCGAAGACTACATTGGATATAAACGCGAATAATGCTTCATATAAATGTGACTTCAAAGTTAATTAATCGTTAGATAAAATTTATAAACTAAAACTAAAGTTAGGGCTTAAGTAATGATACACACAGTGCTGACTTTAGAGTGTGTCTGATCAACAAGTTACTAGCAAAAGGGGTGTGTGTGTGTGTGTGTGTTTGTGTGTGTGTGTGTGTTTGCGTGCGTATGTGTGCATGCGTGCGTGCGTGCGTCCGTTAGTGTGTGCGTGCGTGCGTGTGTGTAATACTGGATGGTAGCCGCCGGTGGAACCTGAAGTGTCGATTTAAAACTATCCAAATCTAGCTAAATTAGTATCTACCATTGGATTCGAATTTCTAAGCATACGCCAAATCTATTAATAGCGAATCCAGCTATTTGTCCCTACCCTATAAGTTTATAACATCATCAGTTCTAGCCTAAGTAATTTATTCTAAAGCATAAATTCATCCCTAATGTTCACTATCGTTCCCTAACTGACTTCTAATTTCAATCTTCCTTTCTATAGAAAATACGACCAAAACAAGTAAAATACCAAACAAAACAAATTAAGCGATAGAAAAATAAAATATACGATTTACAAGGCAGGTATAAAATATAATATACACGTATCTAACATATATGTATATAACAGTGCATAGAATAGCAAAAGAGCATCCCTTAAATTATCAGGTGCACTTGCATAAGTATTATGTCGGCTATCGCCATTACACTAAAAGGTGCGCGTTCACAATTAACTGCAAAATTTACTTATTAATACAAATCAATGCTTGTACGAATACGGCCGACGCAATATTTATAAACAACTCGATCTGGTCGTCTACCTCCACCTAATTATATCCTACTGCTAAGGGGAGATGGGTATGCACTCTTAAGTCCTGGTGGGCATGTACTGTCCTGGGGTATCACAACCACATCCTGGGGGGATATGCGGTTTCTCACTCTAATTTAATTTCTTAGTTTAACTGATTTATTTGGTTGGTTTAATTTAATTAGGAAATCTGAATTAGTTTTGTTGTTTATTAGTTTTAAATGAATATCGGATGTTTTTCTGCACGCTTTAGCCAAAACAGTGGAAATTCCTTGTGCATATTTAGATATTTGGGTATTTTATTTTGTATATATTTTTGTTGTTTTTTTTAGGTTTGTAAATTGAGTTATACCGTGCCCCAAAATCAATTTTATGTCAAGTCTAAACTACCTCCTACGCCAAAATTTATGTGACTCTCTTCCCCCTCTTCGGATTACACCCGGTTCTCAGCATTCAGTCTTGCGACCCTTCCCACAATCTAATTTAAGCCTACCCAGAACGTCTTCTGGTTAGCCACTCCCTGTACTTCTTCCAAGTTGTTGGCCATTCTATCTCCTGGACAGTTAGTTTTCTGTCCTCTAACCCTCTGTTGACCATCTCGAGTGGGCGGTCGAATAGCACGTGCTCGGCGCTTTCTGCGACCTCGCAGCGGTCGCTCTAGGTCAATTTGAATGTTCGCAGGTAGGCTTTCAGTGCGCAGTGGTCTGCTACTAGCTGCACCATGTTATGATCAAAGTTCACTCCAATCATGGGGTACGTTACAAGCGATTTATAACTGATAGCGATTCGAGTGTCTATGTGAAAATACAACAAAATGTTTCATATGGCAACAAGGTAAAAAAATTTGCAAAAATAGTATGCACAGAGTATATTAAATGTAGTAGTTTTGAATTTGTAACCTTCTTTTGAGATATTTGAAGTTTTTAGGGCAATACAATACTACTCTATTTAATACACTCTATATATAAAGAATCAAAAATTGTAATTCCATTCTGTAGGTTCAAAAAATAGAATATACAAATGACCTAATAAAGAACTACGAAAAAAGATTGTACGCTGTAAAAAAAGATACGCAACATTTTTCT
The DNA here is from genome assembly GCA_036346225.1 of Platerodrilus igneus. Taxonomy (NCBI): domain Eukaryota; kingdom Metazoa; phylum Arthropoda; class Insecta; order Coleoptera; family Lycidae; genus Platerodrilus; species Platerodrilus igneus. The sequence goes on along the minus strand of JARFIW010000394.1, from coordinate 442,764 downwards.
GTAACTAAGAAAATTGTTGACAGCAACAAAAATTAAAAGGTTGCAAAACATTGCTAGTAAAGGAAGGCGGTATCCTGGCACACTTTTTCTCACTCCTCCGTCCGATCCACCGATCCTCCTCCACCCGATCCACCGATCTTGTTCCTCCAGATCCACCGATCCTCCTCCACCCGATCCACGGATCTTCCTCGCCCCGATCCACCGATCTTCACGATCCACCGATCCTACCGGTCCACCCGATTCTCCCAATCCTCCCGATCCACCCGATTCATATCTAACCAAGGTTAAAGTTTTCTTCGACTAGGGATATTTAGATCCACATCCACCTGATTCATATCTAACTTAGGTTAAAGTTTTCTTCGACTAACCACTATAGCCTGATCTAGAATTTTCTGGACAATCTAACCATGTTAGAATTTTTAAAATCGGACTATTCTTTAGAAAGTTACACCCTGTTAAAGCCTCGTACCTTTAAATTTTTTGTTTAACTTTTAATTTTAACTCGATCTTTAAATCCTTTTTGGTCACCCGAGATATACGCTTTAACCCGGAATCTACCGACTGCCCCGTACCTTAACACAAACCCTCAAACCAAATTTGTAGCTAATGTATTTATAGAAATGTTATAACGCGGTCTAAAATTTACTGCAATAAACAAACCATTCGCTTATTTTAAGAATAACACTAAAACATTGAAACCACTTAATACATTTTTTAATTCTTCTCTGTATGATAATTTTAAAAAAATCTAATAAATTTTCAAAATAGAATCAACTCTAGAAAGCTCTATAGACAACCAACTATACATAGATTTCTCTCATCCCTTAAAAATCTATTTAAGTTTTTTGTAAATCAATTTAAACCTTTTGAAGAGAAACTTAATAAAACACTTCAAACGCTTACTAAGAAAACATCAAACTTGTTGTCTACAGGATACTTACTATAAAGCAATTTAATTTTAAACAACATCTACGTCATATTTTTGGAATTTATTGTTTGCTTAGTTTCAAATGAATCACCAAACGGAAGTACATGCAGTGTTATTAAAATTAACCATTAGTTTCTCATTCACAAGCGCAGTTAATTATTGTTTAAATACCGACAAGCTTAAAATTTAAATCAAATTATAGAATGCGTATGTATGCTCATATATTAACTAGAATTGTAGAAAAGTACCTTTGAAAATTAATAGTCAGATATCATTGATAAAACAATGCAAGAATGAGGATCATACATTTCACTGTTATTAAGCTAACGATTTATCAATGAAAACCACATATAAGCTAATTTTAACGTTGTCTAAAAACCTAGATATAATTACTAATACGAGGTCAGTTTTGTAAATATCTTAGAAGTGAATCTTTGCTTTCTGTAATGGTAGTAATGTTTAATTCTATTTACCGGAATTAAAAATTGCCGCCGGCCTCACTACTCATTTTGAAAAAATTCCCGTACAACTTTCCGTAGATACTATTAACCGCGTAATCGTTCAACAAAATTTTTCTTACAATAACCAACATTTCTTGCGTTCCAGTAGTATGACCTATCAAACCATGGCATGACTTTAGAGCAAGCTGCAAAGAAAAGGAAACTTTTGTATGCAATATGTAAATTGAGTGCTGAGCTTGAAAAAAAACATAATTACTATTACCAGGTACTTTACATCAAGGTTTTAAAAAATTTAATCTTATAAATTAAATGTTTATAGATTCAGGGCTAACTTCATATCTCGAAAAGGGACATGTTATTTTACCGTGTTTATTAGCAATGAATTGCCGTTGTACATCAAGAAAATAACATGCGATTTGTGGACAAAAACAATGCTTCTAAAATTAAAGTCTTTTTACATGAACTGTATTTGTCGGTAATCGTACGCGGGAACTTAAAAAATGGACTAAGATGTGATGATCCCGATTATATAAGGAATACTCAAAAACTGAAACAGTTAACAAAGTATAATATACCCTTCAATATATCAATCATATATTTTTAAAAATTTTATTTTTTAGAAAAAAAAAAGACACGCTTGATTAGTGACCGTTGACGTAGTGGACCAGGCCTACATGGAGGATACCACTTGTAAAAAAAGCGCGCCGGTACTCCACCTCTAATCGCATATATTTTCGGCGTTTGTGTTTTAGCAAAAAGTGGCGTGGGAACGGGTATGGTTATATAGAATGATTATCTGCAAAATAGAAATCGTATACGGGTGTATTACGTCAAAATTGTTGTTAATATCAGTGTACTTTGTTATTCTGTGTATGCCTTTGGATGTGATAATTTGTATTTAATTCATGTATTTGAAACTTGCTAATGTTTCTGTTGATTTTTGAGAATATATGTACAACATATTTATATATACCTAATAATGGGATTATTTATAAAAATTAGGTTTTCGGGTTGTTGGATTGGTCGAAAATAGACGTGCTCGGATTAGCTAAAATCCTATCAGTTTTTAATTTCCAGTAATAAATAGAATGGTGCATTGCTACATATCCTAACATAAAACGGGTTTTTATTAAAAAATTTCTACAAATTCACGATTTAGAATTCGTACCAAACACTTTATTTTATACTATAGTTATTGAACAAATCGATTTTCAATAAACTCACTTTTATTGTAAACTACTGCAGAAGTCAACTTCTCCGACAAATTTTATTCTTGACCGACAAACTTCAGAGTATGCAGTAAACAAATGCACAAATGTACTACTTGCAAAATTTATAACATAAATAAAATATTACAAGCACTACAAAATCTTGAATAAAATTTACAATACTCGATGCATAAAGCATTGTGCATATTTAACAAAAGCAAACAATAGCCGTACGTACACTATATATCAGTTGTCTTATTAATTATACACGGTCCACGTGGATTTGAATAGTATGTCAGCTATCTGTTAGATTTCCTTATCCAATGAGCTTTAAACACTTTATTGCTCTGGTTTGATGCACTTCCGACGATTATCGTTCTCCCTTTTACATTGACGGATTGCAGGAAATGTTTGCTGCAGTCACGTCTAATTGCGATACACCCACTTTCATAAAAATAGCCTAGCGACACCTTCGTAAAACTTGGTGAACTGTTGGGAATGTTTCCGCATACCGACTAGTTTAAATTCACACGGCGCTTATGGAAAATACTTCTGGCTCTTTTATAACAAGAAAACATTCTGAAGATAGTGGTATAAAAATTACAACAATATTTTATTTAATTCGGCTATAAACAAATTCCAAAATGGTCAAAATTAAATTCACAATTTTGATTTTTATGTCATAATCTTCTTTGATTTTTTTAAAACCAACACCCCTTACAGAATTAATAAAAAGAGTTGGCCTATCTAAGATTGTGCCAGAAGAATAAGAAAAGAATTTCCCTAGTCTTAAAAAATTTTTATAGTGATTATGTGACCTGGTAGAATTTTTAATCTTCGTTTTTGCGTTTACTACAAATATTGTGTGTTATGTAGTCGCATACAAAGCTACTGTGTCACTTTCAGGAGCATATCTATTTACTAAAATGTATTTTCTTTATTACTAGAAACCTATTTTGAACTGCCTTTATTTAAAAGTCCAACAAAACGCCCTTTCATTAGAAAGGACGTTAAGTGTGTTATAATCTTTACTTTTAAATTAGCGAATATTGAAATCTGAGCAGCAACACTAGTGTAAAACTACTTTTGTATTTTCCTTGTGCTTCGTTCGTGTCCATTGTTTCTTTTTCTTTGGAATAGAAAACTACGTGTGGTGAATGACAAAACCATTTTCTTTGCATGTGGTTTTTTATTAATAAGAAAAGGGTACAATGGTAATATGCCCATAATTTAAGGGTTATCTATTATTTAAACATTTTCGCCACGGCCGTTATTTATACTACGCCCGCTAGAGGGCGCTGCGATGCAAACAAAAATTATTATTACAGTGTTGTTTGTCTAGGGGGTGGGTTATTTATGGTTAAATATTAAATTTTACGAATTTGACAATTGCAGAATACTGGCATACAAGGTATATTAAATTCCAAAAATTTTAGCAATAATCTTGGCGTGTTAAATTTGTAAGTTTAAAACAAGTAACTTGGCAATAAATTTTCTGTCTGTTTAATAAAAACATGTATTTTTCATTTTTGATTTAAGGTTTAATCTGTTCAATGATTAATTAAATTGCCGCAGTATTCTAACTGTGCTAAGGTAGGATAAACATTAGTTTCTTTATTGGTAACTGAAATGAACAATTGGGCAAGATAATTTCTGTCTATCTTTGAATTAATTTTAAATTTTATTTTTAAGTTAAAAAGCTTAAATGATTTTAAAACACAAGAAGACTATAGAATTTTACAATATATTATTTTTAGTAATTTATGTTTATGTTTATTTGGGGTGACTTGAAGATTTGATTAATATTTTAAATTTTTTATTAATGATAACTAATTTGAAATTTTAATGATTTTAAAAATAAAACAAATTACCTTAGGGATAACAGCGTAATTTTCCTTTAAAGTTCTTATTGTAAGGGAAGTTTGCGACCTCGATGTTGGATTAAAATTTATTGTTGGCGCGAGTTAAAGTTCGTGGCTTCGAGCGGTCCTTTTTAAAAAGACTCTTTGAACTTTAACACATTTATTTTTGATTGTACAGAAATTAATTGGAATTTTGACAAACTTGAATAATTAGTCTAATTCGAAATACATTAATTAATTGTACAATGAGCTATCTACGAACTGCAATGTAAAAGCTGAACGTTTAATGAACTGACTGCGAGTGGAGCTCCCGGGCCTTATATAATCTCCCTTACCCCTCACAGTTCTGTGGGAACTTGCAGACCTAATGTCTGCTTACACTTGACTCTATTCATGATACATAGTTGCTATCTTAAAAGCTATACATAATTACAATGTTGCAGGCTTACTTCTGCGTAATCTCGGTACGTGACTTCCTACGACCGTCTGTGACCTGACATCTGCACTGTCACTTATCCTTGTGCTACTTTGTAGCGCTTCCGTTCCCATGAACGTTTATAAACAGAAATAAATTGTAACAAATTGTCTTTTATGACATTGTTGCACATTTCCTAATAACTTTCTTAAGTATTAGTTTTTTATTGATATAACAAATGGGGGATCACATAACTCCTCCCGACGTACATTAAAAATTTAAGGGTTTTTACCTTTTCTTGATTTTTAATTAAATTCGTTGAATCTCATTTAAAATTCATATTTTCTAGAGGTACATTTGTTTCTTTGGGTTTCTTAAATCTAAAATTGTTTCCTTTATTATTCTTATATCTAATACATATTTTGTAAGTTGCATAAAGGATCAATAAAATAGTCAATATAATCAATATAATTGTCCATACACTAATGTTATCATAGTGCACTTTGGGCGTCTTGATCTCGTTCAGGTGTTCCTTGTAATCTTCCATGAGTATCATGGCATGGTTTAGGTTGCCTAATTCCAGGTGTTCCAATTGCATTGGTTTTTGAATTATTTCTTCGTCTTCGTCTTGGGTAATCTTGATTTGTAAATCGGGTAGATTTGCTAATTTCTTTCTTTGTACGGGATCTTGGTAAACTCTAATTATTTCATTTTTTAATTTTAAATAACAATTGTCCTTAAGGGTGATTAATTTACTTCCGGTTAATGCTAAATTTCTTTCATCTTGATTGCAATACATTGTTGCGATTACTTCGGTGGGGAAAATGGCTATCCATTTATTTTCCGTTACTTTCTGAATTTTCATGTTGGTGATTTGTACAGGTTTGGCTTCACAATTTTGATAGTGATTGGTAAATTTTAGTAGTTGTACTTCGCAAGGGCTGTTTTCTTGAATTGTTGTTGTTGTCAATGATTGGCATAAGTATTGATTGGGTGTGACTTCATTACATTTTTCGTTCGTATAACCATATCTTTGTTCATTTAAGTATAGGAATTTGGTTTTTGGAATAATAACTTGGTATGTGCTAGTCATTTTCATTGGAAAAGCAAATAAGTGATAATAATTGTAATTGTTAATCTCTACTATTGGTATTTCTATTAAAAATTTTATATCGTTATTTTTTACATAGCCTTTAACTATAGCTATTTTTTCAAATATTAAAATGTTTGATTCTATTACATCGAAAAGTAATTTACTATTAGTTATAAAAGATTTTATTCTCAATAATTCTTTTAATAAATCTATTGGTTCTATTATACTTGAATGTAGGGTATTTAATTTTGCAAACGTTACTGCGTTTTCTAATGTTGCTAGGATTTGTTGAATTAAAGTTAGGTTTGATATTATCTGGTTGTATATCGTGTTGAATCTGATTAAATCTCGCATGCCTAACATGGTAGTTCGCATGTTATTTTCTAAAGTTTCTATTCGATTGGCTGTACTATCTTGATTTCTAACTAATTTTCTTAGGGTTTCATTAAATTTGATGATCGTTGATTGAGTTAACGATATTTGGTTACTAATTATGGTCTTGATGTCGTTTGGGTTCTCTATTAATTATTGTATCGCGTTGTCATAGCGTTCTGCGTCTTGATTATCTAGATTGCCGGTAATTGCTTTGATTATGTTGCCTAATCCGTTGATTAGTCCTCTTTTTCTTCTCGTCATTTGTTCTGTAGGTATAAGTCGATTAAATTTGTCTTCTATATTTTTCAAAATAGTTTCTGTTATACTGCCGTAGTTCATCATTTCTATTGCGTATTCTTTTCCGAATTTTGTTGTGTCCATTGATTGTTTTAGTCGACAATAATTATTTTTTATTATTTGAAATTCTTGTTTTAGCTCGGTTAAATCGAATTTTTGTGCAAAGGTCCAATAATCTATAGTGTTCTGCATACTGCCTAATTTTATTGGTGGTATACCGGGGTTGCTTTTTATATCTTCAATTACTATCTCGATGTCCATTCTACCTGGGCGGAGGTTGACGGTAAGGGTGAGGATTGTCCATCTGAAAGTACAGGGTGTCTTAAATTTTTGGGGTGAACATATTTTGTTATCTTGCCGTCGTCTATTGCGGCTACGTTTTTGTCTGATATTCGTTTGATTTTAAAGGGGCCTAAATTGCTCGGTGCCGTTTTGTGTCTTTTACCTTGGTAATTTTTCTCGAATACGGTTTGTCCTATGGAAAATTTGTTTAGGTCTGAGTTTTTATTACGGGTCGCGATAATGCGTTCTTTATCGTTATCTAATTTATCCTTTACTTTGTCATAAGTTACTTTTAGTTTCTCTTTGTGATCTTTAGCGTATTGCTGATAGATTTCTTTGTTATAATGTATATCGTACGGGTTGCGTGAAACTGAGTGTCCTAGAGCTAGTTCTAAGGGTGTAAAATTTGTCTATAAATGAATGATGTTATTATACGTGATTAATGCGTATGACATTAAGTTAGTTATGTGTTCTTTCTTGTAATTTATTCGTAATAATCTGATCTGTTCTAATAGGGTTGAATGTAGTCTTTTGATTAGTCCGTTGGATTCAGGGTGGTTCTTCGTTATAAAGTGAATTTTTATTTTGTGTAATTCCAAAGTGTTTTGAATTGTTTCGTTTTTGAATTCGCTTCCGTTGTCTAACGTTATTGTTTCGGGTGTTCCGTAAAATGTAAAATAGTGTAGAAATCCTCGAGTTACGTCAATACTATTTTTGGAAGTGATTGGTATTGCTTGGCCTATTTTCGTAAATGCGTCCACGATTGTTAGGTAACTTTGTGCTGCTACTACTAGAGTATCTGCGTGTAATTTTTGAAAAGGTTTGTCTGGTGTTTTAGTCGACATTAAGGGTATCTTTGGGGGTTTTCTGTCGTATTTGACTTTATCACATAATTCACACTGATTGATAAAGTCTGTAGTTAATTCTTTTATGTCCTTGAAATAGTAACGTCTCATGATATGTTTTAGGGTTTCATTTATTCCTCGATGGTTAGTCTTTTATTCGTGTTGGTTTCTGATCACGTCATTTATTTCGTCAGGGTCGTCTAATGTTATTAATTTTCTTGTGCATCTTATAAGTTCAGGGCCAGAATTGTTGAATAGTTTAACATATATTTCTGAAAATCCCGTGTACAAGTTTTCCGTGTTAAAATAAAAGTAAAATCGTTTTTTTCTCGGGGGTGTATTCCTTTAGAATTTTAATTATCTGTGATTCATTGTCGTCTTTGGTTATTTGAACTTGGTAAATTTTCTTATTATCCACTTTCGTGTATTTTACAGGGTTGGGGTTGTTTAAAACTTCTGTGATTATAAATTGATTGGGCTTCATGTCTATAGCTTCGTTTAAAATTTTAATTGCGGTTTTCGGTTCGTCATTTTGCGTCGAATGTATGGTTTCCATTTCTTCTGGGTCTTCTCTAATTTCGGTCTCGTCTACGTTTCCTATCACTGATTCGGTTTCTAGTGCGTTAAGTTGGATTCTACTTAAAGCGTCTGCGTTATTGTTGTAAATTCCCTTTTTGTATATGATCTCATAACCATATTTTTCTAGTCTAATTCCCCATCTTTGTAATTTCGAATTAGGTTCTTTGAGTTTGCATAGCCATACTAATGGTCTATGATCGGTGTATATATAAAATTTTCGTCCGTATAGGTACGGTCTAAAATACTTTGTTGCCCAAATTATGGCTAACAATTCTTTCTCTATCGTACTGTATCGTTGCTCTGTTTCGTTGAGGGTTCTGGATGCATAACTGATGGGTTTATCGTTACCTACTGTTCCTTGACTTAATACTGCGCCTAAGGCTACATTTGATGCGTCCGTTGTTAATATGAATGGTTTCGAAAAGTCTGGGTATTCTAGTACGGGGTGATTTGTTAAAATGTTTTTGATTTTATCTACTGCTTTGATAAATTCTAGGGTATGTACAATTTTGTTTCCCTTTTTTAAACAATTGGTTAGGGGCTTTGTTATTTGAGCATAACCTTTAATGAATTTTCGGTAATATCCGCTAAGGCCTAAAAATCTTTTTATCTATTTATTCGTTTTGGGTATGGGGTAATTTAATACAGCGTTTGCTTTGTCGGAGTTCGGCATCACTCCTTGGGGTGTTATTACGTGTCCTAAAAAGGCTACTTCTTTCTGTAGAAATTCGCTCTTATCTAGTTGTACTTTAAATTGTGCGGTTCTTAATCTTTCGAACACTTCTCGTAATCTTTCAATATGCTCCACTAATGATGTTGAATACACTATTATATCATCTAGGTACACAAGGCATTTTTCGTTGTGTATCCCTCGTAGTATGTCATCCATTACTCGTTGAAAAGTTGCGGGTGCGTTCTTCAGTCCAAATGGCATCCGTTTATATTCATAATGTCCTCTAGGTGTGCTAAAGGCTGTCTTTTGTGTATCTCCTTCTTGCATTTCCACTTGATGGTATCCTGATGCTAAATCTAGCGTCGAAAAATATTGGCACTTGCCTAACTTATCTAAAATCTCTGTTATATTCGGTAACGGGTATTTATCGCCTACCGGTTTTTCGTTTAATTTACGGTAATCTATTACCATTCTGTATTTCCGTTTTCCTGATGCGTCTAGTTTCTTCGGTACTATTAATTCGAGGCTGCTACATGGTGAATTAGAGTGTTGTATGATATCTTGATCTAATAGATCGGCTACTTGTCTGTCAGCTTCTTCCTGACTTGCCTGGGGTAATCTGTATGCTTTGGTGAATATCGGTTTGTTGTCTGTTAGCTCAATGTTGTGCTTAACTGTATTTGTAAAGGTTAGGGGTATTCCTTCGCAATGGAATATGTCGCGGTACTCGTAACATAATTTTTGTATTGCTTTCTGCTCTTCGTGATTTATGTCGCCGTTAAATCGGATTTTATTTAAATTTTGTCTTAACATCTCCCTACCCCCTCACAGTTCTGTGAGAACTTGCAGACCTAATGTCTGCTTACACTTGACTCTATTCATGATACATAGTTGCTATCTTAAAAGCTATTCATAATTACAATATTGCAGGCTTACTTCTGCGTAATCTCGGTACGTGACTTCCTACGACCGTCTGTGACCTGACATCTGCAGTGTCACTTATCCTTTTGCTACTTTGTAGCGTTTCCGTTCTCATGAACGTTTATAAACTGAAATAAATTGTAACAAATTGTCTTTTATGACATTGTTGCACATTAATATTTTCTAATAATTTTCTTAAGTATTAGTTTTATATTGATATAACAAATGGGGGATCACATAACTCGCGGTAGCTTTAAAATTGAGTCTGTTCGACCTTTAAAATTTTACATGATCTGAGTTTAAACCGGTGTTAGCCAGGTTAGATTCTATCGTTAAAAATTTAATATGTTTTAGTACGAGAAGACCAAATATATATTAAAAATTAATTATTATTTTGGCAGATTAGTGTTATTGATTTAAAATCATTTTAAGTAAGATTTATACAAATAATACTTGATTGTGTTAGATAATTATCTTTTTATTAGGTGCTTATTATTTTTTGTATTATTTTTATTGGTTGGAATTGCTTTTTTTATTTTGATGGAGCGTATAGTTCTCGAGTATATTCAATTACGAAAAAGACCCAATAAAGTTGGATATTTGGGATTAGTACAGCCTTCTAAATTGTTTACGTCTTGACGCGTGCGTTATTTTAATTTACCAAACTGACGCGCTTAATATTTGACAGATATAGTGCCATATTTTACCTTAAAAAAAATCGCTATACACTTGAACAAGACTAGGTAAATTTGAAAAGTCATTTCCAATAGTGGGTATTGAACTACAAAAACTGAGGAAATTAAAATAGTGTTTGGTTGAATGAAGACTCTTTGGTAGCTGGTGTACTGAAGTTCATAAAAGAAAATGTGTAAGGGCCTGTTTGTGAAGAATAAAAGCTACATATGCGTATGTCCAGTAGGTACAGCAGAAAAAATTGGTGATAGCTTCAAAATTATCCCCGAAAACCAATTCGAAACCGGTCGAAACAATGGCGACGCGATTGTTCTACAGTAGGTCGATTGCGTAGTTCAATACACGTACTAAACGTTTCAATTAACGTTGATAAATTGTGCAGGCTCCAACTGAATTAAATATGTCTATTTACGTATAAAATCGATTAGCTTATTCTATTACAAATACTTCGTAGACCTAGTTAATCCGAATAATTATCAATCAACAAAATTTCCGTCCTTTTAATTAGTTGTTAAATCACTTCCAGGACCAGGGAATTCTATGAATAAAAAAAACACTTAAGAGCATGCGTCTTTCAACTTAATTATGACCAGATTTTTTTATTCATCTATTAAACAAGAATTTTTATGATACCTATAAGAATTTTTATAGCATCATTTACGCCAATTACAAATTTATGGAAATTTTGTTTTACATATTAAGACGAGTGCAAAAACGCTCATTAATGGCTGATACGTCATATTTTTTGCTATTAGATGGGTAATTTATGTCAAAGCAATTTAGTTTATGTAGATACTCTACATCTTCCCTCTTCCTTTTATGCTCTGCCTATAATCTGAAGCTCAAGGTACGTTTTGGGGCACATCTCCAGTCTCCAATCGTGAGATAGCTCTTTTGATGATCTGCATGTTCCTTATTCAGTATCGTCTTAACTTAATCTATATATTTGTGCTTATGTTTTCCAAAATCCTCTATTATCGTCTTCATACCTTTTGCTTATTCTCTATAAATTCCTCTATTGCAGTCTGTAGTGTTAGTTTCTTTGAAAGAAATATTTCCTGTAGTTAATGAATGATTCTTCGGCGATAAAGTAAGTTGTTAAAGGCCATTGAATTAAAAAACCTCTAAACGGGGTCCTTAAGCAAGCTGAGCTCTATCTTAGGGTAGGGTATGAGAATAGTGGTGGATTGTATTGCATACAAATAGAAAATTAGGCGTCGCCGCAAATTTTTATGATACCTGAAATCCAGCCTAAACATAGTGGCCAGATATATTCTGAGGTATACACAAAAAGAAAATAAGAAACCCTGGATAACAAAGGATATTCTGAATTTAATAGAAAAAAGACGGAAATACAAAAATAAATCTGACGATACAGGAAATCAGAGATACATATTCATAAAATGGGAAATTATTCGCAAATACAAGAAAACTAAATAGCAATGGATTGAGTAAAAGTGCAAAGAAATACAAACTAAGATGGAAGTAGGAAAGACATATGAAGCATACAAACTAATTAGAATCAATTTTAGGGATATAAAACCTTATAGCAAAAATATAAAGGAATATAAAGGAATCTAGAGAAAGTGGATAGATGGTAAGAATATATAGGGAATTTATATGCAAGAGAAGAACTGACATCATTAGAACAGGAATCAGAAATTGAAAATGATGACTTGGGATATTCTATACTTAGAGATGAGTTTGAATTAGCATTAAAGGGTCTGAAAAATGGCAAGGCACCGGGTACAGATAAGGTGCAAGCAAAAATTCTAAAAGCCGCTGGACAAACAGTAACAGAACTTCTGTTCCAACTTGTAAGCTATATGTATGAGACAGACGAGATACCGAAAGATTTCAAACGTAACATCATAGTAACTATACCAAAAAAGAAAGGTACGAATAGATGTGAAAACTTTCGAACAATAAGTTTGACAGCACACGTGTCAAAAATATTAACTAGAATTGTACAAAGACGAATGAAACAACGAACTGAAGAGATACTAGGAGAAGATCAATTTGGGTTTAGGCGAAACAGAGGAACACGGGTGGCTATTTTAGCTCTGAGAGTGATAATGGAAAAAACAACAGTAAAAGGAGAAAGCGTGTATATAGGGTTTGTAGATCTTGAAAAAGCATTCGACAATGTAAAATGGAAAAAATGTTCGAAATACTCAAAAAGATTGAAATGAGTTATAGGGATAGACGAATAGTACATAGCTTATATAAAGAGCAAACAGCAGTAATAGAATTAGAGCGGGAACGTAGAGAAGTAAACATTAGGAAAGGGGTGAGACAGGGATGTGCCCTATCCCCATTAATTTTGAATTTGTACATTGAAGAAGCAATGAATACTGTCAAATGCAGGAAGACATTTGGAATTACTATGCAGGGTCAAAAAATTGATATGCTTAGATTTGCAGATGATATAGCGGTATTAGCATCTAGCAAAGAAGAGTTAGAAGCTGCTCTAAGCGAAATGGAAACAGTTCTAACGGAGAGATATGGTATGAAAATTAACAAAGATAAAATTAAAGTTCTAGTATGTAAAAGAGGGGAAAGAAATCGAAAACAAGAATACAAATAGGTAACGAGAACTTACAAGAGGTTAAAAATTTCTGCTACCTAGGAAGCCAAATAACGCAAGATGGGAAAAGCGCAAAAGATATAAAACAAAGATTAGCCCAAGGTCGTGCTGCATTTAACAAAAAAAAGCAATTAGTGTACTCAAAGACAACAAACATAGAAACAAGGAACAGATTGCTTAAAACATATGTGTGGAGCACAGCACTGTACGGCTGTGAAGCCTGGACAGTAGGAAAAGCGGACAAGAAAAAGGTAGAAGCCTTTGAAATGTGGTGCTACAAACGATTGGTGAAGATACCATGGACAGACAAAGTTAAGAACGAAGATGTACTAAAAATGGTAAGGGAAGGAAGAAATATGTGAAAAATGGTAAAAAATAGGAGAGATAGGATGATAGGCCACATACTACGGCATGAAGGAATAGTGCGGAACATACTAGAAGCAGAGTTTGGAAAAAAGAGAAGTAGAGGAAGACCTAGGTTAGACTACTACATACAGATGGTGAAAGATGTAAGCTGTATGAATTTCAGGGGAATGTGTAGGCTAGCTCAAAATAGAAATCAATGGAGGTATACATCCAACCAGTCCCAAGAAAGACAAACTAATGACGAAAGAAGTAACTGTACTTAAATATGGTGATTATTATAAGCAACTGCAAGTATTGTTTGGGCAATATTCCCGAACAATGTTAATTGTGTGTAAGGATTTACTGGAAAACTAGTAATTCGGAAAATCTCTAAGTGTTGGGGATCTTGGCAGCCACAGGCTGCTTAACTCCCTTCACTGAATCTCGGCGAAATAGAGCATAAAATTAGAAAACAATAGAAGGGGAACCGAATTGTATATAGGTTGTGTGAGAATTTCAGGGAACTGTGTAGGCTAGCTCAGAATATAAATAAGTGCAGGAACGTGACCAACCAATTTGAGACCGAAAACCCAATAACGAAAAAATAAGTGCAGATAAATCTGATGATTATTATAAACAACTACAGTTTGTGGTTGTCAAATACCTGCAACCAATGTTGACTGTTCGAAAACACATAATGGAAAAATATTAAATCGACAAAAGTTCAAGTGATGGGGGAACTTGGCAGCCACAGGCTGCTTACCCCCCTTCACAACCACTGAATGTCTGAGAAATAGGGTATATAATGGTAAAACAATAGATGGGAACTGAACTGCATCTAACAAGAAAGAACAGCACCTATGATGAAGATAACAAACGTAGAAACAAGAAGAAAATTGTTGAAAGCATAGGTGTGGAGCACAGCACAGTATGCCTATTAAATACGGGCAGTAGGAAAAGCAGACAGAAAAACGGTAGCAGCCTTTTGGAATGCTGTGCTTCAGATGTATGAGGATAATAGCATGGACAGACAAAGTTAATAACAAATAGGTTGTAGAAATAGTAGAGGAACAAGAATATCTGTGGAGAAAAATAGGAGAAATAGAAGGGCAGAATACGTTCTATAGCATTTTGGTGAATAGTATGGGATATATTACAAGCAGAGATAGGAAAAAGGGGTAGATGTAGACCTAAATCAGATAGTGACAGATGCAGACTGCAAATTTCAGGGAAATGTATAGGTTAGTTTAAAATAGGAAACAATGAAAGTATGCGTCTAACCAGTTCCAGAACTGAAGACCTAATGATGATGACCTGAAATGTAGAGTATGATGCAGAAACCTTTATGAAAGATAAACCGAAACTCAGAACAAGAAATTAAGCATGCGGTTTATTATATTATTTAGGCGAAAATTCAGAAAGCACACTCCAAACTGCTATTTCTTAAACTGCACCTGAAAAAAGAGACTCTCTGATAATCGCAACGTCACTAAATTTCATTACAAATCCAACATTCTGTGATCTACTCAAACTGGCGAACGGCGTTACTTTTGTTTAGGTTTATTTTAAGCGTCCAATAATGTCTATATTGTATAAAATAGTCGATTAATTCTTACTGGATAATTTTAGTAAGGTCAATATATATGAATTTTGAAAGACTTTAAGTTTTAAGGATTTAAGTGTTTCGTTCAAGTAGCACAGATTTAACCAGAAACAGATTTGAGACTTGTTTTTTAAAATTGATACAATTCGTGTTTGAAACGTAACGGAAGTAGGTTGCGATTCTAGAACATGATAAACAAACTTCAAGGTAGGAATTCTACTAGAAATAGAATCTAGGTTGTCACTTTTAAGAAACGATACGGCATGCATTCGAAACATTTTTGTGATGGGCAATGCCAGGGTCGAACTTTTATCAAAAATGAAATTCGTACTTCCTGCCTTTTAGAATTGAAACCTTCCTGTATTTAGTTCCGATTTTGACACCTTAAAATTTTTTAGTCTATAGTTTCGAGACAAGATACGTCACATACCTGCAACATTTTTATGTTTAGAAGCTTTTCTACGAAAATACCCCAGGCATGTCACGTATCATTTCTCGAAAGCCAAGAAATCAAAATTTTATTCCTTGTGAAACTTTTACTCTGAAATTGAGTTCATTGCTGAAATCGGAAGCCTGTCCCAAAAGGTTTCCAAACATGTATCGTATGTTTATAAAAACTACAGATTAGATTTCATTTCTGACAGAAAAAGTAAAATCTGAAAGTTCGTATTTTCAAAAATAATTTGTTAAGTTACTTCCAACCTTCGCTGGAGAGTTCTTTAACTATTAAAAATACCTAGTTAATGTAAGATAAAGCGTCTCATCATCATTAGGTCTTCAGTTCTGGAACTGGTTAGACGCTTACCATCATTGTTTCCTATTCTGAACTAACCTACACATTTTCCTGAAATTAGCAGTCTGCATCTATCACTATCTGTGTGCGATAGTCTGATCTAGGTCTACCTCTACCTCTTTTTTCCTATCTTTGCTTGTAATATATCCCGTACTATTCTTAGACCATAACCTGCCCTTCTATTTCTTATTTTTTTTTTGTAATCCACAGATATTTTTATTCCCCTACTATTTCTATAACCTATTTGCTATTAACTTTGTCTGTCCATGATATCTTCATCATACGTCTGTAATACAACTTTTCACAGGCTTCCACCTTTTTTTTTTCCGCTTCTCCTTCTGTTGAGGCTTCACAGCCGCACAGTGCTGTGCTCCACACATATGTTTTAAGCTATCTTTTCCTTGTTTCTATGTTTGTTGCCTTTCAACACAGTAGTTGTTTTTTCTTGTTAAATGTAGCACGACCTTGTGCTAATCTTTGTTTTATATCTTTTGCGTCTTTTCTACTTCGCGTTACTTGGCTTTCTAGGTAGCAGAAATCCTCAACTTTCCGTAAGTTCTCGTTCTCTATTTGTATTCTGGTTTTTGATTAATTTTTTTCTCTTTTGCGCATTAGTACTTTAGCTTTATTTTTGTTAATTTTCATACCGTGTCTCTCTGTTAGAACCGTTACCATTTCATTAAGAGCAGCTTCTAACTCTTTTGCTAGATGCTAATACCGCTATATCATCTGCAAATCTAAGCATATCAATTTTTTGTCCCTGCATAGTAATTTCAAATGTCTTCCTGCATTTGACAGTATTCATTGCCTTTTCAATATACAAGTTAAAAATTAATGGGGTAGGGCACAATCCTCTCTCACCCCTTTCCCAATATTTACTTCTCTACATTCCTGCTCTAATTCTATTACCGCTGTTTGCTCTTTGTATAAGTTATGTACTATCCGTCTTTCCTTAAAACTCATTCCAATCTTTTTGAGTATTTCGAACATTTTTTTCAATTTTACATTGACGAATGCTTTTTCCAGATCTACAAACCCTATAAACGCGCAGTCCCTTTTTTCTATTATTTTCTCCATTATCACCCGCAGAGCTTAAACAGCCTCCCGTGTTCCCCTGTTTCCCCTAAACCCAAATTGATCTTCTCCTAGTATTTCTTCAGCTCGTTTTTCCATTCGTTTTTGTGCAATTCTGGTAAACATTTTTGACACGTGTGCTGTTAAACTTTTTGTTCGAAAATTTTCACATCTATCCGCCTTTCTTTTTTGGAATAGTTACTATGATGTTATGCTTGAAATCTTTAGGTATCTCGCTTGTCTCATACATATAGCACACAAGTTGGAAGCAACGTTCTGTTACTGCTTGTCTAGCGCCTTTTAGAGTTTCTGCTTGCACCTTATCTATACCCGGTGCCTTACCATTTTTCAAACCCTTTAATGCTAATTCAAACTCATCTCATGCATATAAATTCCTTATATATTCTTGGCATCTAACCACTTTCTCTACATCTTTTATAATGACATTTCCTCCCGTGTCCCGTATATTTTTGTTTTTATATCTCTAACATTCATTCTAATTAGTTTGAGTGCTTCGTCTGTCTTTCCTATTTCCATTTTGTTTGTACCTCTTTGTACATTTCATCAATTCATTGTTCTTTAGCTTTCCAGCTTTGCGAATAATTTCCCATTTTCTGGCTTTATATCTCTGTTTTCCTGTTTTGTGTGATCTATCTTTATATTTTCGTCTTTCTTCTATTAAATTCTGGATATCCTTTATTATTCATGGTTTCTTAATTTCTTTTTGTGTATACCCCAGAATATCGCTGGCCGCCATGTCTAAGCTGTATTTAATTTTATTCCATTCTGTTTCTACTTCCTTCGTATCAGAAATTTTCTCGGTATCTTTTAGCGTATCCTGACACGGTCCGCTTGGAAAATGTTAAGCGAGCATTTTTCACAAAAATACACCTTCGTTCGGATGAGAGTTAAAATGTAGGTCGCGTGTGTGAGTGTTATCACGCACGTTAAAGATCCCTACCTTGCTTGGAACAGCAAGGGTTCGGCAAAATTCCAAATTTTCCAGGTAAAAAAACTCGCTTTCTGGCCAATGTAGTACATTCAGGTGGAGCATTGGAAAGTCACATGTAAGGTGGATATCTTTGTCTTTTAGTATCTCAAAATCAAAGTGCTTTTTTACATTCCTTTTTTTCAAATTTTTAAGTTTAAGAGCGGCCTTCATAATTACGATGTCGTGGTCAGTGTCTATACCTGCTTCTGGGTAGCTTCTACAGTCTTTTACTTGATTCCTAAACCGTTGTCTAACAAGAATGTAATTTATTTGATATCTTCCTATATCTTCTGGCATCTTACACGTATATCGTCTTCTAGCACGATGTTGAAATAATGTGTTTGTGATGATTAAATTGCTCTTGTTGCAAAATTCTACCAGCCTATTTCCCCTGTCGTTTCTCATGCTAAACCAAATAATCCTACTACCACTCCTTCCCTACTCTCACCTACCACTGCATTAAAATCACCCGTAATTATTAAATTTTCATGTCCCTTTACGTATCTTAGTATGTCTTCGATATCTTTGTAGATCACTTCTACTTCTTCCTCGCTGTTGCTAGAGGTGGGCATGTATGCTTGTATTATTACTGTATTTACCGGTTTAGAAAAGTCTTACGTTCTTTTGTAACTAATTTTCTACACAGTGTCCTATCTTTTTGCGCATAACTATCCCCACACCCGAATTTCCTTCCCCTGCTCCTGTATGAATCACCCTGAAGTCTCTACTTCAAAAATCCTTTGCCTCTGGGCACCGAACTTCGCTGATCCCTACTATGTCTAGTGGTAATATATCCATTTCAATTTTCAAGAGTTCTAGCTTACCTACTTGTCTCATACTTCTGACATTCCACGCTCCGACTCTCAAAATGTTCCCGGCTCTTATTCTGAACTTTTCTATCGCATCCTCAGGAGTAATACCCTCCCGGAGATCCGAATGGGGAGACTATTTTAATTCCGGAATCTTTTATCCCAGAGAATGCTATCATTTTATTACAATTTAAGTACTCTGTGTACTTGGGAAGTAATGTGGTGGTTTCCCGTTGCTCTCCACATCCTAGTAGTGTGCTTTAGAATGTCATACTGACCCTGTGGTCTCTGCCACTCTAAGTACCGAAGGAGCTGCTGCCCTCTTTCGGAGACCTGTTTTAGTCTGCTTCCTTGCCAAAGACCCCTCCAATTTGGTAAAATCTTTGGTTTGGCTCTTTAGCTCATTGAAATACTCAAGCCGTTCTACCCGTTCTAGTAATCTAGAACTTCAAGGTGCAGGTCCTTTCGGAACGCGATAAAGCGTCTGTACCTGAATATATTGTGCAGTTTTTTGCCTTTTAGATATTGCAAAATTTTTAACGCTCTCAAGGGTGACGTCAAAGACAAGTCTACACGGATCTCGGCAAGTCAATCAACTTGATCAGGCTACACCCATTTCAGTGCCAAAGTATTACAAAGTCGGTTTCCACATAATATAATGCAGTGACTCTGTGGAGCCTTTAGAATCGCTTGAACAAGAGAATATCGAATAATCTAATTAAGTGTTGAAACGAAAAATACTGTCACTTAGTAAAGGTAATTCACATATCCCCCAAAAAAGCCAAAGAGATTCGCAGAAGCCTCGCACTACACGAGAGATGTAACTTTTCCGTCGAATTCCTTTTTGGGGTTATCAGTATAGCTCTGAACCTTAACTTCAGCGGATTTTTGATGAGATACAGTGAAGGTTTATATAAAAAGACGGATATGTCAGGCGCCACTACACCTTTAAAAAAATAACGTCTTTGATAGACAAACCTGAAAGGAAAGTGTAGAAACCTTCCGGCGAATTAACATAACGATGGTTGCTAGAGTAACAGTTGATATCTGAAATAAATTTACAGTGATATTAATAAAGCAACGGAGACGGCTATTTGCGTCTCAAAATCAAATAACACATATGTTAAAATATTTCCACAAAGTTTTACCCTCATGCAATAACCTCAGTTTTCAAAACCTAAATCATTTTATATGTACGTGCAATTAAATTGTACCTATAACACAACCAATTTACTCTTCGCAAGTCCAAAGGCATAATTAAAAAATCTAAGACGCATGTACGCCTTACAACCAAACTTACGGAAATTTTATAAAGGAAATTATATATTTTAAATTAAATAACTAGTACTTCAATGTTAAACAAAATTTTATTATTATAAATATAATTTAATAAATTTTATTGTTTTAATCAAGTTTGAGTCGAACTACTTAATGATATAAGCTCCCAGCACCACTCAAACAAACATAAATCTTCATTTAAACATGAATTATAATTATTATATTTATAACAGCAAAATAGAGAATAATTAATTAAAATTGTTAACATATATTCTGTGATTAGTCCCGGGTATTGTGATTCCTCCGAATAAGTCAGTTTGATGTACGGTTGGAATATCTTCAGCCGAATTAGGAATGATTGCTTCATAGTGATCTCCATGTATCACATCCCTGCCATTTCCAGCGCAATGAACTACAGCTAAAGGCTCGCGAACTAATTGATCTTCTTTAGCACAAAAGTTAGATGATGTGATACTGAAGCCAAAATGATAATAAGAATCATTTGGATATCTATTAAAGTTTATATTAATTTGTACTGTTAACATTTCTCAAATAAATTCGATTATCTCGACAACTAAATAAGATATCGAAAAGTGTATAGCATATTTGTAATCAGCGCAAAAATTAAACAAAGTACATATACATCATTTATTGTATCATTATGGAAATATGGCAACGGACGACGGCGGCGACGGCGGCGACGACGACGACGTAGCCGATTATACTAACCTAACTTACTTTGTAAGTTAGGTTGATTTCATGAATGTTTACGACGCCAAACTCAAACATACTAAATAAAAGTTATTAAAATATTTGACCATTTATAACTGCAACTGAATAAAATTTCAATAGTTTCACAAAGTAACTACGTACAAAATCATTATCAAGATTATTTATAGATTCAATTAATTTCACATATTGATCTTTAGGACCAAAAACTTAGGTCATTAAAAATTTTTTTACATCATTATTTAGTTTCGCCAATTTCAGATCTGACATGTTGGATCACAAAGGTATTCAATTATTTCAGTGCATCTAAATAAGAAATATATTCATAGACTTTATCTTTAGAGTAACTTTAAAAAAACCTTTTATTTCACAGACATGTGTAAAATCAAATTACTAAAAATTTAAACCACTCAAATTTTATTAGGTTCTTATTTACGTGAAGCAGATTTGACCTGTTTGTGAAGCAAATAAACTTTTTTTTCTGTTGTGCAATTGAAATACTTTCTAAAAGTATTCAAACAGGTGTAAAAAATGCATGCACAATTTTATTAATTTACTAAAACGTTCCTCATGACATTTTCCAATAATAAGTGTCAGCCAGATATAACTGAACGCCAACAAACAAAAGATTTTTAGTTTACCGGTCTGGATAAAATAAGTAAAATGCATCATACTACCACAGTTTACGAATCAACCATCTTGAAATTCAATCTGCAAAACTGCTACAAAGTAGAACTTCTAACATAGTTCTTCCAATTTACGAAATCCACAAAATCATTGTATACGAGTAGTTGAAGCCAATCCAAATCTACATCAACATTGTGTAACAATATTATAAAATTCAGTCATTTTCTTGGACTCGTACCACCAACAAATAAAATTGAAATTTGTTACTTATTCTTGTTTGCGCTGGAAGTTAAAATTGTTTATGCAGATGAAATCTAAATACAAAATTAATACCATTGATAAATGAACTACAGATTTCAGTTACATTGAGACTTATACATTCACTGTAGTAAAGCTATTCGCATATCACATCCCAATACCCTCGAATACATCTTGAGGTTTTTTGGTATCAGACGCGAATGCCTGATAATGCCTGCAAAACCAGTTGGCGATCGGGTCACTTCAAGGACAAAGCGCGATCTTTCACATCATGATAGCCGGTGCGTTCAAAAACTAAATAAATACGCATTAAAATATTTCTAAGTATGATGATGGTACATCAATATTTTCACAATAATAGGAAATAAGATAGCATAATGTATGCTATATTGAAGGTGACAAACTAACCTTAAATTATTGCCTGTCATATATGCTTCAGTGTCAATAGTAGAATAACCATTGTTTTAAACTTATCAATTTAATTTACGAAAGTGTAAAGAGTGCTATACTTTATTTTTAGATTTCACGGTAATTCAAAGATATCTTCGAAGTAATTTTTTCTGGGAATCTATTTCCAGTGAAATAGTCAAAGGTTTAAATTTTATTTCAGGCGGACTTTTGACTTTTTGATGATCAGCTTCCGATTTAGTAAATAAAAAAGTCGTTCCCAGGTCGAAAGTGCCACTGAGAAATAAATTGATATTAGATTTTGAAAAATAAAGGATTACATGCTGGTAACATTTTTGGTGAAGGGCTATCGATTATGGGATGTACATCAGGGACAATATTTTTTCCAAAAATGTATTTTAGGTATTCTGCTTTTCCGAAATAATATAACTTCCTTGAAACGTTTAAGTTTGTTAGGTTGGAGGTAGAAGTTCTTCCAGAAATGTAATACAAACATTCAGGTTTTAACATGTTAAAAGTTATATTTTTAGAAGATTTTTGGCACGCAAGCTTTCTGTTTTCGTTGTGTATGATAAAGCCTAAAGTAGAATTTTCACAACAAACGAAACCGAGATCATTAATTTTCAAACATAATGCGAGTTATGTATCCCCCAATTGAGATATGTATTATAAAATAGAATAATTAGGAAATTATTAGAAAGTATTATTAGAATACGCTAAGTGAAGTGCAACATTGTAATACAAGGACAATGAATAAAGTTTATTAACAGTTCATGAGAACGGATGCAATACTTTGTATCGCAGACGATAGTAACACTGCGGTCTAGATACCGTGATTACTTAGAAATTAAAATTACAACATTGTATTTATGAATAGTATTAAGAATAAGCAGATATAAGATCTGCAAGTGTCTTCAGCCATGTGAGGGGGTAAGGAAATTAAAAAAATCCGGGAGCTTCAAGACCCGGCAGTCAGTCAAAGTATTCAACTTTAACATTGCAGTTGCTTAGGCTACTCACCATAGTACAATTAACTAGTGTAATTTCGACTTAGAATAATTTTAAATCAACTTGTCAAAATTATAAGTAAATTCTGTATTAATCTATAAATTTGTTAAAAAGTTTTGGAACTGGTTTTTAAAAAGGCAGCTCCCAAAGCCCGAACCCTAACTGGCGCAGTCGTAACGGATGTCAAATGGTCACTAGGGAACCCAAATTCGAAGAACTGGTGGTCTGGAATTTCAATTCCAAATTTGGCGAAACCCAAACAGAAGTTGGAGGCGAAACAAGAATTGATCAAATCTAACAAACCCAAACATAAATTTGGGGTAGATACAAGAATAAATCGAATCCAAAACCAACGTGGACAAGGTACACACATCGACGAAGTCCATTCAACCAACGAAGCAATAACTATTATTTTATGCTATTTAATAATTGACTTATAATTGACTTATGTATTAAGGGAACTATTTTCAAATTTATTTCTGTTTAAAAACGACTTTTAAAACAAGAGAACTAAAAAGACACAAATTATTACGAAATTAACTGGCGCAAGAATTATAGAAATAAAACAAAAAAAAACACACAATTTTAAATTACCAATACGAAAATTACCTACCGCACGAAAATACCAAAAATTGAACGTAATTAATTTACAATTTAATACCGAAATCTTTGTATATAACACAACTAAATAAAGAAACGAATTATTCAAACGCAACCTTCACCGCATTTTTATAAATTATAGAACCACCTTACAATTATTAATAGAATTAACAAAACGCAATTATTATTAACTTGAACCTTTAATTTATTATTACAAACTAAAACAAAGCGCAAATCCAAACGCAAGTCTCATCACTAAAAGTAAATGATTTAAAAATTCAACCTTCAACGCAACGAATACAAAGCTACCTCAATACGCATATATCTAATTATCAAAAACGCATTGCAAAACACTATAAATAAATATCCACGCTACTGAAAACACCATCGCAACATTATAAGAAGTTATTTCAATACAACATTTAATTATAGTAAAACAGTTACTGAAAGATTCATTGCAAAAATAAAACTCGCATTGTAACTGTATAAAAGGTATAATTACATTCATTCAACGTGACATTTTATAATTAACGAAGTAAAGACGCAAAATTCATTTGCATACCAACCGATAACAACATCTTTCACAAAAGTATTAACAAACTGCATGTCAAATTATACAAAAGCATTTACGCAATTAAATTATTACAGGACTCAATTACATCTCCAAGTAGACATGAAAACTTTGTAATTAAAATGCAAAGGCAATACTGCAACAAAACGCTAAACTGAAATTTTGCAAACCTTATATTTAACACCTAAGGTGACGAGGCAAATTAACATTGTATTAATTATGAAAGAAGGATTTTATGCAACACCGAACAAAGTAATTGACGGCAAATTACAACTTTATATTTAAGACTCAAGGTGACCAGACAATATAATTACAAAGAAAGCAGCTTATAAATTATACACACCCACGGGAAGAGATAAGTGTAACAGACAGAATTAACTCAGCAGAATTAAAATAGAAAAGTCTTAACTGGCGCAAACAAAATTAAAATAAATTACTACGAGAAATTACTCAGTCACATCAAAACTTTTAGAAATCAAACCTACAATAAAATTAACATCAGGGAAGTAAAAATAAATTTATTCAAGGCTACAGCAAGCAATCAGATATTACCGAGCATAAATCTTATAAATTAATTACAGCACCGTATAACTAAGTACAAAGACAAGCAACTATATTCTTTAAATAACCTAAAACGACTCAAGCTAAAATTAACAAATAACTCGACGCAATCTAAACTAAAAATTGATAAACCCAAACAAGGAATAATAATACAAACCGCAAAATAAATCCCAATTTTTACAAAAATTTGAAATTAATTGAAATCAAAACTAAATATTAATTATTAGAACCCTCAATTAAAATAAGTTTGGACATGAAAATTTACATCGAGACAATTCCGACCTTTAACGGAGATTAATATCTTCTTGGAAATTTTATCACCCCGTATGAAATATTTTTGAAAACCTTCTACAAACCAGAGACAACGATAGAAACGTATTACTTTTACGCCTAATCATTAGTAAACTAACCAGACGAGCATTAACACCAATAGCCAGCCGAAATGACTGAGACCAATGGGAAGATTTTAAATGCATATTGATAGCATATTTTGACAATCAATGTAACCTAAAATGCCTAGTACGCGACCTAATAAACCATAGAATGGAAAATAACCAATCCCGGTACCAATTCCGAATGAAATGCCAAGATGTAAGAAGCTTAATTTTAACAAAATTAAAAATTAAAGAACCCGACCAAAATATCAAACTTTTAAAAACAAAGATGTATGACGAAATGGCACTAGATACATACCAAAATGCACTACCAGAAAGACTATCGAACAAAATCAGATTCCAACGTCCCCCAAAACTTAGAGAAAGCCGTGAATATGATAATAGAAGAAGAAAACGTAATGTACTACAGAAACAGATTATACAGCCCTAACACGAATAAAAGTTATTCACCAATAAAAACTATACAAGCCGCAAGACAAACAATTTCCCAACAAAAATTTATACCATTCAATGCACAAACAAACCAACTACGAAGTAATAACTCAAATTCTAATATCACGAATTTTAATAATCAATATAAACAATTTCCAAAACCAACGTTTAACCCGAATTTCACGAAACCCGCATTCATACTAAGATTCATCAAAAACGTAAACCAACAAATACCAGCATTCGGCGCGAACCCTATTAGAAATACCCCAATGACAAATAACAATAGTAATAATCCTTAAGCTTATTATAAACCCACACCTTTGGATACCTCATCTGGTAACACTAGACAAAAAACAAAAATAACACACACTCGACCAAACCCTCATCAAAAACGCAACTTTACATCGAAGGAACTATTTCATCAAGAAGTATAAGAATTTGATAATGACCAGAATAATTACATTCACCCAAGCCCGAACAATGAACCAAACCATTCGAACAATTATGATCGCAAAGAAACATGCAAAACTTGCGACGAGGACGACGAAGAAAACGCGTGCTCAAATTTTCAGATAAACAGATTCATAAACGTCCAAACTTAATAAATTTAAATAACATAAATCACATAGTACTCCCCTATATAGAAATACCCCATGCCAAATTTAAACTATTAAACGGTACCGGATCCTCGAAAACACTTATTAGCTCCCGAACCGTAAAGAAACACCATTTAGACTATGTAGAAAGAGAACCATTTAAAATTAAAACAGCCCATCAAACAACCCTACACCAACTCGTAGCTAATATACCCTTACCGAGAACATTCAATGTAAAAATGAAGCACAAGTTTTGTATTTTCGAATTCAATGACAAATATGACGAACTAATAGGAATGGACCTTCTAAGAAAATTAGAAGAAAACATTGACATAAAGAACCGTTTATTAAGAACGAAATACGGACGAATCCCCATTAAATTTAAAATATCCAAGTCGAACAAAAATACACAATAGAACCCCGAACACAGAAAAAAATAACAATCTCAGTTAATTCAAATAACAAATTAGGAATAATAAATAACATAACATTTCAACAAGGAGTAGAGACCCCAACCGCATTAGTACAAATAAAAGATAATTATGACACTACGACGATTTTAAATTCAAATGACTACCCTGTAGAACTATCATTAACCAACCCAATTAATGTAGAAGAAGTAAATTTTAACCAAATGGAGATAAATGAAAATTTAGACGACAATTACAACCCCGTAGAAAACGGCGAAACGTTAAGAGAAAATTTAAGTAACATTTGCTTTAATACCGACATCAATCAAGAAGAGCAAAGAGCAATTAAAACTTTCTGTTTTGAATACCGCGACATATTCCATTGTGAAGGAATACCCCTAACATTTCCCAATACAGTCAAACATAATATCAAACTAACGGATAACAAACCAATATTCACAAAAGCATACAGATTACCTCAGGCAAGCTAAGAAGAAGCCGATAGACAAATAGCAGACTTACTAGAACAAGATATCATACAACACTCCAACTCACCATGGAGCAGCTCCCGTATTAATAGTACTCAAGAAGTTAGACGCATCAGGAAAGAGAAAATATAGAATGGTAATAGACTATAGAAAGCTAGATGAAAAAACGGTAGACGACAAATACCCACTACCCAATATAACCGAAATTTTAGATAAATTAGGCAAGTGCCAATACTTTTCAACATTAGATCTCGCCTCAGGATACCATCAAGTAGAAATGGATGAAAAGGATACACCGAAAACAGCCTTTAGCACACCGAGAAGACATTATGAATATAAAAGAATGCTATTTGGATTAAAGAACACACCTGCAACTTTTCAAGGAGTTAAGGACAATATACTACGTGGGATACACAACGAAAAATGTCTTGTGTACCTAGACGACATCATAGTTTATTGAACATCATTAGTGGAACACATAGAAAGATTAAGTGAAGTATTTGAAAGACTAAGGAAATCACATTTTAAAGTACAACTAGACAAGAGCGAATTTTTACAGAAAGAAGTAGCATTCTTAGGATATATAATAACACCCCAAGGAATCATGCCAAACCCCGATAAAACAAATGCAGTACTAAATTACCCCATACCAAAAACAAACAAAGAAATTAAAGAATTTTCAGGATTTCGGGGTCACTACCGCAAATTTATTAAAGGTTATGCTTAAATAACCAATCCCCTGACAAATTGTTTAAAGAAAGGAAATAAAATTGAACACACCCCAGAATTTATTAAAGCCGTAGATAAAATTACACCTCGTATTAGAATACCCGGACTTTTCAAAGCCATTCATATTAACAACAGACGTATCAAATGTAGCATTGGGCGCAATATTGAGCTAAGGAACAGTAGATTGCGATAAACCCATTAGCTACACATCCAGGACTCTAAATGAAACCGAACAGAAATATAGCGCCATAGAGAAAGAATTGTTAGCCATAATTTAGGCAACAAAGTATTTTAGACCATACCTATACGGACAAAAATTTTACATATACACCGATCATAGACCATTAGTATGGCTATGCAAACTCAAATAATTTAATTCAAAATTACAACGATGAAAAATCAGACTAGAGGAATAAGACCACGAGATTATATAGAAAAAAGGAATTTATAATAATAACGCAGACACCCTAAGTGGAATACAGCTCGACGCACTGGAAACGGAATCAATTATAGGAAATGTAGACGAGATGGAAGTAAGAGAAGACCCAAACTAAATAGACACAATACATTCGACACAAAATGAAGAACCAAAATCCGCGATTAAAATTTTAAACGAAGCAATCGATATAAAACACAATCAATTTATAACTACCGAAGTTTTGAATAACCCCAATCCCGCAAAATTTACAAAAACAGACAATATGAAGATATACCAAATTCAAATAACCAAAGACGACAATGAGGAACAAATAATTAAAATTCTAAAAGAATACACCCCGAGAAAAACGATTTTACTTTTACTTTAAAACCGAAAACTTGTTTAAACGATTTTTAGAATTATATGTTAAATTATGCAATAACTCAGGCCCTGAACTTATCAGATGCACAAGAAAGTTAATAACATTAGACGGCCATAACGAAATAAATGATGTAATCAGAAATCAACATGAATGAAAAACCAACCATCGTGGAATTAATGAAACAATGAAGCAGTTTTGAACTTTATTTGTTATCAAGTGGGAAAACAGCAAAAGCAGATAATGTAAAAATTGCCATTTTACTTAATCTTCTGGGCGATGAAGGAATTCAATCAACTATTATAAAATTCAACGAAACATTAAGAAAGCTAGTAAGAAACCAAGATAGTATAGCCAACCGAATACAAACCCTTAAAACCAACATGCAAACTACCATGTTAGGCATGTGAGATTTAATTATATTCAATACAATATTCACCCAAATAATATCAACCCTTACTTTAATTTAACAAATTTTAGCCACATTAGAAAACGCAGTAACGTTTGCCAAAGTAATACCCTACACTCTATTATCATAGAACGAACTGACTTATTAAAGGAATTATTAAGAATTAGATCATTTACACCCAACAGTAAATTACCCTTTGATGTAGTAGAATCAAACATTCTAATATTTGAAAAAATAGCTATAGCTAAGGCTGTATAAAAAATAACGACATAACATTTCTAATACAGATCCCGATAGTAAAAAAAACATTTATAATTATTATCATTTATATGCGTTTCCAATGAAAATTACTAGCATGTATCAAGTTATTATACACAAAACCAAATTCCTATCCTTAAATAAACTAAGATATTGTTATACAAACGGAAAATGTCAGGAAGTCACACCAAATCAATATTTATGCCAATTGTTGACAACAACAACCATTCAAGAATCCTTGCGAAGTACAATTATTAAAATTTTCAAATCATCACGAGAACTGTGAAGCCAAACCCGTACAAATCACCAATATGAAAATTCAAAAAGTTACAGAAAACAAATGGATAGCCATTTTCCCCACAGAAGTAATAGCAATAGTCCACTGCAATCAAAACGAAAACAACTTAGCACTAACCGGAAGTAAATTAATTACCCTCAAAGAAGATTGTTATTTACAACTGAAAAATGAAATAATTAGAGTTTATCAAGATCCCGTAGCAGCCAAGAAACTAGCAAACTACTAGAATTACAAATCAAGACAACGCAAACGGAAGACGAAGAAATAATTCAAAAACTCATGCAACTATAACATCTAGAATTAGACGACCTCAACCACGCTATGAAACTGATGGAAAAATATAAGATCATGGTTCGAAACGTAAATAAAGATAATTTTAAAAATTATGAGTGGTTTATTTCCCAAAGACGGTTAAGAAAAATGCTAAACAAACCACAACAAACATACAGGGAGTATTTAAAAACGCCCAAGTTACACGACAACAACATTAGTGTTTACACAATTGTATTAATTGTTTTGACCATTTTATTGGTCATTTATGTAATTTACAAAATGTATATTAGATATAAAAATAAAGAAAACAGTTTTAGATTTAAGGAAACAAAAGTAAACAAAGAAAGAAATATACCATTAGAAACCATGAACTTTAAGCAATGAAATTAAATAATGAATTTTAAATTAAAAATTAAGAAAAGGAAAACTCTTAATTTTTCGTGTACGTCGGGAGGAGTTATGTATCTCCCAATTGAGATATGTATTATAAAATAGAATAGTTAGGAAATTATTAGAAAGTGTTAGGAATACGCTAAGTGAAGTGCAACATTGTAATACAGGTCAATGAATAAAGTTTATTAAAAGTTCATGAGAACAGATGCAATACTTTGTATCCCATACGATAGTGACACTGCAGATGTCAGGTCATAGACGGCCAAGGTACCGTGATTACTTAGAAATTAAGATTACAACATTGTATTTATGAATAGTATTAAGAATAAGCAGACATGAGATCTGTATGTTCCTACAGCCATGTGAGGGGGTAGGGAAATTATAAAATGTCCAGGAACTCCAAGACTCGGCAGTCAGTCAAAGTATTCAGCATTAGCATTGCAGTTGCTTAGACTACTCACCATAGTACAATTAACTAGTGTAATTTCGACTTAGAGTAATTTTAAATCAACTTGTCAAAATTTCATAAATAAATTCTGTATCAATCAATAAATTTGTTAAGAAGTTTTGGAACTGGTTTTTAAAAAAGCAGCTCCCAAGGCCCGAATCTTAACTTGCGTTGAGTTTTTAACCGTCCACGACGGGTTTTAGATTTTAAAGGAGAAAGGGTTTAAACTTGATTAAAGAAAAACTCGTTAAGAAATTAGATCTAGAATTTCAGATTTTTCAAAATGGTACGCTTGAAACTTTACAGGTATGTTTTCAGATTTTAGGAGGTAAAATGTTAATCATATGATTAAAATTCTACTAGAATAAAACCCCCTAAGTGATTACCTCAAATGAATTTGTTGAATCCATGACTATAAATGTTGTATTTAACAAGTTAGTAGGTGTTGTAGAGTACTAGTTAAGTCAAAAATATATAGACACTTAACAAAAGGGTTCTATAAAAGGAAAGCTTTAGTTAGCGCGTCTATGCCATGTGTGTTTAGATTGTTGCCTTAGAGGAGATTCTTGGGATGCGCACTTAGCTTGGCGTTCTTCACGATCAATACAATTTCAAAACGTTTTAACCTGATGCAGCGGGTAACAGTACAACGGCTGTGCACGACATTAGTGGCGACCGTGACCGAACATTCAGCGAAAGTTCAAGCTCCATTTCAAAACAGGCTTGTGACGTATTCTTTTTATTTGTCTTATAATTGAATTCGGTAGGATATGAACAGAGTTGAAGCAAATACGAGAAGTAGACGTGTGCTTAGGGCTAACTTTACCATAACGGCGAATGAGTTAGAACGATTGTTGGAAGCTGAACTTGTAGAGTGTAACGCTCTTGTACCTTTGTTTCTATGCTGGAAACTGAATCGAAACACGAAGTATTGCGAAATTCTGACAACTTGTATGAATTTATATTAGTTAGATGAGCTAGAAAGTAACGAAGTTTACATTCCAAGGCTCATAGAATTGAATCTAAGATCAGAAAAGGTCCTCGCCAAAGCGCCGATGAAAAGCGTTCAACAGAACGTGTAAATTTATTCAATTTTGGTAGTGAAAGAATTTTTTGCCAGTTTGATCACAATTCAAGAAAGTTCATGAAGATCCTGACATCGATGAAACTGACAAAATGGAATATCTTATTTGGGCTACGGTTGCAGAAAGTAGGGCGCAACAACTGATCGAAATATTTCCTGCTGTAGATAGAAATTATGTTACAATAGTTGGGTCCGTGGAAGACAAGTTTGGAAGACGAGACTTGCTGGTAGTAGTCTATGTTGAGAAGCTGATACAATTGGTTTTTAGCTAAGCTATTGCGCAGGAAATAGCTAGAGCAGATTGAAACGCAACTGCGATCTTTAAACATTTTAGGCGTTACATTAAATAAATATGCAGTTATGCATGTTCCCTCGATTGAAACCACAAATCTTTAAACAACGTGGCGGTGCTCTGCATTTAGTGCTGGTTCGCCTAAGGTTGTGTCAGGTCAGGCTCTTGACGCAACTTCAACGCTTGAACTTAGGCTTAAAAACCGTATGGGATCGTTGCGCGCTAAATCCAAAAACTAGCAGCGAATTTCTTTAGCTAGTGAAGGCTTTGGATTGTATGACTTCGCTAGCATGTTTGAAGTCGTCGGATGCGCAGTATAGAAAGAAAACTGAGAAAACCAAAGTAGAAACGGCAATGTATTTATTGAATATATGTAATGATAAATGTATATTTTGTAAAAGAACTCGTGCAAGCGATACGTGTTTCAAAGCTCGGAAAAGAAGGCCATTCTGCGCAATGTAAGTGCTTGTTTTCACTGCTTAAAGGTAGGTTATACCTCTAAGAGATGTAGATACCGGCAAAAATGTAATTTGTGTAGTCAGTTCCACATTCCTTTCTTGTGTCCTGGTTCAAACCCTAGGATCTTTTGTACCGATGTTAAGAAAACTGTTGAAGAAACCTTTACTGATCACGCTACTACAAACTATAATGATACCCATATATTTTTGCAAACTCCGTTGTTACGCTAAGGAGAGTAACGGATACAAAAATTGTAAGGGCTTTTCTTGATAGCGGATCTCAAAGAACATATCTTTTAAACACGGCGTTAGAATTGGATTTAATTGCTAAACGAAGTGAGAGGGTAGTACACGATCTCTTCGGAGATAACGAGTCCATAATAAATCATTCATGCTACGTTCTGACCGTTGTGCATCACACTTATGGCGGTAGCTTTGAAGTGTTAGATCAACCTTTCATTTTTAATGAAGTTCGTTTTATTTTTTATAGCGTAAGGATGTATAAACTGAAAGAGTTAGCAATTAACATTTCTGTTGTAAATAAACAGGCTCCAACCGAACTTCTACTAGGAGCTGAAATTACAACCACTTTGTATATTTGTAATTAGCATCGATTAAAATGTGGATTATTGGCTTATGAAAACGTATCTAGATTGGATGATAATGGGCACTGGATCGAGCCAAGAACACAAGACTGACTAACCAACCTCATCTATTTGGTTTCTGTTTAATCTACGTTCAATCATGAACTTCTGGAAGTTAGCAGTATTGGGTATTGCAGATCCTGTTGCGAAAATATGCAAGGCGAAATGGCAATCACGACTAAACAATTTTTATGTAAACTGTCACCGTGTATGCTGAAGACGATATTAGGTAAGATTACCATGGATAGATGGCCTTGTTCTATGGCTGACTAATAATATTATCGCTAAGAAGAGACTAGCTATAACTGTTAGTAAATTGAAAAGGAATCGTCTCTTTGAACGATATGACGCAGTGTTTAAGGAATAGAAATTCTTAAAAATTATAAAGAAACTTGATTACAACGAAACTAGTAGAAGTCATTTCTTAATACATCAGTCGGTTGACAGAGAATTCTACAACTGCGATGCGATCGGTTTCTGATGCATCTTCGCATGAAAATGCCTGTATTGAATCGGTGTCTCAAAATGGAGCAAAACTTGATTGAACTTATTCCTGTCATGTTGCTGCGATTTCGAGAACGTAAAATAGGAGTAGTCTTATATAAAAAACGGTCTTCCTGCAAATCAGTTTGCTTGAAAGTGATTGTAATTTCGTAAATTTTTTGTGGAAAAAGGAATTAGGCGAGGATATTGTGTATCGACTTAATCGAGTTATGTTTTCTGCTTAGCGCTACCATTAAATATCTTCTCTTGAAATGTATAGAAAACTCCAAGAGCTGAATATTCACCAGAATCCGTTAAAAATGTCTAAAGGTTTTTATGTCAACTATGTTGCCAGTGTATGTCTTATTACCAGCTTAAAAAAATTTATTCGTGAATATTTGGGATTCAAGTGGTATCCGAAGCGGAAGATGTAAGTCATAAATGAAAATATTGATCTGCAAGATGTAGACAACCTGCTGGTGTCAAAACGGTGGTTAGTATCCGTCTCATCTGTTTTACGTCACCAACCACATTGGTGTTCAAACAGTTACTGCAGAAGTTATGACTAGAGAAAATTTCGTGAAACACATTTATTCATAATTAGGTAGCTATATTGTTTAAAAGTTGGCTTGGGGAAATACCGTTCTTATACGAAATAAGAATTACTTGTTGGATTTCGATTAATAGTGGGCACATCCAAAAAATAACCTCTCAAACATTTTGTGAAGTTTCCAAGAATGTTTATGCGGCCATTGTTTTCTGCAGAGTTATAACTGAACAGATTGCGAAGTGCATTTATTGGCTACTAAGTCTAAGGTTGCGCCCTTAAAAGAATGTAACGGTTGCCTCGTTTGGAATTACTAGGGGTATTAATCGAGGCAAGACTATATAACCAACTAAAAGGTATCCTGGACAGCAAATTTGAAAGTTTTACTTTTGATCCAATTCTACGTTGGTTCTATCATGGATTAAACGCAATAAGGAGTGGAAGACATTTGTCTGGAATCTAGTGACCGAAATCCAACAGTTAACACTAATCGATTGTTGGCGCTATCTGCCTGGAATTTACAACACAATGGACACTCCGTCTCGTGTGTGTATTCCTAAACAGCTGTTCAAATCACAATTCTGGAAGGTTTCAGTTGGCTGCACTTGGAGCCTGGGTGTTCGCCCGTTGGAGCTCCTGGTGCTGATGAGGAAGAAGTCTTAAAAAGCGCAAGAAGAAGATATCAGCGCTTTGTAATATTGATTTGACCGATTTAACAAATTTTTGGCATTTGTCCCATTTTTATATATTTAGTAATACACTTACAATGATGGCCTAGATTTCAAGGTTTGTTACAATTTAAAACATCCTGAAGGAAGGGTCAATGGTGAATTCGCTGTTGAAGAATTTAATCCAACCGAAGAACTTGTGATGAGATTGGTGTAAAAGCAAACCTTTTCGGACCTCAAAAATAAGCATTTGACCTGGCTTAATCCATTTATTAATGAACGAGGGCTAAATTGTATAAAATCTAGAGTAGTTTATCGAGAATATGTTCCAGGTTATAGATTTCCCATTGTTTTCCCCGCCGAGCATTGTATTGTCAGTAGTCTGATAATGGGCATGCACAAGAAGCTTTGTCACGTTGGAGAACAAGGTCTATTGCGTAAGATTAGAAAAAAGATTGCCTGTTAAAAGGTAGGAAAACCGTGGAAAGCGTTATTTCGAAATATAGAATTTACAGAATATTAGGGACAAAGCATTTTGTAGAAGAATATCCTTGTCTTCTACTAGAGTAAACGATGCTGTGACTGAGATAAGGGGAATGGATTTTATAGGTCTTCTGCATTTCAGAGAAGAAACTAAAACGCGGATTTGCTTATTTACATGCTCTCTATATCGGGCAGTGCATTTGGAATTAGTTTTAACGTTGTCGGCATCAAACTTTCTGCAAGTTTT
Organism: Platerodrilus igneus; assembly: GCA_036346225.1. Taxonomy (NCBI): domain Eukaryota; kingdom Metazoa; phylum Arthropoda; class Insecta; order Coleoptera; family Lycidae; genus Platerodrilus; species Platerodrilus igneus. The sequence continues at coordinate 407,058 of JARFIW010000394.1, read as the reverse complement.
TCGGCGATTTGTGACCAGAATTATGTACAGTGATGACGGCAAAGCGGCGGAAAATACTTTTGCCTATTTAAACATGGAGCTTATTACTCGGGAAACATCTATTCAAAGAATTTGTTGTCGTTTCAACCCAGCGAGCGCTCCATGGTGGGGAAGGTTTTATGAGCGACTAATTCGATTACTTAAAGAGCTGTTACCTCGTGCATTAGGTCTTACAAATCTGTGTTTTGAGAAACTAGCCACATGATTGTGTGACTATGAAGCTGTATTTAACTCTAAACCACTAAGTTCTCTCTCAGAAGATCCGTGCGATTTATTAGCTTTAACACGAGCTATATTTTTGCGAGACCAAGCAGGAACTAGAGTCCCTGATTAGACTTAGTGGACTGTAATACTAAATTAAGCAAAATACGTTACCAGCAGAGTTTTCGAAGGGAATTGTGTAGACGCTTTCAGTTACAGTACCTGCGACAGCCGAAGCTCTTCTTCGAGGAAAAATTTGAACGATGAGGTCCTAATTGGCAATGACAATTCCAAACGAATAAAACGGTCACTAGGACGTGTTGAAGAATTAAAAGCAGGAAAAGATGAGCGTATGAAGATAGTTCGCTTTCAGACGATATACGACACCTTATTAAGACCTGTTCAAAGGTAGTATCTTCTTAAATCGATTAGTGTCAATGATCAATCTGTTGTATGAAGTCTCATAGATAATAAGGAAAAGTATGCAGAGGAGGAAGTAGAGAATTATGTAGTAGGTGCGGGAGAACCTAAGCTAATATTGCAAACGCGCAGGAATAGAACTTGAAAATCTCCTACAAAGTACAAAAGTTAACCTTTATTATCTATCTTAATTAATTTATACTTAGATGATCATGTTTATTGAAAAACTATTAATGCGGCAAATATCTAAGTGTTGGGGGATGTTTGGCAGCCACAGGCTGCTTAACCCCCTTCACATACCTCTGAATTTCGGTGAAATAGGGCATATAATTAGAAAACAATGGAAGGGGAATCGAGCTGTAATATGGACTGTTGTGGGAATTTCAAGGAACTGTGTAAGCTAGCTCAAAACATATATAAGTGGTGATACGCGTCCAACCAGTTTCAAGACGGAAAACCTAAAGACGAAAAAATAAGTGCACTTAAATCTGATGATTACTATAAACAACTACAGGTGTTGGTTGTGAAATATTTTCAACTAATGTTGATTGTGACAAAAGATATATTGGAAAAACTATTAATTCGACAAATATTCAAGTGCTGGGGAACTTGGCAGCCAACGGCTGCTTACGCAGCTTCACATACCTTACATTTAATTTTCCAATGCTCCATCCGAAGGTTCTACATTGGCCAGGAAGCGAGTTTTTTTTACCTGGAAGATTTTGAATTTTGCCGAACCCTTGCAGTTCCAAGCAAGGTAGGCATCTTTAACGTGCGTGACAACACACACACGGGACCTCCATTTTACCTCTCATTCGAACGAGGGTGTATTTTTGTGAAAAATGCTCGCCTAACATTTTTCAAGCGGACCGTGTCGGGATTCGAACCCGGGACCTTGGGCGTAGTAGTCACACACATACCACTACGTCACGAAGCCGCCTAGCTTTACATACCACTGAATATCGGGGAAATAGGGTATATAACTGTAACACAATAGAACGTGACCGAACTGCATCAAACAAGAAGGAACAGCAGCTATGTTCAAAAACAACAAACATAGAAACAAGAAGAAAGTTGATCAAAGCATATGTGTGGAGCACAGCACCGTACGTCTCTGAAATAGGGGCAGTAGGAAAAGCAGACAGAAAGAGATAGAAGCCTTCTGGAATGTTGAGCTTCAGATGTATGCGGATAGTAGCATGGACAGACAGAGTTAATAATAAATAGGTTATAGAAATAGTAGAGAAATAAAGATATCTGTGGAAAACAAAAAGGAAATAGGAGATATAGAAGAGCAGGATACGTTCTATTGTATTTTTGGGGAATAGTATGGGATATATTACAAGCAGAGATAGGAAAAAGAAGGTAGAGGTAGACCGAGATCAGACTTTTGCATGCAGATAGTGATAGATGCAGACCGTGCAAATTTCAGGAAAATGTGAAGGTTAGTTCAAAATAGGAAACAATGAGGGTACGTGTTTAACCAGTTCCAGGACTGAAGACCTAATGATGATGATTATATTTTCTAGTTGTTTACGAGAAACGTATTTTGTTGGACGACGTTTCTTGGGTGGGAGTACGTTGAATCTATGACTACAATATTTAATAATTTAATAGGTGTTGTAGGGTAGTAGTCAAGTTGAAAATAAAAAGGCTTGTTAAAAAAAGGATTTTATATAAGGGAAGTTTTAGTTAGGGCGTCTATGCAATGTGTCTTTGAATTGTTGCTTTGGAGGCGATTCTTGGGATGCCTACTTGGCTTGGCGTTCTTTAGAATCAGTTTTTCGAACCGTCCTAGCTGGGTGAATGAGGTAGCAGTACAAGGGCTGGGCGCAACAGAACCATCGCAAGATCAGTATAACTTACTTGTATGTTTGTACAAAGCTGATAAATTTAAAAAATGGCTTCAGTTTATTTTGCATACAATTAATTTATTCAATAATTCCTTTTTTAAGTGATTCCAAAAGTACCAGTGATTTGATTACATTACGGGGTCAGTCATTGCTCTTTGTTTTATAAAATTGTGTTAATTTATCAAATCATTCAACACGTCAAGACTTGTCTATGGTAACATTTTTCGCTAGTTCAAGAATTGTCTACTCGTATTTAAATCCCAGTTCTATAAATAATACACATTTTAGCTGGTTTTTTGCCATTTGTCCAAATCTATGTTAGTATATTCTTTTTCTTTTAGATAACCAGTGGTTGCTTAGCTTCTTGCGAAGCTCAAAATTTAGTTTGGAACGTACAAAACAGAAGTTGGATGCGTTTTATACATTCAGAGCCATCGCTCCAGAACTTTCAAGGGATATGGATCCACTTAAAGCAGCAACGCAGTTGCATCTAAAATCTACGTATGTATACATTTGTTTTCTAATCGTTAATTAGGTAACCTCTCTAACGACTAGTTAGAATTACGTAAGAGTTTATTTTTAGCTACCATGCATCTTAGAAGAAAAATCTTAACCGTGGTTTATCTATATATCGATGGCCGCGAACTAAGTTAAAAAACCGAAAGTTCACAAAACAAATCGTCTTAAACATGTGAAAGTTCATGGACGCTAATCTGATAGTATACAAATTTAGTGTTCAAACTCCTGGGTTATCTATCTTGAAAGAATATTAACTTAATAAAAGAAACGTCGATGTCACCTAACAATAACCCCAACCCCATCCACCACTTAGGCCAATCTGTTGTGTCAATTGAACTTGTACAAAAAACTATAACAGTCGCTTGTATTCGCAAATTATTTCTAAAGTTAGATCATTTAAATTTTAATATTTTTTTTACTCAAGTTTGACCTATTCTAAACAATTTTCAAAATGAAAATTTATTTTGTACGGTTGTTCCAACTTGCTTAACTCTCATATAAAGGAAGTTTTGATAGAATCGTTTTCCTTATCACATTTCTTCTATCCGCAACAGTTTACTAGGTGTTTGCAGGCAACTCTTGTTACTGTTCGTGTTCTGTGGATGCACATGATTACCAAAGAAGAATATTTCAAGATCTTAAAATAGAATTTGTTTTTTACATTTTTAGGAATCAAAACCTACTACAAAGGATAACAATCGCTAGTTCAGTAACCCAGCAAAAGCATCATTGGCGCGTTTTCTAGTTTCTACGTAAGCTTGGAGTCAGGAATCTGGTTGGAATGAGTGTGTCGTCCAGCGTCCAGTATTACCTGATTTTTAAGTTTTCAGTAAGTCATTCACAAAGGTATCAAATGCCGACAGGAAAATCGATCTCAATATTCTCAATGATACTGCTTTGACTCCTCGTATTGTCAACGATACAACGTTCAACTACAAACAAAATTGTTACGTGAAAAGCGGTAGCAGTTTTCTGGCGTCGCCGTGGATCAATGTAGTAAGCGTAAGGCTACGGATCCCAAGGTCCCGGGTTCAAATCCCGACACGGCCGACTGCTTGAAAAATGACAGGTGAGCATTTTTCACAAAAATTACGCCCTCGTTCGGATGAGAGGTTAAATGGAGGTCCCGTGTGTGAGTGTTGTCACGCACGTTAAAGATCCCTACCTTGCCTGGAACGGCAAGGGTTCGGCAAAATTCTAAATTTCCAGGCAACAAAAAACTCGCCTCCTGGCCAATGTAGTACCTACAGGTGGAGCATTGGAAATGTAAATGAACGGTAGCAGTTTTCTAACATTTTATAGTAACCCCAAATATCATACATTTACTGTCTTGGTTGAAACCTTCCATAATATACTCCAATATATGCAGTATCTTTCGTAAATGGTGTAGTCAGTTACTGTTCATCATTGAAAAGGTGATGCTTCTAAATTATTGCGTATAGAATGGTTGAGAAATTCGCATTCACAATTTTTCTCAACCACTTATTGATCTATTTTTAAAGCTTTTCGTCATTAGCCAATTGACTTGTTTGATAAATCTTTTTACTCTGCCTATGTCTTCATATCAAAATATTGTTACGAACTATTAGGCAATCCGTCAAACACGCAAATTGCATAACTAAATTGTATTTTACAGAAGTTTATAACATTCGAGCAAACACCAGACTATGAATCATCTAATTAATTTTAGTGTATATATATATATATATATATATATATATATATATATATATATTTTGTAAGTTAATGACCTTGCTGTAGATTTATTTATTAGGAGTTGTGGGTTTCAGGTCTGCTGGATTAAAGAGTACTCTTTTTTATCACCTAAATTTTCGGATATATTTCTATCCTTTTTCAAAGGTGCTACAATAAGAAAACGCTATTACAATATTAATAACTAAAGTACCTACTAAATTGAGGTTACTAATAAATTGGCGTTGTATAAATATAAAAGGCAAGCACAATTCTACAAACTAAAAACATAAAAAAATATAACATAAAAAATTTCATATTTCTGTATACAGTGACAATTTTTTGAAAGTTTGATTTTGTATACAAAAAAAAAATATTTTATCATTAGGACCTAAATTTAGCTTTCCTCCTTCAATTAATTATAGAGTTATGATTGAATTATTATCAGATTTAGAACATATTATGAGCAATATTAATCAAGACGAAATTAATTTATACAGATCACGTGCTACTAACACAATCACGAATTATGTTCATAAGTACTCAAATTCTAAACAAAAAATTACTCAAGATTATTTAAAATGCAAGACATTTCTTAACGAAAACAAAGAACTATATATCGTCAAAGCTGATAAGGGTAATGTAACTGTAGCTATTTCTAAAGCAGATTACCAACAAAAAATATATGCACTTCTATAAGATAATTTAATATATAAAAAAATTAATTCAGACCCTACATCCAGAATTCAAAAAGGATGTTTAAATATTATTAATAAATTAAAAAATAATAAATATATTTCAATAAATCAAGCAAAATCTTTAAATAATTTTAGTAGTTCCACGCCAAAATTTTATGGACTTCCAAAAATACACAAAGAAGGATATCCATTAAGACCTATTGTAGCATCTAACAACAGTCCTACCGAAAATTTATCAAAATTTATTGCAGATATTCTATCAAAATCAATGAATAATAATTCTTATAATGTTCAGGACTCGTTTGAATTTGCAAACTTTATAAATAATTTTCAGTTACCAGACAATTACATCCTGATTAGTTTTGATACAATATCCTTATTTACAAATATTCCAAAAGATCTGGTATTAAGTAATATAACAACTTTATGGAATAACATATCAAAAAATTGTACAATACCAAAAGAAAAATTTTTAGAAGTGATTGAATTTATCTTTGACAATAGTTATTTTAGTTTTAATAATGAGTATTATTTACAAATTTTTGGATCTCCGATGGGTTCAAATTTAAGTCCGATTATAGCAACTATAGTCATGGATACTCTTATTAATAATGTAGTTAGTAAATTGCCATTTGAATTGCCTTTCTTAAAGAAATTTGTAGATGATGTAATAACTGCAATTCCCAAAGAAATGGTCAATGAAACTTTAAAAATTTTTAACAGCTATCATCCAAATTTACAATTTACATATGAAGAAGAGAAAGATAATACAGTACCTTTTCTAGATACCTTACTCATTCATAATAGCAACAATAAGATAATCCTCGACTGGTATCAAAAACCAACATGTTCGGGTAGATATTTAAATTATAACTCATACCATAATTACAAAATTAAAATCAATTTTATATTAGGTTTAAAAAACCGAATCAAAAAAATTTGTCACTCTTCATTATATCAAAAAAATTTAAATAAATTACGAACAATTCTAAAAGATAACAATTATCCTTCAAAAATAGTAAATAGACTGTTATATAACCATCCAACTAATAATACAAATAATATTAATTTAAACAATGAAGCAAACATTACTAATAATGACACTTTACAATACCATTCTCTTCCTTACATAAAAGAACTGACACCAAAGTTACATAATATTTTTAAGAGATTTAACATAAAAATTGCAAGAAAGAATATACTTACACTAAGAAATTTATTTTCAAAAATTAAAGACAAAACTTCACCATTAAATCAGAGAAACGTAATCTACAAAATTAACTGTTTAGACTGCAATGAAGAATACATTGGGCAAACTTCCCAAAATCTAAAACAAAGGTTAACTCAACACAGAAGTGACATCCGCGTTAAACCTAATGCATGTGCATTGAGTATCCATGCAAATTTAAATAATTCTCATAGAATTAACTTTTCAGAACCACTAATTCTAAATATTGTAAGCAATAAGCAAAAAAAAGAGAATTTCAAGAAATGTGCTACATTTACAGATACCCTAACACCATGAATAAAAGAACAGATATAAATAATTTGAGTACTATATACACATATTTATTACATTTTCAGTCTGATAATAATTCAAATACAAATACAACACCAAGATAAATATATTTATTACATCTTACTCCAACCAAATTATGTAATCGACATTGTTACACTCACATACACGTACATACTTTTTACTTAAAAAATCTAGCAACACCTTTCGCACATAATTAGAAAACAAAGTTTTGTATACAAAATCAAACTTTCAAAAAATTGTCACTGTATTCAGAAATATGAAATTTTTTATGTTATATTTTTTTTATGTTTTTAGTTTGTAGAATTGTGCTTGCCTTTTATATTTATACAACGCCAATTTATTAGTAACCTCAATTTAGTAGATACTTTAGTTATTAATATTGTAATAGCGTTTTCTTATTGTAGCACCTTTGAAAAAGGATAGAAATTATCCGAAAATTTAGGTGATAAAAAAGAGTACTCTTTAATCCAGCAGACCTGAAACCCACAACTCCTAATAAATATATATATATATATATATATTGTTATAGTGCCATGGTATATGTGCCGTTACTTTAAAAAAAAACCTGTTCCAAATTAAAGTAGCATTGTGCGCCTTATCAAAGAAAGTTTTTCTTTTTAGATTTTAGAACATTATGCCCTGCTTAATGAACACTGTGTTAGCAGTCTTCTCAACGGTCAGTTTCCCTTTCTCTTCAAATTGTTCATGCGATTCTAATCTTTAATATGCGGCTCAATTTTATGACTTTTGCTTTGTCGATATGTATGTGAATATTAGTAAGATACAAGCATAGATATTAAGATATTCGTTACCAATACAATATCCTTTTGAATTTTTAGATGTCAACAATTTTAAAAAACTTATGTCTATATAATTACCGCCCTTTTTTAAACAAAAATTATTCCTCTTTAGATTCCTTGGCTAGCACGGTCGTTCTACGTGATAGGGATGGATACTGCTGTCGAATACCTGAAAATTCAACAAGCTTTAATGCTATGTATGAAAATTTTCCCTCTATGACACCTGACAATTATTTCAAAATCTGTCAAACGACGTCTTTTTTAGGTAATCAATTAACTATTACAAACTAACTACAGTATTAAAATTACGTTACAGGCTAAAATTTTTACGTCCCTTATATTGTTCAATCCTGTCAATGGCTCCAAACTGCTGTAGTCATTCTTCGGGTTGATTTTTTGCTTCTTATAAACAAGTTTATTCATCCTGTTTTCTGTTCTTTCAATAACAATAATAAATAATACCACGTCCTTCCAAGTCAATACCAATCTATTCCAAATTAATATTTCAACACAAATTCTTTATAACATATGAGGTAGTAATTGTTCAAAATATACAAATTAATCAATAGAAATCTTGGATTATACAATAATGGTGCTTCTGCCTTTCAAACCAATAAATAATTATTAATTAGTTTTTGAACTTTCAACCAGACTTTTTAGAACCGTCAAAAAAAATTATTTATCTCTATTTCCTTAGCAACTATCTATATCTTCTCTCTAGCACCCTATATTCTATATTATATTTATATACTGCCTTACTCCTATTTTACAATACTGAGATATAATATTTACATTCTCTTTTTATATACAATTATATTAATTTCCCCGACTTATTGCTGATTTACAGATAATTTTTTAAATAAATCGTTATACATTTTAGCTAGCTTAAGTAAATCTATTTACATTGTCTATCCCTTACTAACTTTTTTCTTTTACACCCGTTTATTGTCCTACCTCAATTTCTATTTCCTTAACATTTCTGCTATACCATTCTGTTGTCATTTATCCACTAATTTCTTTCCTATATACCCATATCCTAGTGAACCACTATTCAATTTAAAATTTTTGTTCAAGTCCCTGACCTCATCTCTTTGTTTGTTAACCTCCTCTCGTTCTTTTATAATATATATATATATAATATTGTTGTGGATTTAGAGGGTAAATAGGGGTAGACAATAAAATTTTAGCAACCGTGTATATAGAAATAAAAGCTTACATGCATAGAAAATCAATAATTCTAAACGCAAATGTTTGCATTTTAAAAGCCAACGTTCGCTATAAATACTCAGAAAAAAAGAAACCAAGAATAAACGGTCAGTTGTTTCAAGAAACACCAGTTGTTAAATGTCACGTTTAGGGAATTTTAAATAAACGTTAGCACAGAATTCTATAAAATTGTGTTTGCAACGGTCAGTTTATAAGCTGCTACAATAACCAGTACCTTAAGGAGTGAGTGGAATAAACGATCGATAATATAAAACAGACAGAGAAACGTATAAATGAAGCGTTGGATAGAAGTCACGTAAGATATACACGTGCAAAGACGAAGGCCAAATAGAACATCGGTTTTCTGTAACTTAAGAGGGGTTCTAAAGGAGACAACAGATATGCGTGGAACGAAGATAGATAGCTGAGAGGTGGCGCGACTGAACGGGGAAAATTCTATCATTGGTCGATGACGAGCAGTTTTCGAAAAGTGCGCGTACGTTAAGGTAGGAAACGAAATTCTATGTAAACAGCACGATGGACGGGGTAAATTTTTCAGAAATTATAGTTAGTTACGTTCAAAATTTTAAGAAGCCGCTGCGAAAACAAGCTTTTTACGCAAAACCGGTTCCACTGGGGTGTTTGAGAATCATATATATAAACGAACGAAGATATTAAAGCTCTTCTTCTTTCCATTTAGATCTGAATACGGATTTATATCTACAACATAATAGTAAATGCTTTTACCGTAATCATATATTGTGTGTTCAGTAAAGCTGCATTAAACATTCTGTTTAAAAATGATGAAAGCTGTAGTAGCGAATCGCGTATTATAAAAGTGATACTGCACGAATTGGTGCTTGTAAATAAAAGGTGCCGTTACTACAACGAAGCGATTAAACAAAGAGATGATATTTTGGGTCAGCGAAGCCTAAACTTGTATGCTTGAAGTATATTTAAGATGGAATGTTACGTTTGAGACAAAGCTAATAGTGGTGGTAGCAGAGATTTAAATGGTGGGGACCTGTGAAACCAGGCAGCATCGTAGTAGATGGACACAACGACGAGGGTTTATGGAAATCATCTTTACTGGTGACGAGGAATGAAGGCGACTCCAAGTAACGAAATTTAAATTCCTGTTTTTGTATAACATTTCCGTTGATATTTTTTTGTTTATGTGTTTTAACTTATTGGTGGCGTATTTATTACCATAAAACTTGTTTAAAGAGGTATATGTGCTGGACAATTAATTCTGATTATTAAAAGGAGGTTTATTGATGATATAAAGATTTATTCATGCTAAAAATTGTTGTTGTAAGGAGTAAACGGGTCTTTTAAATTTGTTTTCAATAAAATGCTAGGTGTAAAAAGAATTTACAGAAACTGGGTTATAATGAGCTCACAATAGACCAGAATAGAGTCAAACTAGGGTAGCATGTGGGGCCCATCTACTCGTATTATATAGAACTTTTGCAAATATACTAAAACCAAGGACATCAAAAATTTAATGATTGAACTGGTAACAGTTGGAACAAACTGGTTGTACCAAGGTGGAAATATTGTATTTATAATGGAAACTTGTTAAGATGTGTAAATGAAAGGTTGTATGGTTGTTCCATTATTTTGGTAATTTTATTTGACTGTGTGCGTGTGAGAAAGGTATGTATTTAAAATCGTAGGTATTCAAGAAGAAGCCGATTGCTGAGCTAGCGAGGGTGAGCAGAAAAATAAGGAGGCATTCCAAAAGCAGGGTAAGAATTTTTGTATATTTTTTATTTTTTTTTGAAAATTTTTATGATTTAAAATTCGTGGGGTAAGAATTTTAATAGCTTGTTTCGGAGAGTCCACGGCAATATAATATATATATATATATATATATATATATATATATATATATATGTTATATATGATGAAATAATAAATATGATGAAATAATAACTTAGACTTTTTAAGTAAAGCCCAAATGATCATTTCAAATCGAGCTAGTAATTGAAAGAAGGAAAATATAAGGCATTGGACAGGATTTGAACCTGCATCTCAGTTTTGCCGGAATTGTGCGTTTACCGATTACGCTACCGAGGCCGATGGCTATAATTGGGAAATTTACAAATCTAAATCGTGTACAGTACCATATATAAACCTAACTTTCAACTACGTTTAGCATTTTTGTCAATCATATCTGAAATTGTCAAGTTTTTGACTTATGTCAGATATAGACAGGAGGCAACGCTCAAAATCACGGCTATAAGCCAAGTATTAATATATAAATATTATAAGTAGTTTTTTACACAAGGTAAGTTAATAAATACTTACGTATTGAAATTAATAAGATGAAATAATAACTTAGACTTTTTAAGTAAAGCCCAAATGATCATTTCAAATCGAGCTAGTAATTGAAAGAAAGAAAATATAAGGCTTTGGACAGGATTTGAACCTGCATCTCAGTTTTGCAGGTTCAAATCCTGTCCAAGGCCTTATATTTTCCTTCTTTCAATCACTAGCTCGATTTGAAATGATTATTTGGGCTTAACTTAAAAAGTCTAAGTTATTATTTCATCTTATTAATTTCAATACGTTAGTATTTATCAACTTACCTTGTGTAAAAAACTACTTATAATATATATATATATATATATATATATATATATTTATAAAATCAGTTAATCTATATCCAAATGTCTTATATAAATCATATCGTGTATAGTTAGTTGATCATTACGTTTTGAAGGTCTTACAGTAAATATAAATGTGTGTTATGTGAACGTGTATATTGTACCGCTAGCTTGTACATAAATAGACAAAAGGGTAATAAATAAGTTATAGTAGTGTTATGATAACACGTACCTCGTGAAAATTCTAGTCCCGATGCGTTTTTTCTCTCAGGGAGTGTGTCCAGATGTTTGTTTGGTTATTGGTTGTACCACATTGACGAAGCGCCGGTATTTTGTATAGCGTTACGAAATAGGTACCGAAAGAGAATGAATCACCGCCCCTCTCTAAGATACGTTAATGTATACGTAACTGTTAGACACAGCTGCATTTTTAAGCATAGAAAATGCAATTCTTGCGGTTTCTCACACTACAAATCATAACTCAATGTCCGGACATACTTGAGAACCAAATCTTTGTGTGGTTTACATGTGGCACTTATATTAGACATAACAATAATAAAGAATTTCTCCATGCGGAATTGAAACAATTTCCTAAACTTACATAATACAATAAAAAGGTGAAACATTTAAAAACAAAGGCGCAACAGTAGACACTTTGATTTAATAATGTATATAAATAATTAAATAACCTAGATAGTACGAAACAATCTAGTGGTTACGGAGGCGTGCCAAATCGAAAATAAATTATAATTTGATTTAGGGCATAATCTGCCCAGTGCCCCGCTATCAAATTCGTGTTGTCAGTTTATCACTATATCTCCAAAGTGGTATAAAATACAAGGACTATCTAGTTTAAATGTGCTGTTGTAAAATATCCGTTTTCCGTAACGGGATGTAAATAGAACCATCTTGAATGCTAATGGCCGTAAACAAGGGGTTCCTAGGTAGTGCGTGGACTATATTAATTAAGAGTAGAGGGTGAGCTCAGTTTATAGGAGTTTACAATACAAAGTCATAAAAACCTTTACCGATAAGTCCTTAAGCACTAGAGAGGCACTAATCCTTGTATTTAACTTTTGGCCGGCGGTTGAAGGAAAATAACGAGACAGGAAAGGAAGAGGTCAATACCGGATTAGACGAAGCTAGCAACAGTTTATATTGTATAGTTATTGCTATTACGAGAGCTGCAAACCGAATTCGTTGTATCTGCCGCGAAAAAATTGGACTCGCTCGAGCGGAGAGAGGGAATGCCCCGAGCGGGAACGGATATGGCGCGAACACACTGCCCACCTAAAATTAAGAATTTTACAATAAAAAGAAACATAACTGGAGTTAGGCATTTCTCCTAGCCACAGAGTACGGTTAACCCGCCGATACTAGGATGGAGAGAAAAAAACAAACGCGGAGAAAACAAAAAAAGTAATCAGGGCTATCAGTAGCGTCCAAGGAGTAGAAAGATAGGTTGGGTATTCAACACGGCTTCGATACTAGCAAATATAGTGGTGAGCCTTTCAAATGTGAATGGCTGTTGACCGATAGTTTGTAGTAATAAGGCTTTTGCGGATTTTACGCAAGCTTCCCAAATGCCATCAAAACTAGGTGCATATGGGGTGTTAAATTGCCACTTAGCTTGGAGAGCAGCCATTGCAGAAAATATTTCCTCTTGATTTTGACTCAAAAACTCACTGGCTTCTTTCAGCATTCGAGCGGAGCCAATAAAATTTTTGCCACAGTCTGAATAAATGAAATCGGGAGCACCACAACAAGAAACAAAACGATTAAAGGATGCCATAAAGGCGTTTGTAGAAAGTTCAGAAACCAGTTCTAAATGCATAGCTCTTGTGCACATGCAAACAAAGACACACAGATAAGGTTTTCGATTAGAAGCATTACAATTAAACGATGTTTTCGTAAAAAAGTGGTGATATGAAGACTGACAAACTTTACATTTACTTTCAGAATTGCAACCTCGTGTATGATTACAGAGGCATTTAAAGCACATGTTTAAAGTTTATATAGTGGAATAACGTTCGGCAATATTGAGTACCTGAAATGTTGAACAACAATAAATTTAATGAACTTCACCACAGCATGGGCATGGAACTCGGACAGCTTTAGCTGTAGTTGAATTTTGCAAACTTTTCAATAAGAGGGACCGATTGAACTTGTATTTGAAACGAAGATGCGGATTAGGTTTACTAAACTCTATCCTTCTTCATATTGTCATAAAGCACAGAGGTTTTGCTTTGCAACGATAAAAAATCAAACAGCTGAGAACAAGTAGGAACTTCCGAACCTATTTTTAAATCAAAAGCATTTTGCGTTTTGAACTCAAGATTACGGAAACAAACGAAAATGTACAAAGTCGGCCAAATCCCGACTTTATCCGCTGCCTTCAATGTGTTAACATGGTTAAAATGAATATTGATGAAGTGTGAAAGAGATCCAGATGATTTAAATTGTATTGCTTTATTTAAATAGTAGCTAATTATTCCACGGGGTAAGTTCTAGCGTTTTTCTAACTTATAAAAAGCTTGTTCGTACAAATCAGCCTCAAGGACTAGATCAGATATTTGGATGTGAGCTTCGCCCTTAAGATAGCTACGCAAATAGTGATACTTGCGAATTAAAGGAATTTGGTCGTTTTCATGAACCAAATTTTTGTAAAGTAAAATGAAATTTTTAAAATTTTCTACACATCCATCAAAGCGGGTTATATTTAGAGGTTATAATTAACATGCAAGAGTCTGGGAGGTGTTGGTTGAACTATTGTCAACCTATTTTGATACATTTTGTTTGATATCTAGATACCGCATACGAATGACGTCTAACAAATTATCAAACGAAGAACTTTGAGTTTTAATCTCATTCCTTTCGTCAACAATCGAATTTAGGTTAAAATCTTATCGTAGAAAACATCGAGTTGTCTTTCAATATTTTACATACAGAGATATCTCGCTTCTACAGCAGATAATCGGATTGCGGTACGAACATAATCGGCAACCTAGGTTAAGCGCGCGAAATAGTCTCCAAGCTTTTTCTTTAAAATATCACCTTCCGCCATAATTAGGGAATTTATAAATTAACAATAGTTAAGTAAACTAACGTACTTATTAAAGGACGGTTTGTTTGTAAACAAACAAAATCTGCGTGGCGTGCGATAATCTTGATATTGGAATATGGTAAGAATAATCTAATTGCATTGAACATGAACTCAAAAGAAAGCAAGTGCGATTTAACAATAACTGGAAACGTATAGATAACACGTTCAAGTTTCTTCTATTATCAAGTACTAAATTATTTAAACATTTGTAAATTAATAAAGACCTACGTTTGTATGCTTTTGAATCGATGATGCGAGAAAGAAAGAACGCTAAAAACGCAGTTCTATATCCGGTTCGAAGAACCAAATTTTTGTTGTAGAATACCCGTTTTCCGTAACGGGATGCAAATAGAACCACCTTGCGTACTAATGGTCGTAAACAAGGGGCTCCGTGGTAGAGCGAGGACTGTATTAATTAAGGGTAAAGGGTGAGATCAGTTTATAGGAGTTTACAAT
The DNA here is from genome assembly GCA_036346225.1 of Platerodrilus igneus. Classification (NCBI taxonomy): domain Eukaryota; kingdom Metazoa; phylum Arthropoda; class Insecta; order Coleoptera; family Lycidae; genus Platerodrilus; species Platerodrilus igneus. The sequence continues at coordinate 391,919 of JARFIW010000394.1, read as the reverse complement.
ACAAAAACATAAAAACACTTATCCATAAGTCCTTAAGCACTAGAGAGGCACTAATTACTGTATTTAACTTTTGGCCGGGGGTTGAAGAAAAGTAGCGAGACAGGAAAGGAAGAGGCAAATACCGGCTTAGACGAAGCTAGCAACAGTTTATATTGTATAGTTATTGCTATCACGAAAGCTGTAAACCAACTCCCTTGATATCTGGAGCGAACAGTTTGGACGCGCTCGCGCGGAGAAATGGAATGCTCCGAGCGGAAACGGATATGGCGCGTACATGTGCAAAAATAGAGATTGTTAACTGCTATTAAAAGGTTGTAAATTTTGCATCCACATCTTTCTCGATGCAATAGGGGAAAGTTTTTATAAGAAAGAAAGATATTGCAGTTTGAATTGAGAACGACAGTGGTAGAGAGATCTTCTTGGTGTTTATGCTAACTTTTATATTTTAGAAATAACTTTTATAAGAAATAACTTTAATTATGTTCTCGAACGTTTAACCCCAGCATGCCACTTAAAGGATGCAATTCGTAACTAATGTAGTAATTAGTCATTTGCCAATTGTTGTCAAGTTGTCATGTTTTCTCTATTGCAGGACGAGTTTTCCATTACCAACGCCAGAAAATGATCCGGCAGCTCCTCGAACGATTCTTTGTTTCCATGGAGACTACGATCCAGATGAAATATCGTTTACAACTATGATGCATGCAGAAACAATGACTATTAATGTATTATTGAATCACGACGACAATTTTGTTATATCTGGAGCAATTATAGTATGGGATTTAAAAGGGCTAAAACTTAAAACGGCTTTACAGGCTACACCATCGTTAGTAAAAAAAATTTCCTTCTGTTATGAAAAAGCTTACCCAACAAGATTAAAAGCAGTTTATGTCTTAAATGTGCCAACATATTTTGAACCGGTTTTAAAATTACTAAAATTACTAGTTTCGAAGAAGCTTGCTCAAAGGGTAAGTTTATAATTTTTATTCAGTTTACATGTTGTTTTTATGTTTCTCCTGGTCACAAACAGTGAACTTTATTCTTATATAGGATGATTGATGCTAACCGTTCAAGAAAAGTTTATAAAGAAAATTAAAAGTACAATGATTTGATATTTGGTACAATTCTACATGTTGAAAGGGCCCACTCAATAAAAATATCTCTAAAACTATGGATTTCTAGTCCTACACGAAGAGCATCATTACAACGTTATTTAAAACAGAATAACTCATTTCTATATTAATTACTTAAAAGTACAAATTTTAGTAGGACGAGGTGACGAAAAAGTTATTATCTCAGAACCTGTACAATTAGAGCATCCAGTTTTTCTTTGCAGAGACCTCAGCGCTTCTTTCTGCTTGAACATTTTTTGTAAATTTTGAAACTTACAATTAATAAGTCAAACAAGCGTGCAACTTACACGAATTTTATAAGGTAATCTTGTCAGTTTGATTACGCCAATGAAAAGAGTAAAACCGATTTTTTTTAATCTTAATTGATGCCTTCCTCAAGAGAAAAATTTAGAGAAACTTGCATTTTTATTTAATTCTTAAAATTACTCTAAAATAGTCGTCTCGTAGGTCGTGAAAAGAAAAATCCGCTTAAATTGCAATTGTTCGTAGTCTATTGTTGCGTATAAATAATTGTTGTTGAAACTTAATTATTCCGTGTTCTTAAAATCGGAAAATGATTAAAATTATTAGAAGAAAGAAACACGAACAGTTTTCCACCTTTGTCTAGGTAAATTACTGGCACACCTCACTGGCTACAACCGATTTCCGATTAGATATACCTGTATAATTTATACCAATAGACGCTTTATACACACATTCTTGGACGCCTTCTTTATTCAAGAGAAACACCATTAAACCTTGATGTAGTCCATTCGATATAACTTTAGGATGGCGTCAAATGCAGTAATAAAGTGCGGGCAACTGCATGCAAATGAATACCTAAAATTACGCTTGAAGAATACTGTCATTTAAGACAAAGGTTGGCAATTTTGTACGCTGTTACTACTAATTTCTCTTGCAAATCGAGGCATATGTCATTCGGCATCTATCATTTTGTGGTGCTGCTTATTCTTGTTAATTGTTGTTTTTATCGCTTATGTTCTTGGATTTTTTATAAAAGTTCTTTTCAGAACAAAAATATATTATTCGAATTGTGAATACATGTATATATATATATATATATATATATATATATATATACATATTGCTACGATATTGCCACTCGTCTGATGTATAATGACAAATTGCCTGCTGATCGCCACCTTTCTGTGCCTCTAAATAGTTTACAAATCGCACAGTTCAATTTATGCCTCGGTCTAGATTAGTGATGCCCCGCACAAGATGAACGACGACATGGTAACAGAAAATTTTTACCCACTACCCTCTAACACTCCATATACCTAAATAAGCCAAGCGTGATTTACCAAAATTTGTATAATAAGCTAAGAAAATGTACAATTTACAACTCTACGTCCTATTAAATATTATTTAACTATATACAGAGCTTTTGAATCCAAATTAAAATAAATATTACTACCAAATTTGTTCATTACCAAAGCTATAACCCTTTTTAAACCTTTTATAGCAATTAAAGCCAGCAAAAAATTGTATATTACTATGAATGTTTCGTTGAACGTTCAAAGAATTATTCCTCTTTTTAAACGTACTTTCACGTACCAACTAAATTCTTGCCAACCGTTTACACGAGATATTTAAATTACAAACAATTTTTAAGTTTACCAAATATTTAAGATAATGCATATAACATACTACGAATTGAAAAAATTAAAAATTTAATTCTGAGCTTTTATTCTTTCTGTGGCCTCTTATTGGAGCTTCCTGGTCCAAATCGGTTGCTAATTCAATGGTTTCAAGTCGTTGACCGATAGCTTAGTTTTCAAACAGTTTTCCAGTAATTTAATGTCTTAACGCCGTAATTTAATCTTAGTTCCGTTTAATTTAGTTGATTATTTAGCTGATTTGTTACATGATTTCTTAGTGGATTTCTTAGAGATTTCTCCGTGATTTCTAAGATGATTATTTAGATGCTTTTTGGCTTATTTCTTAGAGAATACTTAGATGATTTCTTAGAACCCTAAATTAATAAGTTTTAAAGATTCTGCTTATTTTAATTAAATTTAGGCATACGTTTTGTACCAACAGCAGTGTTTTACGTATTTCAACGCGCACTTTCACTGTTTATTTCACTCGAAATTCTTTAATTTCAATTCTTTTATTTTATACCACTTCTACTTTCACTCAATTTCTGTTCTACGTAATAAAATTGGCTCCACTATTACAGTCCGCCCGTAGTTTATGGAATGCCCCTCTTTCATGTCTTCAGGCTTATAACCAAATTTGTTCCCTCCTTTTGTTATTAGACCATTTCACTTTTATGCGCTAACAGCAACATGTTGGGTTTCATTCGGTACTGCATACTTTTTATCCGTTTGAATTAGCACGTAGACAAAAGTTTTGTATTATGGAATTTATCACCAAGTGGTATTTTGTAACTTTCGACTTGCACGTAGACGTAATTTTTAGCATTTATACCTTGTTTACTTAAGTAGAGTTTTGTTAAATGTGGCAATTTCTACATTTCAAATGTCATGAACGCTTTCGCCTCAATATCTAGTTCTTATTGCGTTATGAAATATGTTTGTTTTTCAAAAGTTTGTTTATTACAAACTGGTACAAATTATATGCGTTTTTATTGACTTCCCTTTCTTACGCAAATGCGTCGAGTTTAAAAGATATTTCATTTTACGTTTATCTTACTTTAAATATGCATAAATTGTATTTATTTTGAGTTTATGACTGTTCTAAATGTTTTAAAATGGATTGGGTTGCGCCCACAATTATTTATTTTACTAACTGTGATTAAATTATTACAGAATGTGCTTTCTTTTATTAACTGTAGCTTGTTCTTGATATTATACAGAGTGATTTGTATTTGCTTTCGCATAATGAGCAAATTATGTACATTTTATGATTTAAATGTTTGGTTTTCTTGATTTTTATGATGTTCACATGAAGTATACCTCTCTTGTAACCTTATATACCCTTAAATAACCCTATTATCATAACATTTTATGTATATATATATATATATATATATATTAAGTTTTTATAATACCTAAACCGTTGAATGCGCATGTTCAAGAAATGTAGGTTTACTAATACACTATTTTGACAAACAACGTTGTAATAATGGACCTCGTTTACCATTCACTTCTGCAGGAGACGTAAGTAAGTTCTTTATTTATGTTTGATTCCACTCGAATAATTTCAAATTTGATGAGGTAAGTAAACTAAACAGTTTCATTAAAAGTTGTTTGCTTTAGTGAGTCTCATCAGCATTGGGACTAGGTCCAATTAAGGTGAGTGCTTACAGTCCAAAAAAAAATACGCCCACACAAAGAACATGCCGTTGAAGTAGATGGTTTCAACAAAGATACAATTAGAAGTGTAATCTACCAGATGTATAAAAACAGTACCCAATATAGTAGCTTCGGGTGGAGCATTGGGGACGTGGCCGCAAGCATAACGGTCCTTAATTAAATTATAATGTATAAAAACAGTTAGAAATTGTCGAAAATCTTAAAAAAACAAATGCTTTTTATATTTCAGCGGAACACATTAGCAAGTCACAGCAATCAAGAAAAACTTATCTACACACGAAATGCATTTTGTTATAGCTGTAAAGAAAATTATTACAAACACATGACACATAAATAATAGTGTACTCTAAATTTTAAATAGGAAATTGTTATAGTCATAGTAACGCCTCACCTCTAAATAAATGCTAAAGCAGTAACAGCCATCGTCCTAAACACCCTTTGATGATCCGAGTAAAACAAATACAACCTCAAAAGCTCCAATTGTGCGATGAGTAATTTGTTAAAATCAGACCCAATTCTTCCGATGCAAGTCCTCGAACCGAAGTAGCGAAAAACAGCAATCCTTACAATTTAGTATGGCATTCTGATTTCAAGCTTATCACCGCATGAATTTAAAGGTTCTAATAATTTACGGTTTGGCCGAAACAACAACTCCTTGTAGTCGACACCTGCGGGATCACATGCCACGTCATACTGTTGATTCGAATTTATAAGGATAATCCTGTTCGGAACATTTTACAGTATAATTTAGAAGGCGTTGGCGTGGATCAATGTAGTAAGCGTAAGACTACGGATCCCAAGGCCCTGGGTTCGATTCCCGACACGGCCAAATGCTTGAAAAATGGCAGGTGAACATTTTTCACAAAAATTACGCCCTCGTTCGGATGAGAGGTTAAACGGAGGTCTCGTGTGTGAGCGTTGTCACGCACGTTAAAGATCCCTACCTTGCCTGGAACGGCAAGGGTTCGGCAAAATTCTAAATTTCCAGGCAACAAAAAACTCGCCTCCTGGCCAATGTAGTACCTTCCGGTGGAGCATTGGAAAATCACATGTAAGGTATAATTTAGAAATTGACAAATCCACAAAAACTTTCCGTTTTAAATATATTACGTAGCAGTATTTCTGAAGGGAGCAAAAACATTTTTGTACCGCTTGACTGAATATGAAGATATCTCACCAATTTATGTATCTCTAATCGAAAAATGCTAAATGTTCACTTCTGTTTTAACAAATTCAGAGGTAAAATCAACTTACACAAAAACCATAACCCAAACCATAACTTTAGAAAACTTAGAACAAACTATTCGCTATACCGCGTAATAGACTTCAAAACAAAACGCATCTTTATAACGGAAAGTACTTTTACTTTTCGTTCTTAAGCCATTGAAAGTAGGTACAATAATAATTTTATACCGATCGCAACGTCCATTGTAGACAACCATACACAGGTAAAGGAAGCTAACAGAACAAACAACCATCGATAACATGGAAAACCACCATTCACTAAATGTAGTGAAACTGGTCATAAACGTTTAAAACAAAGCGAAAGCACCCTGTATGATCTGTTGCCTATCTTCGCGTATAAATTTATAGAAAATGTAGCATAAACCCAATTAATAACACAAAGTTAAATATAGTCTAGCGATAAGCGGCGATATATAACCAAATTGTTTTGATAAACAACCCACTTTATTAATAATAAGATCCTAGATTTTCAAGCTATCGAAATAGAATAGATTCAAAATATTTAAATCTATACTTGAATATTTAATAAAAATTCTACAGAATGTTAAATAAACGATCGCTTAAATTTAAAGGTAATCAAACTAGCTAGTAAACACGCAAAATAATCGTGTTATACAATAAAGGATATTTAGATGCAGGTACGCTACGTAACAAGTTTACTAAATTATTACTGTTTTGTATGTCTTTATACTGTCAAAACATTTTATTTTAATTTATGAAATGGGTCAATCTTACCAGACATACCGCTGCTTGCATTCCTAGAGTATATACACTTAATACAACCTTTACCTATAGAATTAAAACTATATGTAGGTATGCAACCTAAGTTGCACCTAACAAACTTCATAGACGTCATAGAAACGCAAAAGTGAACGCACCTTAATAATAGACTCGCTAATCAACACACCTTAAAATCGAATAGACTCCCCCGGGAATTCCAATTATTACATTACAAATATTAATTATAATGATCAAGAAGACAAGTTTTTGTTTATTGTTAGATATATATTAACAGGCAATAGCCAGGAATAAACAATAGCTTCTGATCTTCTGAGTTTAACCTTTTATCACGGTACACCAAAGCCTGGAGGTTATACCAGAAGGTTGTACGTTATGCACTAACGTGGATACTCCACGCCCTGCCGGTAAGATGCACCAATTCCTACCACTAAAGTCTGGACTTCCACCAAAGGAAGTTACTTCATAAAACATTTTGGTATCAGATCTACTGCTGAACGTTGTTCACCGAGATCTATTGTTCGAGTCGTCCGTGACGTCCCCTTCTTCACCGCCCACCGTCACTGAAGCGGACCTAGCTGACTTTTATGAAGAATCTGTCATCAGTATGCCTTTTCACGCTTCATATCACCAATGAAGGGACCCCGCACAGTACATGGCATCGGCGTTGATCGACCTGCCACGTAAAGCGCCGTATACCGACGTCGATTCAACAAAACTGTTACCTGCAGATCCCAGGCGACAACGTATCTGTGGATACTTACTCCTATGGTATTACCTTTTAACATAGATTTCCTTTTGAGCCGTGTTTCTACTAGCAACACGCATCAAAGTTCAAAGTGAATCCAGTGCGAAATTTTTTTTATTTTTGTATACAAAAATTACACGCATTAAAATCCGCATTATAAGTTTTCTAGCGCTAAAGGACATTTGCATTTCTAGCGTTACCAAAATTTGCTCACATAAAAACTCTAGCCTCATGCATTAATTAAAGGACATTTGTATATTGCATATGCATGTAGGATCTTATGTAACTGTTATTTTAATTTCCTGTTATTTGATTCGGGCCAATTCAGCACTACGACACCAAGGGATGGATCGGGACCCGTGAGCGGCCTAGCTCTAGCCGGTGAGGGGTAGGTCAGACAAAAGTCGTAGATTGGGATTGTTAAATGCCCTAAGATGACAATTATAATGAGATGTGAATTCGGTAAAACGTCAAAAATCGGGTGGGCACCACCAGTAATGTCACTGGTCGGTAGACTCCTTGCAGCTCAATATTTAACATAAAATCCTCAGAAAATCTCGCAGAGTAGAGAGGTTGAATTCACCCTACTAACATAAACTTCCTACTAAAATAATGCACGTAGACAACTTTACTTAATTCTATTAACAAATCCCAACGACTGAAATAAATACATGGGTTGGTTACATAAACAAATATGGCACATACATATATGAACAAGTAAATGTAAACATTACCACAAGTAATATTGTCGATAAAGTAAATGGCATACAATTATTATTACTATAAGGTGTACTGGCCAGTAAAGCAATGTGTAATAAAATTAAGGTGGAGTTGAGTGCACAGGACACCCTCACTTGATCTACTTACACAGTAACTAATAAAATATTTGAAACGTAATGCGTAGGACGCCGTGTGCATGCAACTGTACGCTACTAACCTAACGGCAACAATAACTTTCAATTCAAAATGTAAATTGTGATCTTGATTCAGCAATTATGTAATCATAATAATTTTGAATATCTGGAAGTATCAGTACAACCGTCTTAAATATTACGTTAATTGGAAATAATATGGTTTAACTATTTATACTAGTTGAATGTATTTGTTGTTCACGACAACGGTAAAGTATCAATAAAGCGCACACACTTTAGGACTCGGTGATAAGGGATTGACACAACTTCATGTACGGGTTGTGCTTAGTTTAATTACACAAACATTCAATTATAATCGACGTATTTGGGGCTGCACTGTAAAATCTACGAATACAGTCGCTTACCTTGTAAGGTGAATTGTACCAATCAACACTATGAGGGTGTCGAGTTTTTTACTTTTAAACACGTGACAATAAATCTATTACTTGATCCCCAACAACTGGGTTATATTACGGGCCTACCGCAACCGTAACGAGATTTCCATTCATCCTCCAGACAGTAACTCCCAAATTCATTGGCATTAATTAATACTTCTAAAACTTAAACAACAAAGAGGATGCCTCAACCTGCAACAGAATGATTAACCACGTGCAGCACGTGACGCTATTAGCGAAGATCAACAATCAAAACTCGGCACTTGTATTATAACTTCACCTGAACTACCAAAATAAACGATCGATTAACTATGATATTGTAACTACATATTTCATGTAAAAACTGAATAAATCCGCTCTAAGCGATTTGTTTTATATCACAAAACTAAACTTGACACACTTCACTTCATAAAACGTCACAGACCTCGGCCCTCTTGTCTACCTCCAAAAAAAAACTGTCGAAATTATGAAGGAATGTGCGGGCAATGCGCTCTTTCTTATATTTTAAACTGATGAATTATTTACACAAACCAAGGGACTTTATATACATATTTTTCTAATATAAGGTAACAAAATAAACGGAACGTTACATTATTGTATATATTTATTGAAGCTATTGTAAATAAATTATACAAATTTGTTGTTTCTGTGCATTAACCAAACAAAAAGTGACCCCACAAAAACACAAATCGTAAACTGAGCACCCACATATGCATATAACATTGGAAATGCAGCATTTTATCCTGTTGTGACGTCATCCTGAAGTTAAAGCGAATAAACTATAAACGATTACTACTATTTGTTCCTTTCAGACTCTTACAACCCCTACAGTCGCTTATGTTCTTGCTCGCAACTAGACCTTTTCCGCTTAACCTCAAAAATCGAAACATACACCAAACGCATTTATTTGACTTCTATAATGAAACAAATACATATTTCCTCAAATTCACTTTAACGACTATGAATAAATTTTGCACAACAGGAGCGGATCCAGAGGTCCGTTATATATAGCCGCTGTTGATTTTCATAAGACGTGCTTTTGAAAATTAACACTAGAACTGAGCCAACACCTAGACCAGCGCGATAAATATTTTCAAGCTATATTAATTTTTCCCTCCGATTATTTTACCCTCGAGTGTCGAAATTTCGTAACAATTATACAATAATACAACGCGTAACCGACACTCCTGGGAACTACAGGTGACCATACCGCTGGAGCCTACCAATGGTCACGCTGCTGAGACACGAAGGACAAAGCAAACGTTACCGAATACGACAAGTTACCAGCTTGATCTAAAAACACCACGTTTTAAATAATACTTATTTAACAAAAAAGAAAAACCAGAAATATCTAAATTAAATATATCAAACTCAAGACTTGTGCTAAAATTCACTCCCAAACATAATTAAGCGCATAGCATAGGAACAAATATAGAACTAGAACAAAGCGCAAACACAAACACACAAAATATATATATACACACAAAACTACAGTACACAAACACCAAAAACAAAAGACACAACACGTTTTGTACCACGCGTAAACCTTCTGGTTTTAGACTGCCGATGGCCAAAGCACATGTAGCAGTGCTTAACTCTTGATGCCGGATTTCCGGTTCCCGTATCTAGTATTTTTATTTCAGGCGTACAATCCTAGGGCTGTCAGCTACCTAGCCTTTGTTAGCCGTCCCTATCCTCGTTGTTTTATGTTCTGTTTCTCTCCTTGGTCGGTTGTTTCTATTTGTTGTGGTTTTTGATGTGTAGTTAAGCGTGTACGTGCCCGAATGCACATTGTGTCTTGTGTATTTGTTTATGCGTGTGTGTGTTTGTATTGTGTGGTGTGTTTTCTCAGTTCCTGATCATCGGCAGCCAGAAATCCAGGACTTAGGGTAGGGCATTTCAGCACGCGCTCTGGCGATCGGTAACCGGAAGCTAGAAGGCTCACATAAGGTCCAACACGTGCATTGTGTTGTGTGTTTTGTTTTGGGTGTCGTATGTGTATGTGTATGTGTGTGTGTGTGTGTGTGTGTGTGTGTGTGTGTGTGTGTGTGTGTGTGTTTGTGATATATTGATGTTATTGGCTGTGCCCCTTGTCAGATCCAAACCATCGGCAGTGGGAAATATGTGACTTTAAGTTAAGCATTACCGCACGTGCTCTGACCATCGGCAGCAGAGGGTTCTAGCAAGGTTCAAAACGTATTGTGTATTTTGTTCTGGGTGTTTGTGTGTTATCTAAATGTAAGTGTATGTGTGTGCTTTTGTATTGTAGGTTTTTTTGTTTTGGGTGGTTGTATCTTTTTGCGTGTTTGTATATGTGTTTGTGTTTGTCGTGTGTTGTTGGATGTATTCCCCTCTTAGTCCTAGATCATCGGTAACCGAAAATTCGGCATCGAAAGGTGAGCACTACCTCATGTACTCTGTACATCGGCAGCCGGAAACTAGAGGACTTACCACAGTCCAAATGTATTGTGTTTTGTTTTGTTCTTTTGCGTGTGTGTGTCTGTATGTGTGATGTGTGTGTGCGTGTCTGCGTGCGTACGTGCGTGCGTACGTGAGTGCGTGCGTGCATGCGTGCGTGCGCGCGTACGTGTGTGTGTGCTTGTATAGCGTTGTTCTTGTTTAGTGTGCTCCCTTTTCAGTCACCGATAATCAGCAACTCGAAATTCAGGAATGAGAGCATAGACTGCGCGTGTTTTGGCTTTCGGCAAACCTGAAACCAGAAGGCTCACCTCTAATATCAATTATGTGAAATTGTGTAAAGGTGCATTGTGTTTTTGAATTCTTGTTTTCGTCTTTGCCGGAAAGTTCGACGTATTTCTAACATCTTAGTTACAGTTTGTTGCCACATAATATGTTTGAACAGTCAATAGTTTTACAAAAGTATCTATTTCTATGTTATTATAGCCCCGTCGCGCGGGTACGCGAACCACTACAGTCAGTTGGTAGCAATGTCAGATAATTGCGATTTGACGCGCAAATAAAAGATTACGTCACGCAATATTCAAATTATTACAACATAATAAAAAAGGTTATACTAATTTTAAGGCAAACCAAAAGGTTACTCACGTAAACCGTAGAGCGACTCCAGCATTACTCCGTAACGGCGGTCTCCGTTGCATCTTCTTCGGGCGTGGGTAATTGTTGGCCCTGGTCGAATCTAAATTGAATTATCTTCTTCCTATATGTAGGGAGCGACAGGAAACTGGTATATACGGAACGATAATCAAGAGAAGGCAAGAGGAATCTACATAACACAAAAAAAACACGACAAGACAACTACACTTGTTCACGTCTCGATGGCTAGTCTCGACACGTATCCGGAAATCACCCTTTTTCCACACCGCGTCGGCGCAATCTCGCGCCAACGCACGGTCCAAATTGGCGGAAATACGCGCACGTCCTTTTAAATTTATAGCGCGATATTCTTGCAAATTAAAACTTAATTGAGAATGTTTAGTGCCGATTTCGGCACGTAACAATGTTTGGTCCTATGTTATGCACTTAATTATATCTAGGAATGAATTTGTGCACAAAGCCTTTAGTTTGATACATTTAGTTTAAATATTTCTAGTTTTTCTTTTTTTTTAATAAGTTAAGTATTAATTAAAGATAATTTCTGCTTTATCTTTGAAGCCTAAGCAGCATGACCACTGGTGTAGGTTCCTGCGGAATCGCCTCCGGTAGTTCAAATGATTGTCGGTTACGCGTTGTTGTCTCGTTTTTTGTTGTATTCATTGTGTGTATATAGTCTGTACAGGTTGTGAAGAGTTTTAGTTATTCCCTGTGTTAGCGAGTTCATTGTAGGTCGTTTTTGATTTTGCCACATTCTTGTTGTGTATTGTGTCGGTCCTGTGTGTTTAGTAGATCCCCCTATTCCAACACTATATGTTCAGTTGTACGAATTGCTTCGCATGCGCACCTGGTTGTATTCTTATATTGAATCTGTCTGTATGTGTGATAGTGTCGGTACTCTGCTGAGAAGTGTATTAACCCCTGACTCGGTATGAATGGTTTTGTCTTAAGCTGAGTAGTTGTATTTGGTATGACTTGATGAGTTTTTCTGCCTTTCGTTGATTGGTTCCATCTTTCTTGCGATAAGGCGATGATGGTTTCTCTGATTTGTTTCTTTGTCGGTGCCTTCGTTCTTAATATTTCTCGCGCCTTGACGGGGGTCTCCTTACCGCAGCCAATATGTAGTTTCCAGTTATTTTACCATGAGGTCGAGTGGAATTATTTCAAGTAGGTGTATCCCGTCTACAAAGGTCTGTACTGTCAGCTGTTCTGGGAAGCTATCCGGTGCTGGTGGGTAGGCCAGTTTTACCAAGCAAGCAATATCTGCTTCAAATTAACGCAAGTTTTCGTTCACTTTTTGGTTGTGTCTCTGTACCTCTTTTCCAGCTTTGACATAAAGGCACCGTACCGTCTTTGGTTATGGTCTGGTGTAGTCTGCGGAATATTCAAGACCTCACTTCGTAACGCGACAATCAACGTGGTTGCCCTTTCATCATCGTGCAAGCCCTTAGCTTTTGCAGCAGCCTCGAATTGTTTAAAAATATTTGCCAATTTAACTTTCCATCAAATGTGGATGCCTTTACTTTGAACCTTTTACGCCAGTTCGCATTCCCCAATACTTTTAGATTCTGGGGTGTTCTGTTGCATCGCCGGCACTGAGATCGCTGGTGCTTACACTGTTAGGCAATTAAGTCGTTCCTCCATCCTAATATCACTTTTTCATTTTACGCGTTTCCTTACAGTTTTTCTGAAACTATCGCTTCTAGTTTTTGCGAGCTTTCTAATAAATCACCTCAAAACATGGTTTCAATTTTTCTGTGAACCGCGGCAGCATTTTGCTTCCAGGCTTTTCGTGGATTTTATAGTTTACTGTATAAACCCCTTCCTTAATTGGCTATAGTTTTCTATTAATTTTAGTTCAGCCGTTTTTATATTCTGATCTAATTGCGCTGTAAAATTTTTCTGTAAATTCACGCCGGGTAGTTTTGCTACAAGCTTTACGGCATTTTTATGTAACTAACAGAAAAATGTTCAGTAAACTCGTGTTAGTTCCTTTTAATTTTGCTATCAAGTTCGCCGAGTGTTGGTCTTGTTTTCCTGCATGTTCTTTTAATTTCTTTGAAAAACTAGTGTTACTTTCTTCTAATTTCGCTGTCAGATTTGCAGAGCTTTGTTTGTGTTTCTTTCATTTTCAGCTCTCTGCAACGCTTGACTTGAATTTCTACAAGAAGAAAAGAATTTAGTTGTCCATTTCTTGTTTTTGACTACAAATGGAAGTATGCAAATAGAAATTGTTCAAACATCTTTAATTCCACTACTTGATACCAGTGTAACAAAAACTCTATGTTCAATAACAATCCTTTTTTGTTTCAAACTGATTAACAAGTCTTTTCAGCAACTCGCAGTGAAATTCCAAAAGCTCTCATAACAATTTCTTTTCAGCTAATTCGTTAACAGTACAAATACTAACTTCCAAAACTACGATGCTATCGTTTTAATTACTTATAACCTAAGCACTACAATTGACTATCCAAGTACTAATCATTAATTTATATCCGAAGAACGGTGATCAATCTATGTCGGATAGGGCGCTTTACATCAACTGTAATTTATATTTAATCTTTCAAAGCTCTAAGTAGGAACATATTGTAATCAAGGCTTCAATCAAAACTTACCTTCAATATCAATGACAAAAACTTATGTACATTTCAGTTGTGCTAGTTAATTCAGGAACGTATCAGAAATTATGCAAATAACATTTCCGAGATATTCTATTGTAATTTAAGTAATTCTTAAATCCAAAACCCTTGTACCTGTCTATGAAAACAATTGCCCGCAAGACCCTGTCAATCATCTTTTGTGTACAAATGTCCCACTTATATTCCAATGTAACAATTCTTGTCAGAGGCCGACCAGTCGGCGTTACAATATAATTGGATGACGGTTATTCAATTGCAGCTACAGCTCTTGGTTTTATTTAAGGTTGTTTGTTCTGAACTAACCCCACAACTACCTACTGATAGTCAGGGTATAACGTTACTGAAGCTTTCGCAATTCGACCCGATGCTTTCTCGTTTCTGTTGTCGTCTATGATTAATTTGTGGTTAAAATAAAAGTAACACTATAATCTATAGGAACAGCTTTTGGGATATTTCATAATTTGTCTCTATTTTGTCCCACATTAATGCAATGTAGAAATACTCGTACTCATAGAATGGAAGACACTTCTGTTTTCACAAATATTGGCTTTGAAAATAAAGTGTTCATTTATAAAGCGCCTACTTGCTTCCTTAACAATCTGCACTAACAGAATATTTAACCTAGATTGAAATTATTTAATTATAAATTATAGCATTAAATTATTGATATGTATATCTCACTGTCCTTTTAGGAATTATTGTCAACAGAAAGTGACGCCTCTATTACCATTTATTCTTTATTTTTCAGTTATACATCTATACAACCAACAACTTGGAAGCCGTTTTTGAACGCATTCCCAAATCAATTTTTCCTAAAGAATACGGAGGGGACGCAGGATGTTTAGAAGACTTACGAGGTATTTTATAAGCTACTGTGATATAACCAGTTTAATCAAATATTTTCAGCAAAATTTAAACAAACAATTGAATACAATAGGGAAATGTTGTTAAATGAAAATAATTACTATTCCGACGAATCTAAACGAGTTGAAAAATCCATAAATATCGAAAATGTGTTTGGAGTAGATGGATCGTTTAGAAATTTAGATATCGATTAATAGCAGAACAGAATATTCTGAATCTACGAATATTAAATGCCTTTGGTGATTAATACACCGCTATATTATTACTTAAGTAACACGCTTGAATGTTTGTTTATTTAAAAGACCAACTACTATTAAGTAATTTTTCTTTTAATAAGTCATGAGTAGAGTACGTAATTTTAAACGGACATGATTTTAATACTATTAATAGATTTGGTGTTGTTATAAAAACTTAATACAATAATTTGTTTACATTTCTCAAAATTATCTTATTTTTTATAACTTTTGATACTAGGCATCCTTCTCGAGATTGCATCAGCATGTGATCAATGAAAGTTATGGAAGAACCGCTTCTCCTGATTTTTATTTAACAATTTACAAAGAACTAAAAAATTATTGAATAAGAATTTCATTTCTCTGGACGCATATCGACAGTAGAAAAGCAAATTAACTTAAGCGACACATACACGTGAAACGAGTTATTTACACTCATCGGTTCATATTTTTTTTTGCTATAGAGTGGACCCGGCCTTGTTCGATAACTTGATACTTTATGGCGCTTAAGTGGCCCGATTATTTACTATAATTTTTAAGGGGTCTTGGTTTAAGCAACATTTATTCTTTGTTTTGAGAAGAAAGTGTCTGTTAAAGTATTTTGCACGCCGAGTTTGTGAAACGTTTAAGGTATTTTTCAGGTTCGCTCGTGGCTGAACAACGATGAATAAGTTGCTTTACCTCGCCTAAATACAACAAAATGGTGACTTAAACTATTTTGTTTTACAATTAAAATTATCTGCTTTGGCGCTTAAGTTATATTTTACTACACTTCAATCATATTTACAATGGTATTAAGTACTGATAATATTATTAGTTCAGGTCATTGTCGCTTAATGCTTTACTTATTCCCAAGTCTAAGATGTTTTATACTTACCTTATTTTAAAAGTTTGTTCTAATTTAATAGAATGTGGGTTAAGTTATCAATTTCAAAAACTGCATTGTGTGTTTCTTGTAAGCTACAATTAGAAGTCCGGCTCTGTAGCGGTTCAGTACTTAAACAAGCATCAGTTAAAGACGAGCGTCTCGCGGCAGTAATGATGCGGCTGCAATGACAGTTGTAGACAGATTAAGGTTACTTACTTTTTTTGTTTACATATAGTGAATGAGATCTATGAAAATTACCTATTAGTTTTGTTTATCGTGTTATTTGTAAACGAGGAGTAAAAAATGAATACTTGCCAAGAATGTGGTTTTGAGTTTACACAAAAGAAGAATTTGTATGCCCATTTAAGAAAGATTCATGATTTTGAATATAAGAAACCTGTTACTCTAACTAGTAAATTTTTGTGTGATACATGTGCCAAATCCTTTACCAGTAAAGCAACTTTAAGTCGTCATTGCAGAACTGTTGATAAAAGTATTCCAATAATTCTCAACTCGTCAAGAATCAAGTGCTTTTATGAAAATTGTACAACACATCTAAATGGATATAAAGAACTTCGACAACATTTGGCAACTGAACATCAAATTGAAACTAAACTTGATCAACTACATTTTAATTCAGAATTAGGTTTGAAGATTATTATGCAAAGTGTTAATTATATACTAATTTTATTCTGTTTAACAGAGTTCAAAAACTGGAGAAACCAAGAACAGGAAAAATCATTGGCAATGTATATACTTCACACTTTAGCTAAATTATTTTCTGATGGCACCAAAAAGGAGTACTATAATTGCCATCGATCGTACAACTACATTCCAAAAGGCAAGAGTTTTAGAAGCTTAAAAAGCACAGGCACTAATAAAATTGGAAGTGTTTGTCTCTCAAGAATGGAAGCGACGTTAAAGAACGATGGTTCTGTTGCAGTAGACTTCTAGACAACTCATGTTGGACAAACCAACGATATTGGTCGAGTTTTTTTAAGTATAGAGAGTATAGCAGATATTGCAGATATTTTCGAACATAAAGTTCTAGTTTAAAATTTTACAGTTGATGTGTTTCAGAAAATTAAAGGAAGGTGTTACATTTCAACATATATTGGATGATGTTCGTGATTCTGCTTTAAAACAAGAAAACTCACAGAGAATTTTGTTGTTAGAAACTAAAGATATGCATAATATTGTTAGGGACTTCAATATCGAGTATGGTGTGAAACGTCACCTAAATGATGCAATTGGCATACGGCTGTGGGTAGAGGAGATGACGAACTTAGGAAGCGACTGCCCAGTGTTATATTATAAAAGCCAAAGTGTAGAAGGAAACCCAAATGACTCAGAAGTAATTTTAGATGTTCAAGATTTTGATTTGGTCATAATGACTTCTTTTCAACGTGAACAGTTGCTTAAATTTGGGAATGACAAAGTGTGCGTTGATGGTACACACAATACAAATAGTTACGATTTTCAGCTCTACACACTAATGACAGTGGATGAATTTGGTGCAGGGTGCCCAGTGGCATTTTGTTTTTCAAATCGTGCTGACGAAATGATTTTCAAGTGTTTTTTTGGAAAAATTAAATCAAGTGTGGGTATTATATCAACTACTGTTTTTATGTCTGACGATGCTCCAGCATTTTATTATGCATGGTCTTAAGTTATGGCCAAGGTACCTCACCAGTTGCTGTGTACCTGGCATGTGGATCGTAATTGGCGCAAGAGAATTTGTCAAAAATCAATGGAGGGATTGAAAAGAAAGTAGTAGTGTGTGTATCTATTGATAAATTTAATGACATTTTAAATCAAGTAGTAGAAGATCTTTATGTCGATGTTGATACACAATCATTTGATGCATATTTTCATAATAATTATGCAAATCGTCCAACATCTTGGGCTATTGCTATCAATTGGGTTTACGAATAAACAGTAACATGTATCTTGAATCGATGCACAAAGTTTTGAAGTATGTGTATTTGGAAGGTCGGAAAGTAAAACGTTTGAACAAAAGCATTAATGCAGTAATGAAAATTGCTCGAGATAGCTTGTTTAAACGTATAATTAAACTTGTAAAGAATACTTTCAATGACAAAATTAATAGAATTAAACAAAGTCATAAAGCAAGTCTAACAATTACATCAGATTTTATTAGACGTCTTGAAAATGATAAGGAATTGTTAGTTACGTCGTCCACTTGTGCTTTTCAACAGTATCAAGTTACCAGAGTAGATGAGGCCTGTGAAGGTTCATGCCTAAGTTGTACAAAGTGCAGCATATGTGTTCATACATTTCAATGCACCTGTATTGACAAAATGATAAAGCTTAACATGTGCAAACACATACATGCTTGTGCGATACAATTTTACAAATTCAATCTTGACATTGCCACACGTTTGCATATTATAACGTTAATGAACTTTTCAGCAGTAATATTAGTAATTTTTTCTATTGTAATTTATTGTGATATATGTCTGATAATACAGGTTAGTTGTACATGCGATGAGGATGCTGTACGCAAGGCTATATAATAATAATAATAATAATAATATCGTCTTTATTGATTATTAATAAGTTCTATAACAAAAAAATAAGAATGTAGTATAACAGGCGAAGTTCAGCCAAAGGCTGTTTTACCACTTAACCTGCAACTAACAATACAATAAACATAAATTTACAAATAAGAATAGAAACATGTAAAAGAAGCCGGATGTTTATAATTCTGGTGTGAACGCCACTGCAAACAGTTTAACACTAACATTAAGTTGGTACTTTATGAGCCAACACTTATTTCTGCTAAAGCGTATGAGTATGAGGCGCCGTTTGTGTCTATAATAAATACTGAAATATATATATTTTTTCTAATATATATGTAAAATATTTTGTAATATATATTTTTTAAAATATATATATTTTTAGAATATATTTATATATATATATATATATATATATATATATATGTATATATAAAAAAATAATTTTTTTATTTAAAAAATATATATATTTAAAAATAATATATATTTAAAAAATATATATATATTTAAAAAATATATATATATATATATATTTAAAAAATATATATATTTAAAAAATATATATATTTAAAAAATATATATTTAAAAAATATATATATTTAAAAATATATATTTAAAATATATATATATAGCACTCTCTTCTGCGATTGTAAATAACCCTCCTTTGTGTCGGCGTCTTGCAACTATCAACAGGTATAATAAATAAAATGTATGTCAAGCGAAAATCACATGCAGCACCGAAACATGTATTGAACTCGTGTACAGTATTGTTAAATAATTATTTATGTGCATGTCGAGATGTGCTACACGGTCCTGCAACTGCTATCTGTATATGTACGCTCCTAAAAAAAACAGTGTCCACCCACCCAAGTACTGACCAGAGTGAAGGTGCTTAACTCTGAAAACGTGCGATCTCTAATAGACGCACGCGTTCAGAATAAGAACAGCGCCCCTATCGGACGGTAGTCCAATGCAAAATTATATATATATTTCATTGTTACTTAATTCAATATATATATATATATATATATATTTTTAAATGTAATATATTTTAAATATATATTTTAAATATATATATATATATATATATATATATATATATATATATTGCTATGCTGGAATTATGGAGCCCCTTCGTTAGGCTGTTATATTATTTGCTATGTACTCTAAATTATACGCGCTCCATCATTTGAGCGACCATATTAATATTTCTATGTATAAACATGATTGTAATTATCTCCTCCGACGTTGGGCCGTCTTATTAATGTTGCTATAAATTCCCAACAGAAACTTAACTGGATTTTATCTTGAACCAACCTTGTCAATCAATAACAAAATTCGATATGTTACCGCCTTACTTGTTATCAATCTCCTATTCAACTCGTAGCTCCTTCTTGAACTATTTAAATTAACAAATTACTCCCATTGACTTTATCTTATGACCTCGACTAGCATTTATTTGGAATTATAAAATTCAGTTAATTTCGATTTTATATAATGAAACCAATATATTATGTACAGCTTTTGTAAATTATTTGAAATACACTTTTTAATTAGTTAATGTTGTAAATTTCATTTATTAAACATCATATACTATTTACTCAAAACCCAAAGTCACCAAAAAACCTATTATCCTTATCAACGAAGTGTGTAACGCTCTAAACCTGTTATCATATTACTCACTTTATACGTATGCAACTTCTTTTGTTGACTTTTTCGCATTCATTTATATTAAGCAAATTCAATATTCAAAATAAAAAAATATATAGAAAAATAAAATGTCTTATAACTAAAAAATCTGACCTGGTCTATTTTTCTTCACATCGACGCTTCCATTTGAATAAAATTATCTTCCCTCAATGTGGGATTATTACATGCCCATTTAAAATATACGCTTGAACCATTGCATTTAAATTATTGCCATCACCCTCTGGACTACCATTAATTTATGCACCCCAATTTATTGTCGTTTCATATCAGACTTATTACTTCTTATCAATCAATTTCCTCAAACTTAGAATAGAATTCTTATTATCATTGTCCTCTAACTTGAAATCGTAGTTTATTTTCTTCCCTTACTCAAATATCGAATTTTTCTCTCCCGCTTTAGAAATTGTAGTTTGTTTCCCTCGGACTTAGAAATCGTAGTCTATTTTCTCCCGGACTTAGAAATCGTCGTTTGTTTTCCCCGGACATAGAAATTGTAGTTTGTTTCTCCCCGTACTTCGAAGCCGTTTAATCGGCAATTATAGTTTTCATCTTGGCACTTATTTTATCTTTCACTTTTAAAATTATTGCGTATTACTTTATTTCATAGCGGCACACTTCGGCCTTTGTTGAGTTGCAAAACTGACTTCGTTATCACTGTACCTGCTAATATATTATTCAGTTCCCACTCCGTCAGTGGGTATGGTCTAGAACTCGTCGCCCATTTATAACCAATCAAATAATTACATTTAAAGCAGTTTCTGATGTAATTCTCCACAATTCCCAATAATTGTAACCTGCTTGCAGTTGTCTTCGTTATCAACATGCTGTGTTTTGATGGATCTAATTGCTTTTCCATAAACAACTGATGCAACTCGACTTTTAATTTTCATATTTACATGTTATTCACGCAATTTTTAATCTGCTTTCTTACCAAAAATGGTTAGCTATTTGCACGCATTTATATTATGCTTCCTGAAGCTCTATTTCTATCTCCGTATTAATCTAATTGTTTGGAACTCTTTTGAATGCGTGTCTGCTTACACTTTATTATATTTACATATAAATTACGCGTGCTTCCACTGAAAAATATCATTACTTGCTTTACCTAAATTAACTAAACTTTATCTACAGGGTATTAAATATTTACTATCTACTTAATGCGTGTTTTCCTGGTTTCTACGCTAACTATGCGTTTTCCTATGTTTATTTGCGTCGCTTAAAACTATTTATACTTTATCTACAGGGTGTTGACTGCTTACTATTTACAAACCATCTCCATTTCGCAATTCTTCACTAAATAAGTGCAGTTTTCTGCTGCCTATGGTAATTTCTCATTTCTAAATGACCTTTACTATAAAGTACACCCTTAAACAACCCCTTATCACAGCAATATATATATATATATATATATATATATATATATATATTAAAAATATATATATATATTTCAAAAAAAAATATATATTACAAAATATTTTACATATATATTAGAAAAAATATATACATTGTAACAATTTTATTTTCGATAATAATTCTTTGCATATAATTTCAAGAATAGTGTAACAATTTTATTAATAATAATAATTCCTTGCATATAATTTCAAGAATAATGTAACAATTTTGTTAATAATAATAATAATTTGCATTCAAGTTCAAAAGTAATACGCTAAGCCTGCATCGTCCTTCAGTAATCTAGTTATATTCAGGTATCTGTGTTGTATAAAGCTATCTACAAGCACATCTCTGTTTGATTGTTTCGTTCCCTTCCTGACGGCGCGACCGCTCGAGCTTGTTATAAGGTAGTCGGCGACAGGTGATAGAAATATCAACATGTACCCTTGGCTGGAGGCCGGCAATCTACGAATCCATTTCAAATAGTGATGATATCTTCGAATAACGCGCGACAAGTAGGATACAACTTTTAAAAACACACAAGGACACAGAAAAACACATGTAAGATGCAACCTTTAGAAGGTGACGTAATTCAACTTTGAGAGTACGACTGCTGCAGAATGTAAGGCGACAGGATATGATTCGACACGTGGAATGAAGGAATTATAGAAGTTGATTTGGATAAATTTGTTTCAAATTGCAAACGCTGTTATCGTTGCTTGAAGAACGGGGATCCCGTCTCCCTTTGTCACAATGCGACAATTGCAGTTTTGGTTCGTAGATAGCTATAAGTTTTTTTATGTGTTTCAAAACTTGGAACACGTTAACTTGCTTTGATGCGTAATACATGTAAATTGTAAAAGTTTCAACTAATTGTTGAGCTGGATTTACCAGTAGTAAAACGAAAGTTCATTGATTTAGTGTTCTAAAAAAACATGCTTTGCTCCATATGAATCGTCGGTAATGTCAACAGGTGTTACTGACGTCATATTTTTCTACTTTGTACAGCTGACAGATGTTATTTTAAAAGCAAATGCTTTGAACAGCTGTAGTGCAATATATGTAAACATGTCTATTTTTGTGATCAGCTTTATCTACACTAAAATTAGTATACGTAATTTTGAAAGCCCAAATGCTAATATTGTTAGGAGCTATTAATTTGTTATCTACCTGAAAAGATTTGCCCAGGTTAGAATCCTATTTGTACAACAAGTTCATGTTTTAAAGTAAAGTGCTTGATGAATAATAATAAAGACAAACAGGAAAGTTAAAAGTTTAAGATTGATGGAGTTAATGATAAAAATTTTTTGTTACAAGTTATATTATTTTAAAAGAGATCTTTTAGTAAACAATTGGTTCAAGATTAAAGATTTTTTATTTTGATCAAGTGTGATCAAATCTAATTACATAAAGCTAAAACCCTTCTGAGTAATAAATTGATGCCAATTTTATATTGGAAATACTTTTTTATTATATCTTTATGTATTTTTGCAGGACACAAATGGTGTTCCACTTTTTTATTTATTTAACTATCACGATTTCTTACAGGAGCTGCGTCTTATTTTATTAAGACAGGTTTTTGTCAGCGAAGGCGATCATTTTTTTTCTTTAGGTCTCCACGTCTGCCCTTAGAACTATGCTATGCAATTATCGTAATTACATCAGGACTTGGTGGCGCCTATTTGATTTAGCTTAAGTTTGATCTGCAGACAGAATTCGACTTACCCTCCCATTTCTCATTGCTCTACCCAGGAATAGACCCCTAGTTGTGTCGGAAGATTTTTGGAACAATAAGTATTACTTGCGCCAAAACAAATAACAAACAAAAAACGTTTCAATATTTCAGTATTTATTATAGACACAAACGGTGCTTCATATATGAGAACATATGAGAATATATAAATGTATAGACCAGTAAATTTATTGTGTTGAAAGTAAATACTTTTTAAATAATAGTTTAAAACTTGATACCGATTTGGTTTTCATAGAGTTGTCAATTGAATTATATAATTTAACTGCAGTGTACTGGAATGACCTCTGGAAGAGGGTGGTTGAGTGCCGCTGTACATGCAGCAAGTCACGAGATCTTACCTGGACAGAATGACAACTGCTACGCGGTAATAGCAATTTTTTATATAAATTGGTGCCGATAGAGAATTTATAATTTTATGCGTAAAAGTGGCAAGATGCAGTAACCGCTTGTTTTCCATTTTTAACCAGCCCGACTGACGCAACGATTAAGAAATGTGATCGAATTTCCTTAAATTGAAAATAAATCTAAGACAATCATTCTGTATTTTTTGAACCCTTGCTGTAGTAGTAGAGTCTAAACAGGGGCCATTAACAACATCACCGTAATCAAAGTTTACGCAGATTTATGTATGATCTTTTAACTAAATTATTTATATGACAATCAAATCGTAATTTAAAGTCAACCGTTAGACCTAAGTTTTTAACGTGATTTTGGGATTTCAATTTTTTCGTCATTCACCACTAGATTTATGTTATCAACAACTATTTTCCTGTTTTTCTCAGGCCCAAAAATTATTGCTACCGATTTCTTAGGGTTAATAGCTAAGGAATGATTTGCTCCAAAATCAGAAAGCTCCTTTAGATCCTCAATGATCTGTGCATTTGCAACTGGTAACTAATTAATTTTAAATGAGAAATATATTTGTGAATCGTCAGCGTAAAACCTAGATTGACAATTACGAAGTTTACTTGCGAAGTCAGCTGTATACAGCAAAAAAAGCAGAGGACCTATGATTGAACCTTGAGGTACTCCACTAGTTATATTTTTTGTTGGAGACGTTTTACCACTAACATAAACCAACTGCTTCCTATTACATAAATAAGACCGCATTAGATGTAGTGAGTTGTTGTCAAATCCGTAATATTTTAATTTAGCAAGAAATAAATTGTCAAACGCCTTAGAGTAGTCCAACAACACTAGAACACTAACCAAATCCAAATCAGAAGACTGAAGAATATCGTTAGTAACTTTGATTAATGCACCGGTGGTACTATGGCCCACTCTAAAGCCAGATTGATTTGCAGGTATGATTTGTGCAAAAGACGTGTATTCGTGGATTTGTTCATATATAATTTTTTCAAAAATTTTTGATAGAGGCGTAAGAATACTAATAGGTCTTAACTCAGACAAATTAATGACCTTATTAACTTTAGGTATAGGCGTAATGACAGCCAGTTTCCAACATTCTAGAAATTACTTTTTATAATACAATTATTAATAATATTAGTGATGAGTTCAATAATATTTTTTTTCGCATAATTTTAACATAAAAATAGATATAGAGTCACTTCCAATAGCATTAGACTTAATGGATTTGAGAGCTTTCCGAACCTTATCAGTTGTAGTAGTAAAAAATGAAAATAAGATATTGCTATTTAACTGATTGTTATAAAATTGAAACATATGTCGTGGAGGGTTGGTTTTTAGCTTGTTATAGAGTCTATGAAAAATGCATTTATTTGGTCCGGATCACATAGACTTTCTGGTATACAGTTTAGTTTAGATGTTACGATCTTAGAGTCCCTGAGAACTTTCCAAGTAATATTAGCTGATTGTTTAGCAATAAAATCAAAGTAGTGCTTTTTTTCTCGTCTTATAGAGCTTGTTACAGAATTTCTTAACTGTTTATAGTGTTCCCAATCTGATTGTGTTCTGCTATGTTTAAATTTAATATGAGCTATATTACGCAGTTTCAACATAATTGTGATTACGTTGGTAAGCCACGGAGCTTTTGCTTTGGTAATTCTACTCGTCCTTAATGGCGCATGTGTATCAAAAGGATTTATTAATATTTTGTTGAGCGTTCGTATTTGTGTATCTATATCATCAATATAAAAGATCTCTTCTACATTGATATCCTCCAAGTGATTGTTGAAGGCCGTTAAATCAAAGTTTTTAAAATCTCGGTGAATGATGTATTTAGAGTTGCGTGCAGGCTTTTCAAATTCGAGCTGTACAACTACTAGGCAATGATCAGATAAGTCATGTACACCTATGCAATCCACTGTATCAATTATACTTTCATTATCTAGAAGAATAACATCAATTATTGTTGAACTATACTGGGTGATCCGTGTAGGTTCAATTACGGCTTGTTTTAAATTATACATTTTAATAATAGAATTAAACTTTTCAACATTGGAATTTGTGAGATTAAACAAATTTAAGTTAATATCACCTCCGCAAAAGATGTGATCAAATTGAGGACAAACTTGTGCTAGAACTAATTCAAAACCTGTGAGAAAGTTATGTGCTGCAATTATTTGTGACCGATATACTACACCAGCAGCAACTTTTTTACTATTGTAAATGAAGCTTACCCACAACTGTTCAAAACAGTCATTAGTATCATAATCTATGTTTATGACTTTGCAATTTAACCCTTAAAAGGCTGCAAAAATAACTTTACATACATGGCTACAGCTGTTACCCGGGTACCACAGTATATTTTACAGGATGTTAGGTGTGCTATCATAATCGCGTCAACTAAGATACGCTTTACATTCATTCCTGCGATAGGAGAAGCGTATGTTTAGTCTGAATTGTGATTTTATGTGGTGCGGTATACTGTTTAGCAGTGTTATAACAATGCGTAGAATTCAACATAATATTCCAAGTACTTCTGAAGGCGGTGAATATAGTTCTGGTAGCAATGCAGCCTCTGGTAATAGATCTAGAAATAGAACTCCTGGTAGCAATGCTGCTTCTGTTAGTCGACCTTCTAGAAGTAGAGCCCCTGCTGCTGACCTGCCATATAATTCAACAGGATATCTTCAATTAGACAAGTAAGTTGGCTTAGTATATTTTTGTTTATGTAGATATCCAAGAATACAAATCACAGCTTTTGTAATTATTATTGATTGTTGTATATATGCATATAGAATAACAGATGAGCACCTCGAAAGTTTGTATATAATGTCCGACGAAGAATTTAGTGATCAGTATGAAGATGATGACCAAGATGAGTATGTACCAGCAGTAAGCGACGAAGACTCAGATGTCGATGATGCTCGCGCTGGAGAGAGGGTCCCCATCGAAATATCAGTAGCAGTCGACAGTGACGAGGAACAGGAATTGGTTGTGGAGCCAGAGGAATAAACTACAACACCACCAACAGATAACGTTTATCGTGCTAAAGATGAGACCATCTGGAACAAGAACCCACTACGTTCAACGCAAACGCGGTTGTATAATATTATTCGAAAACGAGGTAAAAACTTATACCTATTCTGCCCCATTCTAATCTCTTGATTTTCATTTTAGGTGGTCCAACTAAAATAACCGCTTTACATTCACGTATAGATACGTTCTGTGCATTAGTGACATCTGAAATGAAATCGATTATCATAAAGCAGTCTAATCGAAAAGCTAAAAAAGTTTATTATGATTTCAAGAAAAACTCGCCTCGGGTACCACGAGTCTGGAAAGATATTAAGGTTCACGAGCTGGATGCTTTTTGGGGATTCTACTAATGGCAGGCGTTCATAAATCAAATACTGAACATATTGATGAATTGTGGAAATCAGACGCCTTACCGTTATACAAAGCAGCAATGAGTAGAGATCGCTTCAAACAGATTCTACGTTTCATCAGATTTGATAACTCCATAACAAGACCGGATAGATTACAAACGGATAAAGCTGCGGCAATAAGCGACATTTGGCTTATGCTAAACCAAAATCTGCTGAAGTGTTATTCGCCTTATGAACACCTAACTGTTGATGAGCAACTTTTTCCTTATCGTGGACGAACAAGGTTTACTCAGTACATGCCTTCCAAACCGGCTAAGTATGGAATTAAGGTATTCTGGGTATGTGATGCCAAAACGTTTTATCCATGCCAAGGATCAATTTACACTGGAAAATTAGCTGGCAATGGGCGAGAAGTGAACATCGGTGAAAAAACAGTTATGCATTTATGTCAACTTTACAAAAACTCGGGCCGTAATATTACCACCGACAATTTTTTCACATCAATTCCCCTTGCTCGCATGCTAAAATCGATTGGTCTCACTTTGGTTGGTACCCTTATGAAAAACAAACCCTACATTCCTAAGGTCCTTCTAGCTAGCATAGAGAGAGATCTCTATTCTACTACTTTTGCATTCCAGAAAGATGTTTTGCTGTGTTCGTATGTGCCAAAAGTAAATAAAGCAATAGTTTTATTATCTACAATGCACTCTACGAATGCAGTGGATGACACCTTGAAAAAAAAACCTGAAATTATTTCTTTTTATAACCATACTAAGTCAGGCGTTGACGTTATGGATGAAATGCTGGGTAGTTATACAACCAAGAGGCGAACAAGTCGCTGGCCCTTGGCCTTTTTTTACAACATGCTGGATGTAGCAGCTCTGGGTGCCTTCGTCATATATACGAACAAGAATCCTCAAATCTATAATAGTACAAATAAGAGGCGAAATTTTCTAAAAGACCTAGCTCGTGATTTGTGTTTATCTGCCGTAACTCAAAGAGGTGAAAACGCCATAATATTGCGAAATCGGTTTACTAAAAGCGCGATTGAAAGTATTTTAGGAATTTGTCTGGAAGTTTCACATAATCCTAATTCTATAAATCAGCGGGATTCTTCTGGACGCATCGCAGTAAAAGGAATATGTAAAATGTGCTATCACAGCGAAGAGAAAATAAAAGGAAAAACTTGGAAAGCATGTAGCGTTTGTAAACATCCAGTGTGCCTTCAGCACACAGATGCAAGGGTTAAATGTCTTCAGTGTCAGGATAAATAATCATCTATTATTTTTTTCATTATATTTTATAACATGTAAATAACATTAAAACATAATACTAATAACAATATAATAAATTACTACAAACACTTTCCATTGTTTTCCTGTATAAAATACATGTGGTACCCAGGTACCACCATCCGCCTGAAGGATGTAAAATTTCTTCATGGTAAAAAAATGCAACTCCCATACATCCACCATATCTAAAAAATTTGAAATGTGTGTATAATGACCTACTTGAAGATGTCCTAGAAGCCCACAATGATTCGATTTACCAAAAATGAAATATCTCACATTTGATGCACTAAAAGTACCCGGGTACCACCTTCAGCCGCATAAGGGTTAAACAAATCCTAGCATACACAGCAACACCACCACCCCTTCCCTTACGATCAGTGTGAAAAAGATCAAAATTTTCTAGATGATAGTCATTAATATTACATCTTTCAGTTAGCCATGTTTCTGTTACAAATATGATATCAAGTTTGTTCTCATCCACCAGAGCAGAAAAAGTTTCAAAACCAGTATTAAGAGAGCGTACATTAATTGTTGCGAGTTTAAACATAAATATAATTAAGGTATTAAGTAAACAGCTAAAATATGCTAAACTTTAAGAAGAAACGAACGCAAGAGTATACTTTTAAATGTGTAATATTAAGTTGCTTCTTTGTGAAGTCGCTGGCATAGCAGTTGTACTACTTCTACAATCTAACAATCTTAAAGAAAAGTAAAGGAATTGTCTATACACGGTTAGGTAGTTCCTCAGTAAGAAAAAAAATAATATAAATTTTAAACTAAATATACTGATTTTTGTGCAACCGTATGTATCAGTATGTAACTGCTTCTAAACTACAATGCTACATAAGTTGAATAAATGCATATACTGTTTAATATTAATTTCAAACGAAAATTAAAGATCATTTAAAACGTTATCAACACGTATGTATACTACTAGTTTTAACCCATATTAAGGTGTGCTATGAATACCATCCTTAGTTTTATAGAATAGCTTTCCATCATGGGACCAACAATTTCTAACACCATACTGCTGTTGGAGTTTCATTAGTTTTTTTATGACGCATTGCAGTTAAGTCTTCACGAAGTATATACAGACTATCTTTCAAGAGCGTTTTCTTATTGTAAACCAATGTACGATCACGATAGTTTAAGAATTTTATGATTATACCCCGAGGTTTATTCATTAAGGACGAACCTTGCCCTACACGATGCGATCTCTCTATATGGTTAATAGACAAGGTTAGTTTAAGATGTTTTTTTATAACTTGTAAAACGATATCATCAGTGAATTCACCATCTGCTTCGGTTTTATCAAAAATACGCAAATTGTTACGGCGACTCATTTGTTCCAGAAACTCTAACTTAGTTTCCAACTGCTCTACACGGTTTTTATTTAATTCACACTCTTGCCTGAGGGAACTAATGTCTATTGTAATTTTATTCAGTTTTCAGTTACAGTATTATTCATATCCGTAACATTTCGCGTTAATTTATCCATATCAACTTTATTAGCTTGTAAAAGGTATAAAATTGTCTTTATCATACCTGTATTATTATCGCTATCAGCATTATAATTAAATGAGGCATCAGGTAGGTCTTTTCACTCTTGGATCTGGTGCTAGGCATCTTGGTCAATTAAAACAGTTCAATATAGGCACGTAAACAAAACTTTATACTATCAAATTGAACAAACTCGAATTATATATATTAGGAGACAAGAATTATAATTAAACACGCACGCAATGAAACTTAGATTGTAGTCTAGTAATTTGATTAAACGTATATTATTTATTAATTATTAAACACTAGTTAAAACGAAAAACACCGAAGCAGTACAAATGCACGCCTTACTCAGTCGGCCATCTTACCGCTAACTGCAGTGGAAACCATTAAATCGTCTCTCAAGGCAACCATCTATCAGGTATGCGTTACTTAAAAATATTCAGGTGGGTTGGCACTCAAATGCTGAATTAGACAGAGAGTTTAAAAACTTTTCTACGTAGGTGTAAGTCTATTTAGTAAAAGTTTTGGAATTTGTATACTCCAAAAAGTTATTTGCTTTTATAGAACCCACCCTGTACCACAAAGCTAACCGGTGCACTAATTAACTGTTATTTCACTTCGTCTCTGTTAGAGTAAAATCAGGTGTGGCTTTTTTCAACAAAGAAGAAATCAACAAGGAATAATGATCTTAAAAAGCCTACCCTAACAGAAGAAATTTTTATTAGGGATGATTTGGTTCATAACTCAAACATTAATGTTAATGTTCATACAAAATCTGATCATACATCACCTGATTTTATGTCAAGATAAGACAGTGTATTACCTCAGTAGAAAGTAGGTTTAACTAACGCTAAAGCTTATATGGTTGGATTTTGTTCTTCTTTCTCTTGTTTGGGAATAAAATCCGATATGCAAGTAATTGGTTGTCTTGAGCGCTTTTTAGAGTTGATTTTATTTTGAAAATTTATTAGGTTTCTTTAAATTATCCTGCTGAAAAGAATTAGAAATGTTTTAAGTTGTTTTCAAAGTTTTGATGTTGTTCTTAAAATAATTGAGTGATTTGCATATTGCTGTAAATTTTAGATCACGTTATAACATTTCTATTAATACATTAGCTAAAAATTTGTATGGAGGGTTTGTGTTAAAGTGGGGGTAGTCGGGAAATTCCGCGTTAAAGCGTATATCTCGGGTGACCAAAAAGGATTTAAAGATCGAGTTAAAATTAAATAAACAAAAAATTTAAAAGTACGAGGTTTTAACAGGGTGTACCTTTCTAAGGGGTGTCCTATTTAAAATCTATGTACAGATTCGGATTCTGCGTAAAATTCTAGACTAATTCTATGTGTCGCATGGCTAAAAAGGTTATAAGGACGGGCAGAAATCCCTGCTGGCAAAAATCTTAAAATGAGGGTAGCTTCCTAGGTGATGATGCTATCTAAAAATTTCCTAGAAATTCAGGTAGCTGAGAAAAATCTAATATTAGTTGACACCAAACAAGATAGATTTATCTCGAAAGATGAGCTAAACAAGATAGAAAGTACGATATGACATTAAAAGCGATTAGAGGTGCGGTGGCGGTATGTTCGCTAGAAGGTATGTGTGTAAAACGGTAAGGGGTTACACAGATTTTAAATCTGTTTACAGATTCGGATTCTGCATAAAATTCTATACTAATTTGATGTGTCAGCATGGCTAAAAAAATTTATAAGGACGGTCAGAAATCTCTGCCGGTAAAAATTCTTAAAATGAGGGTAGCTCCCTGGGGGGTGATGCTATTTAAAAAAATCCTAGAAATTCAGGTAGCTGAAAAAATCTAATATTAATTGACACCAAACAAGATAGATTTATCTCGAAACATGAAATGGTTAGTTGAAGAAAACTATTTGGTTCAGAATGTTACCGGTAAAAATTCTTAAAATGAGGGTAAAAATTCCATAAGGAGTTACACAAGGAGGGAGAAAGGAGGGTGCAAGGAAGAAATCCCTTAAAATAAGACTTTATAGTGGGTTTTTACATGTAAAAAGTGGATTCGGTGGATTCTACAGATGGATTCCATAAGGTGGATTTGTCCCAGGATCGTCTTATTCCTCTACTCAGTCCTCTACATACAAAAATGTTCGTCGACGTATTTTGTTTAACTCATCAAATATGTTCAGATATCTTACCAATCACGAATTCACTTTAAATACACGATATACGTATTCTAAATCTCTCAACACCAGATAAATAAATACATACTGGACAAATAATATCAGAAGTGCATGCGCAGAGTTCTGAAACTATTCTGGGTGCCAAAGTTGTATCCAAATCTTCACAATTTAATTATGCGCTGGAAAATCTTAAAAGTACCCTCGAAAATTTTCAGCCTACCTTATTTTTTAATAATAATTTTACTACCTCAATAAATACTATTAAATTGCCTAATACAGATTCAGTTCTCAAGCAAAAAAGAATTTAACTTACAGTAAGTAATGTATCCAGTATCTATGCTTCTTGCTATAGACAGTAATGCGCCACCTTTTGTGTTTCTATTAAATCAAAAAATAAATAATGGTACAAATGAAACCGAGTCTATTACTTCTGGCTTCAATAGATCGCCCTCAGAGAATAGGCTTGTTGAAGTGATGCAGGAAAATTGCACAACAAAAAAGAACGAAGTGCTTGTCGTGAATCCAATACGGCTTCTGGTTGTATCAATAAGAAGACAAACAAATGGTTTACGTAGTTGCGGAGAAGGCACAGCAAGGTATTTGTGTAACACACGAAAACTATTATGACAACTAAATTATGTTTGCTGAAATATTGGCTCACAAGGATGTGCCTCTGAAACAGAAGCGTCTATAACAAATAGTAAATATCAAAATCATACCGCACAATCCGTTAAAGTTTATCAAATACCCCCTAAAACGAAAAAATATTTATTGATTTGTAACGTATTTTCAACGAACTTCGTTCGTTTATGAAATCGATTTGTCGTCCGTCTGTCCGTCCGAGGCCTTTCTAATGGTCGGACATCAATGTGTGATACATCAATCGATTCAGCTCGGTGTCCTGAGCTTAAGTTTTGATGTCAGTTGAAATCGGGCCACGGGGACGCCGTGCCCCCGCGATATTCCGTCGGGAAAATTAAAATTTCAAATAGGTCCAAAATTAATGTGCGATACATATTTGGACTCCCCTAACATAGCTGAGTCGAAATATGGTACCCCCCACAAAATCTGACCACGGATACCCGACCCCCTGGGAATTAATTTTATCAAAAATTTCAAATAGGTCCAAAATTAATGTGCGATACATATTTAGAATCCTCTGAAAAACTGAATCGAAATATGATGCCCCTTATTTACACACACACACACAAACACACATACATACATACATACACACACACACACACATATATAGCTTTTAAAATATTTATTCAATAAAATAAAATATATTAAAATGTCTCTTTTGTTGTTTATAAATTTTTGTATTTTATCTGAATACTTATAATTATTACAACATCATAATTTTAATTTCTTTAAATTGTTTTAAAGTAAGTCTACATTTGGAAGTTCGTTGCGACAATGCCTTGCATTTTCAACTTGTTTTTCTTGTTAGTTACACATTTTTTATAAATCTGTTTCGTATTAGTTAAAACTCAAACTATAGTGGATTTAAATTGTGCAGTGCGCTTGCGCCTCTTAAAATAAAACGCGTGCGAAAGTGGTTTAGTGACGTTTATCAACGACTCTTCTTTCGACCTAGTAACGGGAAGGTTGTGCGTGACAAGCTATACCCAATAAGTATAGTGCTTGCAACAGTGCATTCAACCGACTCCCCCGGGGGCATTCCAGCAACATTGAAGAGGACCGCACACCAAAGACAATATTGGTGAGTGAATTTATGCTCTTTGTTTGTTAATTTTACATGCATACAACTTACGCATTTAAAGCTCGCGTTTTGTTATATTTTCGCACTACAGTCCACGATTAAATAAGACGCGCCAGCACTTATCTAAGTTTAATTAATTGACATTTGGTCCTTTTTCGCGTGATAGAACAGTCCATGGTGAATAAATTAATTCATTTCGTTTTAGCTTGTATGTATGTAGAACTTCGATTTGCAATATTCGCATCATATTTCTATTTACTTAGATATAAAAAATTCGATACACTAAAGTCTATTAATTAGTAATCATTATTTGATTTTAGATATATTATGATTTAGCAATAGTTTAGTTAGAGAGCATTATTAATCATTTTACAGATAGTTAAATAGTTCGTATAGAAAACCTGTTGCAAATGTTGAATTCAAAGCTGTTCTATTGTAAAATTTTGTATACCTGTGTAGTAGGTCACTCCTTTTGGCTTATGTACAGCTGCAAACGACATTCCAGTTTTATCGTATAACCTACCTGAATGTTTAAGGGTTTATAACCACTAAATATTTTAACTATATTTCTTGTTTGAATGACTAAACCCTTAGGGCGTTTTATAAACCTTCTTGTTAAGGGTTGTCAGGTCCTATAAAATACAATAGGAAGCTTTAATTACTCACTTCGCATTTTACTTTACAAATCGGGTAATGACTTTATTGGATCATTTTCGGTGATTGAATTTATATTAAGATTATTGTTGGTTGTTGTTAATTGGAATAATTGTCGTTTGTTTCTTCATACAAAATGCCTGACACAAATGCTTCTGTAACCTTATTAAAGCTCTACGCTGCTCGGATTCATGAAATCTTAGAACTTTCTGAAAAGGCACAATACAATGATTCAGTACACAAGTTATTTAAATTGAAATGTCGTATAGTGGAATCTCTCTACAAGGATTTTACTAAAAAGTATGTTTCTGTATTTGTAAACACAGAACCAGAATTGCAACCAGCTTTAGAGAATTTGTGTCAAAACGTAGAGGAGGAATATTATTCTATCCTTTTGATAGAGCAAGAGATATTTTCTGCTGAAGTGAAAACTCCGTCTGCGAATCACACAAGTCGACAAGACAATAATTTTACACCTAGAGTAAAATTACCAAAAATTACTCTACCCCGTTTTGATAATGACCCAAAAAACTTTAAGACTTTCAAGGATATGTTTGATGTTTTGATAGATAAACAACCGCATTTAACGGACATCGAAAAGCATTCCTACCTTCTTTCAAGCTTGTCGGGTGAATCATTGATCTTGTTGCGGTCTATTCCTCTTTGTCATGAAAATTACAAACTAGCATATGACACTTTATGTTCTAGATATAATAATAAACGTCTTTTGGCTCATCACCATTGGGGTTTAATAAAAAACTACCCGCCTATGCATGCGGAAAACGTAAAACAACTTCGAAATTTAATTGACTGTTTCACAGAAAACTTATCAATTTTGGGATCATTACAATTTGATGTTGAAAGTTGGGATTTCGTTCTTGTAGATCTTTTATTATGTAAACTCGATGAGGAAACTCGTAAACGATTCGAATTGCATTTCAATTCTACTGATGTGCCTACATTCAATTGCGTCAAAGACTTTTTGTCAAAACAATGTGTAGCCTTAGAGAATCTTGTCTCAAGCAAACAACCGAAAGTGCTTAAAGGTACTATTAATAAACAAGGTCTCACTCGTTCGAATTCTGACTTGAAGCCTAGGACATTCTTAGCTGAAACTAACACTTCTCCTAAGAACAATTCGTTCTCCTGCATCCTTTGCAAGGGAAATCATGTATTGTATTCGTGCGAGCAATTTCTTAAATTGTCTCCAAACAAGCGTCACGAGCAAGCCAAACATCTTCGGTTATGTTTGAACTGTCTTCGACCAAATCATAACATGTCGTCTTGTCCGTCAAAGGTTTCGTGCAGAACTTGCAATTAAAATCATCATACATTGTTACATTTTGTGCCGTCGATTGCTACGTCACCACCTTCTTCAACTCCAACTCGTGAAGAAAATTTGCAAGCCAGTTCGTCTAATAATGCTACTTGTACTACAACAGTTGAGTCTGAGGCGACAACTTGTCTAGCTCTGCTACCCACGGTTTGTTTGGAAATTCTCGACAAGAGAAATCAACCTCAAATTATTCGTGCTCTAGTAGACACTGGGAGTCAAATTTCATTTATTACGGAGTCTTGTCGTAAGTCTATTGGTATATCGTCTCGTCCTTCTTCGATTCCTATTTCTGGTTTGGGCCAGACTTCACACCAAACGTTAGGTGTGATATCTGGAACAATTCGTCCCATTCAGGAATATGATTCAGTCCCGACGGACAACAATTTGAAAATAAACTTAATGGTCTTGCCGTCTATTTGCGGTAATCTTCCAAACAAGTATATTCAATCGTATTGGTCTCATTTGGAAAACATAAAACTCGCAGATGAAAACTGGAGACATCCTTCTCCAGTACAAATGTTATTGGGCTCTGATGTTGCCAGTCGTATTTTGCTCGATGGGAAAATTGATGGCAAAGAAATTTCGCCTGTTGCTGTCAACACCATATTTGGTTACATGATATTTGGTACTGTCGATCCCATCTCAACCAATGTTATTCATTCGTTCTTTGTATCTATCGATCCTTGTATGGATATTGATCTTAAACATTTTTGGGAGCTTGACGACATTCCATCGAAGAGTTTGTCGTCCCCGGAAGATGACCTTGCTCAACAATCTTTTGATAACTCGTTGCATCGGTTACCCAATGGTAGGTTCGGCGTGAGCCTCCCATTTAGAGAAAATGTTCGTGAGTTTCCGGACTCGAAATCTATTGCCATTAAACGTCTATTGTCACTAGAGCGTCGTCTCGGAACTAATCCAGATCTGCGAAATTTGTATGTAGATTTCATGCGTGACTACGAAGCATCTGGTCACATGTCGCTTTTATCAACGCCTCCAGCTGACAAGAATGCGTATTTTATTCCACACCATGCCGTGTTCAAACTAGAAAATAATAAACCTAAATTGAGAATTGTTTTTGATGCTTCGGCTCGAGCTTCGAATGGTATTTCATTGAATGATACCTTACTCACTGGACCTAAGCTCCAGAATGATATTGTAAAAATACTTTTGGCATTTCGTATTCCCAAGTTCGTTTTTGTCTGTGCCATAAAACAAATGTACAGGCAAATATTGATATCATAAACGGATCGTTCTTATCAATTGATACAATGGCGATGGAATCCTTCAGAACCAATTTCAACCTATCAGTTGAACACAATTACATATGGAGTTTCATCCGCTCCTTTTCTCGCCATTCGCACTATCTTAAAACTAGCTGAACTAGGAGAAAATAGCTACCCATTGGCTGCTCATGCTTTGAGAAACAATTTGTATGTTGATGATGTATTGACTGGGTCGTCCACTCTCCAGGCAACTCATGAACTAAAACGTCAACTCATCGAACTACTACGTGCTGGCTGCTTCGAACTACGCAAATGGGCTAGCAACAGTCCACTACTGTTAGAAGATATTCCTACTGAGTATCAACAAGTAAAACCAAGTTTAGTCGCAAATGATCTTAAGTTTACCTTAAAAGTGCTTGGTCATCAGTGGCACTCGATACCTGATAATTTTTCATTTGAAATGCAGTCTTTAGAAAATCGTCTTTCCAAGCGGATTTTACTTTAGACAGTTGCTAGGATTTACGATCCTCTAGGATTTATTACACCAGTTACCTTTTCACTCAAACAACTCATTCAACAATTTTGGGTGCTGGGGTTGGATTGGGATGATCCTCCTCCTGAATCTATTGTCATATTTTGGAAAAATTTGTTGCTGAATTTTCATATATTGATTCAATTCAAATTCCTCGTTATATCCCTATTGATGAAGCCTGTAGTATACAACTACATGGTTTTGTGACGCGTCCGAGAAAGGATACTCGGCTATTGCATATTTTCGTTTAGTATTTCCGTCAGGAAAAATATCTGTTCACTTTGTTATGGCTAGATCAAAGGTCGCCCCTTTGAAATGTCTTTCTATACCCAAGCTAGAACTATGTGCTACCGTACTTTTGTCTAAATTAGTTCATTTTGTTAAAACTACCTATTCAAATGTAACCTTTGAAAAAATCTGTTGTTACACTGATTCTTCTGTCGCGCTGACTTGGATTAAGTCGCCTACCTATCGCTTAAAAATGTTTGTAGCTAACCGTGTTAGTTACATCCAAGAACGCATTTCTCCTGAACAGTGGAGTTACATTAGTTCTTCAAACAACCCATCTGATTGTGCTACCAGAGGTTTATTTCCTTCGGTATTGCCCGCGCATCCGCTATGGTGGGCAGGTCCTGAATTCTTGTCGTTGTCTGAAAAAAATTGGCCTTTGCCAAAATTGTTCGTCCCTTCTCTGGAAGCATCTTCTGAGGAGAAACGCATTACTTTGATTGTTACCGTAGAATCAACTTGGCTGGAAGACTTATCAAACAAATTTTCGTCGTTACACAAAATTCAACGTATAGTCGCATATTGTCTGAGAATCTTTACTGTTAGAAAAGGTACCATCAATTCGCTATTTTTATCGTCGGTGGAGCTTCACACTGCTCTTATGGTTATTGTAAAGGTGGTCCAATTTAGTTCACTTAAAGTTGAAATCGAAGCCGTTCGTCAAGGTGAGCCTTTGCCTAAACATCTGCAACGTCTAGGCTTATTTCTTGATACTGTCTAAATGTTATCATTGTTATCGTCTTCGCCCTATTCCTGTCAGTCCAGTTATGGGTGAATTGCCTTCATTTCGTGTTTCTCAAGCCAAGGCCTTTAGTTCCGTCGGTATCGATTTTGCCGGCCCTTTTACGATTAACATGCATCGTGCAAGAGGCACTAAGACTTGCAAGGCATATCTTTGTGTGATTGTTTGTTTCGCCACTAAGGCTCTTCATTTGGAAGTCGTATCAGACTTGTCGACTGATGCCTTTATCGCTTGCCTTCGTCGTTTTATTGCTCGTCGTGGTCGGTGTCAACACATTTTCAGCGACTGCGGCACAAATTTCGTCGGCGCTAGTCGCCAACTTTTAAAGGATTTCCGACACTGTGCAAAATCGTTAGCCATTTCGTGGAATTTTAACCCCCCGTCTACCCCTCACTTCGGAGGTATTTGGGAAAGCGCCGTTAAATCGGTGAAAACTCACTTATTTCGTGTTGTTGGAAACCAAGTGCTCACGTACGAGGAGTTTCATACTTTAATCACTCAGATTGAAGCATTGTTGAATTCAAGACCCTTGTGCAGCATAAGTTCGGATCCCAATGATCTTTCGTCACTGACCCCAGGTCACTTTCTAACTTTAGAACCCTTGACAGCACCGCCGGACCCAGACTTGTCTCATTTGAAAATCTCTAGACACTCTCGTTGGCAGTTGATTCAAGCTATGCATCAAAGTTTTTGGGTTCGATGGCACAATGAGTATTTACACCAATTGTATCAACGTGGTCGGTGGTACAAGTCCAAGAGACTCGACGGCGTTGACATTGGTACTTTAGTGCTCATCAAAGAAGAGGGTGTTCCTCCTTTAAATTGGAAACTCGCCAGAATTGTAGAGCTTCATCCTGGAAGCGATGGGGTGCCTCGTGTAGCCACCGTAAAAACTTCACGAGGCAATTTGAAAAGACCAATGGTCAAACTATGCCCATTGCCGTCTCAATAATAAATATTAGTTATTTTAGTGTTCTTTATTATAGTTTCGTAAGCATTATTATATTTATTTAGTTCTACATACATACAAGACTCGGTCAAAGTTAAATTTTCGTATTAAGTTTTAAAAAAATAGCCCAAAGCTATTTTGGTGGGCAGAATGTTTCGTATTAGCTAAAACTCAAACTCTAGTGGATTTAAATTGTGCAGTGCGCTTGCGCCTCTTAAAATAAAACGCGTGCGAAAGTGGTTTAGTGACGTTTATCGACGACTCTTCTTTCGACCTAGTAACGGGAAGGTTGTGCGTGACAAGCTATACCCAATAAGTATAGTGCTTGCAACAGTGCATTCAACCAACTCCCCCGGGGGCATTCCAGCAACATTGAAGAGGACCGCACACCAAGGACAATATTGGTGAGTGAATTTATGCTCTTTGTTTGTTAATTTTACATGCATACAACTTACGCATTTAAAGCTCGCGTTTTGTTATATTTTCGCATTACAGTCCACGATTAAATAAGACGCGCCAGCACATTATCTAAGTTAATTAGTTGACAAAATCTAATATCATGTTTTGATAATATAAAAACATAATTTATAATTGTCTGATCACTAAAAATAGTTTATTAAGAGTATAATGGATTATGCGCTCCTTCGCTTTCTATGTCTAAATTACAATTGTAATCGTTGGTCTGTCAGTTCGACTTCACTTTTCCATTAACGCTTGACGAAGTAAGCTGCTCTCCGGAGCATAATAGAAAAGTTGTTACATGCCAAAATTGACGTTACGATGATGGTAGGGGGGAAGAGGCATGAACAAACACGGTAAGCTCAAAGGAACGAACTAAACCGCGGCTCGGCTGGCTGCAGTGGCGACGGGTGGGGTAAAATGGGGAGGGGAGTGGAGAGTAATAATAGTTATCTTGACTAAACCGGTGAATTCTGGGCACCACCCTATTTTAGTAGAGTTCTGCCTAAAGTGGCATGGATTCTCTGTCTTTTATAGGAGAACGGCAAAATGAGGAAAAACTTATTCTTCTCGAACAAGGAACCCGTATGACAAAATATGGGAATGACACTATCTCAAGTTATTGGCCAAGCTGTTGTACACTTCCTGGCTGTTTAAAAATGATCAATAACAATAATGCAAGTTTAACACTAACTTGCACCTGTAATAAAGTTATCACTTAAGATATTCTGAACTAGGGGATTGAGACTTTAAATTAAATATATTTGATCTAAATCCCTGTTCGCAGTATTACTTAAACTCTTTATAAGATTATAATTTTAGGACGACGGAATTCGCTCTAATATAACCATATAGTAGTCTTTAACTGAACACCAAATCAACATTAGTCACACTTCTAAATTATACACAATTTCTATAACATGTTTCTATTAATTATTAACAATATTAATGTGTTGAGCAACAAACAATTCATGTACATTTAGTTTTCATTAAATCCTTCTACCAACCCTAATGAATCCTCCTATCGCTGTATCAACAATGATTAAATTTACTAAATAAGTCAACATAAAATGAATATTTTAAAATAGTTTTATCCGTACGAAATTGAACATAATACGGAATTGTAAACAAGTTCAGTTTATAAAATAATATGGCAATAATAACTTACAGTACAGATGGTGAAACACCGCAGGAATTCAGTTTTCAGTCTTCAGTTACCTTAATTAATTGCGGGCACTGGTGTACTCAGGACGGTACCTCAACCAACGGCTTAGAAAGAAGATGACTTTCGAATGAGCACCAAGAATCCCGTGAGGTGTTCGTTGATATAATGAGCTGCAAATATCAAAATTTACCAGATTAAACTGGTTCGAGTACCTTTGGGACAGCCAACAAAGAATAAAATACGCTATGGTTTGCTGGTCCAGTTCCGTGAATTTTCGGGTTAATAATTATCACTCAACACACATTAACTTCTCTGATAAGCACTAAACTTATTATTAATCTAATGACGATAACAGTTTTCTAAATTAACGTAAAAACTAACTACGCGAGTCCGTTGGGTCAGGGTTTTATTTCTTCACAAAAACAATCTCAATGCAAAACGCCTCCGGTGCAATTTAAATATTCCGTTACTTAATAACAACTAGTAACGTGCAGGCTTTATAACCCCTTTATTCAACGTGCTTAAAATCCTCCTTAAAAAGATATCGGGAGCAACTATGTCGTAAAAAAGAAACCATTTGACTTTTTACACGACCGAATCAATTAATTATGCACGTGAATGTTTATTGCACTTCGCGCCTAAAAGAGCTTTCTACAATTACATCTCGCAACCCTTCGAGTACCCAACGTGAACTAACTTAAAACGACGACGAATACCTTCTTCCCCTATTAAGGTGACATAGAGCCAAACAGTGTTTCCAAAAAGAATTATATAAGCTTGCGGACTAGTCTCGGGGTCTATTCCTGCGAAGGCATGAGATGGGGGGGAGGATCTTTTTATTAATTAACTTGTAAAAAATATAAAATTATTATATTGTAATATTTTCTTTTTATTCTTTAGAAGCTTTACCCTCGTGACTATCAGCTAAAAATTAAACCTCCAAATTTCCTAACCCTTAACCTGATATCACAAGGTCGAGAATTTCTTCTTTTTAAAGTAAGCCCAAGGTAATGTTGGACGGAGAATGGCTTGAGACAAAGAAAAACTCTTAAGATATAAACGGCTAGTCCAGTGTTAGCTCTGGGTAGATCATGAGCTTGGGTCATGGGTGGATAAGAGACCAAAAATATATTTAATGAGCGCCACCGTATTTTTCAATACAATAACCAACAAAATTTAACTGTGCTTGTATAAGGGGAATGCGGAAACCTTATCTTAACACCACTAACATAGCCATAAAACCTGAATTTCACTCTTTAGGACAGACTTACCAAGACCTCAACCACCAGATGTCATACAGATGTCTCAGCTTTACCTGTGAACAAACAAAAGCACAACATGGACACCATTTGCGTCTTCAAAAATATTTGCCAAAAATAAAATAATAGAATTTAGGCTTCTAAAATGTACTGAGGGAATCTGTTTTCATTACACACACTTTCTATTCCGGGAGGACTTGCAATTTTTGAATGTTAAATAATAAAACGTCTTTTAAAACACAAAATAGATTTTATTTGGATACATTTCTGAATATATATGTATAACTGCAATATTTAAGTTTGTATCTTTATAAAATTTTCTCATAATAATTTTCTAGAACAGAAATAGACTAATAAAGTTTTGCATTCAAAATTAAGAAAATCTCTGAATGGATCTTTTCTATAAAATTTAATTAGATTGACGTAGAATTTCTAAGTTATTCATAATACATAAATTTCTTTTAATCAGCGAAGTACTTCCTTGATCTTCACAACAGAATTTAATTATCAAAGTTCAGACTTTGTAAAATGTAATTATTCTAATTTATTTGTATTTCACAATAAATACGCGAATTTCATATGTCGATGAAAGTGCCAGTTCATGACCTCAAAACTTTAAACATATTTTAAATTAAATCAAGACAGCATATGGCGTCTAGATAGGAAAACTGAATCTATATTTTTTTTTATATCTGACATAGGTTGTCATTCACAACTTTATAAAATATACTATTTGCGTACATGTACAAACATTCTGACAAGCAAGCGACACATTATTTAATTCACTGATTTCTCAAAAACTATTTTCTTTTTATGTTACTCAAATATTTATAGTTAGATAATTTATAGTAATTTACTGTATTTTCAAAGTTATTAAATGCTAAAGAACACTCACGTGCATCGAAACTGAACTAAAAATACTGGACCTTGACCTCAGCTGTCCGAAATTTCCATCTGCATCAAATTTGCTTGGAATACAACGACTACATCACGAAACCAACCATAATATCCTTGTTTGATATTATTCATCGGTATTATTGTAATATAAGGAACACATGTGAAATCGGCTTCTACGTTACTGCATGTTATATTAAATAAGACGAAACCATAAATTCTTGCTTTAAAATATTGCCTTCAGAAATTGTTTTAATTTATTATCGGAGATATTATTCAAGATATGTCCTTAAGATATAGCACTAAGATGAAAAATATTAGTATAATCTATTGAATTAATATATACCAACTGTCTAAATGATGTACAAAGGGGCTTCCATCTTCTTAGGCCTGTAGGGATCAACTGAACTGTTCGGAGCGAGGCTTATCGAAAATCATGCTCACGCAACCGCCGTTAGGGTTGACCTCCAGACACCAAAAGTTTACCAATCCTCTACCTTTTCTAACTTTGTTAGAAGCCACGTGCTTACACACGGCCTTCTCGACTTCACTTACTCTGCAAAGCAGCCTGCCCTTTCGAACGCTGATAATGAAGTGCCGACTGACAACTTGACAGAGCTTGGTAACGAACTTTAGAGTATAAACGTAAAAGAATCTATGCGTTATTATGAATATTATACATTAATTTCTATTAGATGGTAATTCACAAATTAAATATTTTAAATTATAGCTGTTTTATTTTTATTTTATTGAACTAAATGTAACTAGAAAAAAAATACGTTACAAACTTGTCTTTGTACAATTTTAGGGCGCCACTACGTCAAACACATAAACACAAAAATAATCTTCTTAAGGAAAGACGTAGATAAACCTTAAGAGAATCAACTTATGCCTGAAGATAGATACTCAACAACATAACTGTGTTTCTTTTACACTTAAACCTTGTAGCTAGAATTTTCAGAAATAAAACTATTACCTTAGTTTGCAGATATGTAATAAAGTTATTTCGAGTTCTTGTATGTACAAAAAAATAAAATAAATTAAATTAAAGACAATCAAATTATAAGACATGAAGTGAAAAGGTCTTATCGATGTTGAATTAAGAAAATTAGCAGTTACTAGTGAGTGAAGCCCATCATAAAAATAACATTTCATTACATTAGACAAATGCTTCAAACCTAGCAATTGTTAATGGGTGAAACCCATCATAAAAATAATATTTCATGACATTAAACAAATGCTTCAAGCAAAAATCTTTGTTCTCGGCTCACAAGGAAAAGTTAAAGATTAGCTTATCATACAATTCATTTGTACAACATACATTTACTTGTTTAAGGAAACATGCAAGTCCAGATGTTTATCTGACAGATGTTAAACCAAGATGTGCCTTAATCGACTATTTAAATTTA
This sequence comes from Platerodrilus igneus, assembly GCA_036346225.1. Lineage (NCBI taxonomy): Eukaryota > Metazoa > Arthropoda > Insecta > Coleoptera > Lycidae > Platerodrilus > Platerodrilus igneus. The sequence goes on along the minus strand of JARFIW010000394.1, from coordinate 347,061 downwards.
ACAATTAATACAAAAAAATTAAGCCAAATTATCTAACATATTTTAAATAAAGTGATTTTATTTTTAGCGGAAAACTTTCTAATTCTAATCAAAATCACCAAGACTATTTTTAAATCGTTAAGCAAATGATTATATATATATATATATATATATATATATATATATATATTCTGTGGCACATAATTTATCTTAATAAGAAAGCTTTTATACCTTAGTATATGAAAATATGCTACAATTTTAAAATCGTTTAACAGGAAACTTTTATATATTTAAGTATTAGAAATTTATTGAATTTTCTTTAAAAAAATCATTTAGAAAATTATATATTCTCCAAGTAAGCTTAATTCTTGTTTGGGTCGGTGTTTGATATAACAAATAATAACGTACTCACCACACTGAAGTGTTCAGAGACTTACAACACCTGCAGATAGCAACCATGTGCAACTTAACTACATTACGAATGAATGCATCATTATGTCGAAAGTTTATCGACTTCCATACGAACCAAAACCATGCTAATCAATTCCGAAATCCATTATTTATTTATATTTAAAGATGAAACTTGTAGATGAAATTTATAGGTGAAACTGCTTGCGTTTTATCGACCTTGTTTATGCTGCGGATTGTCTTAAATAACAATAACCTATGCCCCTTTTCATGCACCAGGCGACGTGTCTCTCCCACGAATCCAACTTCAATCCATCCATTTTGGTAGGGAACTTCCTACCACGTTTCTTTAATATATGTATTTAGCTGACTACATCTGTTACAATAATGATGGATCAAGTACATCAAGCAGATGCCTTGAAGCCCACGCGCATGACGGCGCGGATCGATAAACGGGTCGACTACATTTTCACGCCTGAATCGCGGCAATCCATCGAACATATAGCAGTTTAATAATTGCCTATATATGAAATGTTACAAGATATCTAAAATTCGCATTGCTACTTGTAAAAAAAGTAAACCTAATAAAATATGCCTTAAGTATTCTATGGATGCAACTGTTAGCACAGAAAAAATAGATGTGAACAAAACAAAATTGATTCCTACGGAAGGCATTTATAAATCAGAATTGCCAATTCCAAAACAGAAATACGCAGATTTAATGAAGCTGTGCAGTAACAACGTTATTCCAAAACAGTATCATCAGGAATACATAAATTTGGCTACAAATTCGGTTCGAGAAGTGTTGTTGGATTCTGATGTCGAAGATTTAGATATAGACTAAATTGATTTCTATGGTATTATAAGAACCATTAATGTACTTTAAAATTTTGGTTAGCGTGTTTCTGAACAAGTTTCTTAGATTTACTATTTCCATTTTTGTGATTATACCTTCATTATACCATGTTCCAATGATTAAATTAAGGTTGATTTTCTTTAAAAATAAGACATACCTAACCAACTTTTACTAACTTTTATATAGTCTCTTGGAAATAAAAGTTCGTTTCTCAATTAAATATTTTTTTCCTCTGTTTTCTGAGGATCGTAGTAAGCTAGCAGTTCTTAAACTTTTTTTTGGGTGAAAGTTATTAAATTAGAAAATTATATTTGGCACCAAAGGGCAGGTAGTTAAAGCTATTTTTCAATAAGATACACTGGATAACGCACATTATCAGACAACTGTATGTTAACTTTATGTATTTTACGCCATTCAAAAGAAACATTATCTGTTGCTTCAATTTACCTTATTCGTACGACTGAAGCGTGATACAGTTCTATTAACGGTATTCAAACTTTTATCGAAAATAATCAGCGCAATAAAATGTTAGAAATTTTTTTTAAGGGAAGAACCTTAATAACCGTTCTGTAATAAAACTGTTAAAAAGTTGCTTGAGTGGATTTGCTTTTCAGCGTCGATATACTTCTGGGAGAATATCCCAAAAGTGCGGTGTCGAAAACAATAATGGGACAAATTATAAAAATGAAAGGAAAGTAGAAAGGAATGGAGTGACAGATCAGAGTTCTATGGCAAAGAAATTGCCCAGCTTACAGCTAGCTGCTTGCAGTTGGGTGGCGTACGTAAAACACGCAAGATAAAAGCTCGGTAGTCGCCAAGGGTACGCCGTGGGATAAAACACGGACTTTGCAGTCTCACTTCAAAGAAATAGGGCCGTACTTGACCACCAAGGTAATAGGAAAGAAGTGAAAGAAAGAAAACCAAGTCGTTAATAAATAGAAAAGGTGTTGCGCTTCTTTGGCTCCGCCAAATTTTATTTTAAAATTTAAATTTAAAAAACTTTTAAATTTAGCATGGGAAGGCTTTCTTTCTCTATCTTTAATCTAAGTATCCACGTGTATAGCTTCTCGTTAATAGTTCCCTATTAATCCTAGGAAAAGCACCCCATGATTTATGGCATGTTAAACGCACAAAACTACACTTCTCAAGTTAAAGTAATGTGGGTGTGGTTAGCGCGATTAGCCGTGAAAAGCGTGGAGTGTTTTATGGTATTCCGTGCAGACAAAAAACAAGTGGTGAAGTAAGTAAACAAAATCGCCCACATCGAATACCGCAACAAAACAGAAGGGTAGAATAGGGATCCAAAAGAATTGAATTTCGTGCTAGCTACGAACGTCGTAGAGTGGGGTGGGAAACTTCAGTAAGAAATTTATTTACAAACCGTTAGTTAACATAATATAAAAAAGAATATCAACAGAAACCAGATCAAACATTTACGTAATTGTTATGGCAAAACATGATGTAAACAAAAGCGTCAACTCGCATATAATATAAGCATTTAAGCAAACATAGATTAGGAATTATTTACCAGTCAGTTAAAATCTAAATAATACACATAAGGGTACTTACACAATGGTTCCAACTCTTAATAAATACAAAAAGAAAATTAAGCAGTAATATACAGTAATTTTACCTGCTCTTTGAAGTGCACATAAAAGTAAAACGTAACAGTAAATTTAAGTAGCCTAACCCTAAATTGGAATAAACCAGGTGTTAATCTTAATCTACATTATTAATAGTAAACAATTTGTGACGTTAGCACTTAGAAAATCTTAATTTCAAAACAGTCAAAATTGTTCTAATACAAGCGTCGGTAGATCTTAATTGTTCTAACACGAGCTTTGGTTTATATTCATTGTGCCTCGCGAATAATTACACAATCAGTTGTGCATTGGAAAAGTAAATTTTTAACACGCATGCGTAATTTCTTGTCATTACCATGAGTACGAAAACTGAAGCATTAACGTAGTTATAACTAACAAAAGAAGTAGCTAGCTTTCATAGCAAATCAAGAAAAAGACAAACAGTAACTGTACTTTAAGAAGAGTAGCTGTCTGTCACTGGTACCGTAGAGGATCTGAAAGCGTGTACTACACTTTTTCTACGGACTCGCTACTATATGGAACTAAGTTCGACTGTAACATTGTAGTACATAATTAGCACTCAGACTTACAGAGTTTCTTACGGGAAAAACGCTATTATAATTAGAACTTTCTAGTTAGCACTTGAAGTGAGCGGACGTGTTTCACGGAGCTTCCAGATACAATGCTACAAGTAAGTTTTTATATAAGGTTTTTATTATTTATTATTATATTCGAAGCTTTGCTTTTTTATTGTATTTTATTTTTATTATTGTGCGGCATTAGCTTTAAACACATGGCAATGATATAAAATCATAAAATAATAATGTAATCCCTTAAATAATAAATAAATCGCGTTTTTCTTTGAATTTTAACTAAAATCCGTGTTTAAAAATAAACTAAATTGAATTTCGGGATAATAAACTAAAAAACTAATACACAAATACCCCAAAATAATTTCAAAGTAATTTAAAAAGCGTTTTTAATAAATTTATTGAAAAATCGAATAAAACGTGCTAAAAGTCGCGTTCGACCACCAAATAAATTTGGAAAAATTGCGCAGTGTGTATTTAATATAAAAACAATTTCAAAACCAAAATCTAGACCCTTTATGAAGTAAACAAATAGCTTAGAAATAAAAAATGTATTTATTTAAATAAAAATATTCCATATTTTAAGTACACGCATACTTAAACATTCATAATGCCGAGTTTTTAGTGTAATTAGTGGTGTAACACTTGAAGTTCGTACCAGGCACCGAGTATAAACGTGATAAAAGTGCGTTACCGGTACCACATTCTAATAGTTCGTGTTTTTATTTGTCTACTTCAATATTTAAATTTAAAGTGCAGTATCTTATAAATTTGAATTTTTAGAAGTAATTAGCTGGTTTAAATTTAGAGTTTGATTTGGCTGTTTAAAATTTAAGTAAATACAGTTTTGTTTACGTTACATTTTTAATTGAGGTACTTCTATTGGACTAGCGATTTTATTTGGTACCAGTTGTTATTTTGACGGTTAGTGTTTGTAAAATTTTGTTAAAATTCAAATTTAATTTAGCGGTTTGAAACTTAAATAAATAAATACAGGATTGTTTGCGGTTCATTTTTAATCAAAATATTTTTATTGGGCCAACGTTTGTGCTCTTATAGCGTTGCAACGATTAGCTCGTTTTTTGATTTGCGTTTTTCGTTGGTTGTCCTTTTGTCAGCATGGTGGTCCACCGAGATGAGTAGCCGTTACCGGGAAAAAAGAGAGGAGATCGGTCGAAGTCAGCTAGGTTGGAGGCTGACAGCGCTATCAAGGGCAAAGAGCTTAAGGTTGTACTGAAGGATGTAATGTTAGGGACTCAGGAGAAAGTTGAGGGCTTAACGAAGGAGCTTGTGCCTGTGGCGGTCGTGTCGGGGGAGTCAGGGCCACCAACGGTGGTTGCGGCGCTTGAATTGCCCTCTACTTTAAGGGGCCAGCGTAGACGTCGACTAGCAGCAACGGTAGCGTTACCACTAGTGACTTCGATGAGATGGAATTCTTGAAGTTCAGGGTGAGGAACGTGCATGCGGCCATCTGCGGGAAGGTGCTTACCATCTACGCTACTATCGTCGTGGAAGACAGGAAGGCGATTCGGCACGCCGCGGATGATATCCGCGACGTGAAGAATCAACTTGTAGGATTGATTAGGGCGCTGCGGCTATGTTCAGGTGATTCAAAAAGAGCTTGGGTTGTTTCAAGGGTCCAAGGTTTTTAATTTTTATTTATTTGTTCCAACGTTTCAGTAGTCTGTTACCTGAAATTTAAGCAGACCTGGCTTCCCTCCAGAGAGTAACCGTCAGTAATGTGCGTGTGTGTCTGTATGTGTGTGTGTGCGCGCGCGCTTGAGGGCATGTGTTATGTGGATGTATGTGTGTGTGGGTAAGAGTTGTGTGTATGTGTGTTGTGTGGGTGATGTTGATGCCGTGTTACGTTCCCCCTCTAGGACCAGGACCATCGGCAGCCGGATATCCCAGCCGTCAAAGAAGAACGCTCAATGGATATTGCCTTATCAGTCCGGACCATCTGCAGCCGGAAATCCAGATGTTGAAAAGGCAATGTAAGTGTGTGAATAGGCATTTGTGATTGTAAAGTGTGTGTGTATGTGTGTATTTGTGTTTGTGTGTGTGTGACGGCTGTGTGTATGTGTAAAACACAAAATAACAGGTTTTGGGAGGGGGGGTTACCGTCTTAAACGCGAATAGCAAACGACCGCGCAGCGGTATAATAATAAATAATGGGAAGTGCGCCGGGATAATATTAAACAATTTGTCCAACGAGTTTATAACCACCGCAGAAATAAAAACAAGAGCAAACACATTCTACGTGATAAGCGCGTTCTACCAGTCGACTACCGGCGAAAAAATCCTCAAACCGAGGACTTAATAAATCACATCGAAGGCATTTTTTGCCAAATTGGAAGGAATAAAAAATTAATAATTGAGGGAGACTTTAATGCTCTCACCGTTATGGGGTAGCCCTATAGAAAACGATAGGAGTTTACAGGTTGCTGATTTTTTAACGAAATGGGATCTTAGTGTGATAAACACTAATGATTCACCTACTTTTGAGGGGAATAGAGGCAGCAGTTTTATTGATATTACTGCAGCTTCGCACGAGATGTTAGAAATCATTTGTGATTGGAAATTAAGGTCAGACGAAGAAACGCTCTCTGACCATAAATTAATAAGATGGGACGTTGAAACCAAAACAAGCGCAAACGAGCAGCTGGCTATATTTCCGCGGTTCTGTAATAAAAAAGCAAATTGGGAGCGTTTTAAACAAAAATTTGGCGAAAGTATCCCTGCGCTCGAAAATGAGCTATTTAACTGCCGAGAGGCAGACGAAATAGAAACACTTGCGGAAAATTTAAACGACGCAGTGGTAGATGCGTCATCGTACTCCATGCCGCAAAAGAAAACATTTAAAGACAGCGTATGCTGGTTGACCCGGGAACTAACCACCAAGCGGGCAGAAACGCGTAACCTAAAGCGCGGCTATCAACACGCTTCGGAAGATATAAGAGAACAACGGAGAATAGAATACAATCAAAATTACCGCGGATATAAGATATTAATAGAAGAAACGCGAACAAATAAATTCATAGGATTCTGCACTCGAAACTCACAAAAAAACCCTTGGGCAACCGCATACCGCGTAATAAAGGATAAATAACAGAAAATCGCAGTCGGTAACATAAGAAAGACAAATGGCGAATATACGGAAGGTTCTAAAACCACGGCGGAATATTTATTAGAGAAATTCTTCCCTTCGGATAATCCCGAGGAGGATGAGAGGTTGCACGATTTAGTACGTCGGAAAGCTACAGAGGCGCAAGGAACAGGTGCCGATAAGGCAATCTTAGTTCACGAGGTCGTCAGGGATCTTAGAACGATGAACCCTAAAAAGGCACCGGAGCATGACGGAATCTTTTCAGACGCAGCCCTGAAGGCGTGCCTGTTAGCCCCGTGTGTCTTTGCCGGGTTGTTTAATTTTTGTGTAGTAAGGGGCGTCTTTCCGCGTTGCTGGAAGATTCAGAGAGTGAAATTCATACCAAACCTAAAAAGGCGGATGCGTCAGACCCGGGCAGCTATCGTCCAGTTAGCTTGCTACCGGTGCTGGGGAAAGCTTTAGATCGCGTTATGACTACCCGAGTTGAGCACTTAGTACGAGACAGCGGCGGTTTTAACAAACGACAGTTCGGTTTTATGGAGGGAAAGTCGAGTATCGACGCATTAGAGTTCCTTGTTGGTGAAATAAGCAGGCGAGAGATGTTAAAGAGTACTGTGTTGTTGTTGCTTTGGACATTTTAGGAGCAGTTGATGCTGCCTGGTGACCATTGATTGTTTGTGAGTTGGAAAATAAGGGTTGTATGCGAAACTTGATGTCTCTGATCAAGGGTAATTTCTAGGGGCGATTGGCACAGGTTGAAATTCCGGTTGAAGTTTTGTCGCGCGTGGTGGAAATGGAATGTTCGCAGGGGTCATGTTCTGGTCCCACACTTTGGAAGTTGTTGTATGAGAGCATCTTTACAGTCAAGTTGCCCACAGGATGCTCAATCGTTGGGTTTGCGGATGATACGCTTTTAATTGTCAGATCGCGATTGTTAATGGATATGCGCACAAAACCGAACCAGGCGCTTAATAAACTACACGAATGGTTACAGGTGGTAAAATTGAAATTTTACACAGCGAAGTCAGAGGCGCTCTATTTCGAAAAGAAACCGGGTCAGCGACCCCCTAGACTAGAGCTAGGAGGGGAGAAAATTCCGTTTAAGGAAGTAATTAGATACCTCGGGGTAAAGATTGACGATAAGTTAAATTGGAAAGCTCACGTGCAGTACGTTAAAAGCAAAGGCAGCGAAATATCAAACAAAATGATGGCAGCGGCGAAAATAAACTGGGGTTTCAGGGGCGAATCGCTGTGGACGATTTATGCCTGAGCAATTGAGCCGGCAATGCTGTACGCAGCTTCTGTATGTGCGGAAGGTTGTAAAGTCCGGGAGATGCGTTAATTGACGAGCCTGCAACGCCTAACCGCGCTCAAGGCGGCGAGGGCATACAGAACTACCTCCACGGAGGCGGCCCTGGTGATCAGTAGGACTCTCCCTATTTAATATGTCGTTAAGGAGATTAGAAATAGGAGATTAATAAATATAGGGAAAGGGCGCGAAATTATCAAAGGTATTAATCTTGGTAATAGGGAAGTAGAGAGAAAGATCGTTGTATCAGAGTTAGGGCACCCGGGCGATGCTAGACGAATCGAGTTTGTCGAAGGTGATGGGGACGCGACGGGTATCAGAATTTACACGGTTCACCTATAGATGACGGACAAGCAGGCGCGGCGTTTGTCGTGTTTAAGCAAGAAAGGGAGATCTTTCGGTTTCAAACCAAACTCGCAAACTGGAGCACTATCTTCAAATGCGAATTGGTAGCCATACGAGAGGCTATCGATTACGTATTAAACCATACGCGCAGAGATGAGTATTATATAAACAGTGATAGTAAATCGGCGCTGACGGCTTTAACAAACATGAACACCTCGACAGACTTCCAAGCAGACGTCTGAAGGATAGCGCATACGGCGCACGAGTTTCGACATTTAAAGTTCTGTTGGGTTAGGTCGCACGATGGTAAAGTAGGAAACGATAGAGCTGACGAATTAGCTAAAGAGGCCGTGACGGGCGACTTTCGGATATCACATTAATCGATATCGAGGTCTATAATTAAAAGAAAGCTGCGCGAAAAGTCAATCCGACAATGGGAAGAGAGGTGGAACTACGCTGCCACGGGCAGGTTGAGCCAGAAATTCATACGGAGCATAGAAGCTAGAAGTAAGATTGAAGTAAAACTCGATCATAAAATGGTGCAACTGATAACAGGGCACGGTGCCCTGAAAGCGTATTTAGAAAGGTTCGGTTTAACCGACAACGACCGCTGCGAATGCGGTGACGGCGCAGAAAACAAAGAGCACCTTCTCTTTGACTGCCCACTCGAGGTGGCAAATCAAATCTGGACAGTCTTTTAAGAATTTTCGGAAAGGGTCGCGAGATTAGACGGTGATAACCGCGCGTAAATCGGGGAGGAAGGATTGAAAATTTTTGATTTTGACTTGGCATGAGAAACGGACATGAGCATGATATAACCAAAACCTGTATAAAATTAAAAAAAAAATTAAAAAAAAGAAAAGCAAAAACAAAAGCAAAAATCAATAACCAAAATCTAATATGCACGACCAACCCCACACCACTAAAACAATCACTGCCCCACCTTATACGCGCGGAAAAATCGGAATCAAAAATAAACTAAAACAAATAAATAACAACAAAATAAATCAGTAAACCCTAATTAACTTAAATCAGCAAATAAATAAAGAAAATGAAATAGAGTGAAGCAGCGCACCCCCCCCCCCCCCCGGACTTAAAAGTGATAGTGATTGTGATCCCCCCAGAACGTTTAGTGCATACCCACCAGCACTTTAACAGTGCATCATCTTCCCTTAGCAGTAAGATTCCAATAGACGTAAGAAGACGACCAGATCTTCGGATGCTTGCGAAATTTTTATACGAGGTAGAATTAAAATTGTGGCGGCTGCACTCGCATAAGCATTGACTTGTATTAATAATAAAATTTTGAAATAATTTAACGAGCATGTATTTGTGGGTAATGGCGCTAGCCATCATAATGCTTATGCAAGTGCAACTGATAATTTAGGCGATGCATTTGGTAATTTATGCACTGTTGCATGTTTTTGCTTATTTAGATATTTATTAATTTATTTGTATATTTATTTTATGTTTATTTACATACTTACATTATATTTATACTTATTTTATATTTATATTTATATTTTTGCCTGTATTTTTGTTCTGTGGCTTGATTTTATTTGCAAGACGTTTTGCCGCTAATTTTTAGTGGCAGTATATATAGGAAAGAAGATTGTACTTATAATATGTCAGTTAGGGAATGATAGGAAACGCTAGGGACAAATTTAGGATGAAACTTGAATAAATACTTAGACCAGGATGGACGAATTTGTAAATATATAGAACAGGCAAAATAGCTGGATTCACTATTAAACATTTGGCAAATGCTTAGAAAACGTGAATCCATTTTTAATATTAGCTTGCTAGATTTGCATAGTTTTAAGACGACCCCCTTCAGATCGAACCGGTAAGCAGAGCTGGCAGCTGCTATCCGGTATTACGGATCCCTCCCCATTTATTTTTGCGTGTGTCTCGGGGATCGGGCTAACTCCAGAATCAACGCTTGGGATACCATTCTTGAAACCCTATTTTTAGTTTCAGTTTGTTAGATTTTTATTTAGTATTGATTAATCTAAAGTTAGATTAATTTGGAGTACGTTTATCCTTTTCGCATTTAAACCCAATGTAGTATCTTTGGGTGGAGCATTGGGGATGTGGCCGCAAGCATAGCGGCCCTTAATTACATTATAATGTGCGGGATCAATTGATTGACATGTACAAGGCTGCTACGTTTAAGTGTTAATAACATTATAGTAGGTATATTCGAGAAGCTATAAAAAGTTCAATAAGAAATCTCCCGATCGTGGTTTGCTTACTCCGGGTTATTGTAAATTAATCCAGACCAATTGGATAAGGTGTAAATTAACATTAAGGGGTTCTGCAAGTTCAGTTCTAACTGCAGCTTTGATCGTGATACTTGTCTTAATTGCGATATGCTATAGTTTAAAGTTTTGTAATGTGTGACATAAATTACTCTGCTGTTGACATAAATAGCCTTATTCTTATAAATTAATTATAGTAATTTATGCTTCGTATCTAAATTAATTGCAGTGCTTGTGATTAAGTTAATTTCCCACACAGAATCGTAGTTTAAGAAAGTTATATTTGTACTGTTAGTTAAAGTTCTGAAAGTAAATCGTTGTGAGAAATTTTATAGTACAACTCGTGCGAATTTCATGATGCGATTATTGTCGATTATGTATTTTTGTTGAATAGAGGTTATTGCTATTAATCTTAATTATTTATGCTAATCTAAATATATAGTTCTACAATCAAAATTCTACAATCAAAATTAATAGCAATTACTTTTATTTATCAAAAAAAACATAATCAGCAATAGTCCCATCACGAAAACCTATTAAAAAACTCTACCAAAAATTAAAAATGCTAAAACCTCATACAAATGTAGTCAGGATATCACCTGCCAGGGCTGCCGGTTATGCATAAAAATAAATAAAAGTTGATTTCAACTCGTCCATCCTGACTGGCGATCGCCCTTGATCGAAAATTATGAAAACTAATAATAATAATTAACATCACACTTTATCTTTAACGAACTTCATCGTAATTAATACAAAACTAAATAATTACTTCAAGACCTTAATAAAAAAAAATTTACAATCAAAAGGACATTATTGTGAGGGGTTTTGTAAAACTAATCATTGCCATATGCTTTCATCCTAGATTACCCCATTATACAGTATTTTACTATTTTAAAACCCAATTATGTCATTAGCTAGTATCGATCAATGCGGGTTACTTGGTAAAGCCCCTTGTATTTGGGGATTAGCTTTTTACTGACCGCAGGGGTCAGCAACTCGCTAACGTGCTAATATTTAAATACATCACTTTAATCTGCATAAAAAATTGTATAAAACTTTAACGCAATTTTTGAGTATATTTACAAGCACACGGGTTATAATAATTAATAGAATTGTTAAAAATATAAACATTTGGCTGCAATTTGAAAGCAACAGAAGATCGCTCATTTTTGATTTTGCCATTGAATGGATCTTGTAACGTGCAATTTTTGTAGTTTTAAACTTTTACGCTGTTTCCCAATTTATAAATGCATTTCTGCAAATTGCTGTTTCTGTATTTGAAATTTATTAACTCGTGTGTAGTAATTTAAAGATAGATAAATTGAAAATTATAAACCGCTTATAATGAATAGATTGCATCGTTCTTGTCTTGCCGTAAATATAAATTTCGTTCCTTATGTGGATTATTCGTAAATTGCTTTCCAACTTATCGGAAATGATAAACCGCTGTAATTAATTATTATATATGATTGCGGCATTCACGTTTTGGATGTTCCTGATGTTATTAACAAGTCTAGATAAGATACGATAAGCGGTTGTAATAGAACGAGTTGAATAAACAGACGAGGAGTGGTGTTTTGTTCTTGATTCCGATATACTAAGTACGTTAAAAATACTGTTTCCTCTTTGCTTTGACTAGTGAGAATTAATGCGGGATTTAATTTTCGTATTGTTCATGTACGAGCACGGCACGATTTTTTTAGTTGTTTTCTTGTGAAATAAAAATTGTATATTAACTGTACAAAAGTGTTTTACGGAACATTTTGACGGACGTACTTAAGTGATACACGTGCTTTACCCATTATGGTTCTTTTTTAGTTGTTTTGTCTTTTAATATTGAAACTGTGTGTGCGACCTAGTTTCGCGGTCCTTTTCTTTTCGGAGTGGCACATACTTTGGATTGTTTAAATACAGTGATACTGTAGTTTCTGAATTTTCTAACAACAAAGAATCTAAAATAGATCATTGCTTGCGCAAATTTTGTTATTTGTGAAATATAACAGATTACCGGCTTACAAAGGTATTGGTTGAAGTTTCTCACTGCTTTTTGGGATGTTTATGAAGATAATATACCTTTGGTCCCCGTTGAAATTAAACTAGTGTTTCAGAATATTTCGAAACTATTGTCTTAGGAAATAGAATTACCAAGAAATTTATCAAGGCTACATAGTTCCGACGCGTGATAATGTCTGTTGCTAACACCAGTGAAATACGTAGGTGTGATTAGTGTAACGTGTGATAAGTTCCATCATTACCCTCACAGTCAAGGGTGAAGTGCATCGTTAGTGCAGGACATCGTTGAATCTCACACTTCCGTTGCAAGGAAGCGTTGCTGAAGGACTTTTGTAAGTTGAACTATTTCCTACTGGTTATTACTTTAAATATCTATCCGTTGCTTTACCATATCTTTGTCGTTCTGATACCTTTTACAATAGACTTGCATGCTATTTTAAAACATAGAGAAAAAAAGAAAGAAAGAAAAATCAATACTACTAAATTACTCATACCAATTGTGTCTTACCTATTTATTTACTGAATTACTCATATCAATTGTGTCTTACCTATTTATTTACTGAATTACTCATATCAATTGTGTCTTACCTATTTATTTTTTTTAACATTTTGTCTGATTTATGTTTAATTGGTGTGTGAGGAAACGTTTCTGCTACTCCCCAATATTACCTCACTTTGTACTAAACATTTTTCTGTATTGCTTTTACCGTTGTTACATTATATAGTTTATCGAAACAGTTTCTTTTATTTACATTCTACAAAGTACTGAATAACTTAGACGTTTCATTGCTGCTATGCTTATTCTTTTTTTTTCAGGTTTGCTTAACTAATTAATTTTATTGCGGGTATTATCACTAACTCCTTACGGCCGCGTACATGGTATGTTGGTCTGCTTTCTACAACCCCCCCTACTCTCCGATTGAGCCCGGTCATTTTTTTCTCTGATTTTCTTTTTGTTACGCACGGCTACGAGCCAACGTAACATAACTTTGGCGCCAACGTGGCTGCCACGAAAAAAAAAAACGTAACAATCTAAGAAAGTGGTCCGCAAACGTGCAGTTTCCTATTAACGGCATCCAATTTAACCGAGTCCGTACTTTGTATATGTGTATTCTGTTATCAAGGTTATCAAGTTAAATATTATGTTGTCAATTATGGTTTTTGCAGACAAACTAATTTTAGATTAGAGATCGATATAATATTAGCATTTAGTACAATTTATTGTGAAACTGAATGTTGTGAGTGTTTTTAGCTGATATGAATAGTCTGAATTATTATTACGTATAGCAACAATTCTTAAGATGAAAATACGTTACACTGTTAGCATACGACTGACTACCTAATCTGATTTAATATTGTCTGCCATCAATTATGTTTACAGAGTAAGTGCACCAGCATCGCAAACAAGCAAGGGCATAAATGATGCGTGTACGAAATCATAGCTATAAAATGCAAAATTAGCTATAAGACGTGTTATTATTATCTGTGCTTTGTCAATAAATCTACATTCGTAGGTGTAGTGATTATTTTTATAATTATACATAAACCTGTCGCTTATTTTATTTAAACTATGCCAAATTAGTATTTCAAAATGTCTGAATCCAGAAAAAAATGTCAGTGGTAGAGAAATGAGTATTTGAAATATGGATTTACGCACTTTCCTACAAACCAATCATTAACTAAGTAATTAATTTGACAAAGTTTTTTCAAATGAAGCCAGGAAACCTTTTAGGCTGCAAGAATATTTACATAAAATGCACGCTGATAAAAAAGGGCAAATATTTATCTCATTCTCAATGATGAACCACGATCCGCATATAATATTTTATTGTTAATTGTAAGAGCGAGAAAAGCATACAAAATTGATGAGGAATTGATAATTTTGGCGGCACTCAAACGGGCGATAAAAACTATTCCTCATCCGAAGACACTGTCAGATGTCTTTAACAAATTTCCTCTGAGTAATAATTAAGTCAAACGATGTTACGCATTAAAATGCGCCTCACAAATCATTTTTAGCAAATAATTTTTAGGGGATTTTTTGCATAATTAATTTGGGTATATTACACATAGTTGTGTAATATAATTTTTGAAATTATGACATTACGCATATTAAATGTGGTTTGGTGTACCCGGTAATGCTTTAGAGGAAATAGTTTTTATTATCGTGTCATTCTGTGGCAAAGGCGTTTCCCAAAGTTCAAAATAAATATATGTCGCCTTCTCGACCAATCAGACAGCGAACGAAAAAAAGTGGTGGTTTTCAAGATGTTAAAAGTGTCTCCTGATACTTATCCCTGCGGTAACAACCTTTTCGTTAACTTCTTGTACAGTAGTATAAAATGTTGTTTCATACACCAATTCATCATCGTATTTTGCTTTATGCTATATCTAGTTATATCTATAATATTCATATTAATTGTTACTAGTACATTCTTGTGTTTGATATTATTTTGAATATTATAATAACTATCATGAATTATATGCATTTAAAAAGTAATGCGACTATGTTTGAAATTCTGTCGTAAGAAACTACGCCTCGAGAACTCAAAATGATAGACACTTAACAATTAAAAGCTATCTCTGCTAACAAAAATACCAACCGTTTACTCCACAATGCCTCTAATTTAACAAAAAATATCAAACAAATAAATGATGCCTTAGATGATATTAAAAATATAGTTCGTAATACCCATGTTTTCCTTACTCAATTAGATTTAGAAAAGTGCAATCGCGCTTGTTACGTCTGAGGCAATGTCTAGATCTTTTGGATTTAAGAACAAATGAAGATTACCAGCAAACAAGAGTAGATTTTCTTTCTGACATCTTATTATTAGCAAAAATTATGTTAGAAAAGTTACAACCAGATACAAATCTATCTTCACTTGCCTCTGAAGTAACTATCATGAATATCTCACAACCTGTCGTGTCTACACCAAAAACAATATCTATTTATAAATGGAACCTACCTTCTCTATGTGCATAACTAAAAATTAGCCTAATCTCCTTTCTTAAACGTCTGACGACCAAAAATTGCTAAAATGATAATTTTATTGTTAGAGGTTATAGTTTTTATAGATTATATCTAGTTTAAATAAAATAAATAACTCAAGCATTACATCAGGGGCAATTGAGAGCGTACCATAAACTGTATCAGAATTATTCAAAAACCAAGTGGAGATATGAATGACTACTTCACTGGCATTATCTTCAGTTTATGCAAAAATTTATTTTTTTAAATTATTGAAGTATTGGTATAAATCATTAAAATAAATTATGTGCTGAAATGTCAACTAATTTTGAAATATGTAAAAAAACTACTGCCAATCAAATAATTTTCCTGTTTCAAAAAGGAAATCATTCAAATTCAGAAAAGTGTTTGGTTATTTTAAGGAGTAGATGACTTTTTCCTGAACAAAATGTCTTCTGTAATAATATTTTTTGTGGATGTGTAATATATATTATCGTGTAATTAAGGGGTCATTGGATTGTATATGGGCACAAGTGAACTCATAGGATAAGAGCTTTTGAATAAGGGAATACAAATTTATTTAATTAGGAAGTTGGAATATTTTTAACAAATTATTTTTTTAGCTTAAGTAGTGTATAGTAATGTAGGATCAATGTAATTTAGCCAAGGATAATGTAACATAATATTTGTATAAGCATAGAGCAGAATAAATAATAATTGGGGTAAAATCTTTCTAACGTATTCAAATTTGTAGTAAAGTAATTATATGAAAATCTAAAAGCGTAGAGCAGGTGTTAAACAACATTTCTGTTTTCAAACGTAAAATAGACTTCAATACCAAAATTTCATATGTGTGATTGTTTGCTTCTATAGGACAATTACTGCTGACTTCAAAGAAAGAAAGCTTTACGACAACTTATTATTTTTTGTATTAATTTAATAAAATATATATACATTGTTTATATAAAATTATCTGTACGGAGATTTTCAAAACAGTTTCTTTATTACGATTTAACATTAATCTCTGAATATTCATGCGACTTTTTTGATTGCATATTTTACATTAATTCTCTATAAGAAATATATGATTTTCATTTTTTTATGTTACAGTTTAATCATGATACTTGAATAGGATCCTGGTCAGTTTACAAGAATCAAATTAAATGCTCAAAAATTTTTTTGTAGATTATAGAACCATATTTTTAATAGATATCTTTAATGGAATCAAAAGTCAAAAAATACTTATTGTCGGCATTAAGCTGTATTTCAGGTGTACTGTCAAAATATGTTATACAATATAATTTAGCAAACAATTCTTATCGTATCACATGCTTAGTTATGTAAACATTTTAATATAACTTTGTAACTTCAAATTTATCTTATAGAAATACCTTGAAAATAATAAGGTCATTTATGCATTATTCAAATACTAAATTTTGAACTAAATTTTACGTGTATCAGTTTAAATGGTCATCAAACCTTCACAAAAATTTCAAGTATTAACTTTAAATAAACATATATAAAATCTTCGAAAATTATTTGTACATTTTAAATGAAAGTTTCTTGAAAAGAATATAGATATGAAATGGATGATGACTCACCGCTGGTTATTTGCTTGGCGGCCGAATTTTTTCCCTTTTTTTTTAAAACATTTGCGTTCTTACTCTTGTAGTTGTGCGCAACTGACGCAGGTGTCCGGACTTGACCTCCATACTAACCAATCATATGTGGGGATTTCCACTCTTTTGCCTAGCAACAATTAAAACTGCATTTAAAGCTCAACCAATTTCCAAAAGAATTTAATACGTGTCTTCACTTTACTTCAGTTTCATACTTGCCATACGGTTAACAATTGTTTAGTATAATACATAATTTCCATTACTTTAATACTTGAAACTTGAAACTAGAAACTCCAAAACTTTAATAAGCTAAAATCTAAAACTTGATACTGGCTACTTAATATTTGCAACGTTAAAACTTTAGTACGTTAATACTTTGAAACGTAAAAACTTTGGAACGTTAAAAACTTGGAACGTTAAAACTTGGAACGTTAAAACTTGCGCTGAAACAAAACGGGAAAAATGAATTTAAATGTAAGTTTGTGAATTATTTACCTACTGTAGAAATGTATTTACAACTATCTTAGGTCGATGCTACAACTAAAAATGAATCCATGGTATCCGTTGACATCACCTTACTTTCCTCTGGGACGGCATGTTTTAACAAAAAAACTTGCAGGCCCTCGATAACACTTGTATTCGGATTACATGCTGATATCAAAATGGAGCTTGACCACGAGGCAATGTTAATTATTCAAGCATGCGCCGGGAAAAGGAATATTGTATCAAGATACAAACAAATAGAAGAGCACTTAAAGTTTACTTTGACTATTCTAATGTAGATGGGGCACTATGTATGAATTCGTAATATATGGTTTCTATAGAAATTTAATATTTAATGAATAGGTGTATTGAACAAAAGCGTATATTTAAATAGCAGAAAATCGTATTTGTTGCAACCTTTTTATTTGAGCTTGGAATCTAAAACTCTGGCGCACACGTATTTGGCGCTGGTGTATTTAAATAGAGATTTTTCTACAAAGTCGTTGCTTTAATAGGAAGCAAGAAAAAAATTAAATTAGAGGTAGCGGTGACTTGATGTATATCACGTAAACGTTAGTAACTTTTTTATTTGGGCTTGGAAGCGAAAATTCTGGTGCGCATGTATTGATCGCTGGTGTACCTAAATGGAGATTTCTTGACAATGTCATTGCATTAATAGAAAGCAAGAAAGAAAAATTAAAGTAGAGGTATCGGCGACTGGATATACATCACGTAAACGTTAATAACCTTTTTATTTGAGCTTGGAATCTCTGGCGCACACGTAATGGGCGCTGGTGTACCTAAATGGCGACTTCCTGAAAAAGTCGTTGCTTTAATTGAAAGCAAGAAAAAAATTAAAGCAGAGGTAGCGGCGGTTTGATGTATATTACATAAACATTAATAACTTTTTATTTGGGCTTGGAAGCTAAAACTCTGTCGCACACGTATTGAGCACCGGTGTACCTAAATGAAGTTTTCATGACAAAGTCGTTGCATTCATAGAAAGTCAGAAAAATAACTAAAGTAGAGGGAGCGACCACTTAATATACAATACTAAAAACGTAATAACTTTTGCTATAAATGTTGAATATATGCAGAAATTTAGATTTTTTGGAAAATTATATATGTGCTTCTAGAGTTTTCATAAGAAAACACGATTTTCAATAGGTATTTACCAAAGTTCTGATTTAGATTTGTTTGCTAAACACGGTTATTGTATAACATGTCCGTAGGATAACTAAGAAAAACACATTTTTTTGGCGAAATTCGATTTTATTCATCAACATACATTCCTTCAAGAGTGATACAATCAGTCCAACGCCGTTCTAGCATTTCGATACCTTTTTTGTAAAACAATTCGTCTTTGGCCTCAAAATAAGCTTCAGTTTCAGCGATCACCTCTTCATCCGAGCCAAATTTTTTTCCGGCGAGCATTTTTTTCAGGTCTGCGAACAGGTAGTAGTCGCTGGGGGCCAAATCTGGAGAATATACGGTGGGTGCGGAAGCAATTCGAAGCCCAATTGGTGCAATTTGGCCATCGTTGCGATCGACTTGTGACACGGTGCATTGTCTTGGTGAAAGAGAATTTTTTTCTTCTTCATGTGTGGCCGTTTTTTGGCAATTTCTTCCTTCAAACGCACTTATAATGCCATGTAGTATTCGCTGTTGATTCTTCTTCCTTTCTCAAGATAGTCGATGTACAAAATTCCGTGCGCATCCCAAAATACAGACGCCAAAACCTTACCAGCCGACTTTTGCGGTTTTGGCCGCTTTGGACGTGGTTCTCCGGCTGCAGTCCACTCAGCTGACTGCCGATTAGACTCTGGAGTGTGGTGGTGGATCCATGTTTCATCCATTGTCACATACCGACGCAAAAAGTCCTTTTTATTCCGATTGAACAGCTCCAAACAGCTCTCAGAATCATCGACACGTTGTTGTTTTTGGTCCACTGTGAGCAAACGCGGCACCCACTTTGAGAACAGCTTTCTCATGGACAAATGTTCATGCAAAATAGTGTGCACACTGCCTTCTGATATCTTCAAGGTGTCAGCTATTTCACGCAATTTCACTTTTCTGTTTTCCAAAACGATTCGGTGGACTTTTTTGATGTTTTCCGGTGTAACCACCTCAATTGGCCTTCCAGAGCGTTCAGCATCGTCAGTGTCTGTACGGCCACGTTTAAAATCAGCAAACCACTTCTCCACCGTTTGCCTCGATGGAGCAGAGCCCGGATAACACTTATCAAGCCATGCTTTGGCTGCGATGGTATTTTACCCATCAAAAGCAATGATAAATCAACACCCGAAATTGCTTGGAATTCATTTTTTTGAAAAACTCAAAAGTATCGTCACTTGAACCTCTGTAACTTGTAAACTAATCGTCGGATTGTCATGAAATTTTGACAGATATCTTTTTAAGGTTAGTACTTCCTACAAATCATATGGATTATTACATAGCAACGCCATCTATGTATCATCCTACGGACTTATTGAGTGATGTAATATGTTCGTTTTTGCGTACAATAGGTTGTATTGTAAGAAAGAGGAAGTGGAATTATTTGAAGTTGAGCTAAAATAGGCGTGGCTTTAACGATGATTGGTAGAAGGGATGTGGCTAATTGGGGATGCGTGGTTTCGGCTGTCAACTCTAGCTACTAGCTTCACTGCCGTATATGTTCAATATTTACAACAACTTTGAAGGTGTAATATAAACTTGCATTTTTTTTAAGCGAAATGCAATCGACTGTCACATTACTTAAAAGTCCTTTTTGAGAGTTTATAAAAAGCATATAGCTTAATATAATTATTTTTTCAATTAGTCGATTTATTCCACTTTTTGTTACACTAAATTAATTTATAATATTGGCAATAAATAGTTGGTCGTAAAACAAAATGTATATACAAAACGACAACTGTTTGTATAACAAACGCAAAGTAGTTAAAACGAACTGTCTTTTTTAAAAAACAAGGTTTAGAAACTTTAACTGCATGAGCGAAAATTCCAGATAGAAATCTTTACTGGATACATTCGATGAAAGTGTCAGAAGTGCTATAAGACAAATATTAAATTTTTTTATGACAAAAACGATTTACTGAGATTCGACAAAGTCTGAATTCAATAAAAACCATTTGATAATTATTCACAAATGAACCGATCAACATTATATAAATTGATGAAACAGATTCGTTTTAAGTAAAATGCATATAACGTGGTTTAAGGTTACATTCTTAACAAATTTTGCTATTGCAAGTACATTCAAAGAAGCAGGAAGAACACATACTCGAACGGAATGATATCATTTGTTGAAGAAGAACGTGTTTAAAGCAAATTCGAAATTTTAGAATGGAAGGTAGATCAATACAAGCATTTATTGAAGTCTTAAGTATGGAGTTACAAACCCGTTTAGAAACAGACAACGACCCATAATATTTCATTTAGGCCTCTGAGCAAGAATTTATCGAGGATTTAGTGTTTATTTTTGAAGAGAAAAAAATATCAGATTATCATGATGAAATAAATGCAAAAGTGTTCGAAAAGAAATACTACGCGAGTGTTCGAAAGAGTACGGGAATCAATGAGAAGAATAGTGGGCGCATGTATAAGGGGCTAGAGAGGGTCACTTTCAACATTTGCTTTAACATAATTTCTTTGTTATAGTTAGTATTTAGGTTTTTGGATTGTAAATTTTTTATATTGCAAATACTTGCTACGTCGCAGAAAATGGTTCCTTATTATTTTCCTAAATAACGGTCACAGGTACGAAAAAACTGTAAGAAACCAAAAAGTTTCTAAACAAAACAGAAAATTTATTTTGTGTTTTAAAATCTACCAGCAGCGCACCTCAAAAAAGTTTAGAGTGAGAAAAAGGGGCATGCTCCCCTCCAAAAACTACCATTCGACATGCCCAATGATGTAAGTTCTACACTGTAACCTGTATTCCAAATTTGATCTTAGTATCTCAAAAACTGCAGGAGCTATAAAAAACCAACAAAAATTTGGATACTTCAACACCCTGTAGAACGGAAACATAGTGTTTGCGGACCTATGTTTTGTAACGCCCTGGTGTAACTGTCTGTATTCTTAGTTGAATTATCTATGTGCATACTGGCAGTTGTCTTTGATTCTTTCCTTTGATTAAATATTCTACGGTCATATCATTTTAATTTGACAGAGAAGTGATCTTGAATTTTAACGTAATCTGCATACCATTCTTTCAATTGTTATTTTTAATTTTAGTTATAAAAAGTATTTATGTGTGTTTGTCTTGCGATGTTATCATCACCTGTTTTGATAATGAGTGCGGTATTGCTAGGGATTTTGGTGCCAACCTTGGTTGAAGAGCAACGCCTCAGTGGAAGCATCTTGTTAAAAACGCTACATAGAGCGGATTCACTTTAGATATGTTAATTGTTTTATAGGTGTGTGTTATAAAAATAGTTATTTGCGCTTTTACTGGAATTTTGATCGTTACTTCAGGTAAGATCTCAAACATCTGTTGGCTAATCCACTTGTGTTACTTTGCATAGAACCCACATTTTGTGGTAAGCATCGTTTCAGTAACAATTCTCTCCTTCTACCGGAAACAGTATCTGGAACTTATTGTTCCGCTGGCGCTTTTTAATTTCAACACAGTACAAAAGCCTTTCATAGTAAGTGAAATACCTAACACTTGTACATTCTTATTATCATATGCAGTCGTGAAATTGCAATGAAGTAATTGGCTTTATAACCGAATGGTTCTTGTTCTAATCTCGCTAGAGTAAACTTTCTTTAATTATTTGTTAACTTATTGTACCACATGGGTACTTTTTAATAATAACAAATAAAGGGTGTTTCAATAAGAGCGCAAGATTTGAATTGCGCGCCACGTTTGACAGTCATAATGTCACATGATTATGACGTGACAGATCGGAAGTTGACAGATGGGAGTTACTAAACATGGAGCATTACACCGTATAACAACGCGTCCTGATTGTCAAAAATTATTATCAAAATGGCGAAACTTTAATTACCACTATTCGTAAAGTGCGACCAATATTCGGTCGAAATAATGTGCCTAATTCATCTACTGTGAAAAGAATAATCAAAAATTCGAAAGTACTGGTTCGGTTAGTGATGTGAAACACACGATACGAGCTCGTAGAGGTCGTTCAAAACAAAACATCACGGCAGGTCACGAGAGTGTGACAGAAAGGCCAGAGACGTCAATTCGTTATTTTGCCCAAGAATCGGACAATTCAACAGGCACTCTTCAGCGAATTCTGACGAAAAATTTACAGTTGCATCCCTACAAAATCCAACTGACTCAACAACTTCTGCCAAAAGACTATGTCCAGCGAAAAGAATTCACCAGTTGGATCCTTGAGCAACCTGCTGATTTTGCAAACAAAATCATTTTCAGTGATGAGGCCCATTTTCAACTCGATGGCTTTGTTAATAGGCAAAACTGTTGCATTTGGGGCTTATACAATCCACGAATGACTCATCAAAAAGCAATGCATCCACAATGGGTCACTGTATGGTGTACATTATGGTCTGGAGGAATAATTGGACAGTTTTTCTTCGAAAACGAAGAAGAAAATGCAGTAACGGTGAATGGCGAACGTTATCGTGCTATAATAACACAGTTTCTTGTGCCTCATTTGGAAGCTATTGATCTTGACGACATGTGGTTTCAGCAGGATGGTGCCACATGTTTCCCTATAGTAGGGGACAAAGAATACTACTATAGTAAGTCAGCTTATCGTAAAAGGCGATTAAAAGGCGCAGCAAGGGGCAGCAGACTTGCTGGCTAAAAGACATTGGAGGAGAGTCGGTTAGTCTGGGGCGATCCTCGATAATTTACAAAGATGTTGAGGGTTGACCGTGACGGATACTCCTTTTTGCTATAATCTATAAAAACTGCGTTGTGGAAAGATATGGGAACTTACCACAATATTTTCCAAGTATGCGTGGCCTAAAACACAAAATCTGTATGATGCCGCGTTCACAAGTAAAATTCTTGTCCGGAGGTAAAATACCCCCTCGGTCGGATTTCCGGGAGGGGGTACTTGGGGGCTCGTCATCGTAAGAATATAAAACAACAGTTCGATTTAGTGATAGGAACTTGGAATGTAAGGTCATTACTTAGAATAGATAAGTTAACGAATTTATTAGTCGAAATGAGAAAAGGAAAGCTGGATATTTTAGGTATTAGTGAGGTGAAATGGCCAGAGAGTTAATGACTTTTGGAAAGATAATTATAGAATAATCACAACTTCTTCAACTAATGGTCAGGAAGAAGTAGGAATAGTGCTAGGTAAAAGATAAGGATGGTTAGATTGAGTACAAAACCCACAGACACTGTTATAGTACAGTTTAGATGCCTACAACTCAGTACGAGGTTGTAGAGAAGGTACACGAGGATATAAATAGTATAGTAAAAAAAAGTAAAGGGAGATGAGAATTTAATAGTTATGGGCGATTTTAATGCGTCAATGGGAGAAGGTACTGAGGGAAAAATGGTAAAAAAATTTGAGTATGGCAGACGAAATGATAGAGGAGAAAGATCAGTTGAGTTTTGTCAGGAACATAGATTAGTAACTGTAAATATCCTATTCGAACAACATGTTAGCAGAAGATATACTTGGAGAACGCCAGGTGATAGGGCTAGATACCAAATAGATTATATTTTAGTTAAGCAAAAATTTAGAAACCAAGTTAAAAACTGTCGAAGTTATCCAGGGGCTGACATAGATAGCGATCATCACTTGGTTAAAATGAAGTGTAAGCTAAAATTAAAAAATTGAGATTAAGAGAGAGGGATGAGATCTAGGCAAGCTTAATGATAGTGAGGTAAAACAGGAATATAAACAAGTATTAGATAAGATCAAAGAGATAGCTATAGGAGGGTACGTAGAAAATAGATGGAAAGAAAAAAAAGTGCTGTATATGATACAGCAACACAGACTATAGGTAAAAAAAAATAGAAGCGAGAAAACCCTGGGCAACAAAGAAGATATTAGATTGAATAGAGAATAAAAGAAAGCTTAAACATTTCAGAGAATTGGATAGTGAAAGCAAGCAAAAATATAATAGAGTTAGAAATAAGATAGTACATGAGTGTAGAAAAGCTAGAAATAAATGGATGGAGGAGAATTGTAAGGGAATACAAGATGATTTGAGAGTAGGTAAAACAAACAGAGCTTATAGAACAGTTAAAAAGTTTTTCAGGGAAGATAGAAAAAAATATAATGGTATTAAAGACGAGAATAATGAGGTTCTAATAAATAAAGTTGAGGTAGCAGATAGATGGAAGAGATATTTAGAAGATTTATATAAGGGAGACGATATGGATGAGTTAGAGAACGACCAAGAAGAGGATGTAGAAATTGGGTTCTCAATATTAAGAGAGGAATTTGATAAGCTGTTAGGAATCCTAAAATAAATAAAGCGCCAGAGATAGACGATATACCCGTAGAATTAATAAAATATGCAAGTCAGAAAATTTTAGACAGAGTATAAGAACTAGTAAAAGTAATATATGACACAGATGAGGTTCCAATAGATATCGAAAAAAATATTATTATCCCAATCCCAAAAAAGTCCGGAGCTGATAAGTGTGAAAATTTTAGAACGGTTCGTTTAACTTCTCACGCTTCCAAAATACCAACAATAATAAGATACTGCAGATATTGGTTGGGTGATATTCTCGAAGAATGTTAATTGTGTGAAAGGATTTACTGGAAAACTATTAATTCGGCAAATGTCTAAGTGTTGGGGGATCTTGGCAGCCACAGGTTGCTTAACCCCCTTCACATACCTTAAATGTGATTTTTTAATGCTCCACCCGAAGGTACTACATTGGCCAGGAAGCAAGTTTTTTGTTGCCTGGAAATTTAGAATTTTGCTGAACTCTTGTCGCTCCAGGCAAGGTAGGGATCTCTAACGTGGGTGATAACACTCATACACGGAACCTCCATTTAACCTCTCATCTTAACGAGGACGTAATTTTTGCTCACCTGCCATTTTTCAAACAGTCGGCCGTGTCGGGATTCAAACCCAGGACCTTGGGATCCGTAGTCTTAAGCTTACTACATTGATCCACGACGACGCCACACACCCACCCACCCCTTCACATACCACTGAATTTCTGTGAAATAGGGCATATAATTAGAAAACAGTAGAAGGAAATCAAGCTGTATATAGGCTGTAGGCGGCTCCGTGACGTAGCGGTATGTGTGTGACTACTACGCCCAAGGTCCCGGGTTCGAATCCCGACACGGTCCGCTTGAAAAATGTTAGGCGAGCATTTTTCGCAAAAATACACCCTCGTTCGGATGAGAGGTAAAATGGAGGTCCCGTGTGTGAGTGTTGTCACGCACGTTAAAGATCCCTACTTTGCTTGGAACAGCAAGGATTCGGCAAAATTCAAAATTTTCCAGGTAAAAAAAACTCGCTTCCTGGCCAATGTAGTACCTTCGGGTGGAGCATTGGAAAACCACATGTAATGTATATAGGCTGTTGTGAGAATTGCAGGGAACCGTGTAGGCTAGCTCAGAATATAAATAAGTGGAGGTGCGTGTCCAACCAGTTTTGAGACGGAAAACCTAATGAAAAAAAAATAAGCGCAGATAAATCTGATGATTATTATAAACAACTACGGGAGTTGGTTGTGAGATGTTTGCAACTAATGTTGACTGTGCGAAAAGATATATTGGAAAAAATTTTAAATTGCCAAATGTTCAAGTGCTGGGGGAACTTGGCAGCCACATGCTGCTTACCCCCTTCACAACCTACATTTGATTTTTCCAATGTTCCACCCGAAGGTACTACATTGGCCAGGAAGCGAGTTTTTCTTTACCGGGAAACTTTGAATTTTGCCGAACCCTTGCTGTTGCAAGTTAGGTAGGGATCTTTAACGTGCGTGACAACACTTACATACGGGACCTCCATTTTACCTCTCATCCGAACGAGGGCGTATTTTTGTAAAAAATGCTCGTCAAACATTTTTCAAGCGAACCGTGTCGGGATTTGCACCCGAGACCTTGGGCATAGTAGTCACACGCATACTAACTACACCACGAAGCCGCTCCCCTTCACAACCACTGAATGTCTGAGAAATAGGATATATAATTGTAAAACGATAGAAGGGGACCGAACTGCTTCTAACAAGAAAGAACAGCGCCTATGATCTAAGACAACAAACATAAAAACAAGAGGAAAACTGTTAAAAGCATATGTGTGCAACACACCACAGTATGCCTATGAAATACGGTCAGTTGGAAAAGCAGACAGAAAAACGGTAGCAGCCTTTTGAAATGTTGTGATTCAGATGTATGAAGATGATACCATGGACAGACAAAGTTAATAACAAATATGTTATAGAAATAGTAATGGTATAAAAACATATGTAGAAAAAAAAATAGAAGAAATAGAAGGGCAGAATGCGTTCTAAGGCATTTTTAGGGAATAGTACAGGATATATAACAGGCAAAGATAGGAAAAAGGAGGTAGATGCAGACCTAGATTAGATAGTGATAGATGCAGACTGTGCATATTTCAGGGAAATGTGTAGGTTAGTTCAGAATAGAAAACAATGAGGGTACGCGCCTAAACAGTTCCAGGACTGAAGACCTAATGATGATGATGATTATCATCTGTAAATATTGATCTTGGAATGTTACTGTTAAGGGAGTATTGAAAAAGAGGAATGTATACAACTTGAAAATGAGGTGTGAAAGAGAAGACTAATTTGATTGCGGCTTGTATATTAATTTCAGTTGGAGTGTAAATAAATCTTGCCTATTTACTGTAGCAGGATCTTTCGTGTTGATAGTTTATTTTCAGGAAAGTGAACAGAGCAGCCGTGGCAAATTTTTAAGCATTAGTGACATTGTAGAAAGAGGTCGTAGCATTTAAATGAAGTCTAGAATCGGGGACACCAGAGAGTGAGGTCGTAGCAAGCGACCCTTTGTTGCTTTTCAAAATTGTGTGCTAAAGCAAATTAGCCTGTATCAAGTTTTTTGTATTTTTAATAATAACAGAGTTACCACATCCAATTTAAAACAGCCTGTGCTTTGTATATGTGTATTCGCATAACAAGGTTATCAAGTTAAAAAATATCTTGCCAATGATAGGTTTCTGTAGATAAACGAGTTTAAGGTTAAACATAATGCGAAATGGTGTTTAATATTAACATTTAGTAGAATGTAGTGTGAAATTGTACGTTGTGAAAGCTCCAACCTGATATAATTAATGTGAATTAATATTAAGTGTAGCAAGAATTCTTAAGATGAAAATACGACCGTTGCCGAAACCTCTTCAGGAAAAGGCAGAGACAGAACTAAATGAAATACCGAATCAATTAGAAGAAAGTTTGGAAATATTCAAAAAATGGTTATCGCAGCAACAACATTTAATATATCGAGACGGTAAGAGATCTAGAATGGTAACAAAAGTAGTGGAAATAATTCGAAAATAATTGATCGTTTATGTGTGAGTTCCTCAGTCGCAATTTTAATAAAGAAATTAAATTTAAGAAAACCTGATTATAAGTAGGAAGAGTTCAATTTCTTGAGGTGGATCTATCAAATGAAAGATAGTAATTTGTGAGAAAATTAAAATATTCTCTGAAAGTAATTCTTGAAGACTATTACTTGAGAAAATCAACAACTATATTACCCTTCAATCGTCAACTATAAATTTTAAGCCGAAACTCGAATAAATTGTACAACAGTAGAAATATCACAACGATGTGTTCGAGTTGCCAATTATTGAGTATTGAAGACGCATACTAAACTCAAACTTTAATATAGTAGGAATCACGAATGAAAGCATTAATTTACGATTCAATTTAGGATATACTTAGCGTATAAAATTGGAGTAATTAAAACGTAAAAGAAAGAAAGGATATAAGTAACACGTATTTCGAGCAAAGTAGCTTAGTAACGACATGCACTGTAGAATTTATGATAAGTACACAGAAAAAAATAATGGAACTGATATTAATGGCCAGAGGTCTTTGACTGTGATGCCATTTTTAGAATGTATTTTGATTTATACGACGTATTAATATGATTAAACAAATGATCTTGAATCACTGACGTATCAACATTCCCTTTGTCAAAATGACCAGGAACCGCGACGTATCCAGGAGGGGAGAAGTTTTGGGGACATAGCCCCCCATCCGCAATAATTAAAAGAATTTTTACTATAAAAATTCCGGTGTTTGATAATGATAATGTAGATGTAGTTGCTATTTTAGGAATTATTGGGCCGATTTGCACAAAACTTAATATGGCATGTGAAAATGGGGGGATGTACAAAGGAAAATAGAATGTTCTTATTGCAATATTTTGAAGGCACATTATAAAGGGTATATCATAAATGAATCCGAAAGTCTTAAGCCTATATATAAGAGCTACAGGTACAGGGTGCTAACAACCAAGCTTTATGCTCCTGTGCGCGAAAATGAATAAAGCACTGCTGTAACCAAACGCTGTATAACAGCACATCACCTGCTAAACTACTAGAAGTAAAAAACTTCACTAAAATAGTTTTTCTTTAAAACGGCTTTAGTTCAAAGATTCTAAAGTTTTCAAAATAGCATTGTGAAAAAGTGAAAGAAAGAAAGAACAAGGAAAGAAGAAAGAAAATGACTGGGCTCAATCAGCGAGTAGGCGGGGTTGCAACAACACCAAAAATAGAGGCAGGCCTGAGAAATTAAAAAAAAATGCGCTCACTCATTTACAACTTACAACAAAACTTATAAAAAAAGAAAAGCCCCTAATTAAACAAAATATGTACATATCTATCGGCCAGAACAACCAAAATCCTTTAAAAAATGGCGAACTGCAGTCTTTAGGGCGCTACCCGTCTTAAGTAACCATCAAAAAAAGGGAAGAAAAAAAACCCAATTCAACCCTAAAAACCACAGCTCGTAATTCCCACAGTAAACCTAAAGTTACATACTTAAAATTCTTAAATAATTATAGAGTACCAACCGTATCCCTTAATTAACCCAATGTTACAAATTAAAAAAAAACAGTTTGAAATCCCTCCCCGTAAACATACAATTAACCTATCCAATTGTTCCACAAAAGAAGAAACCCCAATTTTTAAATAGTTATAGCGTACAAACCCTGTTACGTTCATTTTCGTAAATGTTTGAGTAGTGTATATACAATAATTTTTAACTTAAATCCCCTTTCGTGCATTAAAATTTATATTGTAATTAATAATAAACATCCTATATATGTCACTTGATAAATCTTTCTGCTCATTAAAAATAAATATCTTCTCTAAGAATGTCTTAACGTGGAATTTACGCCATAATTAGATAGGCATTTTTCCAAGTATTCACTAATTAAATGCTGGTGTGTTTTCCATTTTTAAAGAATTCGGAAAATTTATTTCAATAAAATTCGGGTTTTCCTGTTTTATTTCCTTGAGCTTAGATGCTTTAACTAAACAAATTTAATATTGACTTTCTGTTCGAATAGCAACAAGAAAACATCCGTCCTGCTTTGCTTCGTTCCGTTTTTTTTCGTTATGCGAATTGCTGGCACGCATTATAGCGTGCTTCCTGCGGGGGACACGTTGATTCCTTGAGCTGTCGTTTCTTCCGGTAATGGGAGGTCAAATGCGTTCCGCCTGGGCGTAGACCTACCCACTCGCTGACGTGGACCAGCGACAGCCTCCAACCCGATGTCAGTAACTCGAGGGTAAATTCTTTTTTTCTTCTTTGTATCCGCTTCTCACTTCGGAACTAGAACGCCTGTGATTGTACCGTTCAACTATGGCATTGCTAAATTTAATTTTTACATACGAAAATTATTGAACTATTCTGTGGCGAAGTGTTACTTCGCCACAAGACACCTTTTGGCTATGAATGGGCTAGTGAGTCTGCTAGTTCAGCAGTAACTCTTCTCTTTAGACTTCAACTTGTCTATTTAATATAATCATTCTTATCTTTTTATATATTAAAAAAAAATTATTATTTTATTGTCCTGATGAAGCCCCTTACAAAAGTGGGCGAAACGTCGACCTTAATTTACAAAATGACACGGTCCCAACCCGGAACCATAAATAATTATAATGACTCCGGCCGTGAAAGCCTCCGACAATTTCTTTCGTTTGCTTTCCTTTTTCTTTTTCACCTGTGTGGGTCCGGGAATAGAATACTCCCACGGTACGACCTGCCTGTCGTAAGAGACGACTACAGCGGTCCAACACATACACATACAGACTTCATACACACATACACACACTCCATAAACTCACACACTTCATGCATCCACCCATTTCTGTTTGGTTCTCCTTCATTTGTTCTCTTCTTGGGTTTTTTCTTCTTCAACCGTGTGGGTTCGGGAATAGAGTAGTCCCATGGTACGACCTGCCTGTCGTAAGAAGCGACTACAGCAGTCACACACATACACACACGCACACTTGATACACGCATAACACATACATACATCCTTCTTACACCCCCCCACACACACCCACACATACACACACCCGCACGCACACGCCCACACCTACTCATACCTAACTACACAGGGATTCTGTTTTATTTTCTTTTGTACGATTTTAGTTTTGTTTTTGGGCTTTATACTTGGTGTTGGTATTATTCTTTTTCGGTTTTTTTCTTTTTTTTCTCTCGTTCCTTTTATTCCACTTTCCTTTCCCTATCCTTTTGCTGGTCTTCTTTGCCTTCGGTCCCTATACCGATTGTGTTTCGTTCATCCGCTCCAGTGGTAGGTGCTTTCTAGTCCGTCTTTCTTTCTTCGAAAATCAAGACTCAGTCGACTTTAGGACTAGTCAGCATTTCTCTTTTTCGGTTTTCGTTAGTTGCGATTTTTCGTTACCACAGATGAGAGTACATCGTTTCCTTTTACCAGCGTTCCTATTCTTTTGTTCTCGTGCTCCCTTGTTGTTCCTTTTGTTTACTTGATGCTTGACCTTTGGATCCTCTTCTGGCTGTACTGTTGATATTTCCTCGTTCCTTTACTTCTTTTGAGGTTGAAAACCTTACTGTTTCTTTACAAGAAATATCCGTCCTCCGACGACTTTTTCAGTGTCGATACCATTCCATCTTTGTCCTCAATGATTTCTTTTCCTTTTCCTTTTCCTATGTCCTTTTCATTTTTGGTTTTTGTCACGTTCCTTGGTACGTCGAGCAGGATGAAAATTCTTTTTAGTTTTTTTTTAGAGTGTTTTCTTTAGTTTTCTTTTGTAACGAGTTTTCTTTTAGATTCCAAGCGAATTTTTTTTGTTGATCCTACTAACTGCCATTATTTTGCTTCCCGACCCCGACCCTTTAATTTTGCTGGGGGGGGGGGGATTTGATACGTTCATTTTCGTAAATAATTGAGTAGTTTATATACAATAATTTTTAACTTAAATCCCCTTTCGTGTATTAAAATTTGTATTGTAATTAATAATAAACCTCCTATATATGTCACTTGATAAATCTTTCTGCTTATTAAAAATAAATATCCTTTCTAAGAATTTCTTAACGTGGAATTTACGCCATAATTAGATAGGTGTCTTTCCAAGTATTCACTAATTAAATGCTGGTGTGTTTTCCATTTTTAAAGAATTCGGAAAATTTGTTTTATTAAAATTCGGGTTTTCCTGTTTTATTTCCTTGAGCTTTGGTGCTTTAACTAAACAAATTTAATATTGACTTTCTGTTCGAATAGCAACAAGAAAACATCCGTCCTGCTTTGCTTCGTTCCGTTTTTTTTCGTTATGCCAATTGCTGGCACGTATTATAGCGTTGATCCCTTGAGCTGTCGTTTCTTCCGGTAATGGGAGGTTAAATGCGTTCTGCCTGGGCATAGGCCTAACCACTCGCTGACGTGGACCAGCGACAGCCTACACCCCGATGTCAGTAAGTTCTTTTTTTCTTCTTTGTATCCGCTTCTCACTTCGGAACCAGAACGCCTGTGATTGTACCGTTCAACTATAGCATTGCTAAATTTAATTTTTACATACGAAAATTATTGAACTGTTTTGGGTATTTCCTGCTCTTTTCGTACTGCTTTACTATTTGGTTTCAAATTACTAAAACTATACTAATTATTACTGTAGAAACTGCTTAAAAACTTGCGGGTACATTTGAAAATGTTGCCATTATGTATGTATATATGGTTTGAGTTTATATTTACGATGATCTAGAGCTGTGGTTTTTAGGGTTGCGTTTGTTTCTCTTTTTTCTTCTAGTTACTGTCAGGGGGTAGTTGTCTAAAAACTACAGCTCGCCATTTTAATGAATAATTTTTTTTACTGTGTTGAGTACAAATTTTGTGTAATTAAAAGTTCTTTCTTTTCCTTTGTATGTTTTGTTCTGAGTGTGAATGAGTGAGTGTTTATATATTTTTTTTCTATTTATTGCAGGTTCCTTTTTTAATTTATCCACAAGTATAAGACCCCGCCCACGCACCGATTGGGCCCGGTCATCCATTTTTTCTTTTTCTTGAGTTTTTTTAAGTTAGGTCAGTGTACGTAGCAACCCATATCCCTTAATTAATAATAATCATTTTGCCACTCTGTCATTCAGCACAAACAGCAATGTCTCCCTATGGCGGCCATAAATACTAACATCGTTCAATAATGTTTATAGAGATATATACGAACCAATCTGGTAACTGCCTGGAACCACACCACCTGTGCACCCTCCTACACCAAAAAAGGGGCGGCCATCAGACCGTCATGTCCAACGGCGAAAACACACAGTGGTGTTTTCCCATAATAAAAAAGGGCTGCAATCCCACGGGTAGTTAGGTACACCGACGAAAGAATTGTAGTTACAAAAAGATTAATTTATTTACGCGGAAAAGTACAGGTTTATAAAACCATCATTACTCACCACGCTGTAGGGCGTGCGCGAAATTTTCATAAAAAAAACGAAAACGACCAAAAATTCAACAAGTGTTTTCGTTGGGTAAATCGAAAAGAAAGTGAATATTCTTTTCGTTTAATTGATGATCAGAGCTCAAAGTAATATTGTTATCAAGACGCGATTAGGAAACTGTAAAACACGGTTTTGTCGGATAGTGCGCGAGCTTAGTTCGACGGGTCTGTAAACTGGAACAATAAAGAAAACCATTTTTCTTTATCGGAATGTTTAACAAATTAAAGGATACCTAAAACAAGGTATTGACTTATTTAAAGTTTATTATAAACTTGTCGTTTCCAAGCAAATAGAATTTGCTTTAAAAATTATTGTAAAGCGGGTTTATTCTGAACAGGTAAAATATATAGGATGTTGATGAAGGATTTAAGGATAGCAACGGAATTTATTCGAACGGGTAATGAATTAACAAGGGAAAAAGTGGTATTTAATTTATCCCGAAAATAAACGTGTAACAGGTGACTTTTACGATTTTGTTTAAATTTTCTCCACCGAAAGGCATATAATGTTCTTTGGAATAAATTTGGGTAGATTTAAAAACTTTCGTTTTATGGCTTCTAAAAATTTGTAAAATTCACTGCAAAACATTTTTACATTCTTTGGTTTTTCTTGGAACTAATTGTACATTTTATAGACAGTTTAATTATCAATTTGATTTCACAATAAATACAGCTGTGAAACAATCTTCAGTTATGTAATACAGCTGTAATTGGTGTACAGGTATGGAAACTCTAGGTAAGGTTATTTCTTGTTTATTTTTATAAGTCACATAAGCTTGTTTTCAGATTGATCTATTTTATTTTAGCATTTAAGACCATTTTATTGCAAAATTAAGACTGTGTAAATATTACTCTTGTATTATTCTTAAAATCTTAACCATTATTTTACTCTGTGTTTATGCAACGGCAATATTCATTGAACAACCAGAAGCGAGTTTAAAGTTGCGGTTACACTAGTTTCCACATTACTGTACCATACTTAGGTACTTGTTGGCAGGAACAGACAGAAAACGGAAGGGATAACACATCCAGTTCGGCGGCCGCGCGGGGTAAATTATGATTTGCAGTTTTGTCAGTTCAGTTGCTTAGTTTACATTTTGTTCGATCTAGTTTGGTCAAACAGCATAAAAACATAAGTTCGTGTCATTGCTGTGACTTATAACTCCGATTAAGTTTTATATGATTTTGTATTTGTTGTCTATTTATGCTAGTACAGTTTAATCTTTTATGGAATTATAGATATCAGGAATTTTTTTAAGAGACAAACAACTGATGAACGGGTCATTCCGACGAAACTCTGCATTTCTTGCTATTTGTTATAGTATCTTTTTTCTCTGTATATTGCAGACTCATTGAGTCTTCCAAAAAGAAGTTTTCAATTATACATTTAATCTTTTCGTACATGGTTTGACGTTTTTTGAATATTTTGGGTCTGCTATTTATATTACTCAGACTTCTATAGACTGATAAACTTAATAGTGAGTTGTATCTGTATTTTTTTACTATGGGTCTTAACACATTTAACATGAAATTTTCTTTTATCAGAAACACTTTTTTTTACGGAAATTAGTTTTTAGTTAGTGCTTAATTACTTCTGAATAAACTAAACTTCTTTTTACTTCAGGTGTCACTTCTTGCCCTTGAAGCATAGTGTCTACTTCTTTAGTTGGTAACCCCAATGCCTTGTTTTCATACTTTCTCCGCAAACGATGTTCTTTCTTTTTATATTTTTCAGCTCTGTTTTTTACTGCTACTAAGAAGTTGTTGCAGACGTTTGATTCTTAGTTTTAGATTTTCCCTAGTTCGGCGTTATGTTAATTTACCATGAATTACCTGTCTTATTACATTGTTAATTCTATTTGTTTAGGGTCTTACAACTTTGTCAGCTGCAACTCCTGCTTGAAGTGTAGGACGCGGAGGCGAAGTATTTTCGTCTAAAGTCTGTTGTAATAGTTTTTGGGTTTTCTTATTATTATACAATTTTTTACTTCTAGTTCTCCATTCTTTCCTAACTTTTCTTTTATCTCTGTCATTTCTCCAACCAATTTGATTTTTCCAGCATTTCTTCTAGCTTTATATCTTTCTTTCTCTTTTCTTTTTTGCTTTTCATACAGCATTGGATTATTTTTAATTTTTTCACGTAATTTTTTCATACATTCCTTAGATCTAAAATTTTGTAGTTTTCTTGAGTTCTCAGATTCGGACACTTATTAGTTCTTTTGGTTTAGGCCATACTGATTAAACTAACTAAAACAATAAGTGAACTACTATTATAAACAGAACGGGAAAAACATGTAGTATGGCTTTGGTTAATATATTCTCACATCCATTAATTCGTTCAATTAATGGAGGTGAGATTAACAGTAGTGAGGATATTATTCAAATTTACCGCTCTTTCTCAACTGCTATCATTTTACTTCAATCTAATTTTCTCGTCCACTAAATTACGGTACTCCCAAACCTTGGATTTCATCTACGGATCCAACTAGCCTCAGTACATCACCACATCGATTCACCCACTACTCCATAAAAGTGCTCATGTTGCACCAACAACCAAAAATAGCAAGCAATCTCTACTTACAGTTCTGAAGCAAGTTTCATATACTCAAAATATACTGTATAAAATCGTTGAACTGCTTATACAACAATACACCAACTTGTGCATGTTGTGATTAACTTGAATTAATTTATTAAAATCACTAGATACTTAATTGGCTTACCAATATTACTCGAAGCTTGGATGAGAAGTAAAAGAGCCTCTCACTGTCTCTCAGTGTTTATATAGACATCCTGCACCTCTGTCTAGTTGTAATTCTTAAAACACACCACTACACACAAATAGACCTTCTTGATAAATTTTCAAACCGTCAACATGATTCTACAAACCACACGCTCACACACAGCTCTCAACCGTCGGTAATTCTGAAAACTTCTCCGATAACGTTCACTTAAAACTCGCAACTGTACGTAATTTAAAGTTAGGTTGATGTATCGTCATGTACACGATCTAAATTTGTAAATTTCCTAATTGTGTCATCGGTCTCGGTGGCGTAATTGGTAAACGCATGGTTTCGGCAAAACCAGGAAACCGTTTCAAGTCCTGTCCAAGACCTTATATTTTACATCTTTCAATTACTAGCTCGATTTGCAATGATCATTTGGGCTTTGCATAAAAGTCTAAGTTATTATTTCATCTTTTTTACTATAATACGATAGTATTTATCAACTTACCTTGTGTAATTAACTACCTAAAATATATATATATATATATATATATATATATATATATATATATATATATATACTGCAGAGTCTCCAGGGTTAGCCCTACAAAAATATCTAAAATAAATTCAAACCCCACAATTGGGTCAGCATATAATTCTCTGAATTTCCTTTGGAACAAGTAGGACGCCAAACTTCCAGCTTTTTGCTCTGCCTCCTCAGGGATACTTGCTACGGCTGCTCAATTGCTCTATGAA
Source organism: Platerodrilus igneus (assembly GCA_036346225.1). NCBI lineage: Eukaryota > Metazoa > Arthropoda > Insecta > Coleoptera > Lycidae > Platerodrilus > Platerodrilus igneus. The sequence goes on along the minus strand of JARFIW010000394.1, from coordinate 310,162 downwards.
AATACTACCCTACTATTTAAAGAAAGACAATTTGACTACCAAAATTACATCACACTTTATCGTAACATCAAATCACTACCCAAAAATCTTTGTCTTAACATTTTTAATTCACACTTCGGATATCTCACAACAATTTACAATTTTAAATGAAGTCATTTCAAAGATACCATAATTTCAAAATTTCTCTAGTTACATCTATAATTATTAAAAGCAACTGGACTTATCCCTAAATATTATTTTAAAAACCCCAGGTCTAATACAGGCTCATAGCAAAAACCTTTCAGTACCTAAGTGCTAATTACTGCACTGAAAAATTATCACAAACCTGTATACTTTGTACAAAAGGTAATATTACACACTCATTTTGTAATACATAATTATACATAAACATATTTTCAAAGAATTCCTTATCGAAGGTAATCAATTATTATGTCCATAAAATTCAACAAAATCCACCCAAAAAGCACAAAATGTCATTATCACCAAACAATCACCACAGTTAAAAGTTTTTATAAAGTTTAGTTACCTGGAATTTAGCACAAGCAGATCTTTGACGTAGTCCTCCTTCATGACTGCGCGTACAGGAATCACCCCAAGTTGACGACCACCATCAGGAACAACAATCTTCTACCCAGATCTCTCTGCATCCAATGTACGGTGCTTCCAATTTTCGTACATTCGCTACTGGTCCATCAACATCCACTACTGTAAGTCAGTGCACACCAAGCACCTTCAACCAAACATAGGAAGACGTCTACTTACGTACATCAAGCTTTGTTTTTCAAAATGTACTTTGTCAATTTACGAATGCTATTTTAATCTTGCACTAATTTGTGCATATTTAATTTATTAAAAAATCTCAAACTTACTAGTCACTTAACTAGTTTGCTATTGTAGTTCGAAGCTTGGCTGAAGATCGAAAGAGAAAAAAAGCGTTTACCGCCTCCTCTTAGTTTATATAGACTCAAAAATGACCCCCCCCCAATCGTATCACACCACCCCACAAAACGCACTTTCTTGGTAAACTTTGTTAAACGGTCTACCGATTCTACAAAACCATTCACACAGCAACTAACCGTCGCTCAATTTTACAAATCCAGTCGTTAACCTTCAGCTATTCACGGTAAAATTGGCAGCCGTTTGCCAACCGTTTCTAAAATCTCAGAATTTTCAATAACAAACAAACATTTTACTTCGAAACCCTCATTAAAATTTCCAACGGCTGTTAAACTCGTCGAAGTCCCCCGGTAACTGCATCAACCCAAGCATCCAAAACACGCCTCTCTCATATGCGCATATATGGTCACCTCTCTCTAACATGCATCCAAAATGTTCTGATCTTTGTATTGCACTCTTTCTCAATTTTCGATGTCAGTTATCCATTTCTTGTGTCCTTGTTTAACCCGTATGTTATATCTCTTTAACTTTATCCCCGTTATTTACAATTTCTATTCTACCCTACCAATCTTCACTATCGTCTTTCTCGTTCTTGTATACACAGTCTAATAGTCTAACTCTGTCTGTAGCCTTCTACCGTACTTCTTAATTCCCTTCCAAACTACGGTTTTATGAAAACACGCTGCATCTCAGTCTTGCTTATTTACCTCTAAAATTTCCTTGTCTTACATACATTTTAAAGTCAATGACAACTAACCATATAATATCTTTCATTTTTGCTACCTCATGCAAAACACACTCTTTTCTCTTTATTTTATCGATCCATTTTTATACGTAACCTTCAACATAAACCTGCTATTCATTTTTAACGATCTTTTATTTGTTTACAGATTCCTAAATCAATACGCCAAATAGATTTACAATGCTAAACTTCACTGGACATGTTTCGTTTGCAGCACGTTCGTTCTTAGAAACTCATAATCTTTAGCTTGTTTCTTGCCAACACTTTTATATCTTACACTAACCTTTGAAATATTATCGATGTTCCAGCTTCATATTACTCTACTCTAAGTTATGTACACAATTAGAATAATTACACTTTAAATGTCTGTTACTTGATACCTCTAAAAAATTCACCTACTTCTAGTTATTGATTTTTATGTCACAAAATGAAAAGCTTTTCTACTAATTAGTTTGCATGGTACTTATACATTTAAATGCTCGTGTTTACCTTACGAACCTACAATTCCTATATTCTATAATTGTAATTAATTTTTATCCTAACTCTAAAATGAAGCACAATTAACCTTAATGCTTATTTTAAATTATAAATCTTTATGCTATAACTTAGAAAAATGTTTCAAATAATTACATGCCTTCTATATACATAGTGTAACCTGTCATAAATATTTATCAAACCTATCTACCTTATAAAACCATAGGAATAATATATATATATATATATATATATATATATATATTGCTATGATAAGGGGTTATTTAGGGGTTAAAAAACGCATCCTTTAAAATAAATACATCTCGCAAATGCAAAAATGTAAACAGAGATATGTTAATTTACGTCACTTGGTCAACGTGATTTTCTAGATGAAGTTAGTGCGGATACCAAAAGTATTATCTTGACAAACAACGCCATAAGCAAAATTACGTGCCAAAGCGAATTAGAAATTCCTGTAACAACATCAAAACAGACGCTATAAATTAAATACAAACCAGAAACATACGAGTACCTACGTGATTAATGAACCGTTTCTATAAGGCAATAACAGTGATAAACCTGTAAAAGCTCACAAATATCCAAAACAACTGATGGTTGGTCATATACTTTGAACAACAGCTCAGATAAACCAATGAATTTAAATGGGGCGTAGGCTATATAATGTAGCAGGTTTGATAGGCGGACAGTCTTAGTTTTGAACCACGTTCAAGCTGCATCACTGATACTTAAGAATTTACGCGTCGAGTAAATATTCGAATTTAACAATGAAAATTTTGAGAAATATGATGTTATAAAATATTTTAAACTAATTATAGTGAAAATATACGAGACAAAGCTTGGCCGTTTGCTAGAAAACGTAAGTACAAATTTATTAATTGCTTTAGCTAAAATATTTATAACTCAGAGCTCTAAAGATAAATTTAAGGACACTCTAAGTACAAAATTCTAAGGACAATCTAAGAATAAATCTAAGAATAAATCAAAGGACATTACGACGTTATGAAAAGTTAAGGGAGATCACATTCAACGGGGTAGAACTTGGAAATTAAGCAACTCAACTTAAAGCAATATTAGGGTACTGATCCACGACACGCAGCTGAAAGATGCTCAAGGAAAACTACAGGTCAGAACTATCTTGCATAAGACATTATTTACTATGTGTTATATTTGAACATTGATCATATTAGGCATTATTTTTTATTTAGTATTTTTGAACATATTTTAAACTTGAATAATTTATGTAGGGAGTCAACAAAAATTATTTTTGATACGTGAAAAATTTTGTAAACAAGGAAAACTCTTGAACGTTTACAGAAATTTCCAGTAGAGTACAAACGACATTTTGCTGGCTTTAAAATAAGAAAAGGGAGCTTTAAATTTTGGAGATAAACAATTTAAAATTTATTGTTATTTGATTAAGGGGCTAACTTTATCATACAGTCAAACAGATTAAGCTGTGAAGTGTATATGATTTTTCTTTTCTCATTATACAAATATTAATCGACTTTGTTTTATCATTCAAAGCATATAAAGTTTTAGGGAAAAAGGATAAACTATTTGATTATTGTAACGTTGTGCACTCTGTGTGAATTAAACTGGGCTAGCCGAGGCAGATTCAACATTTCAGGAGATTAAAATACACAGAGCGGTGGTGATCAGAAGAGGACTATATGAATAATTACATCGACGTGCAGCGTTATCATATCAGATAGAAATAGTGCATCAACGTGGGACGAGAACGTCAAAACAAATAAATCTGTGGCATAAACGTGCGGGCGAGAATTGCGGAAAGAGGTTAATTTAAAGCAATAACGTAGAGCTATAATATCATATCAAATAGAAATGGCTGCCCAAGGCTGGGGTTCGAACTAAAAAGTGGGAATAAAAAAATTTTCGTGAATATCACCGTGGGGCGAAAACATCAAAATAAATAAATCTATTACATAAACGTGGTGGCGAAAACAGCGGAAAAAAATATTAATTTCGCGCATTAACGTAGAGCTAGAATTTCAAATCAAATAGATTTGGCCACCGGACCGTGGGACTAGAACATAAGATCAAATAAAACTAAAAACCCGATCGTAGGGCTAGAACATCAAAACAAATTAATTTGACGAATCGATCTTGGGGCTAGTAAACATCGGAAAAATTGGTATATTATTTAAAATTAAGCATATAACAGATAAATTTATAAATTCAATTTAATATTTAAGGTTTAGTGTAAATATAAATTTTGATAAAATGGATAAAAGAATACAGGAAGCTAGAGAGGCGTTAAGAAATGAAGAGGTGCAAATAAGATCCCAGGAAAGTATAATACTCCAGAATACGCAGGCCGTAGTCACGAAAAGGACATTCGTAAAGAGCCATAATGAGGAACAGCAGACCTCAAACGAAGCAAAAATAATGTCGATTTTATTAGCTCTAAGTAACAAAATGGATACAAATAAAGAGGCTCTAAAAAACATGGACAAGAAAATTGATGAGAATGGGGAAAAACTAAGCATGGAAATAAAAATTTTAACCGATGGTTTAAGGAAGACTAATCAAACAATTGCAGAAATGAGAGCACAGATGCAAGAAAAAATTGCGAGGATAACGGAAGAAATTGAAGGTGTAAGGGACGAAGTTATAATGGTAAAATCAAGACAAGAAACAGTCGAAAGGGAGACAAACTGGAGACTCATGGATCTTGATACTAAAATACAAAACGTTGAGGGGAATTGTGAGATAGAATTCAGGACAATGAATAGAGAAATAGGAAATTTAAAAACGGATTTACAAAACTTTAATGTTAGGGAACCAGGTTAATTCAACCGAATATTTTGACAGAACAATATTCAAAATTTTACGGGGACGGTAAGCTTAATCCTAAGATATTTTTGAAAAACATTAAAACGTTAATACAGGGCTCAACAGACGCGCCATACAAAATAAATTTGGTAAAATCAATGCTGAAAGGGGAAGCCGAAATGTGGTATAATTTAATAGAGAGTGAGATAGAAACGTTTCAACAATTTGAACAAACATTTTTAAGGCACTTTTGGGGGGATAACCAACAGGATAAAGTGAGAGATGACCTAATCAAGGGCAAATACAATCGAGATATAGGAATGACCCGGGAATTATATGCAATAGGCAAATATAGCATAGCAAGACAATTAGATCCTTTTTTAAGGGAAAAACAAATAATAAAATATCTGGCAGGGCATTTCGAAGAGGAAGTGAAGCACTATATCGCATTACAGAACATCGTAGACCAGGATGTGTTCTTAGAATATTTACAGAGATATTATGCAATGGGATCAATTCATAGAACAGAAGGTAGATCTAGGGGTCAACACAAATTTTATGAGGATAAGAAGATGTGTGGACATTGAAAGAAATAATTATCGACGAAACAATTCTAATTATGTGGGAAATTTTAACAGGGGTAATTATAATAATTGCAACAATGATTTTAAGCGTAGTAGAAATTCGGGTCACATTCCAATGTGAGATATGGAGCCGAGTAACCATGAGGGAAACGATATACCGGACACACCTAGACAAGAACATGAGGAACGACAAACTGAAACAAGGAGAAATAATCGAACATACGCTAAAATCACAAGTCAGGCAAAACCGTCCACACCACCAAATTTTTAGATAACGACAAACCAAGCAAGTCCTTACAACTAAACAGATACGGACATCAGCGCGAATTTATCAAACATGAGATGGAAAATGAATTAAACAGAAACTTATTACCTATAGTGAATTTAAAAGTGGAAAATAATAGAGTTAGAGTACTTTTTGATGCCGGAGCGGAAGCATCACGTTGCGGAAGATTTTGCTAAACAGGGAAATTTAATGGAGAAGGCGATACCTATAACGAAGTGTAATTTGGTGGCACCTAATAATAAGAAATTTGCAAGCATAAATGAAGTGGTAATTCTAAAATGTGAAATTAGAAAAATAAAATTGGAGAATGAATTCATGGTTGTACCTGGACTGAAGATAGACATTATATTTGGGATGGATCTTATAGACAAGCTGGAGTTGAAAATAAACGCGGAAAATAAGGAAATAGAATGTAAGGGACAATATATTAAATGGTACGAAGAGGGGGATGTAGAAGTCGAGGGTGACTGCTTATAAATAAATCAATTTGAAGGTGAAATAGATAACGGGGGAATATAAATGATGAAATTAAGTGTCCAGAGGATATGAATGCTAAGGTTAATTTATTATTAAGAAAACGTTTAGAATTGATGGGGTCGGAATCAAGTATTGCCATAGGATATGAACACAAGTAAAGGTAGTAAACATAGACCATATAACACAAAGTTAAGATTAAAATTAAAGAAGTGAGAGTTCTTTCATATAAAAAAGTTAAGATTTTGGGTATCAAATTAGTATTGAGGGGATATACATAAAGCAGGAAAGACATGCGAGCGTAGGGACGTAAAGTCCGAAGCAATCAAGGTAAAGTTTAACTCTAATATTACGCGATTCATAAAAAGGGATATAATTGGATGTACAAATTGCAAGATAGAAATAGATATAGATAGAAATAGGGTAGTAGAATAGGACATAGGTGTAAGATTAGTTAGGTGTAAATAGGGGAATATAAAAGAGGGAAGTACTTTGTTACAATTAAATAAAAACATAAAAGTTTTAAACCAATGGTGATTTTGACTTCACGTTGGGCGCCAAAAATGGCATTGTTCAAAAATTTTATATTTTAGTTTGGAGGAATAATAAACCCCATTTATGTGGCATTAAAAGTACGTAATTTGTATATTATGCAAAGAGCAAACATTTAACACCCTGTATAGGGATCGCAATTGACTTTAATTAATGCCGAGTAGTATATCATTCAACAATACACACTCATTCAGCAAAAGAAATAACTCTACACGCAATCAAAATTGTTCTAAACCAAAAATATTTACTGATTGTAAAATTAATACGCGTAAAATGCAGTAAAAGCTTAGAAAATCATAATACAATTCACATGAAACCAGTGATAATGAAAGCAGATAGCATAGTGTGTTGATAAGAAACTTATCCTTCAAAATAAATACGTTTCGGAAACGCAAAAATGTAAACGGAAATAGGTTAATTTATGTCACTTTGTCTTCGTGATTGTCTAGATAAAGTTAGTGCAGATACCAGAAGTATTATCTTGACAAACAACGCCATAAGTGAAATTACGTGCCAAAGCGAAATAGGAATTCCTGTAACAACATCAAAATAGTCACTTTGAACAACAGCTCAGATAAATCAATGAATTTAAATGGGGCGTAGATTATATAATGTGGCAGGTTTGGTAAGCGGACAGTCTTAGTTTTGAACCACGTACAAGCTGCATCACTGATACTTAAGAATTTACGCGTCGAGTAAATATTCGAATTAAACAATGAGGATTTTGTAAAAAGTGATGTTTTTTTTTAATTAATTATAGTAAAAATATATGAGACAAAGCTTGGCCGTTTGCTAGAAAACGTAAGTAGAAATTTATTAATTTATTTAGCTAAAATATTTATAACTCAGGGCTCTAAGGATAAATTTAAGGAGACTCTAAGTACCAAATTCTAAAGACAATCTAAGAATAAATCAATAGACATTACGAAGTTAAGGCAGATTACATTTAACGGGGTAGAACTTGGAGACTAAGCAACTCAACTAAAAGCAATATTGGGGTACTGATCCACGACACGCAGCTGAAAGACGCTAAAGGAAAACTACAGGTCAGAACTATCTTGCATAAGACATTATTTACTATTTATTATATTTGAACATTGATCATATTAAGGCATTATTTTCTATTTAGTATTTTTAAACATATTTTAAACTTGAATAATTTATGTAGGGAGTTAACAAAAATTAATTTTGAAACGTGAAAAATTTCGTAAACAAGGAAAACTCGAACGTTCAAAGAAATTTCTAGTAGAGTACAAACGACATTTTGCTGGCTTTAAAATAAAAAAAGGGAGCTTTAAATCTTGGAGATAAACAATTTTAAATTTATTGTTATTTGATTCAGAGGCTAATTTTAACATACAGTCAAACAGATTAAGCTGTGAAGTGTAAATCATTTTTCTTTTCTCATTATACAAATATTAATCGACTTCGTTTTATCATTCAAAACATACAAAGTTTTAGGGAAAAGGGGTAAACTATTTGATTATCGTAACGTTGTGCACTCTGTGTGAATTAAACTGGGCTAGCCAAGGCAGATATAATATTTCAGGAGATTAAAATACACAGAGCGGTGGTGATCAGAAGAGGACTATTTGATTACTACATCGACGTGCAGCGTTATCATATCAATATATATAAAATTTGTTGTAGATGATCAACTTCTAGTAAGCTTTCTGCGTGGTTCAAAATTTAGCATACAAAAAGCAAAAGAGAAAATTGACGCATTTTACAGTTTCAGAACATTTGCACCTGAAGTCGCATGTAACATGGATCCACATGAACCAGTTTTACATAAATGCCTAAAAAGAGGGTTTGTACTTTAAAAGCATATTAAATGGTCTTTATAATACATATTTTCAGGTATGCACTTCCTTTACCAATACCAAGAGAGGACCTAGGGGCACCACGTACTGTTATATTTCGTAATAAAGGTTATGATGCAGACGAAGTAAGCATTTTTCATATGCTGAAAGGTGCACTAACGACATTCGACATTCTATTAAACCATGATGATAATTTTGTTGTCGCTGGATTGAAAATTATATGCGACATAGGCGATATGCAGCTTAAAACGGCTTTCCAAGTAACGCCAATTCTCAATAAAAAAATGGTATATTGGCTTGAAAAAGCTTTTCCTTCCAGACTAAAAGCTTTTTATTTAATAAATGTCCCTTCATTTGCAGAACCATTACTAAACATATCTAAGCAACTGCTTTCAAAGAAACTCAGTAGTCGGGTAAGTTATTCTTTTGTTCACTAACCTTATGTGTTTGTGGACGACTATTAATCAATCTTGTTAAATGATAATGCCGCAAGTTTTCACAAACTGAGTCATATTTAATAATACATGCAGTGCGTTCTGCGTTTCGCCTACTTTTGTAAGGAGCCTCAACTGCACATGTCCAGAATCACCATACAAATAGTAGTGAGTGATGTCAAGGGTGGTTGGATCCACTAACAAACACGTTCGTTCTATCAAGCTAAAAGATGTCTCTATAGCAAAGTAACTTTTACTTTGCTATTTAGAGTTCTATTGCTTAATGGGGGGTGTAAATTTTGTCATTTCCTTGACACTACTACTTTGCGATAAACACTAACCCAGCATAATTAAACGTGTGTCTGTACGTTATGAAGTAATGATCAACGTTCAGTCATAATGATGCCTTTTATAAAAGTGGAGGAAATGATGACTTCATTAGTTTTTAATTTAATACTACTCAAACCCTGTACACGTCTTATTAATTAACGCCTTGTTTATTTACAGACCTAGAGGTTTTTCAAAACGTCATGGGCTGTTGCGCAAAACACCAATTTAAGTTATTTACGTTAAAGTGCATCCTAAAAACATTGACAATTCAGCTGTCTATTTTTAATTCATCTGTCATTTATTTAAGTATTAAGATTTGTGGTTCATTATTATTGTTTTTTATTATTATTTATGAGATTTCAGCCTTGAATCAACTTTAACCAGTTTTTCAAAACCACTGCAACTCGGTCTAGTTATTTATTTGTAGGTATAATGAAGGTTTTAATTCAGTTAGAAAAATAATGTTTGGTTTTACAGATTATTTTGTTATTTCTGGGCTTTTAATTTTACAATGAGTAGCCGCAAGAAAACAGTTCAAGGAAGAGAAATTATTTATAGGGTGTATAAATTTATGAGAGACGAAAAGAATGGAATGCCTGTCATTCCTATGAATGATTTACAAGAACGAGTAGCAACAGCAACTGAAGTTGGACTAAACACAGTCGAGCGAATTATTTCAGAATCGAACAGCAAACCGAAGGGTGAAAAATTTGTATCACCAAGGAAGAAAATTAATAAGAAAAGTCCTAAATCTAATGTGAACCAATTTGAGAATTGTAGTAGTAATTTTATGATTTTTTTAGATTAAATTTCTATGAAATATGCATTCTTAAAAAATAATAAGAAGACAGTATTTTGACTGCCAAGAGTTTTAAAAAATGTAGTTTGTCTATTTTTATCTACACACGCACGGAAACATGACACGCGAAAAGAACAATAAAAAATACATCCAAAAAGTCACAGGTTCCGCCATACAAAACATTGTAGTTTTATAATCTATATTATGTCAATAAATTAATGGTTATTCAATCCACATTGCATAGCGGTTGAGTTAATTCAGAATACGCATCCAGAAATTGAATGTTTTTAGATTTTACTTATATTGTATTGTTATTGCTTTTTATCCGATACCTCTCGCTTACTACATTGCGCATTTCACAGCCCATGAGATTCTGAAAGACCTATAACCAGGATCGTTACACGCTTTACATAAAAATGTATTCACAAATACTAAATTGTAGAGTACAAATTACAGATTCGTGGAACGTGAAACACATTGCAGAGTGGGCTTATAAAATACGTTAAAGAACAATTGGTTGCCACATACGTAATAAAAATGTTATAGCTGTTTCAAAATCTCAGCGACCCTGGGATGCGCAATAGAGAAAGTGAGAAACCGTTAAAAAGGATATAACACGATACTTGCAGTTCAACCTAAAAACATCACAATTCGCTGAAATCACCCTTAATGTAATGTAAAATTATTAATGTGTAAATAATTACCTAACCTTAAAACTAATCTATGATAAAAGACAATTCACTTTTGAGTTTTATATTACTTCTTGGGACTAAGTGAATTAAATAAATCATATAAAGAAGGATTATGGGATATTCGCTATAAGGTTAAAATTACTATCCTTTCGAACAGAAGGAATAAACTGTCAAGATAAAAAACCTGGAAAATGAACTTAAAATTCTTCAAATATCATTAAGAACCACGTTTGAAGTATGAATTTTTCAAATACATACAGAGTTTATAAGTGTGGATAAAATCCATTGTGGAATCTGCGTGAAAGGATTCAGCATGAGCTTAACTTAACAAAGTGTTCGGAACTTCAAAGATTTTAATTAGAACAATCAATTAAAAATGAAACTTGGAATATAGGTAGTTTAGTGTTTGAATCTTGAAAAACTATTGGTAACATCAAGAATGGTTTTAACAATAGAGAAGAAATTCATAGTTATGTAGACATTGTAGATTGTAGGCTTGGATAGCCAAAGCAACTGTAGTACAAAAAGTTATTTTTATACAAATGTTTTAGTTAAATAAACACTCAACTTAAAACAGTTTGGGCGAAATAGTAATTGTATTCACTGCTTGAACTTCACCCTGAGCTATTTACATTAAATAGTTATAATAATTACTTTAGACAGCATGATTAAAATTTTCATACAACTCGTCCAATGATTTCAAATAAATTTAATTAAACCTTAAATATATTATTTAGATCAGACCCAAGTAAAATATTAGTTATTAATATTATTAAGTAATACAATAATGTTGCTTATTTAAATGAACAACAATATGCACTACAAACAAATTGAAAATGCCTTATAGCATACACAATCATATTGCACGTTACTGTAATGGTTTGCAACCAAAATCGGTGCCGGTTTACATTACGTGACCTGTCAAAAATAATTAAAAATTATTAGAAACCATACAAAAACACGTACATTTTCAAATACTAATGAAAAATTTGCGGGTTTTTCAGTAAATTTGGTTTAATTAAATTCCAAAACCTTGAACTACTTCTTACTGAAATGTCACGCGACCGTAGATTGCGAATAAATATACAAAGCGCGCTTGATACTATTATAAAAATAACCTCGCCTTGTATAAGTTTTGACGGTTGGAAGAGCTTTTGACACTATTTGAGACAGAACAATAACATATTCCTTGCAGTATGAAATTGTAATTTAAATATCAATGCGTGTCACAACAACGAAGGCTCCCAAAAATTGATTCATAAACATACATAGAATAGCTGTAACCCTTATACACAGATTGTCAGTTTTCGAACAGATCATTGGCGTAGCATAATTTGTGAAAAAATAATGGCTGCATTCAGTTCAATCTTTCGTTCTGAAATTGTCGATCTTATTTCGCTATTGATAATAGGATTGAAGTTTTGCGGGTTATTGAATGGAATCACAGACCACGCCTAAAATTGAAAACTAATACAGCAGACCATAAAATGAAATGCTAATTAAAAGCAGATTTTATACATGTATGGTTTCTTCTTTAAAATAAAAACGTACTTTTTAATCCAACAATAGTGTTACTAATGTAACGACAACAACCAGACGAATATAACAAACTTCACAGCAATTAAATGTCAAACGTATGAATTGGCACTGCTTCCTAATTGTGTTGCAATTGTTCTGGTATAATGATGTATCTTTTGGAATTGCTTTTTTTTATGTTTTCATTCGATATTCACTTATTGTATTAACTATTTCGAACTCTTACAAAACAAATCAATTGCCGACCGTTACCTTCGTCGGTGCGTGTGCAAGTTGTCTTTGACATTGACATATATGAGTATTTTCGACACGTCAAAGCCGTTATCGTCGAGTACTTGCGACGAGAGGGCTTTATACAGCATAATCGTAGATGTAATGCTGGGTTATGCTGCGGAACCATGCAGTTAGTGTTGAACTCATTTTGGATTTTGCCTTGTAGTAAAGTGTTCTGCCTAGTCACCTATATTGAAATCACAACAGTATTCTCACACATGTACCAAATTCATCATTTCAACTTAGTAGTAAAACGTTATGACTACTCAACTAAGTACACACCTCAACACTATTTTCACCTTGGCACTATCTATGCCTCAACACTATACTCGTTCACGCACACATTCGGCTACTATATCGACTACTAACCTAAGTTGAAACCTCAACACTATTTTCGTTCCAGCACTGTAAATACCTGAACACTATTTCCGCCCTACACCCGTCCGATTATTTTGTCTTAGTAGTAAGATATTTCAACTACTAACCTAAGTTGCAACCTCAACACTATTTTAGCTCCTAAACCCGCCCAATTATTTTGTCTTAGTAGTGAAACATTTCGACTACTAACCTAAGTTCAAACCTCAACACTATTTTCGCTTCAGCACTGTTTATACCTCAACACTATTTCTGCGCATGCACCCGTCCGATTATTTTGTCTTAGTAGTAAAACATTTCGACTACTAACCTAAGTTGAAACCTCAACACCATTTTCGCTCCAGCACTGTATATACCTCAACAATATTTCCATTCATACACACGTCCGATTATTTTGTTTTAGTAGTAAAACATTTCAACTACTAACCTAAGTTGAAACCTCAACACTATTTTCGCTTCAGCACTGTTTATACCTCAACACTATTTCTGCGCATGCACCCGTCCGATTATTTTGTCTTAGTAGTCAAACATTTCAACTACTAACCTAAGTTGAAACCTCAACACCATTTTCGCTCCAGCACTGTATATACCTCAACAATATTTCCATTCATACACACGTCCGATTATTTTGTTTTAGTAGTAAAACATTTCAACTACTATCCTAAGTTGAAACTTCAACACTATTTTCGCTTCAGCACTGTATACACCTCAACACTATTTCCGCTCATATACTCGTCCGGTTATTTTGTCTTAGTAGTAAAACATTTCGACTACTAACCTAAGTTGAAACCTCAACACTATTTTCGCTTCAGCACTATTTATACCTCAACACTATTTCTGCGCATGAAGCCGTCCTATTATTTTGTTTTAGTAGTAAAACATTTCAACTACTAACCTAAGTTGAAACCTCAACACTATTTCCGCTCATATACCCGTCCGATTATTTTGTCTTAGTAGTCAAACATTTCAACTACTAACCTAAGTTGAAACCTCAACACCATTTTCGCTCCAGCACTGTATATACCTCAACAATATTTCCATTCATACACACGTCCGATTATTTTGTTTTAGTAGTAAAACATTTCGACTACTAACCTAAGTTAGAACCTCAACATTATTTTCGCTTCAGCACTGTTTATACCTCAACACTATTTCTGCGCCCGCACCCGTTTGATTATTTTTTCTTAGTAGTAAAACATTTCAACTACTAACCTAAGTTGAAACCTCAACACTATTTTCGCTCCAGCACTGTATATACCTCAACACTATTTCCGCTCATTTACCCGTCCGATTATTTTGTCTTAATAGTAAAACATTTCGACTACTAACCTAAGTTCAAACCTCAACACTATTTTCGCTTCAGCACTGTTTATACCTCAACACTATTTCTGCGCATGCACCCGTCCGATTATTTTGTCTTAGTAGTCAAACATTTCAACTACTAACCTAAGTTGAAACCTCAACACTATTTCCGCTCATATACCCGTCCGATTATTTTGTCTTAGTAGTAAAACATTTCGACTACTAACCTAAGTTGAAACCTCAACACTATTTTCGCTCCAGCACTGTATACACATCAACACTATTTCCGTTCATATACCTGTCCGATTACTTTGTCTTAGTAGTAAAACATTTCGACTACTAACCTAAGTTGAAACATCAACACTATTTTCGCTTCAGCACTGTATACACCTCAACACTATTTCTGCTCATATACCCGTCCGATTATTTTGTCTTAGTAGTAAAACATTTCAACTACTAACCTAAGTTGAAACCTCTCACTGTTTTCGCCTCAGCACTATTTATACCTTAACACTATTTCCGGCCATGCACCCGTTCGATCATTTTGTTTTAGTCGTAAAACGTTTTAACTACTAACCTAGGTAGAAGCCTCAACACTGTTTTCGCCTCAGCACTATTTATACCTTAACACAATTTTCGCCCATGCAGCCGTTTGATTATTTTGTATTAGTAGTAAAACATTTCGACTACTAACCCAAGCTGACACCACAACACTATTTTTGCCTCAGCACTATTTATTTCTCAAGACTATCGCCCATGCAACCGTTCGATTATTTGTGGTAAAACGTTTCGACTACTAACCTAAGTTAACACCTCAACTCTATTTTCGCCTCAGCAGTATCTAGGTCTCAACACTATGTCCGCTCACGCACTCTTTCGATTGTGTCTTAGTAGTAAAACATTTCGACTACTAACCTAAGTTTAAACCACAGTACTCTTTTCGCTTCAGCACTATTTATGCTTCAACGCTATATGTTCGCTCATGCACTCGTTTAATTATAATGTCTTACTAATAAAACGTTTCGACTACTATTCTAAGTTGAAACATCAGCACTATTTTTGCCTCAGCACTGTTCATACCTTAACACTAATTCCGTTCATACACCCGTTTGATTATTTCGTCTTAGTAGTAAAACATTTCGACTACTAATCTAAGCTGAAACCTCAATTTTCGCCTCAGCATTATTTATACCTAACACTATTTCCACTCACGCACCCGTTCGATTATCTCAAATAGTAGAATTTATTTAAAAAGAGCCCTTACGTTATCATGCGCACACGGCTAAAACGGTGTCAGATTAGTTTCTTATTTATAAATAATCGTGTTCGTGCAGCATATCAGTAACATAGATAATTTGCTACTAAATGTCAATTGATATTTGTGACTTTGATATTCTATATGTATTTCTTACGCTTTCATAGTTTTCTTTCTATTTGTTTGCGTTTCATGCTTTGCTTATTCGCGTATTCGTCATGCAAATTTAAACTACCCACAAAATAAAACTTGATTTTAGAATATTTACTCTATGGAGTTTGATAAAAATTATTAAATCCGCTACGCCACTGACTTTCAAGGTTTGCGCATATGTCAAATGACGTACAGGCTCTTCTTAATTAAATTCTGCTCTACCTGAAGCTCCGAATAATATTAATGCAACTATTAAAACAATAACAGAATCTCTTCTAATTATTACGAAACCTAACCCCGCCTCATTTTAACTGTGTTTATATTGTTTCGTTGACAGTCAGCATCGAATAACCTTAATGATACGTCAGATAATCTGTGATGATACCCTCAGCAACAAATAGTATTAGTGAAGTAATATTCAACAACGTTTTGCCTAATCATTGCACATCCTTGTTATTCTTATGCACTAACATCTCAGAATGGGACAATAATTATAAAATATGCTTTAAACCTTCACAAAATAAAAATAAAATTTAATTGTTATAAATGGTAATGAGCTGTAGTATTAACCGAAAACGTAAGTATTTAATAGTTTAGTGGTGTGTATGTGTGATAAAAATAAAACAGTCAAAATAACTAAGTTATACTCCTAACATATTCTTAGAAAAGGTTAAGCAAAATTTTTTTGGCGAATATTACAAACTTGTGTGAGTTGTATTCAAAACAGATTATCAGAAATAACTACCCAAATGTGTTCGCCCTTTTATTATATCACAATTAATACCCTAAACATAAATAAAGCAAAATTAAAATAACACGTAATCGGGTTTACATAACCTCAAAATTGGGTACAAAAATCTCGTTTTTTACGCATAAATCGCAAAAACCCGCATTTTTTTCTATTGATTTGTTATTTTAGACGTATTTGAAAGTATTTACCGCAAAGAAGAAGTCTCTGTTTGAGGTCACGTAATGTAAACCGTGTCCCCAAAATCATCATCACTATCATCATCAGGCAAACTCAAGTCAGAAGAATCACTATCGTGGTGAACATTTATTATTAGTTCTTCTATGTCGTCTATTATATATTCCCTACTAAGGTATTCTTTTTCTGTTTTCTCTACACGAGAACAAACATTTACCCATTCTTGATGACCAACGGTATTGAATTTATTTTCAGCAAACTTCCATACATTCTCTAATTTAAAAGTTGTGTTATTTGCAGCAACATGATTTTTTGTTATTGCCCATGTTTTTTTAATAGGGTTGAGTTCGGGATGATATGTGGGCAACCGCAACACTGTATGACCATGTTTGGCTAAAATTTTATCAACAACAGATTGCTTGCACGGAGGCTTATGTTGGTTAATATTTGCATATAGTTCTGATTTTGTATCTTTAAGCTGAAAAGGTGTTTCTTTTTAGTAGCCAACACCTCATGTCTTCTTTTTTCCAAGCCGTAGATGGATTTGGTTCCTCGGTCGCATGATATGATGCATTATCCCTCACTAACACAGAGTTTAGTTCAAGGTTTTGTAATTATTTATCTTGTAACCATTTACAGAAATTTCTATGATTCATTTCATCGTAATAATCACCAGTTTTAAGTCCAGACTTAAAAATTAGCAATCCATTCGGAACAAAACCTTTTCTGCCACCAGTACGTATAATAATCAAACGTTTACCTTTAACTAATGGTGCTTTTGAACATTGATTTGAAACATCGTCCCACGACTTCGATACAGCATGTGAACTGTGCAGGTAAGTTTCATCACAATATATAAAATTTCTTCCTTCTGATCGATATTGTTGTACTTTTCGTAAAAAATCGACTCGTTTTGCTCGGATTTCTGGTTTTTCAATTAAGACTTAACGATTGTCTTGGCACTTCTTCCAACGAACCCCCATTTTATACACCAATAGTCTAAACAAATTGATTTTTCCACAGAAATTAATTCCTTCAGATTTGAAAGCTTCAAATACAGCCTGCATTGTAGGTTGTTTATGGTGTGTATTTGGAAATCGATAAATAATTGTGCGCACAATTTCTTTTTCATATTCATCTAATGTAGACTTTGGACTACCTTTCTTGATGGTTTTTCTTGGTGAGGTAAATTGTAACTTAGCACCAACTGATTGCATTTTGCCTTCTTTAATAATTTTCTTAACAGTTGTTAACCCAACACCAGTTGCTTCAGACACTATTTTGCTCAAATTGTACAGCAAAAATCATATATTGGCCAGCATCCTTCTGCTCTTTCATATAATTGTAAAGATTGTATATAATCTCACAACTTTGACTATGAACAATTTTTTGAGAATTGCTCATAATGAAGTCGAATCTTACCTAAAATAAAAAAATATGTACTCAAGAAATATTAAATTTAAAAACGTTTACATACAATTTCAAAATAAACAACGAAGTGTAGTCTTAAAAAAGACTGTTTTATAAATATTATTAACAAAGGGAAATTAAACAAAATACAAAAAACTGAAATAAATATGCAGGAATCGCAAATGTCAAAATTAAGTGTCTAGAATATGCAGTATAGGCTCGGTGGTAAGTTAAGAACATAGAATAGATAAGGTTAATATAGATAAGCCACTTTCATAATAGAAGCACGTTACTTTTGTTACATTAATAAACATAGATTTAATCAAAATAATAAATATGATTTAGAACAGAGTAATCTAATAAATATAAATATAATCTGTAACATGGTGTAATATAGAACAAAAAGTTTAATCTCAAATAAAGTGAAAAATGGGATCCCTACAATAATTTTGGGGTCCAAGATTTTAAACAGCGCCGCCTGAACGGATTGTATTACTATTAAAATTCCAATGACAGTGCTGTATATAAAAGTGAATACACCCTGGTTAAGAATTCGTAAAGAAGCACTGCAATGCTGCTATAGTGATTATTTAATTTAATCTTATTGTCATATGTTTGCTTTATTAGTAGCAGTTGCAAAATAAAAGAATTTCTAAAAGTTATGACCCCCACAAATATTTTTTAGTATGAAAAATGTATAAAAAATATTCATATGGTAACATCGATTTCAAAATTATATTGCAGTAACATCAACGCTGTTGGAGCCATGACTATCATTCACGATACTATATTTTATTTTGGTCTTTAGTTTTGTCAGTAATATTTGGGATTTCTCAGCAGGTCGCTGAGATTTTGAAAGACCTATACCTACCATACATTTTTAATTCCAAAACAACATCTTAATTATGTCAATATTGTTTAACTTTGTAAGATTCCTTTAAAAAAAGATTGAAAGAAAGTTTAATTTCAATTAATAACTCCTTATTGGGGAATTTAAAAAGTTCTGTAAAAAAACATTCTTTGGTATTATAATTTGCTACTATTATTATTTAAACTTATTCAAGTCTATCAGATAATTGTATCTGTGTTAGGTGAAGTAAACAATTTATTGTAATTTTTTAGGGGAACAACCGATTTATAATTCAGTGTTCGTAGATGGATTTTATTAATGCAAAATATTTTGCCTGTATGTAGATGGTACCTCATTATCAAAATTTGAAAATAATTATGACAGTTCGAGTACCCCCCCCCCCCCTCAAGTTCTAAAGTGCTCAATTAATTTTAGAAATAGTTATGTTGTTTTAATCAACCAAAGAGTCAGCTAAAGAAGAGGGGCTTTACAAAATCCTCCACTGTAACCAGTTAGAATTTTCTGTTTCTATCCGAACTCTAAGAAATGGCTTGATTTCTGAAGAAAAATTCTGATTAAAAATTTGACATTGGCTAAGTTCTGATGGAACTTGAACTCTTAATTTGACCCGAATCGATTCATACCATAACGAATCGATAGAACTCTTTAACGACCTACCGGAACTGTAAGAAAACCCCGATCTGTTTTCGAAAAAAAATTTCCTTCACTAGGTTTCGAAAATTTGGGAACGTAGGTATATAGCACCAGAGTATTATGCTAGTGAATACATACTATACGTATTCAATAATAATATACGTATCGGTGTACAATATCATCTACACAAAAACCATTTAATATTATACTTTAAAGCAGTTAATAATGTCATATACTTAAATTGTTATAACCCCTGCGACCGCGTTCAGAGCCACTTCTGCAGATGGCAACACTGATATTATCCACGTTCACATTATTGCATAACAAAGATATTACAACATAATTTCGTGTCAAATTGTAGCACATGCCAAATATGTTTACAATGATACAAGTTGCACTTTAAAAAGATAAAAGGTACTTACTTCAAAATGTGGAACGCTTCACGATTTTGAGGTCATCCTTGCGCAGGGGCCATGCTGATTTCCATGCATCTCGTTTGGGCGTTGTTTGGGGTGGGTTACGTCATGCCCTTGGTGAAACCAGATTTAGCGTCTTCCCTCTTCTTCTGTTTGTTGGCAGGACGAAGGAATAAGGTGAAGGCAACGATAGAAGGTAGAGATAAAGGGAAACCTACAGTCTGAAAGAGAAAAAACAAAGGAACGATACACGTTGACGTCACCGTTTGACGTCTCGTTGGCTAATCCTGTCGTGTCACACACAGCGCACTTGCGCCATCACTCCGCGTCTGCGCATTCTTTTGCGCAAACGCAACTGTCCGAAATGACGTAAATTTAACAAGTCTATTTAAAATAATGGCGGGAATTTACTCACAAATTTAAACTTAAACTAAATATGATACATAGCCGATTTTCGGCATGTAACAATATGCAATATTTTAAATGATAAACGACTCTGATAATACGGTGGATCGTTAATGCTGTACGTTTATTAAAACACGAAAAGATATTTTTGAAATCGAATTTGCAATAGACAATTTGCCATTTATGTCGTAAGATTTACACTATGTCTAGCTCAAAGAAGTCTTTTTTTCGGAAATGGGTGGTTTCTTTATAGTTCTGGTAGCTCCTTTAATTTTCCTTATGACTTAAGTCGATTCGAGTTGAAATGAAAGAGTTCTAGCTCAGCAGTGTGTCGTCGATGTCAAATTTTCCTTTAGGAGAAATTTTTTTCAAAAATCGATCAAGTTCATTAAAGTTCATCCTCTGGTGGAAGAAAGAGTTCTAGCACAGCAGTGTATCGTCGATGTCGAATCTTTCATTAGAAGAAAACTATTTTTTAACAATCAGTCTGCTCCTATAGAGTTCATGCACCTGTTCCATTAGAATTTCGTCGATTTTCATTATGGCTCGAATTGATTTGGACGGAAATAAAAGAGATTTTGTAAAATTGGACCTACTGTCACATGCTAAATTGTTTTCAAGATGGACAAAGAGAATTAACAAACACGGCAAATCTTTTGGAACGAGTAAATTTCGCCTTGGCTCAGACCCTAATTAAATTAAAAAAATAAACTATGAAATAAAATAGAGTGAAACTGCGCATCCCCCCAGGACTTAAAAGTGATAATGATTGTAACCCCCAGAACGTTTAGTGCATACCCACCAAGGCTTTAGCAGTACATATTATCCATCCCCTAGCAGTAAGTTTCAAGTAGATGTAGGCAGACGACCAGATCTTCGGATGCTGGAAAACTTTTTATCGAGATAAGGATAAAATTGTGACGGCTGCACTCGTATAAGCATTGATTTATATTAACAACCAGATTTTGTAATGGCGCTAGCCGACATAATGCTTATGCGAGTGTACCTGATAATTTGGGTGATGCTTTTTGCTATTTTACGCACTGCTATACATATGCTTAATGCTTATTTAGATATCTATTTATATTTATTTTATATTTATATTTCATATTTATTTTATATTTATATTTTTACATTTATTTTATATTTATATTTATTTTTGCATGTACTTCATTATCTTGTGGTTTGATTTGTTTTGTTTAACGTTCTGTCGCCTATTTTTGGTTGCAGATCTACAAGAAGAAAGATTGTTATTATAATATAAATCAGTTAGGGAACGTTAGGGACGAATATAGGATTGACCTAGAATAAAATACTTAGACCAGGGAGCGCGGATTTGTAAATGTATAGAGCAGGCAAAATAACTGGGTTCACTATTTAAGTATTTAAGGAATGCTCAGAAATTTGAATGCATTTTTAGATTAGTTAGCTAGATTTGAATAGTTTTAAGACGACCATTTAGGTCGCTCCGGTGAGCAGAGCTGGCAGCTGCTATCTGGTATTACATACCCCTCCCCTTTTCATTTTTGCTTGTGTTTTGTTGATTGGACACACTCCAAAATCAACGCTAGGGATACCATTATTTAAACCCTATTTTTAGTGTTAGTTCCAGGTTGTAGATTTTTATTTAGTATCTATTAATTTGAAGTTAGATTTAATTTGAAGAACGTGTATTTTGCGTATAAAGCCAATGTAGTACCTTCGGGTAGAGCATAGCGGCCCTTATTCACATTATAAGTATCTTTGTAGATCGCTTTTACCTCCTTCTCACTGTAGCTAGACGCAGACATGTCTTGTATTATTACTGTATTTACCGGTTTAGATTTTAATCTAACCATCGGTACTCTTTAGTTCTTTTGTTCTTTTCTACATTGTGCTCTATCGTTTTTCGCATAACTATCCCCACATCCGACTTTTCTTTCTCCAATGCTATCTGAATTATCCTAAAATCTCTGTTTCAAGAATCTTCCATCTCTGACCACCGAACTTCACTAACCCCTACCATGTCTAACGCTGATCTGTCCATTTCAATTTTTTAATTTTCTAGCTTACCTACTTGCTTCATGCTTCTGACATTCCACGTTCCGACTCGCAAAATGTTCCACTCTCCTCTTTTAAACTTTGCAATCACATCCTCCGAAGTAGTCCTCCCCGGAGATCCAAATAAGTGACTGCTTTAACTCCGGAATCTTTTACCTCAGAAAATGTTATCATTTTAATAACAATTTAAGTAGGCTGTGTAATTGGTAGATAATATGGTGGTTTCCTGTTGCCTTCAACACCTACATGTGATTTTTCCAATGCTCCACCCGAAGGTACTGCATTGGCTAGGAAGCGAGTTTTTTTTACATGGAAAATTTGAAATTTTGCCGAACTCTTACTGTTCCACGCAAGGTATGGATCTTTAACGTGCGTGACAACACACACACGAGACCTTCATTTTACTTCTGATCCGAACGAAAGTGTATTTTTGTGAAAAATGCTTGTCTAACATTTTTCAAGCGGACCGTGTCGGAATTCGAACCCGGGATCTTGGGCGTAATAGTCACACGCATACCAACTACGCCACGGAGCCGCCTCTGCCTTCCACACCTTACATGTGATTTTCTTCCAATGCTTCACCCGAAGGTACTACATTGGCCAGGAAGCGAGTTATTCTTGCCTGGAAAATTTGGAATTTTGCCGAACCCTTGCTGTTCCACGCAAGGTATGGATCTTTAACGTGCGTGACAACACTCACACACGGAACCTCCATTTTACCTCTGATCCGAACGAGAGGTTATTTTTGTGAAAAATGCTCGCCTAACATTTTTCAAGCGGACCGTGTCGGGATTCGAACTCGGGATCTTGGGCGTAGTAGTCACACACATACCAACTACGCCACGGAGCCGCCTCTGCCTTACACACCTTACATGTGATTTTCTTCCAATGCTCCACCCGAAGGTACTACATTGGCCAGGAAGCGAGTTATTCTTACCTGAAAAATTTGGAATTTTGCCGAACCCTTGCTGTTCCAAGCAAGGTAGAGATCTTTAACGTGCGTGACAACACTCACACACGAGACCTTCATTTTACTTTTGATCCGAACGAAAGTGTATTTTTGTGAAAAATGTTTGCCTAACATTTTTCAAGCGGACCGTGTCGGAATTCGAACCCGGGACCTTGGGCGTAGTAGTCTCACACATACGAATTACGCCACGGAGCCGCCTCTGCCTTCCACACCGCAGTAGAGTGTCTAAGAAT
The DNA here is from genome assembly GCA_036346225.1 of Platerodrilus igneus. Classification (NCBI taxonomy): domain Eukaryota; kingdom Metazoa; phylum Arthropoda; class Insecta; order Coleoptera; family Lycidae; genus Platerodrilus; species Platerodrilus igneus. The sequence continues at coordinate 286,464 of JARFIW010000394.1, read as the reverse complement.
GTCATAGCAACTCCTGTGTTCTCTGTCACTCTAAGTACCAAAAGATCTGCTTTCCTCTTTTGGGGACCTGTCTGCTAGAATTTCCTCAAGTAGCACATCCGTTTAGGACGGAAATATGTGGCAGTTTCGAAAAAAAAGGCATTTAGACCTACTTTCGAGTCTCCTTTAGAAATATTTTTTTGAGACATTTCAAAGAAAACCTTTCAAGTTGTCAGATATTAAAACTTTGATAAACTGATGTTTAAATAACAGTAATTAGATGTTCATGTTCTAACATACTGAATGCTATTATAAGAAGTTTTGTACATACATAAACAAAGTGGTTTTGATCAGATATTAGTTTTAACCCTTTGAATTCTAAAATAAGAGCATTCATTTACATTACCGCTTTGATGTCTGATTCTTTGTTGTTGATTGTTTAATTTGCGTGCCTACAGACGTGTCCAACGAACAAAATACAATGTAAGCGCTTGTAAAATTGCGTTTCTAGTCAGGTTTTTCTTAAAGAATAGCCGTAATTTAAAGTATCTCATATGTCGATTTAAAGCGCACTTAATACGTTTTACAAGATTTATAACGTAAAGGCGACTTAAACTATAGCTAACTGTTCTTCATTTTTAGATGCAATTTTATTCAACCAACAATTTAGAAGCTATTTATGAAGTTATTCCAAAATCAAGTTTACCTAATGAATACGGAGGTGAAGCTGGTTCGATCGACAGCATATTAGGTTTGTTTTTAAGTTTTTACATTTTTATACCAAAAGTGTTTTAGTCGAATGGGAAGAAATAGTTGCACTTCATCGTGAAAGGCTGATAAACGAGGATAACTATTTTTCCGAAGAGTCTAAGAGACCTGATAAATCAAATAGTTTATCTGATACTTATGGAATAGAGGGATTTTTTAGAAAATTGCAAATAGATTAATAGTATATCCGATCTCAAAGTTTTTTATTAATTTTGATAATTTGTCGAACCTTTACCGGACCTTAGTGTTAAGTAGAAGAAATCTGAATTTTAGAATTTTGCATAAAATTTTATTTCGAAGTCAAAACTTCTTTTAAAAATAATTTTATTTTTAAAATGAACAGAAATTACAACTTGTATTATTATTATTACAACTAAGTTAGATAATTCTTGTTATAACAATCAGCAATGACTAGTTGGTGTTACTTTCATATTATCTCTATTTATACTAATATTATTTATCTTTATAATAAACAAATAACTATTAGTAATAATTATATGGAAAAATAGTTGATGATGATGTTTTATTACTCTTTCCTACCTCAGTTTTTGAAAATAGGGGTAATTTTATTTTCTGAGTTGTGGGTTTATTTTTTTTATTTTTACAAATTTAAAATAGAATATAATAAAAATAAAACTTAAAAATAACAAAATAAATGTTGTATTGATCCACGTAACTGAAGTTTTTATAGCGTTTTCAAGTACGGTTGGTTTTAAGTTTTCTGCCATTACCTTCAGGTGTTTAATTCTTTCACTTTCGATCTCTTGTATCCGAAGTGTGTGATGTTCATTTCCTCCTTCCTTAAATGATGCGTTGAACTTGGGTAGCTAGTATATAAATTCTTCATGAATGGTGTTTTCAGAAAAATATAATTTTCCATTTATTTTCATTGGACATTGTCCTAATGATATTACCCTAGGTGCTAGAATTTCGAAAAGTTCTTCGTTGTTACATTGAGCTTGTATGATTATAGGTTTAGCGGGTATTATCAAGATGTTGCCAGCATTGATTTGCATTATCGAGGAATTGAATTGTTGTTCCTTGACATGTATTATTTCCGATTTTTACGAGTTCTGCCATGCATAGTTAGTTTTTATATAAGTTGTTCTGTTGGCAGTAATAGAAATTCACTATTTCTTGACATTTCTCCGTAGTTGTCCAGTAATCGTCGTTATTAATTCACAAGTGCGGTTGTTCAGGTTTAATAATTTCATTGGAAATGGGTTATAGTTGTAGGTATTTAAATTGAGAGGATATTATAGAAGTGTGAATTTTGAACAATATTAACTTTTCACGGATTGACACTTGTGTCGAAAATAAAGAATAATAATTAATAAAACTTTGAAAATATGATATTCTGCTTCATACATTTTGTTAAGTTTTAGAAGAGCAGCATTTAAATTATTGTTTTCTATTATTGAACTATGTAAAATATTAAGGCGTGCAAATGACAAGGTCAGTTCCAGATTTTCAATTAGACTTTGTACCGATTGTAATTGAGTTAACAGACTGTCGATGATATTTAATAGTGAATATGCTTTTTCTAAAATAATAACTTTATTAATTTTTTGAATTAGATTGTTTATTTGATTTCGTAAAGAAATTTGATTTTTAGTTAGAGTTTTAAAGTTAAGTTCGTATCTGTTAGTCATCTTTTGTAGTAACGTCTTCTGAGAGTTTAGATCATTATGTAATTTTTTTTTATAACTCACGATTGCCATTCTGAATGGACCTGCACCTTCACTATCTTCTAAAATACTAGAACAGGTAGAATGGCTTGCGCGTTTCAATGAGCTAAACAGCCGAACTATAGGTTTAACCAAATTAGTGGGGTCTTTAGTGAGGAACCAGACTAATACAGGTCCCCGAAAGAGGGCAGCAGCTTTTTCGGAACTTAGAGTGGCAGAGACCATAAGGGTCGGTATGACATTCTAAGACACACTACTGCGATGTGGAAGGCAACGGGAAACCACCACATTACCTCCCAACTACACTGCGTACAGAAATTTTTAGTAAACCTGATGGCATCCGCTGGGGTAAAAAATTGCGGAGTTAAAATAGTCCCCCATTCAGATATCCGGGAGGGGAATACTTCGGAGGATGTGATCCGAAAGTAAAGAAAAAGATTCGTGAACATTCTGCGAGTCGGAGCGTGGAATGTCAGAAATATGAAACAAGTAGGTAAGCTAGAGAACCTGAAACTCGAAATCGATAGGTTAGTACTAGACATAGTAAGGATAAGCGAAGTCCGCTGGCCAGAGGCGGGCGAATTTTGAAGTGGAGATGTCAGGGTAATTCATACAGGATCAGAGGAAAGAAATTCGGGTGTAGGGATAGTTATGCGAAAAAAAACAGGACGACGTATAGAAATCTACTTACAAACGAACGAAAGAGTACTCATGGTTAGATTTGAATCTAAACCGGTAAATGCAGTAATAATACAAGTATACATGCTAGCTATACTGAGGAAGAGGTAGAAGCGATCTACAAAGATCTCGAAGACACACTAAGATACGTAAAAGGACATGAAAATTTAATAATTACGGGGGATTTTAATGCAGTGGTTGGCAAGAGTAGGGAAGGAGCGATAGTAGGTTTATTTGGGTTAGGTACGAAAAATGAATTGGTAAATAGGCTGGTAGAATTTTGCGACAAGAACAATTTAACCATCACAAATACATTATTTCGACATCATGCTAGAAGACGATACAAGTGGAAGATGCCAGAAGTTATAGGAAGATATCAAATAGATTACATTCCTGTTAGACAACGGTTTATAAATCAAGTAAAAGACTGTTGAAGCTTCCCGGTAGCAGATACAAACACTGATCACAACATCGTATTTATGAAAGCCGCACTTAAATTTAAAATCTGAAAAAGAGGAACGGAAAAAGACACTTTAACTTTGAGAAGCAAAAAGATAAAGATATCCATAAAGGTTTGAAAAAAATGCAAATAACATGCTGAAAGATTTCGGGAAATTTTCTGATACTAAATAGAAACAGAATGGAATAACATTAAATCCCGCTTAGACATGGCGGCCAGAGATATTCTGGGGTATACACAAAAAAAAAAGGAAACCATGGGTAACAAAGGATATCCGGAATTTAATAGAGAAAGTCGAAAATACAAAAATAGATCAGACGAAACAGGAAAACAGAGATACAACGCTATAAATGGGAAGTTAATAGCAAATTCAGGAAAGCTAAAGAACAATGGATTGATGAAAAGTGCAAAGAGGTACAAACTCAGATGGAAATAGGAATGACAGACAAAGCATACAAATTAATTAGAATGAATTTTAGGGATATAAAACCATATAGCAAAAATATAAAGGGACGCAGGAGGAAGCGTCATTATAAAAAATGTAGAGGAAGTAGCTAGGTGGCAGGAATATATAGGGAATTTATATTCAGGAGAGGAACTAACTGCTTTAGAACAGAAATCAGACATTGAAATTGATGACCTGTGATATTCTCTACTTAGAGATGAGTTTGAATTAGCATTAAAGAGTCTGAAAAATTATATGGCGCCGGGTACAGATAAGGTGCAAGCAGAAACTCTAAAAGCCGCTGGACAAGCAGTAACAGAACGTCTCTTCCAACTTGTAAGCTATAGGTATGAGACAGGCGAGATACCCAAAGATTTCAAACGTAACATCATAGTAACTCCAAAAAAAGAGGCGCGGATAGATGTAAAAATTTTTGAACACCAAAGTTTGACAGCACACGTGTCAACGATATTAACTAAAATTGTACAAAGACAAATGGAAAAACGAGCTAAAGAAATACTGGGAGAAGATCAATTTGGGTTTAGGCGAAATAGGGGAACATGGGAGGCTATTTTAGCTCTTAGAGTGATAATAAAGAAAAGAATAAAGATGGGAGAAAGCGTATCTATAGGGTTTGTAGATCTGGAAAAAGGATTTGACAATGTAAAATGGAAAAAAATGTTCGAAATACTTAAAAATGATTGTAATGAGTTTTAGGGATAGACGAATAGTACATTGCTTATACAAAGCGCAAACAGCGGTAATAGAATTAGAGCAAGAAAGTGGAGAAGTAAATATTAGGAAAAGGGTGAGATAGGGATGTGTCTTATCCTCATTAATTTTTAACTTGTACATAGAAGAGGCAATGTTTACTCTCAAATGCAAGAAGACATTTGGAATTATGATGGAGGGACAAAAGATTAATATGCTTAGATATGCAGATGATATAGCGGTATTAGCATCTAGCAAAAAAGAGTTAGAAGCTGCTCTTAACGAAATGGAAACCGTTCTAACGGAGAGATATGGTATGAAAACTAACAAAAATAAAACTAAAGTGCTAGTATGCAAAAGACGGGAAAATAAATCAAAAACAAGAATACAAATGGGGAGCGAGAACTTACAAGAGGTTAAGGATTTCTGCTACCTAGGAAGTCAAATAACGCAAGATGGGAAAAGCACAAAAGATATAAAACAAAGACTAGCACAAGGTCGTGCTACATTTAACAAGAAAAAGCTACTACTATGCTCAAAGACCACAAACATAGAAACAATGACACAGATTATCCACCTCTTACAGATGTGAAGGCTTTCTCGGTGCGTTTGAAGTTTTATAACCTTGAACGCAATCCGCCATTACATAAGAGGTTTTTTGCGGGAAATTTGAATGTGAATAATAAAATCTACCAGAATATTTCTAACAGTAATCTAACACATTTTTCATAGTACCTTTTTTGTTTATAATGAATAGAAATCTGAACGCGGAACTTCAAAATTTCAAAGATACACACACAAACATTGAATTCCTAAATGAGCTTTTGAAGTTCGTCGAACAAGTATTATCTGGGTCCTGTTTCATAAAACTCATTCACTGATAGTATTAGTGATTATCTTATAATATTAATTAATATTATTACTGTTCTGTTTCACAAAAAATTTGCATAATTTCACATTATTAGTGCTGAAGGTAAACTGTATCATAAACCAACGCAACTAATGAAACTATAATATTAGCATTTATTTCATTAGCATGCCTAGTTTAATAATTAATTTTAATAGATCAAATAAAGTTAACGGTTTAGAGAAAAATATTTAAAATACTTAATGTTCTGTACAAAACAGAGTGTAAAACAAAATAAAATGGGACATAGTGACACCATCAGTGATGAAGAGCGGTATAATGTTCATCGTCCAAGAATTTTTCGGTCGAGAATAGCTTTGGTATGTGGGGTAAGAAAATGGAACGTTAATACGAGTTGATGCTTCTATTGTATTTGGACCAGCTTTTGTAGATTGTCATCGAAAACATTTCTTAAACGTAATGCTTGTATACGGACCAAATTTACAACTTTATTATGTATGTGCAAATTAGCCTGGGAGGGTTAGTGATGCAGGAGTTTTGCGGTTAAGTAAATTATACAACAGGATGGAAGCAGGTTGGAGGCCTTTTGCTTGTGGAGTTTTACTGTGAGATTCTATTTACCCTGTAAAATCTGGGCTCATTCCACCAGTAATTCAAAATATTAATGATCCATCTCAGCAGAACTTGCAAAATCTCATAAAAAAACTCAGAGAGTTATTGAGTGTGCCATTTATGTCATTCGGTGATTAAAAGAAAATTTCCTATTCTGAGTGGCTGTATGCGCCTGAATCCCACATTTGCTTGTGAAATCATCAATACCTGCGTAGTATTGTGTAATCTTTCGAGGAGTAATTTACAATACTTTGCATTGCCTGATGAACCTGAAATACAGGTAGAAGACTTACCAGAGATTACTATTATGGACGAAGATGAATTGCCTGCATTTTTTTTACAACCACTTTAATTGTTAAAAGTGAAAATATGTACTTTGCCTAATCTTAAACATACATTTACATATTTTGTGATGAATGTTTGCTTAAATGTCTGTTCAATATCTGTTAAATAAAATGTTACTGTACAGTTGAATAATCTCGATCTAACATTACAATGTCCTCTTCATTAGTTACTAAACAGTCGTCACTATTAATAAATACAACATCACTCATATCTGGTTGTTCTCCATCTTCTTGTTGGACAATATGACTAGTAAGGGAACAAATATTTTTTTGTGAATCCTTTATACATAAAATTGATATATCAACTTCGTTACTACTATCTATAATTTTATTACTCTAATAACTAACATTCACATCCGTTTTTGATTACTAGTACTAAATCAAAACATACCTCAGAGGTGAGGGACTTTATCCTCTTACGTGACCAATTGTTTCTTATATATTCCATCATTTACATTATCATTACAAGTATCCCCTAAACTCTCGTCAGGTTCAATAGGCTTTTGAACAACAGCTGCCAGAGACACTCCAAACGAATCCTAATTTTATTAACGACTTTTATTAAACAGGCCCCTGAAGTCATACCTATTCATCTAAAATGTGGATATCATAATAATAAAACATGTTTAAACTTCTTTTTAATTAAACACAAACAATTACAAAAAAGTAAATTAATATCTATACATCATCATCATCATAGGTCTTCAGTCCTGGAACTGGTTAGACGTGTACCCCCATTGTTTCCTATTCGCTGATGTTTGCGACCCATTAGAAGAAGGTGGAACTATGCAGGGTATATTGTCTAAAAATAAGAAATTGCTGTATTTGTGTATATCTCATATGAATAAAGAAAAAGGGTTAATTTACAACTAATTAACTAGTGTGATGCGAAAATAAATGATTGCCTTAATGTAAGGAGCATAAAGATCTTATATACCCAGAAGATTTTACCTAATCGAATTAACAATAACAAAATTATGATAAGTTAAAGGCACCATAAATTATAGGTTGTACATTTTAAAATTAATTAATAAAAGGTAACTTTTACATTTTTAAATCGCCTTTTTTTGTCATCAATCCAATTTGGATGAAATTTTCTGGGACGATAAAAATTTGTAATGTATGTAAGATATAAGAATTATGAAAAAGTAGCACTAATCATTAAAATCATAAGTATTACTTGATGTTGAGCGTACAGATATATCCATATAATAGCAGGGAGTAACTTCCTTTGAAAAAATCATTATGGAATCTTCTTTAGTATTAATTGTAATATCTGAAAGACAACATAATAAGTTAGATGCAAAAACAGAGAACATGTTAGTTGTTACTAGATAGAATTACTATTTTTTTTGGTGGTTCATGTTCAAATTGATCCGGTAGTACTTTTTTTATCAAAAATGGTAGGATCTGCCTTATCTAATAGTCTTTTGAGAACTTAAGAGGTTTTCGAAAAATATTTTTCTAGAAAATGTTTCTCACATAGTTTATAATTTTTATACAGCTTGTCTGAATCCATTGCTTGTAAATCTTTCCGATTACATGCTGCTGACCATTCCTCACATCTGTGGAAATAGAAATATTGTAATGAAGAACTAAAAGTGCAGCCTATCCAGGACAATATGTGCTATAGGCACAGATTATCTTATATTATTGGTAAATCTGTGTAAGAATTCACCTTGCTCGATGAATTATTGGGAATCGAAACATAGAGATATTGTTTGAAGATTTTGTGGAACACCCTCTGAAAACATAAAATGTGCCACCTTTTTCATTTTTCCGTCCATATTGTAACGGGCTACTACTACCGCGTTTCTTTAATTTAAAACAAGTAATAACAAACGTCTTTATTACTTACTGTTCACAAGTCTAATTAACAGTATATGCCTTATTTATAGATGTTTTCAGTCCACTTAACAATGAAGCACTATTACACTAATGAATTTACAAGCACTAATATCTTCTTAAACTAACTTCTCTACCATAGGTCCATTAACCACTAACACAACTATTTGTTTATACACTTCTATTTATTTATGTATACTACAAGCTGCATGTACATTAGACACAGCATATCACATTTATGTAAACTTCTAAAAGCTCAAAACTACTATTACTTTAACACGTTATAATTTATATACGACATTCTAGTATAGACTGACTCTTGCATTCATTAGCGGTCTTATATATACTCTGGATTACAAGGATGACTCATGCTCCCGTAATTTCTAGAACAATTCTGGAATCCTTGAGAATACGCTGTGCCCCGAGCGTTTTGTGTGTAATTGATTGCTAGAAGAATTCTCGTATCCTGAAAACTATGCAGAGTCTACAGCGCTTGTGTGTTTGATGGGTTGCCTAGTAGTAGCTCGCAACACTGCCCCCTCTTTAAAACCGTTACGTCTCGTAACTGTAGATACATTTTGGCGCCAATTCGATGACTGATGACGGTATCGGCAGCTATCTCCTCTGGTGCATCCACCACGTCGTTGGAAATAACAGTCAACACTCTTTTCTTGGTCTTGGTAGGCAACCGGTTGAAAACAACAAACAAGGACCTGGGCGTTGGTTCCCTGGAAAACTACTTCTAGCATATTTCGGACTATCCTCCAATCTAAGTGATCCAGTCCACAGCCCAACTTGGGCACCGCTAGTCTTGTTACTCCATTTTCCACCATCTGCGCCTTAAGATTTAGCAAAGCCTCCCATAGATGTCCATAACTAGGTCTTTGCCATGAAGAATTTTGGTGACCAGATAGTAAACATAACGATTTTTATCTTGAAGAACCAAAGCTTTTCCTACAGTTGGCTGCTGTTGTACTAATTCATCTACACATCCAAACTTTTTCTTAAAAACAACAGTTATTCCCCTTGACATTGCCAAATCTTGAGCTACGCAATGTGCAAGGGAATACTCTTCTGGTGCTCTAAACAGATCTTGCTGTTTTCAACAACAACGCCAAATCTCGCTTTAGCGGAACCACCATACGCCGCCATTAAAGCTTTCAAAATCTACATTTGGCTCATGATTAATAACTTGCCGAACACCATTATCATTATTCGAGTCTTCCTGGTTGTTGCCAGCGTAGGATGTTAAACGGTCAAAGTGTACCACTTTCGGTTTACCACGAGGGATCTTCTGATCCGGTACACTACATCATTAATCCTTTTAACACTTCGTACGGCCCTTCCCATTGTCTTTGTAGTTTTGGCGACAATCCACGTTTTCTTTGTGGATTGTACAACCACACTAAATCTCCAGGTTGATAACCACCTTCTTGTGCTCTCGTGTCATATTGTGATTTCATTCGATCGCTTGCTGCCTGTATATTCTTTCGGACGTTTTCGTGAATACTATTTGATCTTTCACGAAGCTTACTAACGTAATCTTCACCTGCGATCTCTTCTCCAGGTTTAAATCCAAACTGAAGATCACATGGTAGCCGCAATTCACGTCCTAGCATTACGCAAGCGGGCGAGTACCCTGTGCTGTCATGTACCGAAGATCGGTACGCCAGTAGGAACAAATGTAGATATTGGTCCCAGTCTCGTTGATGTTCAGAGACAACTTTGGCCAGGTACTTCCTAACGTCCTGTTCATTCTTTCAACCATTCCATCCGATTGGGGATGAAGTGGCGTGGTTCTAGTTTTCCTGATTCCAAGATGCTTGCAGACATTTTGAAACAATGCTGATTCGAAGTTCCGACCTTGATCGGAGTGTAATTCCAACGGAACTCCAAAACGACAAAACAACTCCCTGACTAGTACATCTGCAACCGTCTCGGCTTCTTGGTTAGGTATAGCATATGCCTCCGGCCATTTGATAAAATATTCCATGGCAACCAAGATGTATTTATTTCCTTTCTCTGATTCAGGAAACGGACCAGCTATATCAATGGCTACCCTCTCAAAAGGATTCCCCACGTTATACTGTCTCATTGGGGCTTTCCGTTTTGAGACCGGGCCATTTGCAGAGGCACACAATTCACATTTCCGGCACCACTCCTTCACATCATCTTTGCAGTTCAGCCAATAGAATCTTTCTCTCACTCTCTCGAGAGTTCTTTTCACGCCAAAGTTCCCTCCGGAAATACCATCGTGCAAGTGCTGCAACACTTCCGGCACTCTGATTTTCGGCACTATCACTTGAAGTCTCTCAGTGCCATCTTCAAATTCCAGGCGTCGCTTCAAGATTCTATTTTCCATCATCAAGGAGTCCCACTGTGCCCAGTATGCCTTCAGGCTCCTACTTAAAATACTAATTTCTTCACAAGCTGGTCGTGGTCCTCTATTTTTCCACTCAATAATACGTCCCAATTCGGCGTCATTTTCCTGGTCTTCTCGCATTCTTTCGGGTTGCCAAGTATCATCGGTTACTGTCATTCTATGGATGACACTTATTTTCTCTTCCATCTTGGAGCAATGATTACAGTCCACCGGACAAGGTCTCCTTGACAGAGCGTCTGCATTCCGATGGCTAGTTCCTACACGATGTTCCGTATCAAAATCATATTCCTGCAGTCGCTCTATCCACCTTGCCACTTGCCCTTCAGGATTTCGAAACTGCAATAACCATTTCAGTGCAGCATGGTCTGTTCTCAACAGGAATTTACGGCCGTATAAGTACTTATAAAAGTGCTCTACGGATTTGACGACGGCCAACAGCTCCCTTCTAGTAACACAACAGTTCCTTTCTGGCCGCGACAAGACCTTGCTGAAATACCCAATAACTTTTTCTTGTCCGTCCTGCACTTGAGAAAGAACGCCTCCTATAGCTGTGTTACTAGCATCAGTATCCAACACAAATTTCACCTCCATCCGTGGATAACTCAAAATTGGTGCTGTAACCAGTAGCCGTTTCAGTTGTTCAAATGCACTGTGGCAGTCGTCATTCCAATCATATTCTTGTCCATCTTCGGTTAATTTCGTTAACGGTTTGGCAATGTTCGCAAACCCAAGTATAAAACGTCGGTAATATGTGCACAATCCTATAAAACTGCGTAGTTGGTGTATATCTGCTGGCGTAGGCCACTCTTGTACCGTTTTTATTTTGTCAGGGTCAGCTCTTATTCCGGTCTCTGAAACGACATGTCCTAGGTATTTCACCTCTTTTCCAAATAGGTGACACTTCTTGGGGCTCAATGTAAGGTTTGCCCCCCGTAATCTTTGGAATATCTCCTCTAGGTTCTTAAGGTGTTCTTCAAAAGACCGGCCTAACACTATCACGTCGTCTAGGTACACCAGACAAGTCTTCCAAGACAGTCCACGCAGTATCGACTCCATCAATCGTTCAAAAGTAGCAGGGGCATTGCATAATCCAAATGGCATGACCTTGAACTGCCATAATCCAGTTCCAATTGTAAACGCAGTTTTCTCTTTGTCGTTTGGCTCCAAGCCTACCTGCCAGTATCCGCTTTTCAAGTCCAAGGTCGAAAACCATTTAGATCCGGATAGAGTATCCAAGGTGTCATCAATTCTGGGCAAAGGATAGCTGTCTTTCTTTGTCACATTGTTAAGCCGCCGTTAGTCTACACAAAACCTTGTCGACCCGTCCTTTTTCTTGACAAGCACTACCGGGGATGCCCATGGACTATTCGAGGGTTCAATCACTCCCTGTTCTTCCATATCGGTGATAATTTGCTCGGCTTCTTTACGTTTTGCCAAAGGAAGCCGCCTGGGGTGTTGTCTTATCGGTTGCGCATCTCCAGTGTTGATCTTGTGTTGCACAACATTCGTCCTTCCTTTCTCACTATCATCCAGTGCAAATACACCTCGTTATCGTCCGACCAGTTCTTTTACCTTCCCCAGTTGGTCGCCATTTAATCCTTGACACGAGGGTATCAACATATCCAGCAATTTCTGTGAGCAACCGTTGGTTGGTTTATTTTTCGTGTCGTCCACACAACGTTTAATATGACATACTGGAATGCAACTTCCCACAATCATGCCTTTCTTCAGGGTCACTGTATGGGGATTAATGTTCAGCACCCTTACTGGTACCATATTGCGAGACTTTACCAGCGTTCTTCCAATCAGAAGTCCCTCCTGACCCATTCCCGATTCAGTTGCCTCCATCATGCATACTTGTCCTTCCCGGAGCGTACCATCCGGGCGTCCCATTACTATCATTTCCGCCTTCTCGGGTATTTTCATATCGCAAATCATTCGAACTTGCATCGTCTGGTTACTCCTACCTTGAAATGGAATCTCATCATCATCTATCCGAAGCACATTTTCTTTCATGTTTACATGAAACCCATATTCTCCCATGAGATCCATTCCCAAGATCACTTCTTCTGTAATTTCAGCTACCAACACTCGATGATTAATTAATTTGTCCCCAATTGTCAACATAACGGCAGTCTCTCCGTGAGTACCAATCTTCTCACCACTTGCCATTCGGAGACACACCGATACAGGTAGCACTTTTTCACGACCAACTAAATCTGGTCTCACAATAGTTCTTGTCGCTCCTGTATCCACAAGTAATCGGACAACCCTACCATTAATTCTACCATCGATATAAATGCTGTCCAGACTTTCCACCGACGATGCAGCACGGATGATAATCTCCGGAGCACTACGCTGTGCTGTCGAAGTTCGCCCCCTTACATGGACCAGCTTTGGCACAACCGGTTGTTTCTTTGGTTGAGTACAGCGTCTCTGCATATGGCCAACTTCACCGCAGCTCCAGCATCGTAGACGCCATCTCCGCGGTCGTTGTCTTTTCAGCCTTTCCGCCTTTCGCTTTTCAAACACACGGTTGATTATTTCATCTATGCTGTTCTGAGCTTGACCAGGTTCCTCTAAGGCAGACCGAACTTTGTGACTCACCCTATGTGATGTTTGCTTAGCTGCTTCAAATTCAAGCGCATGCGCCAGTGCATCATCTAACATTTTTGGCCGTGCTAATCTTAGCGCTTGCTGTATTTCACTGTCTTTAATGCCATCTACAAATGTTTGAACAGCCAGTTGTTCGAGGAAACTATCTGGTGCCGTTGGGTATGCCAATCTAACTAACCTGGCAATGTCAGCCTCGAATTCTTGCAGGCTTTCACTTGTCTTTTGCGAGCGGTTCTTAACTTGTGCGTGGTAAACCTGTTGAAGGTGAGCATCTCCATATCTCATCTCAAGCTTTGATTTTAAGAGACCGTAATCATTCTGCTGGTAATCGGGAATCGTTTGTAAGATGTTAAGAGCCTCCCCCCGTAGGGCCACTATTAAGGAGATAGCCTTCTCTTTGTTGCACCAACCGTTGGCTATTGCAGCAGCTTCAAATTGTTTCAAATATGTGGGCCAACGTGTTTTACCATCAAATGTAGGTGGTTTTACTTTAAATTTAGACGGAATTGACTCGCTTCTTTCCATGGTTCTTATTTCTGGAATGTTCTGATTAACAACTTGGCTTGGTAATTCAAGTGGTCGCGTTGTTAGTGAAATCACTTGTTCTTGCAGCCTCATTACATCTTCTTCCATTTTTATCAATTTATTATCCAACTTTTGCTCAACTGTTTTTACCTGTTCAGTGAAATCCTCTTTCAATGCAATGGAACTTTCCATTAATCTTTGTTCTAACGTGGCTGTACTGTCATTCAACTTTTCATCTATTTTTGCAGCATTTTCAGTAAACTTTTCATTTAGTGTCACTTCCAGTTTAGCCGACCTCTCCTCCATTTTCTCAGCATTTTCACTGAGTGTCACTTCTAGTTTAGCCGACCTTTCCTCCATACCGGATTTAAAATCCTTGAGGAAATTCATTACAGTTTCTGCCTCCATCTTAATTTGATAACTGGCATATACAAACTACTCAAATGTCTTTAGACTTAATTAATCACCCAACACAGCCTGACACCAGTGTAACGGGCTACTACTACCGCGTTTCTTTAATTTAAAACAAGTAATAACAAACGTCTTTATTACTTACTGTTCACAAGTCAAATTAACAATATATGCCTTATTTATAGATGTTTTCAGTCCACTTAACAATGAAGCACTATTACACTAATGAATTTACAAGCACTAATATCTTCTTAAACTAACTTCTCTACCATAGGTCCATTAACCACTAACACAACTATTTGTTTATACACTTCTATTTATTTATGTATACTACAAGCTGCATGTACATTAGACACAGCATATCACATTTATGTAAACTTCTAAAAGCTCAAAACTACTATTACTTTAACACGTTATAATTTATATACGACATTCTAGTATAGACTGACTCTTGCATTCATTAGCGGTCTTATATATACTCTGGATTACAAGGATGACTCATGCTCCCGTAATTTCTAGAACAATTCTGGAATCCTTGAGAATACGCTGTGCCCCGAGCGTTTTGTGTGTAATTGATTGCTAGAAGAATTCTCGTATCCTGAAAACTATGCAGAGTCTACAGCGCTTGTGTGTTTGATGGGTTGCCTAGTAGTAGCTCGCAACAATATGATTGTTGAACACTAAATAAACAATACTTACAACAATACGAATCTTCCAAATAAAAAGTTAGGTTAACGATATGAAAATTTTAGGTTGATTAGAAAACCACTTATTTGGAGTATGCGCAAAGAAAAACAATTAAGCGGGAAACGCTAGCCTTCGCATCTGTAAGAGGTGGATAATCTGTGACAAGGATAAGATTGCTTAAAACATACGAGGGTAAAGTGAAAAGTTCTCGGCCTGACACAGAGATGGCGTTCCAATCAGCAAAAATGTGTGCTTCCCGCCTGCGTGCACATGTCATTAGTTCGTATGACAAGTTTCAACTTCCTATCTCAAGTAGTTTGTTTGCACGAATTTTTTCAAGCAGACGTCTAATGCGTGTTTCCTTAAGATTGATAAACTTGAATATCGTAAGGTCATAAATTTTTCATTTTGGACGGATTAACCCCTCAGGAAATTCATCCAAAGTTAACAAAAGTTTACGGAAACTTTGCCCCTTCCCTGCTAACCGTTAATAAGTGGGCAGCCGAATTTAAACGTGGTCGCACGTCTCTCGAAGATAACCCACGTGGAGAACAACCAAAAACCGCAACCACACCGGAAACAATCGAAAAGTGCATGATATCGTGTTGGACGATTGGCGAGTAAAAGTGAAGGAGATAGCTGAGGCTGTAGGGACATCGGACGAAAGGATGCGAAACATCTTACATAAAGAGTTTAATTTGAGCAATAATTATTCGCATTGAATTACGGGGATAATGCGCTAAGCGTGCCTTATTCTTTATTAATCTTCTTATATTAAAATATCTGTGTGACATAAAGTTACTTCGTCAAGCATCTCTAGCTGTTTCTTTCGTATTTCCCCACCTCTAACGTCGCTATCATTCGGTTCTCGCTTTGTTGAATTAGTCGCCCGCTAGCAACCGCCTTATCAAGATGTATTCCCGGCTAGAGGCATGCGACCTTCGGCTAAATTACTTATGTATACGGGTCAGGTCGTGCTAGACTTGAAACCACTTTGATAACTTCTACTAACGGTTGGTAAATTATACATTTTACGAACTAATTTAATTTGGTTTTCATTTATTTAGCGCGTCAACGAAAAATTCGTCAACGAGGAATTCGCCATCGAAGAATGATAGATAAAGAACGAGTGAAGATGTTGGTTTTGATTGCAGTCGTCCAAAGTTAGAAATGGCTTGTAACATTGTTTGGAGCTTTTGAATTTCTGTCCAGATTTGTTTTGGAGAACAGAGGCAGTTCGGTTCGTTATTAGATATAAGAAATTTTTGCATGTGTTTTGAATGTCGTAAAAATTTGATAAACAGACTATCATATAAAAAGCACGAAAAGTTGCTATTATGTTTACGAGCATAGAATCTGTTAATTCTCAATTATTGTTGAACTGGTTTTACAAGCAGTAGAACGAAATTTTGTCAAGTTAGGTTTATATAATTACAAGCTTTGTTCCATTTGAACCTCAGATAGATTTCAAGGTATATTTTCGAAGTCATACTTTTTTGTGTTGTAGCACAGTTGACAGATGTTGCCGTGAAAGCAGATGCTTCGTGCAGCTGTCATAAAATTTAAATTAAAATTCCTCAATCTTGTAATTAGCCTTAACTTACAGATAAATTATAGAATCTAAATATGAAAATTTAAACACACGCTGAGTAATAATTTATAAACGGTAATCCACCTGAAAAGATCTGCCCAGGTTAGAAGCGTTAATTCAGTATGTTGTGATTACAAATTATTTTAATCAAATGTTTAAAGCAAGTTTATGTTTGAAGAGCAGTCTTTTGCTTTAAAAAGCCAAATTCTTGACTTTGTTATAGATGTTATTGATGAAATTTTTTTTTACCTGTTAAAAAGTTTTGAAATTTTGAAAGAGAGTTTTTTTTAGTAAACAATTAGTTAAACTTTGAGACTTTTATTTTGGTCAAATGCGATCAAATCTGATAACATAAAGGTAGAATATTTGAGTAATAATTTTGTGCCAATATCATATTGGATATACATTTTTTTATTTTTGATACTTTTATAGGACACAAATGGTGCTCTACATTTTTATTTATTTAATCTTTGTAATTTCTTACAGGAGCTGTGTCTTATTTTCATAAGACAGGTTTTTGTTAACGAAGGCGATCGTTTTATCTTTGGGTCTCCACGTCCGCCCTTAGAATTGTGCTTTGCTATTATCGTGATTATCTTAGAACTTGGTGGCGCCTATTTAACTTAGGTAAGCTTTAGTTTGCAAACAAAATTTGACTTACGCCCCCACTTCTTATTGCTCTACCCAGGAATAGATCCTTAGCTATGTCGGAAGATTTTTGTTTACTGGCGCCCATTAAGAAAAATAAGTTTCACTAGCGCCCACCATAATAAAAACTACAAAATTCGTATCACTGACATCCACGTGGGGCTAGCAAGATAAAAGTCCGTAACATGGGTGCCGCATTTGCTGAATACCGATCAGAAGCAAATGCGAAAACGAGTTTCGCAGGAATGTTTGGCCGGGTTCAATAAGGATCGAACGATTTTTGCGGCGATTTGTCACTATGGATGAAACATGGGTCCACCATTACACGCCAGAAACGAAACAGCAGTCGAAGTAGTGGGTGGAAGCGGGTTGTTCAGCGCCAAAGAAAGCGAAGTCGATCGCATCTTCCGGAAAAGTTGTAGTCAGCGTGTTTTGGGATGCGAAAGGGATCCTCTTAATAGATTGCCTTGAAAAAGGCAGAACAATTACAGGCCAATATTACTCCGCCATTTTTGACCAGCTGGATGCCAAAATTCGCGAATAGAGACCTGGCTTGCAGAAGAAAAAAATCATCTTTCACCAAAACAATGCACCTGCACGCAAGGATGCATTGGCGATGAGAAAATTGACGGATTTGGGGGACGACTTGCTCAACCATCCCCCCTATTCCCCTGATTTGGCTACCTCAGACCTCTACCTGTTCCCAAACTTGAAGAAATTTGTTTCTGGGAAACGCTTCATGTCCAGTGAAGAAGTTGAGATGGCCGTAGACAAGCATTTTCACAGCCTTCCAGACTCTCACTTCCGGGAAGGAATACTGATGTTGGAGAAACGCTGGACCAAGTGTGTTGAAGTTAAGGGGGGATTATGTCGAAAAATAAAATCGTTTATTTTACTGAAAATTGCAGTCTTTCATTGTAGGCCGAGAACTTTTCACCTTACTCTTGTATGTGTGGAGCACAGCATTGTATGGCTGTGAAGCTTGGATAGCAAGAGAAGCAGACAAGAAAAAGATAGAGGCCTTTGAAATGTGGTGCTACAGGCGTATGATGAAGATATCATGAATAGACAAAGTTAAGAACAAAGAGGTACTGGAAATGGTAGGAGAAGAAACAAATATGTGGAAAACAATAAAAAATAGGAGAGATGAGATGATAGGCCACATACTGAGACATGAAGGAATAGTGCGGAATATATTAGAAGCAGAGAGAGGAAAAAAGAGAAGTAGGGGTAGACCTAGGTTAGACTACTGCACACAGATAGTGAGAGATGTAGGCTGTGAGAATTTCAGGGGAATGTGTAGGCTAGCTCAGAATAGAAATCAATGGAGGTACGCTTCCAACCAGTGGCAAGATGGAAAAACGAATGACAAAAATAATAACTGTACTTAAACAGGATGATTATTATAAACAACTACAGATATTGGTTTTGCAATACTCTGAACTAGTATTAATTGTGCTAAAGGTTTTACTGGAAAACTATTAACACGGCAAATGTTTAAGTGTTGGGAGATTCTTGGCAGTCACAGGCTGCTTAACCCACTTCACACACTACTAAATGTCGGTGAAATAGGGCATATAATTATAAAACAATATAAAGGAATTGAGCTGTATATAGGCTGTTGTGAGAATTGCAGGGAACTGGGTAGGCTAGTTCAAAACATAAATAAGCTAAGGTCCAACGTCCAACCAGTTTTAAGACATAAAACCCAATGACGAAAAAATGAGTGCTCTTAAATCTCATGATTATTAATAAACAACTACAGATGCTGGTTGTGAAATATTTTCAACTAATGCTGATTGTGCGAAAGGATGAACATGGAAAAACTATTAATTCAACACAGGTTTAAGTGCTGGGGGAGTTTGGCAGTCAAAAGCTGCTTACTTCCCTTCACATACCACTGAATATCGGAAAAATAGGGTATCTAACTGTAAAACAATAGAAGGTGACCGAACTGCATCAAACAAGAAAGAACAGCAGCTAGGTTCAAAGACTGTTCAAAGCATAGTGCGGAACACAGCACAGTACATCTATGAAATAGGGGCAGTAGGAAAAGCAGACAGAAAGAGCTAGAAGCTTTCTGGAATGTTGTGCTTCAGATATATGAGGATGGTAGCATGGACAGACAAAGTTAATAACAAATAGGTTGTAGAAATAGCAGAGGAATAAAGATATCTGTGGAAAACGAAAAAATAAGAGAAATAAAAGAGTAGGATACGTTCTAATGCATTTCTAGGAAATAGTGCGGGATATCTTACAAGCAGAGATAGGAAAAGATTGGTTGAAGTAGACCGAGATCAGACTTTCGCACAGATAGAGATAGACACAGACTGTACAAATTTCAGGGAAATATGTAGATTGGTTCAGACTAGGAAACAATGAGGGTACGTATCCTACCAGTTCTAGGACTAAAGACCTAATGATGATGATTATCATGATGCTCATCATTGAATCGAAATAAGTATGTTGTTCATCTTTGGAGTATAATGTTCCGTATAGCCATTTTGACAATTTACGTACTCTGTTTATTAGTCCTCTTTTTAATCTAGGGTTGTGTGAAAAGGTATTTAATTTACCTGTAGATATTGCTATAAGAAATAAGGTATTGGATATTTTATTCTTAAGAGATTGTAAAAATTGATTTTTTATGTCTTGTTGAATTTATTATGTTGTCTAAAGATTTTAAGTCGTGTTTTATTCTTTTTAATGCTTTTTCTGGGTATGTTATATTTATGTGATATAAGAACGTATTATTAGAAATAATAATTTTACTTTGTTCTAATTGAACAGGAAGGATTGTGGTTCTTTATTTTTTCTATCTTCACTGCTTGCCCTATGCTTATGCTCAGGTAGATGAATAGGAAAATCAGCTTTGCTATTTTCTGAAACAAGACAATTGGGGTTTAAAAAGTTTTTTGTAATATGTTTTATTTTTTGTTGATACTTTATTTTTGACTTTTCAACTAGTGTTTTCTGCTTTTTGACAAGGGTTTACTGTTTTGCGATGCGCCTCTTTTACGTTCTTTATATAATTTTTGTAGTATCAATTATTACTTCTTGTTGCCTATTTTTATTTTTCCCGTCTAGATCACTCTGTTGTTTTTGATGTAATTGATTCGAGATTGATTCTTTTATAATTTTCAAGTTTTCTTCGAGGTCTTGCAAATAGTGACTTAATCGCGTTTCTTCATCAATTTCAAATAGGTTTTTATAATTTAATTTTCCTCTGGTTATTTGAAAGGGTGGAACTATGAGTTGAATTGTTGTATGATAGTAATGCATAGTTCATTAGTATTTCCACACTTTTATGGGGTTTAGTATTTTTTATTAAGAGAATGGTTTTAGCTAAAGTGAAATGAAATTTTTCTACTGGGGTGTTGCTGTTTGGATTATAAAGAGTGGTGTAATATATCTCGATTTCGTGGGTTTGACATAGTCCTTGGACTACTTCATTTTTCCATTCTCGTCCACTATCAGTACATCAGTAGTTATTTTTCTTAGAATTCCAAAGTGATTAAAGAACTGTATCAGTTTATTGGCAATTTCTACTGAAGTTAATGATCTTTTGGGGTATACTTGTCCTAATTTAGAAAAACTGTCGACTATGTTTACAAAATATTGTTCATGAGTTTTGTAAGTATCTGCATAGAAGTGATCAAATGATTTATAACCGATAGGGGTTGGTTTAAATACTAATTTACTAGGATGTCTCTCGTACTTAATTTCTTGGCAAAATTTACACGAATTTACATGATCTTTTACGTCTTGATCTATTTTAGGCCAATAATAGGTTTTCTTATTTAAGGTTTTCTTGTATACCGCGATGTGAAGTTTTTGTTTCGTGGTATCTCTTTATTAGTTCCTTTTCGCTTTCCTCTTCTATTATGTCGTTAAGTATAGTGTTTTTTATAAAGATTGCAAATGAATTGTTGTTAAAATATTTTTTACAATTCTAATAAATTTTAGTTCAATCGCCTTTGTTGTAAAATTAATACCTACAATACGTTTGTTTTGTAACCATATTTTCTTTAATAAAATTGACTATTATTTCTTCGTTTTTGTCATCGGGTACATAAATTTTAATTCTAGTTTTATCGAATATTTTTTCTTTCTATTGAAGATTTATCACTTTTAGATGGAGTTACTATTATTTGATTTTTGTATATATTTAAAGATTTCTCTGTGTGGGGTATTTCAAAAATTAGATTTTCGTGATTACTATGTACGGTGTTGTCGTCTGATTCAAGGTAAAATAAATAGCGAAAATACATCTTCATTGGGTGTGGGGCTTTGGCTGTGGTCATTCAGTTCACGATTTAATTCGCTTTCGTCTAGTAGTTGTTCTATATCTTGGTCATTGACGCCATCTAAATCTGGTGAATTTGCATAAATGGAATCTTTCATCACTTTCTGCTGTTATAGGATGAATTTCCACTCTAGAAAGTGAGGCAACATTTGTATTCAGATAACCTTTTTCATAAATTAATTAATAGTCAAACTCTTCTAGTTTAAATCTCCACTCAACCAATTTAGAGTTAGGTTCTTTGAGATTAAATAGCCATTGTAAGAGTTTATGACTATCATGTTCTTGAATTTTGCTCCATATAAGTAGGGCCTAAAATATCTGTTAGACCACAATATTGCTAACACTTCTTTTTCGATTGTACTGTAATTTCATTCGGCTGGGTTTAGAGTTCTCGATGCATATGCTACGAGAAGATCAGTTCCAAATGGTCCTTGCGAGAGTACTGCTCCTATAGCAAAGTTCGAAGCATCTGTAGTTACTTTGAACAGTTTGGAAAAATCAGGATGTTGAAGAATTGGTTCGTTAAGCAAATTTTTTTTGCATGTATTGAAGGAATCCAAAAATTCTTGGTTATGCTGGATTTTTATTTTTTTTTTCAGAGACTGTGTTAACGGTTTAGTTAATTTAGCAAAATTCTTTATGAATTTTCTGTAATAACCAATTAATCCTAAAAAGATTTAATTTATTTTGCAGTTTCGGGTATTGGGAAATCTTTTACTGCATCTACTTTTTTCGGGTTAGATAGGATGCCTTCTGGTGTAATTACGTGTCCTAAAAATTCGGCTTCTTTACAAACTGTATTTTTAATCCTGCTTCTTTTTGTTTGTCAAAGACTTGTTTCAAATTATTTATATGCTCCTGTAGGTAGGTTGAATAGATAATTATGTCGTTCATAAAAACTAAACATATTTTATTTACTACATATCTTAAAATGTTATCCATAACTCTTTGAAAGGTTTCCGGTACGCCTTTTAAACCAAAAGGTAGTCTAAAATATTCGTAGTGTCCACTTTCGACATTGAATGCTGTTTTAGGAATTGAATTTTTATGTGGTTGGATTTGGAAAAACTCTTGACTTAGGTTAATTGTTGAGTAATATTGCCCTGCCCAAACGGTCCGAGATATTATTGATATTTGGCAATGGATACCGGTCGTATATAGTTTCTTCATTCAATTTCCAGTAGTCGGTAACAATAAGCATTTTTGTATCCCGCTATGGTAAATCTTTTTTGGGATTATCCATATCGGGACACTCCATGTGGATTGAGAGGGTCGAATTATTCCATTGTCTAACATTTTTGTTATCTGAATGTGTGGATACCTACATGACCTTGTATGTATTGAGATTTCATCGGTGGTTTTGATCTCGTGGTTAATTTTATTGTTAAAGGTTAGCTTTTCGTTGATATTATATAACATTTCTGTATATTTAATTAAAAAAATTTTTAAGTTTCCTTTTCTTCTGAATTTAAATGGTCAGTTTCGATTTTTGAAAAATCAAAATCTAAGTTGTTTGAATTTTGTGTGGAAATTATTGAGGTAAAATTATAGCATTCATAAGCGGTGTCTCTATATTTAGTGTAATGGTTATTTGAGAATTTGAGATCTAATTCAATTATCTTGGTTTTAGTAGATCGGTTGATCAATTCTATAGTTGTAAGGCCTTTTTGTATTGTAAGAGTCGTGCTGGAATTAATATTTGTCTATTAGTTAACTTTGGAATTATTATTTGTTCGTCCGGTAAATTAACTTTAATTTGCTTTAATATTCTTGTAAACGGAGGTATTTCCATTTTTTGCGTGGTAAAATCTTTTCTAAAATACAGGTGAATTTGTACATAATTGTTAAACAAGATTTTATCTTTTAAGTTTATGCTTAGATTTAGTTTTCGTAGACCTCGGGTTCCTATTATGCCATCGAAATAGTCGTGAAAGTTGAATAAGACAAATTCTAGACTACCTCTTAATGGTATAAATTCTTGAAATAAAGGTATGTGTGCTTTAAATTCGACTTCTCGCTCTCCTCCATTTAAAAATTGTTTAAGAGAAATGTGTTTCTGCGATATATGGTTTAATCAAAGAAGGATGATATCACGCATCAATTAATAGTTTCATTGGGGGATTCAGTATTTTAATGTATGGTAATGAATTGGAATTAAATTGTTTAAGTCTATTATGTTTAGTTCGGTTAGAGGCTTTGAAATGGAAAATGTAAGCAATTGTCTTCGTTGGTACTTTCAAAGTTGTTATTGTTGTTGTTGATCGAATAGGAATCTTACAATTTGTAATCGTATTGTGGCTTATTACTTAAACTAGTGCTTTTATAATTAGTATAGTTCCCTTCGGCAGATTTTAATTCGTATAGACTGGTTTCTACGTTAATCAGTTCTTCATTTCTAGGTCGTGTTAAGATAGGAATTGATTTGGTTTATTATTACTAAGCCCTGAATTTACGGACATTGGTTCTTGTTTGTTATGTGGTTTATGAGAATTTTGAGGTAAAAATACGTTAGTAGGTTCCCAAAAACCTGATTGTTCGTTGGGAATTTTTGTGAAATAGGTCTGCTTTGAATATTTATCGGTTGGCTAGGAAATGGTGTTCTGTAATTTGGGTTGTAATTTTTTGACCCGTGCGCTCGTTGTTGGAACGGATTGTTTTGCGGATTATAATTATATGTGCGTTGTGGAAATTGTTGGAATTGTTGAAATTAATTTTTGTAATAGTGGTTATTATTAAGGGATCTATTACTACTGTCATTTTTCGGGTTGCCATTGCCTTGACTATTATTTTGGAATTAGTATTTATTATTTATTTGTTGCTCCATAGATATGTATGTGATTTACTACTAATAAAGTCGCGTCATCAATCGCGTATGGTTTTTGTAACATTAAAAGTGTTCGAAGTTCGGTATTTGTGTTATATATAAGGATAGTTACTGCGGTTGCGGCATTTTAAGCTATTAATGCGGTTTTGGTGTGCTCAGATAAAGTGGTATCCGAATTTATTTTTAGAGTTAGTCTCATTTTCTTAAGTTATAATCGGTCAAGAAAACCAATAATGTTTTCTCCCTTTTGTCTGGTTAAATATACAAATTGTTGCTGTAGTGCACGTCTGTCGAATCTGCCTCCAAATTTTTGTCTAAGGACGTTTTTTACTTTCGGCCAGGTAGTTGAATCAGGTCTACATTATACGGAGTCACCAGCTTCTTCAATTATTTTTGCACATATTGATGCAAAAACAAATTCACTTAAGCTGTTGTCTGTTGTTCTGCCATATCGATTAAAATATTTATCGTCTGAATTAATAAATGGTTCTAAATGTTCGGTGCGACCAGAAAAAAGTCTAATCGTAC
This sequence comes from Platerodrilus igneus, assembly GCA_036346225.1. NCBI lineage: Eukaryota > Metazoa > Arthropoda > Insecta > Coleoptera > Lycidae > Platerodrilus > Platerodrilus igneus. The sequence goes on along the minus strand of JARFIW010000394.1, from coordinate 261,547 downwards.
TGGCAATTTTTTGTGCAGTTTGTACGGTTGCCATATCAATTATGCTAATACTATTAAGGTTCTCAATTAAAGATTCCATTAAGGTGTTGACTGACATAAAATATATAGAGCTCAATTGTTCAATAATTAACACGGGAAAATTTTACAAAATTAGAAAAAGAAGTAGACTCACCACTTACTGTTGTGGTAGTTTTCGGAGTTTCTTCCTCCAGTTGTTTGTTCGGAAATGTTCCTAACGTAAATTAATACATTACTGGTTGGGTTAACTTGTTAGGGGTTATTTTTATATCCCCAAATGTGACCAGTAACCTTTAAGGAAGGATTATGAAGGACTATGCTAGGGGTCTATTCCTTGGGCAGAGCTTATGAGGATTGGTCGTGGTTCTTTTTACAAAGCATTATTTTATTACTAGGGCTAGATTCTCAACAAAACAGGGGTTTGAATAGGGCGCCACCAAGTCATTAACTTTAAACACAGGGTTTCCCTAAGGGGGACTTGGGCGTCCTTAGGGAGGAATACCGTATTAACTGCTAACGCAGGAGCTGTAAAGAAAATATAATTAAATATACCAAAATGCGCACACAAGAGGTATTCTCTTGCTACCTAATATAAAAAAACAACAAAGATTAATCAGGCAACAATAATATGAACACAAATTTTATGCTTCAAATTCTGAAAAGGCTATCAAAGCTTCTTGTTAAATTGGGTTTACCACTTTACTCTATTTGATCTTAAACTTTGTTACCCTACTTCTGAACGTACTTGCTCAGAATAAAACAATTAATTAAGAAAATTAAATGTTGCTTCTTTAATTAAAATTGTCGTTTCATAAAAATTGTAAATATAAAATTCATGTTTAAGAAGAGATAATACAAGTTTCATCTACTGATAAGGTAGGATTATATATTCAAAGAAAAATATCAAAACTTTAAATGTTGCTTTAGTTACAAAAGTTTAATTTGAATTTATACCAGAAATATCAGATCTGTTTTTTCTGTTTACATATTTATAAAACTTTAACTGCTTTGTCTATTAATTCATTATTCAAAAATTGTAAGTGAACTCATGCATATATGAAACATCAATAAGAACTCTTTAGGTTTGCCTAACTTCATAAAATTTAATGACTGTAATTATACTGAACTAGTATTGGCAATAAAAATTTACTAAGGTCCTTCTTAATTTGCGAAACGGATTTATGAGAATAGATAGTTACAAAAATATTTTCTAAAGCAGCCTCGTATCAAAGATCACCAAATGTAGACGTGATGCAAGAATACTTCTAATCTCTTACCTTAGCTCTGCAAGTGTTTTTTACATGTTGTCGTTACAACATGTTAGGGCAGGTGTTAATACATAAATTTTTCAGAAAACAGGTGACGTAAGATCCACATGTTTCACAGAACACGAACAGCTGCGTGACCCTTGGACCGGACCATACTAACTTCCATGCGTTTTTGTTATACGCACAAACTGGACCAACCAAATTCCGATACTAAACTTAGATGTTTTATCATGTGTAAATCTAGAACGAAAGTTTCAACAGTACCATTCCAATGCATCATCGGACTTAATTTCCAAATCATAAAAATTTCTACATACTTTGTAGAACGTTTCCTTAAAATTCAAACTTGTTATTTTCTTCATAACATTACATAAAATGCAACTATCCATCGTACGGTTGAAGGACGTTCATATTGGATCGATACCCTATCGCAAAGTTGACGTGAATGAACCATAAGTTGATACTCGCAGGTGCAAAAGTAGAATTTATATCTTCTTTAAATACAGCATACTCGCTGCCTTAGTTTTATAAAACCAGATAATACAAAACGACTTCTTAAAGTTGAGAATTATAAAATAAAAATCTAATTGAGGACTTTCTACGAAGCGTTGAAAAACATGTTTTATCGTAACTTTTACGAAATCATTAAAGGAATATTTTAAGTGCTATTTACACAAATGTCCAAAGAATTATTAAATGAATTTATCAAAGGAATTATCCAAACGAAGTTATTTATTAAAAGTCATTTAAAAACGTCGTTAAAAGGAACGTTATAACAGAAGAAAAGAAAAAATACGAAAAGAGCGCTACAACAAAATTATTCAGTTGGTCTAATTAATTATTATTTTAATTCTTACCATCGTTAAAACACAAAGCCTAGTGTTCAGCGCACTAGGGCTCTACTACCGCACAAAAATCCAGACGCAAGTTACATGCCAGAACCCTTATTAGTTTTATAATCGTTCTTGACGAGAGCTCTAGATAATGTGAGTGCAGATGTGCTATGCACGAAACAGGAAAGCTGCTTGGCCTTGATAATAATTGTATTAACATTCGGCGCCTGATGTTAGCAACCAAAGTAGCATTTCTGTATGGCGGTTAGCGCATACAATACCAATACTAGTATTTATTTGTTTAAAAATGGTTTGCATGATATTAATGACTATACTAGAGTTATTAGGACTAAAAATTCGTTGATGTTCTGCAGTGGTCAAAAAAACTGTTACAAGTTAGTGGTTGAAACCAAAAGCGTATAGTGGCAATTTTTCGCTATTAAAGCCCCTTGAAATCATACTGACTGCGTCAAATTTGATTTCGAAGTCAAAGCTTTATTTAAAAATAATTTTATTTTTTAAGATGAACAGAAATTACAACTTGTATATAAATATTATTACAACTTAGTTCGATAATTCTAGTTACAACGTTCAGCAATGACTAGTTGGCATTGCTAGCATATAATCTGTATTTATACTAATTTTCTCTAGGTAAAAGTAAAGAGAATGGTGTATTTGGACCTTTCCTATTTATCATAAACAAACAACTATTAGTAATAATTATATGGAAAAATAGTTGAAGATGTTGTTTTATTAACAGAGGAAGGATATGATAATATTACTCATGCCTTGAAATGAGAATAATTATTTAAAGATAGTTTTTATTAAAAGAATTAGCCGTATCTGGACCAATATTAACTATCACTTTATCAATCAAAATGCAAATCGACTAAGTGAACTGCTATGAAATAGTAGAAAAGTAAGATAGCACATTGGGAAAGTAGCTCTCCCAATCGCCTTCTCCCATTATCGATTTCTATTCTATTCATTCTTCTGGCACTATACCAATGAAAACCGATTTTGATTTAGATTTGTCAAGTATGTAGTTTCTGGGATGACACGCTAAGTGACTGGTTTCTTTTTTATTTCTCGTATTTTTTCTGATACGTTTTTCTGAAAAATGGAGTGGTATGAATCAGAAACAATAGAATTAGTTGAATTGTATGAATACCACGGATGTTTATTGAATATAACTAGTGTCAAATAATTCAAGCGTATGGAGAAGCAGTCCCACAAATGTTAGGAGAACATTTTGAAGTAGCCGAGTTGAAATAAAAGACAGGTGCGCGTACAACACGAAACACATAAAAATTAAAGAATCAAATAAATCCGGTTCTTGCACTAAGAATATTTATGAACCTACTTTGAAATATAGAAGACAACATTGCAGCATCATCCTATTGGCTGCCTTTACCAACTCTTTTTTCGTGGCTTATCTTCCTTTTCGATCAATATGTTTAGTTCTTCTCATTCGCATACTTCTATTTATAGAAACAAGGCTAGTAATATTTCTTAAGCATTTTCCCATGCCGTGTTCTGTTGTTAAGCCTCTCAATTTACGGACCACAGTATTATAGCCAAACTCCCAGATATAGTTACTTATTTCATTGCATAGTTCTTCCCAGCACTTCCTCTGGCTAGTATTGATTACTCTTTTGAGGTTTTCCTTGCTTCCTCTGAAGATTTCTTGCTCCTGCTTGTACTCATTCATCCCGGTTCTAATTTTACTTTAAAGTGATTGTCTAGCCATTTACCCTTGATATTAGCTACACAATTTTAGACGTCCACCAGAACACCTACCTATGCCACTTCTCTTGTAATTTTTTTTCTTATGCATAATCTAATCACAAACTTTTGTCAGGTTTTAATTAGTTCCTTATGACTTAAATTTTGGTTTCGGGTTTCCTACAAAAGTGTCTTCCTCAGCATATCTTTATTTAGTTTACCAAACGCTCACCCCTGGTGTTTCTTTTTTTACTTTTTGTACATGACCTTTCTTTCTTCCTAATAAAAAGATGATACATTTTTAGTAGTCCAGTGTTTCTTTTTATTCATTTTGCAGCGCCTTATTTTTTATGCACTGTTACTGATGATAGTAGTGTGAAGTCAGCGATAGACTTGAATTCAATTGTACTAAAGGTGAGTGTACTTTCTGTATTTATTTTTAGGTTCCGGCTGGCAATTCAATCCTGAGTGGTTTTACCCTTGCTTCTGAATTAAGGTTATCAGTTGTCTTTTATTTTGTAAAATGTCGCAGTATAGCATTGAAAAATAGCTTTTACATTCATCCGGTGTTTGACTGGGTGAGTATTAGCAACCATGGAGTATTATAGCGTATTCTGAAATATGTTGCCATACACATCACTTCCAGTTTCTGTTTTATAGTCGCTCGCTAATCCTTACAGTAACTAGCTCGGTATTATCTTAAAGCAAAGTTTTATTCAAATGTCCTTTTGGTTTATTTACTACAGCTATATCAATATCATCCTCATTTATTTTAATATCAAGAAAATGGTGAACAGTCTTGTCTGTGTTCAACTTAGTTGGAAAAGCCTAGGTTTCGTTTTTTATTAATGGACACAGTTTTTCACAAGAACGTTGCGAAGCCATTTTAGTAATGAAATAATAAGTGAGCAAACAAACTATAAATACACACACCACACACACACACACACGCACGCACACGCACACACACACATACATATGTGTGTGCGCGCGCGTGTATGCGTGTGTGCGTGTGAGTATATTATATATAAATTATTTATATCGTTATCGTTACTTCCGGAGCTGAATTTATTCCTACGGTGTAACGTAGAAGATATCCTATTATTTTTTATCGTCGGGGTGGGCGGCGTCTGAAAGTATGTAGACTTAGCACTGTTATTTTTAATGTTCACAAGCAAAAAAATAAAGAAAGTTTATAAGTACACAAATATACAAGTAAAACGTCAAAATGAATAGTTTATGCAATTTTAAGCACTTCGAAAATCTTCGGCAATCTTCGTGGTTGCTCGTGGAACCAAGTAGGAGCTTAAATACTAAGTAGACAGCTATACACAGAGTTTGGAGAGGTCCTAAGGTCTTCGGTAGTCTTCGGGCTTCTTTGATAATCTTTGGAGGGCTTCGTGGTCGCTCGTGGAACCAAGTAGGAATTATAAAGAATAATGATATACATACAAAAACTATACAGTGACTATATACACAATATTGAGAGGGTCAGTAGTCTTCGGTAGGCTTCGGAAATTTTCAGGTTTTACCCGTGAGGCTGAGTAAGAGCTTGAAATACGAAAATAACGAAGTGTTCATGGTTTGAAGAGGTCCACACGTCTTCGGAGGTATTGGGGACTCTTCGGAAGTTTTCGTGGTTCACTTGTGGAACAACGCGGAGTTATAAAGAATAATAATATACATACAAAAACTATACATTGACTATATACACAATATTGAGATGTTCGGACAAGTCTTCGGTAGGCTTTGGAAGTCTTCGGAAATCTTCGGGTTTTACTCGTGAGGCTGAGTAAGAGCTTGAATAACGAAAATAAGGAAGTATTTATTGTTTAAAGAGGTCCAGACGCCTTCGAAGGTCTTCGGAAGTCTTCGTGGTTTACTTGTAGAATAACGCGGAGTTATAAAGAATAACGATATACATACAAAAACTATACATTGACTATATACACAATATTGAGATGTTCGGAGAAGTCTTTGGTAGGCTTCGGAAGTCTTCGGTCTAGAAAATCGGAATCTCCAACTCATTTTTTGTGCTACGTTAAAAGTAGCGAATCTATTGGATGCCCATTCCACTAACCTTTTTTCAACATATCTTGTATAGGGAAAAAAGTCATATAAATATGATTGCGAATCCTGCAAAATTCAGTACCCTTAGTGCTCGCCACAGCCTGAAGACTCAACTACAGTGCTCGCCACAGCCTGTGAACTACCTCAACCAGCAGTGCTCCCCATGGCCTGCTTAAGAATCACACTAGCCACGCTGCCCGCCGCTACACCTGCGGCACGTACCGCAGTGCTCTCCATAGCCTGCCTAAAATTCTGACCTTCTACGCTGCCCGACGCCGTACCTGGGGTTCGTATAGCAGTGCTCTCCATAGCCTGCTCAATACCCGACCAGTTACGTTGCCTGGCGGCGTACCTGGGGCACGCCGCATTTTGTTGTCTATAATAATCCATGTCGGATGGGCAGAAAACCCCATTCGAACCACCAGGTTTACCGGAGGCAATTGCAGAACGCACTCCGGCGTGCCTTCCGAGACGTCTTACCGCTGCCGAAGCTGTTGTCACTGCTGCCGCCGTCACCAGAGCAGCCTCAGCACTCACAAAGGCTGCGGTGAGAATTAATCCTAGCCGCCCCCACAGCAATAACATCTCGAGAGGTCATCTATTGCGATGACGCCGAATGTATCTCTGCGCTGTACCTCCAAGATAGCACCCGTTCATTTACATTTCCAATGCTCCACCCGAAGGTACCACATTGGCCAGGAGGCGAGTTTTTTGTTGCCTGAAAATTTAGAATTTTGCCGAACCCTTGCCGTTCCAGGCAAGGTAGGGATTTTTAACGTGCGTGACAACACTCACACACGGGACCTCCATTTAACCGCTCATCCGAACGAGGGCGTAATTTTTGTGAAAAATGCTCACCTGCCATTTTTCAAGCAGTCGGGATTTGAACCCAGGACCTTGGGATCCGTAGTCTTACGCTTACTACATTGATCCACGGCGACGCCCCCGAGATAGCACTCGCATGGAATTCCGTGGCAACATGCTCGACGAGGCCTAAAGCACCACGACTTCCGAAGAGTCCCGAAGTCCTCCGAAGACGTCTGGACCTCTGCAAACAATAAATACTTTTCTAATTTCGTTAACCAAGCTCTTACTCAGCCTCACGAGTAAAATCCGAGGATTTCCAAAAACTTCCGAAGTCTACCGGAGACTTCCGAACCTCTCAATATTGTGTATAAAGTCAATATATAGTTTTTGTATGTATACCATTATGCTTTATAACTCCGTGTTGTTGCACAGTGAACCACGAAGACTTTTGAAAAGTCCCGAAGACTTCCGAAAACGTCTGGACCTCTTCAACCAATAAATACCTTCCTAATTTCGTTATCCAAGCTCTTACTCACCCTCACGAGTAAAACCTGAGGATTTCCAAAGACTTCCGCAGCCTACCGAAGACTTTCTAACCTCTCAATATTGTGTATATAATCACTGTATAGTTTTTGTATATATATCATTATTCTTTATAACTCCGCGTTGTTCCACAAGTGAACCACAAAGACTTCCAAAGAGTCCCGAAGACGTCTGGACCTCGTCAACTATAAATACTTCATTACTTTCGTTATTCAAGCTCTCACTCGGCTTCACAAAGAAATTCGAAAGATTACCGAAGAAGTCCGAAGACTACCGATGACCTTTGGACCTCTCCGAACTCTGTACATACCTGTCTACTTGGTATTTAAACTTTTACTTGGTTCCACGAGCAACTACGAAGCCTTCCAAAAATTACCGAAGAAGTCCAAAAACTACCGAAGACCTTTGGACCTCTCCGAGCTCTGTATATACCCGTTTACTTAGTATTTAAGTTCCTACTTGGTTCCACGAGCAACCACAAAGCTTTCCGAAGATTACCAAAGAAGTCCGGAGACTACCGAAGACCCTTGGACCTCTCCGAACTCTGTATATACCTGTCTACTTAGTATTTACGCGCCTACTTGCTTCCACGAGCAACCACGAAGCCTTACGAAGATTGCCCAAAAGTTCCGAAGTGCTTCAAAGTGCATAAACTGTTCATTTTGACTTTTTACTTGTATATTTGTGTACTTATGAACTTTCTTTTGCTTGGGAACATTAAAGATAACAGTGCTAAGTCTACATACTTTCAGACACCGCCCACCCCGACGGCTATGGGGAGCACTGCTTATACATGCCCCAGATATGGCGTCGGGCAGCGTAACGGCTTCAAGAATTAAGCAGGTTATGGAAGCACTGCTTGTTGAGGCAGTTTACAGGCTATGGTGAGCACTATAGTTGAGTCCTCAGGCTTTGGTGAGTACTAAGGGTACTGAATTTTGCAGGATTCGCAATCATATTTATATGCTTTCTTCCCCTATGCAAGGTATGTTGAAAAAAGGTTAGTGGAATGGGCATCCAATAGATTCGCTCTTTTAGGGTATCACAGAAAATGAATTTAAAGATCCCGATTTTCTAGCTGGAGAATTTTATACGTAAGAACTACCAATAAGAAGATCTGTTGTCTCTGAGCATACAACGCATCCCTTCCTTTAGAGGTGGAGATGCGCGTAGTGTAACTTCTCCAAGGTTACCTTGTGCGTGCTATACAAGGTTTAAAATAGTGAATTTGTACGCTAAGAAGGTGATTGTTTAATGTTTTGTTTAAGTTTATTTTCATGACATTTATTTTATAACCACGAATGAAGATGTTGAGAATTTTTTATTTACATAAACATTTTGTTTTAACGAAAGAGTTAATTGAAGACTAAATCAACCGCAAAATACAATTAAACGGGCTGATCATTAAGATGCATTTTCGAAGATGAAAGCTGCGACAAACTTCAACTTGAGCTACTGTGAAAAAATCTCCAGGGCAAATCAGTATTGAGTTTTTTTCTTTTTTTGACCCCACATTCTACGACTAGTTAATTAGCGCAAAGTCCTTCTTTTTTTATTGTGGTAATTGGCGCGGACTGATTACGTTGCTTTCGTTGCCCTCTTGCTTGACCGCCCGGTATATTGTACAAAATGTTTTATGTAAAAACCTGTAGATAATTTGATGCAAGCGAAATAATCGTAAAATCGTATAACGTTTCTCGACTGAACTACGCTAGAATAATCGTTTTCAACTTATCGGCGAGGTGATCAGGTTAATATTACTAATCTTGCGTATACGCATTTTGTAAATAAACTAGTTTTAGAATTAATATAATATGAAATCACTCTTCATATCAGCATTTATTATAATTAGTTGTGAAATCGTATGTTGTGAGAAATCCAAGTTGAAGTAATTTGTATTGAATTTAATGTTACTGCAGCAACAATTCTTAAGATGAAGATACGAATTCTGTCAAGCTTCTTACAAGAAAAAGCAGAAACGGAGCTGAATGAAATACCCAATCAATTAGAGGAGAGTTTGAAAATTTTCAAAAGTTGGATGTCAGAGCAACAACATTTAAAATACCGAGACGGTAAGTTAATAACAAAACTTTTGAAAATAGTTTAAAATTGACTTGCTGCTTCTTTGTAAACTCATATGCCGTAATGATATTTGAAAATATGCAAAATTACCAGAGGAGATTCCTTGTTTGTAATGCATTTTTAATCCTTCAACAAGTCAAAAGTTGCGATAGCGTACTAAAAATATAAATAAGTAATTAAAACTAAATTCTTTTGAAAGAAGTGATAATAAATACGAGTGCAGAAAGCACAAACTTAAATTATTTATAGATGAAATTAATTAAAAACTTCTTGATTAAGTTTTCCACAATCGCTTTTTTCTGCATGAAATTATATGAGATGAGTTATGTATAGCAAAAACAAACGATTCTGCAACCAAACCCTTAGGGCTTAATTAACAATTGCTCGGAGTACATAAATTCCTTATTTAGACAGTATTTATTTTATTTGATCAACGTCACTTATTAAAAAAAGTAAAAATAAGATTCGGGGGCTATCTTCACGCTTACGCCAATTAAAAAATCCAATTTAATTATTGCATATGATTGACCAATTTTTGACCACCAATGACCAGTATTTATTATATTTGACCACTTTTACTTATTGAAAAAATCACAAAAAATGGATCCAGAGGTTTCGTCACGCTTTTACGCCAATTAAAAATCCAATTTAATTATTGCATAAGATTAATCACTTTTTGACCGCCAATGACAAGTATTTATTTTATTTGATCACCTTTACTTGTTGAAAAAATGGCAAAAAGATCATCCTGAGGTTTCGTCACGCTTTTACGCCAACAAAAATAAATCCAAATAATTATTGCATATGATTGACCCCTTTTCGACCACTAATGACCAGTATGTATTTTATTTAACCCCCTTTACTTTTGAAATAATCGCAAAAAGGAGATCATGAGGTTTCATCAAACTCTTACGCCAATTAAAAAATTCCAATTTAATTGTTGCATATGATTGACCACTTCTTGACAACCCATGACCAGTATTTATTTTATTTGACCACTTTTACTTATTGAAAAAATCGCAAAAAGTGGATCCTGAGGTTTCGTCGCACTTTTACGCCAATTAAAAAAATCCAATTTAATTATTGCATAAGATTAATCACTTTTTGACCGCCAATGACAAATACTTATTTTATTTGATCACCTATACTTATTGAAAAATGGCAAAAAGATCCTCCTGAGGTTACGTCACGCTTTCACGCCAACAAAAATAAATCCAAATAATTATTGCATATGATTGACCCCTTTTCGATCACAAATGACCAGTATGTATTTTATTTAACCCCCTTTACTTTTGAAATAATCGCAAAAAGGAGATCATGAGGTTTCGTCAAACTCTTACGCCAATTAAAAAATTTCAATTTAATTGTTGCATATGATTAATCACTTCTTGACCACCAATGACCAGTACTTATTTTATTTGACCACTTTTACTTATTGAAAAAATCGCAAAAAGTGGATCCTGAGGTTTCGTCGCGCTTTTACGCCAATTAAAAAATTCAATTTAATTATTGCATAAGATTAATCACTTTTTGACCGCCAATGACAAATACTTATTTTATTTGATCACCTATACTTATTGAAAAATGGCAAAAAGATCCTCCTGAGGTTACGTCACGCTTTCACGCCAACAAAAATAAATCCAAATAATTATTGCATATGATTGACCCCTTTTCGATCACAAATGACCAGTATGTATTTTATTTAACCCCCTTTACTTTTGAAATAATCGCAAAAAGGAGATCATGAGGTTTCGTCAAACTCTTACGCCAATTAAAAAATTCCAATTTAATTGTTGCATATGATTAACCACTTCTTGACCACCAATGACCAGTATTTATTTTATTTGACCACTTTTACTTATTGAAAAAATCGCAAAAAGTGGATCCTGAGGTTTCGTCGCACTTTACGCCAATTAAAAATCCAATTTAATTATTGCATAAGATTAATCACTTTTGACCGCCAATGACAAATATTTATTTTATTTGATCACCTATACTTATTGAAAAATGGCAAAAGATCCTCCTGAGGTTACGTCACGCTTTCACGCCAACAAAAATAAATCCAAATAATTATTGCATATGATTGACCCTTTTCGACAACAAATGACCAGTATGTATTTTATTTAACCCCTTTACTTTTGAAATAATCGCAAAAGGAGATCATGAGGTTTCGTCAAACTCTTACGCCAATTAAAAAATTCCAATTTAATTGTTGCATGTGATTAACCACTTCTTGACCACCAATGACCAGTATTTATTTTATTTGACCACTTTTACTTATTGAAAAAATCGCAAAAAGTGGATCCTGAGGTTTCGTCGCACTTTTACGCCAATTAAAAAAATCCAATTTAATTATTGCATAAGATTAATCACTTTTTGACCGCCAATGACAAATATTTATTTTATTTGATTACCTATACTTATTGAAAAATGGCAAAAAAATCCTCCTGAGGTTACGTCACGCTTTCACGCCAACAAAAATAAATCCAAATAATTATTGCATATGATTGACCCCTTTTCGACCACAAATGACCAGTATGTATTTTATTTAACCCCCATTACTTTTGAAATAATCGCAAAAAGGAGATCATGAGGTTTCGTCAAACTCTTACGCCAATTAAAAAATTCCAATTTAATTGTTGCATATGATTAACCACTTCTTGACCACCAATGACCAGTATTTATTTTATTTGACCACTTTTACTTATTGAAAAAATCGCAAAAAGTGGATCCTGAGGTTTCGTCGCACTTTTACGCCATTAAAAAAATCCAATTTAATTATTGCATAAGATTAATCACTTTTTGACCGCCAATGACAAATATTTATTTTATTTGATTACCTATACTTATTGAAAAATGGCAAAAAAATCCTCCTGAGGTTACGTCACGCTTTCACGCCAACAAAAATAAATCCAAATAATTATTGCATATGATTGACCCCTTTTCGATCACAAATGACCAGTATGTATTTTATTTAACCCCCTTTACTTTTGAAATAATCGCAAAAAGGAGATCATGAGGTTTCGTCAAACTCTTACGCCAATTAAAAAATTCCAATTTAATTGTTGCATATGATTAATCACTTCTTGACCACCAATGACCAGTACTTATTTTATTTGACCACTTTTACTTATTGAAAAAATCGCAAAAAGTGGATCCTGAGGTTTCGTCGCGCTTTTACGCCAATTAAAAAATTCAATTTAATTATTGCATAAGATTAATCACTTTTTGACCGCCAATGACAAATACTTATTTTATTTGATCACCTATACTTATTGAAAAATGGCAAAAAGATCCTCCTGAGGTTACGTCACGCTTTCACGCCAACAAAAATAAATCCAAATAATTATTGCATATGATTGACCCCTTTTCGATCACAAATGACCAGTATGTATTTTATTTAACCCCCTTTACTTTTGAAATAATCGCAAAAAGGAGATCATGAGGTTTCGTCAAACTCTTACGCCAATTAAAAAATTCCAATTTAATTGTTGCATATGATTAACCACTTCTTGACCACCAATGACCAGTATTTATTTTATTTGACCACTTTTACTTATTGAAAAAATCGCAAAAAGTGGATCCTGAGGTTTCGTCGCACTTTTACGCCAATTAAAAAAATCCAATTTAATTATTGCATAAGATTAATCACTTTTTGACCGCCAATGACAAATATTTATTTTATTTGATCACCTATACTTATTGAAAAAATGGCAAAAAGATCCTCCTGAGGTTACGTCACGCTTTCACGCCAACAAAAATAAATCCAAATAATTATTGCATATGATTGACCCCTTTTCGACAACAAATGACCAGTATGTATTTTATTTAACCCCCTTTACTTTTGAAATAATCGCAAAAAGGAGATCATGAGGTTTCGTCAAACTCTTACGCCAATTAAAAAATTCCAATTTAATTGTTGCATGTGATTAACCACTTCTTGACCACCAATGACCAGTATTTATTTTATTTGACCACTTTTACTTATTGAAAAAATCGCAAAAAGTGGATCCTGAGGTTTCGTCGCACTTTTACGCCAATTAAAAAAATCCAATTTAATTATTGCATAAGATTAATCACTTTTTGACCGCCAATGACAAATATTTATTTTATTTGATTACCTATACTTATTGAAAAATGGCAAAAAAATCCTCCTGAGGTTACGTCACGCTTTCACGCCAACAAAAATAAATCCAAATAATTATTGCATATGATTGACCCTTTTCGACCACAAATGACCAGTATGTATTTTATTTAACCCCCATTACTTTTGAAATAATCGCAAAAAGGAGATCATGAGGTTTCGTCAAACTCTTACGCCAATTAAAAAATTCCAATTTAATTGTTGCATATGATTAACCACTTCTTGACCACCAATGACCAGTATATATGTTATTTGACCACTATTACTTAAGGACAAACTCGCGAAAAGTGGATCCTGAGGTTTCGTCGCACTTTTACGCCATTAAAAAAATCCAAATTAAGTATTGCATAAGATTAATCACTTTTTGACCGCCAATGACAAATATTTATTTTATTTGATTACCTATACTTATTGAAAATGGCAAAAATCCTCCTGAGGTTACGTCACGCTTTCACGCCAACAAAATAAATCCAAATAATTATTGCATATGATTGACCCTTTTCGACCACAAATGACCAGTATGTATTTTATTTAACCCCCATTACTTTTGAAATAATCGCAAAAAGGAGATCATGAGGTTTCGTCAAACTCTTACGCCAATTAAAAAATTCCAATTTAATTGTTGCATATGATTAACCACTTCTTGACCACCAATGACCAGTATTTATTTTATTTGACCACTTTTACTTATTGAAAAAATCGCAAAAAGTGGATCCTGAGGTTTCGTCGCACTTTTACGCCAATTAAAAAAATCCAATTTAATTATTGCATAAGATTAATCACTTTTTGACCGCCAATGACAAATATTTATTTTATTTGATCACCTATACTTATTGAAAAAATGGCAAAAAGATCCTCCTGAGGTTACGTCACGCTTTCACGCCAACAAAAATAAATCCAAATAATTATTGCATATGATTGACCCCTTTTCGACAACAAATGACCAGTATGTATTTTATTTAACCCCCTTTACTTTTGAAATAATCGCAAAAAGGAGATCATGAGGTTTCGTCAAACTCTTACGCCAATTAAAAAATTCCAATTTAATTGTTGCATGTGATTAACCACTTCTTGACCACCAATGACCAATATTTATTTTATTTGACCACTTTCACTTATTGAAAAAATCGCAAAAAGTGGATCCTGAGGTTTCGTCGCGCTTTTACGCCAATTAAAAAATTCAATTTAATTATTGCATAAGATTAATCACTTTTTGACCGCCAATGACAAATACTTATTTTATTTGATCACCTATATTTATTGAAAAATGGCAAAAAAATCCTCCTGAGGTTACGTCACGCTTTCACGCCAACAAAAATAAATCCAAATAATTATTGCATATGATTGACCCCTTTTCGACCACAAATGACCAGTATGTATTTTATTTAACCCCCTTTACTTTTGAAATAATCGCAAAAAGGAGATCATGAGGTTTCGTCAAACTCTTACGCCAATTGAAAAATTTCAATTTAATTGTTGCATATGATTGACCACTTTTTGACCACTAATAACCAGTATTTATTTTATTTGACCACCTTTACTTATTGAAATAATCGCAAAAAGAAGATCCTGTGGTTTTGTCACACTCTTGCACCAATTAAAAAAAATCCAATTTTATTGTTGCATATGATTGACCACTTTTGACCGCCAATCACAAGTGTTATTTTATTTGACCACCTTTACTTACTAAAAAATGGCAAAAAGATAATCCTGAGGTTTCTTCACACTTTTGTCCCAAATAAGAAAAATCTAATTTAATTGTTGCACAATTGACCACTTTTTGACCAACAATGACCGGTATTGATTTTATTTGACAACCTATACTTATTGAAAAAAATCGAAAAGGGAAGACAGTTAATTTTTTCGCACTTTTACGTCAATTAAAAAAATATAATTTGACCACCTTTACCTTTTAAAAAAATTGCAAAAATAAAATCCTCACACTATTATGCCAAATAAAGGAAATCCAATTTAACTGTTGAATATGATTGACCACTTTTTGCGCATAAATAACCAGTATTTATTTTATTTGATCACTGCTACTTATAAAAAATAGCAAAAACCAGATCTGGAGTGTATCTTCACATTTAACGCCAAATTAAAGAAAATCCAATTTAATTGTTGCATACGAATAGCCAATTTCTGTCCACCAGTGACAAACTACATTTATGTTTGACCACCTATATTTTGAGTACCACACTTATTTCAAGTACCTTTAATACGAAGCCAAATACCATTTTCAGTATCAGAAATTTTTGCTCGTTTGAAACTATATGCACATGGTAGCTCAGGATAATCACACAATTTATGCTGAAGTACATCAGTCCATCCAGACTGAAGCTCCATGTAATTTCGGGTTCTGTTTTTTTTTTCGTTTCTGGATGCAATCACAGGTTCAATTTTTTTTCATTCTTCATCTTCTATTATTACACAAAAAAAAATTGAGATAATATACCACTGTTTTATTGTTATATAATTGAAATGTCTGAATCATCAATAAATCTGGATGTAGAATTTAATGTATTATTTTTATTTATATCTTCAGGTTTTCCAATTCCGCATTTTTGCTTAGTATCACTTAAGATGTTATTCTGATTTAGTCTCGCATATAAATTCAAAGTTCTCGGAGTTCGATTGTCTTTTAACAATTTACTTGCTTTAATCCAAACTTCTTCTTTTCTGCCTCTTAGATTTCCAGAATCTGTGAAATCCTTTGGCTTTAAGATTTCCACAGCCTGTGAAAATAATTCATTCGGAAAGTGTTTCCAATAGTTCTTCGGGACTGACGAATGCTTGTCAAAGTATTTTAGGTTTATGATAGCTTTTCTGACTATGTTTAAAAACCGTAAAATATGAAAGACATTTTTAAAAGTTTTAATTACAAATCGTGTAAAAGTTACATTTTTTTATATACAAAAAAACAAGAGGATGTCTAACTAGTATTGCTTTAAGTGGACGACCTGCCCGCCTAACCGCCACTACCGCCGGCTTTAAAATTTTCAGGAATTAAATATTTATACCCTGTTAACCTCTTGATATATGCACCTCTAATGGTACATCTCCTCCAAGTAATTACTTGGTAAGAGCAGGTTAATGCTCGTTCATAATATCTTTAAATATGATACATTTGTATGTTGACGTAGGTATGACAGCAATTTGAAGAAATTCTTTTTGAATGAAAAGAAGTGCAGTTTTAGGGCGGCTACAATGTATATATATATATATATATATATATATATATATATATATTGTAGTGGTTTTAATGGGCTAAATCTACGTATAAACAAAGTAATTTCAAAACACCCTGTATAAAGGAAACAACCAGAATTTACGTGCGAAATTTATTCCAGTTAGTTCATTTTTAAGTAACAGGTATTAACAAAATTTTACAAATAATGAATAAAATTTAGTTAGGTTCGTAAAGAAAAAAATGTTAGAAGCCAATGCAATTAATTTATTAATTTAATTGAGTTGACTTGAACGGTTATTTTTACGTATAATATGCATAAAAGCGTGTAAAAAAATCAATAATACCAAGGTGAAACGCGTTGCTAACAAACAAATATATCGGTTGGGTTGAAATACCATGAAAAGAAGCTCCTAGAAATGTTGTGTTAAAACGTTCGTTAAAATTAAACACCTGCAGGTTTCTAAATGTCAAGTTCCACTTATTTTTATAGATAACAAACAAGTTTCAAAGAAAATCAGGTAAACGGTCGGATGTTTTCGCATGAAACACTGATAAGGGGTTATTTAAAGCACGTCCACGTGGGTTAGATAGCAAATGGTCAGGAATATCGATTTCTACCACTCAAACAAAGTTAGAAAGAGACGTAGAATATGCATAAGCAAGGGACAGCGTTAGTATAGGCGGGATTTGTACAACGTCAATGCATAGACTATTGGTCGATATCGTTAGTCGCACATCAGATAAGACACGGGAATATTGAATATTAATTTTCAGAAAATATCGTAACGACGCGCTGAATTTCGAGGAGTTAGAAATCGGTTGAACCAAAATTTTAAGAACGTGTTATTGTAAATGAAGGACTTCGCGTGAAATGCGGCCAAGAGGTGGCATCGGAAATTGTATAAATGCCTTTTCAAAATATAAAAAAAGCCCTTAGTATTTGATCGCTTCAGACTACGTACGAAAGTTACCACGAGCTTGTAAGTATAGAAAATTATTTTAAATTATATAGCACGGTGTTGACCTCATAATTTGTACGCGGTGTGTGCCGAGTTTACATTTTTTTATTGAGGTACCACATACATTTTTTTAACAAGCTCGTGTAGTGACGTTATGTAACGTGGATTAAATTAAATAATTATGAAAGAAGTATAATTAATTTGGATTTAAAATTGGATACACCGTGAAAGCAGCGCAAGCAGCTCAACTTAAATGGGGTTCTTCTACTAATACCTAGAAGCGGCCTGCAGAGCAGAAAGAAGCAAATATACGGCATCGTCAACGGAGCAGAGATCTTCTAGAAATTCCAGGTAACGCTTTAAAATTGTGTTGTTATAAACTATGAAACTATGAATATTGGGTGACGTATGAGAGTGAATTTTGAAGGTATTGTGCATTGTTTTGCGTATTGAAAATAATACGTATAACTAACTTTATTATGGTATTTAAATAGAAATCTGAAGGTGTATATAAAGCTTATTAACGTTCCATCAGGAAGTTAAATTTTGTAAAGAGTACATGGATTTGTTTTTTTTGTTTGTTGTAAGAGTATGCAAAGTATAAGGGCATACATTATTCATAATTAACTGGGTTATCATCAGCTCACCATACTCTAGAGTTTACGTAGATTTAAAATAAATTATAAAGAAAGAATGAGAAATAAGATATTATTCAGGGCCCATTTACTCCGGGTACATTCTATGTGTTTGATGATTTAAATTAAAATACAGGACATTACAAAATAGGATTTATGGAGGTGTAACTTGATCATTGAAATGTGGATAACATTGAATTTTATTTGCAAATAGTGATAAATAAAAGATTGTGTGATTGTTGTATTTTGTGGTTTTATTGAGAGTGTGCGTGAACGATGCAAAGCATAATAGTGAATCTAGGTATCCAAGAGGAGGTCCAACTGAGCTAGCCGGAAGCAGTTGAAGAAAGCAATTCAGCCGAGGAAGAAAGGAATCTGGGTAAGAAATTATTTTTTTGAATTTTTTTTATTTCTGGTGAAATTTTCGATTTTTGTATAAATTAATTTTCGAAACTACTGAGAGCTCCCGAGAGTTCCACGGCAATATATATATATATATATATATATATATATATATATATATATTGCAGTGGATATCCCTAAAGACCAATCGAGCCCCAGCGTTGGGCCGTCATAAAAGTGCAGTGGATAAAACCTGGAACCATTCTCGCCCCACGACCTGGGTCGTCATAAAATTTTTATCCTGAAAAATTAGAATATTTCCTGAAAAGCTACCCTAAATCGGCATTTCACGGCTAACTTTGCTTCCGACTTCTTCAGAGATACTTACCCATCCTATGTTTACTCTTTCTCACTTAGACTACCAAATAAAATTACTACTCACTTAATGCAACGAAACATACTACCTTTTATTCATACAAATCAAAATTTTACGTCACCAACTCAATATTTACAAACTCGATATACATCTTCATAAAATTGTAGACTATCAAACATTAAATCCTTTTAAATTTCATGATTTTAATTTATTTCAACAAAATTTTTTTTTATAAGTAGATAGGCCTATCTTGAAACCCTAAATTGAAATTTACTCTGGTCTATGGTGAGCTCAGTATAAACCCTGTTATTCCAAATGCATAAATAAATCGCATCTTTATTTTCAACAACTCTAAAGACCCGTTTACTCCTTACAGTAAAATTTTACGTCATTTATTGACACCTTCAAATAATAAATACAAATTGTTTTTTTTTATATAACCTTCAAATTAAATTTTATGTTCATAAAATATACCCCCAATACGTCAAATCACTATAGCACTAAATAACAACACAAAATGTTTAAGCTATACCAAAAGATACAAATTTCGTTACCTAGAGTAAGCTTTTTGCACTATCACCGCTGCAGATGTTGTCCAACCAAACCTCGTCGTTGCATTCCACTCTGCTATATGTACATCCAACTCATTTCCATATGCTATCAAATTCTCTGCTGACGCCTTCAACATATCTACCATATAATTGTCCAAAATAACTTAATCGCCTCCTGAATCTACCATTCACCCAGCATTCTCGTTCCGAAAAATTATCTAGGCACGCTCACCTCAGTAACATCTTTTGTTCATACTTTGTATCTAGTTACAGTATTGTTTACAATTTAGCACCTACTCGTGTTTTCACACCTTTAATTAAAATTACAACTGACTGCACTATTACCGATTTATAAACTTTTAACTTAGCTGTTACCATAAAAGACTGAATCGGACCCAAATGTACGCGAAGTAAGAGCGAAGTACGAGAGCGAGACTACGTCCTCTAGTGTATTTATACAAGTTGAAACACACCTCCTGTACCCTCTTTCTATCGAAAAGCAATACCCCGGTAACCGATTCTGAAAACTCAAACACAACGATCTATGAAAACCAAGAATTCCTCACTCCACCGTAACTTTTAGTCCGAAACATTCGCTAACAGACACAACGGTTGCGGTCTTCTCAAAATTTCTCTCATTCCCTTCTACGATCAACCAATCCAGGCCATTTCCCCTGTCGTTGATCTATCATTCAACTATGTTATCTTTGCCTAACTTACATTTACTGTCTTTATTACAATCCCGCTACAGCTACATAAAATCGATATTGTGGTTGGCATCTACAATTATCGCGCACTTTAAATGACTATCTTATTCAGCTTTTGTTATTTGTTCTTTTTGTTTACCTTATGCTATTGACATCGTGTCTTTGTTTTGTCTTCAAACAACCTGTTAGTTTCGCAGCTTTAGCGTCCAAAGAATTATGTTCCTACATACCATTCTAGTTCCTTGAACCTGTTTATTTGTCTGTCAAGCTTTCTACGAATCCGATTGCCCATTTAAAATTGTACTTTTCATGTCGTTTAAGCCTGTAAATTTCTTAGTATTTATTTTTAACGAACGCTTTGTTAGTTAAATGGAAAATATACGTTTACATTTTCGATTTTATACACAAAAACTCTCACTTATTATTTGATGTGCTTGATTCACAAACTTCAAATATTAAAGCTAATTATACTCATATTATCTTTGTGTTTTTATGTACTACAAAGCTTTCACCCTTTGCCAATTTAACACTGCGATTTATTAATTCAAATGTATGGTATTATCCGTTTGTTTTAAGGTCAAAACTAATTAATTTGGGGCGTAAGTAATTTATTCCTCTTTTCTATATACACGGTTGTTACAAAATTATTCTCTTGACTTATCTATCCCTCTTAACCTATAATTTACAGGATAATATATATATATATATATATTCGATAGTAAATAATATTTTCTTTTTTGGGACAGTTTTGGTCAAGAATAGAATAAATGTCAATTAATCATTTATTTAAAAGTACTTGACGTTTCGGTCTAATATTCAGACCTTAATCATAAGTCTAAAAAGTAAGGTAATAAGATAAAATTAAAACAGTGTATAACTTACATTTAAATTTGATTAATACTATTTGTAAAAGTATTACAAAGTTTTTGACAGATATAATTTGACAGAAGAATAAAATTGTTTTGTTGGTAACTAGAATAAAGTAAATGTCACTTTGATATTAAATTATGAAAGTAGAAGATAGAATTAAAAGTCCATAACACTGAATTTAATGTTTATAAAGTTCACAGTAAACCACACTTAAGTTATCGAGATCTTGTTTGTTATTTATGCTTTTTTCTTCTTTATTAATGTGAAAGGATTCAAGGAATATGCGTTTTTTATAGTTGTTTTCTTTTCCAAAATTTTGTTTCATTAAATGCTGGTGTATGTTTTGTAGTAAATATGTGTGTAGAGAGTGCACAGTTGTTTTTTCCTAATTTTGCATCACTGCGGTGTTGTGTTAATCTCAACTTCAGCCATTGACTCGTATGACCTATGTAGTGGTGGTTGCAACTGCATTGAATCTTGTAAACTACGTTATTGCACATTTGAGTGTCTGTTTTATCTTTTAGTGGTGAAAATAGTTCTTTGATTGATTTTGTATAGTAATATGCAATTTGTATATTTGGTTTCTTTAAGATTCTAGTTATTAGAGGCGTCAGTTTTTCAATGTATGGAAGCTTGTGGAATAATGTTGGTGTAGTTGTTCTTTCTTGTTGGATGATGTTTGTGTCAATTATTTTATCTAAAAGTTGTTTTGGATAGTCATTATTGATGAGAACTTTTTTTAATTCTTCGATGTTTTTTTGGATGAAGATTGGATTACTTATTTTTGTGATGCGATGTTTAAGTGCTAAGATGGTATTGATTTTGTGTTTGTTGCTGTGATTGGATTTGTAGTTTATATATCTTCCAGAGTTCGTTGGTTTTTTGTAATAATCAAAAAGTAAATTGTTGTTTTCTGATCGAATAACTAGTGTATCAAGAAATGGTATTCTTCTTTCAACTTCTTTTCTATTGTGAATTTAATGTGTTCATTGAAATTGTTGAAATGTTCAAGAGTTACTTCTATTTGGTTGTGTGGAGTAGAGCAAATTATATCATCAACATATTTTACCAAAAAACTCATTTGAAAAGGAAGATTGGGAATAATGGTATCCAATAAAAGGTCCATAACTATTTGAGCTAAGATCGGAGAGAGTGGTGAACCCATTGGTGTGCCAAAACATTGAAGGTAGGTTGTTTTTTCATATATGAAGTATGTGTTGTTGAATATTAAGTTAATGGTACTTATAAACATAGTTTTTGATAAATTACAATTGCATATTACTATACAAAATCAATCAAAGAACTATTTTCACCACTAAAAGATAAAACAGACACTCAAATGTGCAATAACGTAGTTTACAAGATTCAATGCAGTTGCAACCACCACTACATAGGTCATACGAGTCAATGGCTGAAGTTGAGATTAACACAACACCGCAGTGATGCAAAATTAGGAAAAAACAACTGTGCACTCTCTACACACATATTTACTACAAAACATACACCAGCATTTAATGAAACAAAAATTTTGGAAAAAGAAAACAACTATAGAAAACGCATATTCCTTGAATCCTTTCACATTAATAAAGAAGAAAAAAGCATAAATAACAAACAAGATCTCGATAACTTAAGTGTGGTTTACTGTGAACTTTATAAACATTAAATTCAGTGTTATGGACTTTAATTCTATCTTCTACTTTCATAATTTAATATCAAAGTGACATTTACTTTATTCTAGTTACCAACAAAACAATTTTATTCTTCTGTCAAATTATATCTGTCAAAAACTTTGTAATACTTTTACAAATAGTATTAATCAAATTTAAATGTAAGTTATACACTGTTTTAATTTTATCTTATTACCTTACTTTTTAGACTTATGATTAAGGTCTGAATATTAGACCGAAACGTCAAGTACTTTTAAATAAATGATTAATTGACATTTATTCTATTCTTGACCAAAACTGTCCCAAAAAAGAAAATATTATTTACTATCGAACATTAATTCCTGGTCAATAAAGTGGAGGTATATTAATTATATATATATATATATATATATATATATATATATATATATAAATTGTAGTGGTTTTAAAAGGTTAAATTAACTATAAACAAAGCAATTTGAAACACCCTGTATAGAGGAAACAACCAGAATTTACGTGCGAAATTTATTTCATTTAGTTCATTTTAAAGTAACAAGTATTAACATAATTTTACAATTAATGAATAAATTTTAGTTAGGTTCGTAAAGAAAATAAATTTTAGAAGCCAATGCAATTTATTTATTAATTTAATGGAGTTTAATTGAACGGGTAATTACGTATAATACGCATAAAGGCATGAAAAATCGATAATATCAAGGTGAAACGCTTTGCTAACACATAAACAGCCGTTGAATATAAAATATCTTGAAAAGCCAACTCTTAGAAATGTTGCGTTAAAACGTCGGTTAATTGAACACCTGCATGTTTTTGAAATGTCAGGTTCCCCTTATTTGTATAGATAACAAGCAAGTTTTAAAGAATATTGGTTAAACGACAGACAAAAAGCACGTATACAAGTCCACATGGAGTAAAAAGAACGCGGACAGTAATATCGATTCTCTACCACTCAAACAAGGTTAGAAGGAAACATATAATATGCATAAGAAAGGGACAGCGTTAATATAGGCTGGGTTGTTAAGACGTCAATGGATACACTATCGGCCGATATAGTTAGTTGTACATCAGACAAACACGGGAATATTGAATGTTAATTTTTCGGAAAATATCGTAACGACGCGCTAAATTTCGGAGATTTCGAAAACGGTTGAAACAAAATTTGAGGAAGGGTTATTTTAAATTAGCTTTTTCACGGGAAGAGTGGCCTAGAGGTGGCATTCGGAATCATATAAATACTCGAAGAGAATTAGCATCGCTCTCGATTAACCTCGATCTCTTAGTATTTTTACCGCTTCAGAATACGAGTTTGTAAGTATACATATTTTTAAATTAAATAGTACAGTGTTGGCCTCATAATTTGATACGCGAAGAAGTGACGAGTTTAAAATTTAATAGAGGTGCAACATATATCTTAAAGAAGCTCGTGAAGTGACGTGAAGTAACGTAAATTTAAATTAAATTAAACTAAAGTACGCTATTATGAAAGAAGTGTAATCGATTTGGATTTGGATATGGATGCACCGTGAAGGCAGAGCAAACAGCGCAACCTAGATTGGGTTCGTTTACAAATAGCTAGAAGCGGCCAGCAGAGCAGAGCGAAACAACTGAACGGCATCGTCAACGGAGTAGAGATCTTCAAGAAATTCCAGGTAACGCTTTCAAATTGTTGTTGTTATAAACTATGAAACTATGAAAATTGTGTGACGTGTGAGAGTGAATTTTGAAGGTATTGTGCATTATTTCCGTATTGAAAATGATACGTATAACTAACTTGATTATGGTATTTAAATAGAAATCTAAAGGTGTATATAAAGCTTATTAACGTTCCATCAGGAATTTAAAATTTTTATTGTTACGAGTACATGGGTTTTTGTTGTTTGTTGTAAGAGTATGCGAAGTACAAAAGCATACATTATTCATAATTAACTGGGTTATCATGAACTCACTATACTCCAGAGTATACTAATTCAAAATAAATTATAAATAAAGAAAGAAAATAAGGTATTATTCAGGGCCCATTTACTCCGGGTATATTCAATGTGTTTGATATTTTAAATTAAAATCCAGGACAGTACAAAAATAGGATTTATCGAGGTGTAACTTGATTTCTGAAATGTGGATAATCTTGAATTTTATTTGTAAATAGTGACAAAATAAATATTGTATGATGGTTGTATTATTTTGTGGTTTTATTGAGAGTGTGCGTGAACGATACAGAGTATAATAGTGAATCTAGGTATCCAAGAGGAGGTCCAGCTGAGCTAGCCTGGGAACTGAAGGAGAATTAAGGTGATGAAGAGAGGAATCTGGCTAAGAGATTGATTTTTTTATTAAATTTTTCTATTGTGTGAAAATAATTTTCGAGTTTTGGAAAATTAATAAAATTTTCGAATGTATTTTTGTTACTGAGGCACGATTTAGTTGTGCTTACACGGCAATTTATGGCTACCCAAAAGTGAGGCTCGAGTTCCAGATAGAATTTTAACAATTTCATTCCAGGAAATTGGCGATCTGAAAGATAGAGTCTGTGTTTTGTATAAATTTAAGAATATTTTGAGTGTGTGTGAGAGTGATTTGATCGTATGCAGAGAAAGGAGTGGTTAAGAAGCCAAGGAGTGGAAATAGGAAGTGACGATAGTGCTTTGTGTGATAAAAATTCAAAAATGGAGGAAACTGGAGGTAGTAGGGATCAGTCGAGGACGGAATCGGGAGAAGCTGGAAATGGATTAATGATGAGAATGCTAGAGGAAATGAGATTAAGTAGGGAAGAATCAAATAAGAAATTTGATCAGATGAATGAGACGTTAAGTGGGGTGAAAGAAATGAGTGAACAATCGAAACGAAAAACGGAATGGATGAGTGAAACCTTAAGCGAGAAAATTGATAAATCAACGAGAAAACTTTCAGATTTTAAAAATATTTGACGATAAAAATGGGGGAAGTTGAAAATCGGGTAGATCAAAATGAGCGCGATATTAGAAGTTTAAATCTAGAAATGGGACAATTAAAGACTGATGTAAGGATTTTCTGTGAGGACGAGATTAATGCTAAAATGACTGAGGTAACGGAATCGTGTAAGGATCAGTTAGGACGGGTAGAAAGAGAAGTGACCGGGATTAAACAGAATGTAGCGACTTTAATGGGGGATGGTCCAAGGTTTGTAACAGGTAATGTGTCATTAGAGCAACAGATGAAATTTTATGGAGATAGTAGGGTAAACCCGCAAATATTCATTAACAATATTAGAGGTTTAATAAGTAACTTATACGATAAACAGGCAAAATTAAATGTTGTAAAAGCTTTACTAAAAGACCATGCTGAAGCTTGGTATAATTTAATAGGACAGGAAATTGACACCTACACGTATTTTGAGGACAGATTTTTGAAACATTACTTTAGTGACCACAGACAAGACCAGGTACGAGACGATTTGATGACGGGTAAATTTAAAGCAGAATTTTTAGGAAGTAGGGAGCAATATGCTATACGAAAGTATAGCATAGCGAAACAACTGAACCCACCACTGACGGACCGACAGATCATAAAATACTTGTCGAGGCATTTTGAGGTTGAAGTGAGACAGCACGTAGCATTACAGAACATTGTGGACAGAGAGATGTTTCGGGAGTACCTGCAGAGGTATGACGACGTAAGCAGTGGACGACCTCGGAAACCAAAGGAACGACAGGTAAACATGGTTAGATTCGACAACAGACGAGACAACTACGCAAGACGAGGGAATAATTTCACGTATCAGCGACAGAATTGGGAACCGCGACGGACCTTTTACAGGAGCAACAATGTGGGTAGGGAACCTGCACCGAGACCGGGACCAACAAGACAGAACAGTTCACCGGACATGAGGGAGACTTCAAATACAAACACGGACAGAGTGGAGACGCCAAGGACATACGCGGAAGTGACAGCAAGACCGGGACCGAGTAGGGAGAACAGACCTGGACAGGATTTTTAGAGCAGGACAAACCACTAGACATTACTATGTATAAATATAAACATCCTAGGGAATTTTTGAAAATAGAAGAAGAAATTGAGCCAGAAATTATAGAAAAATTTTGTTTGCCCATAATTGAGATTAAAATTGTTGAGAAAAATTTAGGAGCATTATTAAAATTCAGGAGCTGAGGCGAGTTTGGTATCAGAGGAATTCGTCAATGAAATTAAAGATAAAGTGTGTGACAGGATAATGCCAATAAAGAGAAGTCACCTGGTTGCACCGAATAAAAAACGATTTGCTGTTGTGAATAGGGTGGTTATTTTGAAAGTAGAGTTAGGTTCAGTAAGCTGTGAACAAGAATTTATAATTGTACCTGGGTTAAAGTTTAAAGGGATATTAGGAGTCGATTGCATGATGAAGTTAGGGGTTAGATATGGAGAGGAAAATAGTTAGGATTGGGGATAGGATATTGCCCTTGAACCGGTTCACTCAGAAAGCTCAGAAATTCCAGGAGGTGCGAAAACGGGTGGTTCCATTGCAGATGTTGGCCCAGGCTAGCGGCAACCCCTCTCATGTGGTATTTCCGTGATCCTTTAAGTTTTTACCTGGTACAACCTGTGGATATGTAATAATAACTCGTAGATGGATTTATGTAGTTTAATGAATTGTAACCAATGTCACAAAATAAAAAAAAAAACACAGCTAAATAAAGAAAATGCAGTACGCACCGTAACTACAATGTGGCCATCGGCGTTGCCATTAAAAAACAAACAAAGAAACAATACTACAACTATAACTTATCTGTAAAGTATAATCCAACTGATCCTCATTAGCATCAACTATCACTGCCACACTCTTACGGATAATTGTATAATTTATTTGTAACGCAAAGTTCACAAATTAACTGGGTTCTCGAACAACCGACACGCGTTTTGATAACGTGACGCACTCTCTCGCACGCTTAACCCCGACTGACTCTTACCTATCGGACCAACTTAAACATTACAGATACTTCTACCTATTATTATAGGGGGCGGCCTAGTACATCACCCCCCTATCAGTTAAACTTAATTGCTAAACATATTTTTGTAATTAACTTGAACTTATACTTAATAATTACAGTGTTAAATTTTGATACGGTACAACATACGGTTTTAAATTCCTAACATTCTGTATACCCAACAAGAGACCCCTAGTGTCGTCCCGTACTTCATAGAATTTGGCCCGCGCTTAGCCACAATCGTAGCAGGCCCGGAATAAAGCAAAAAGAATTTCTTAATCTCCTTGTCTTTCGCAGAAGACTGGGGATGAGTACAAACCAGTACTTTATCACCAATCTTAAAATCAATACAATTTTTATGGATCCTTTGATGACGTAATTTACGTTTTTCAGCCTTAGATTTTAATTTATTATAAGCTAGTGTTATAATTTTATCCCTACCAACATCCGGTATGTCACTTGTAGGAAAAATAAGGTTTTTAATATTAGGGTTATCAATATGATCACCAAAATGTAGTTCACGAGGGCTATACCCAGTCGAGTCATGGACTGCCCTATTAATCCATTTCCTTACTCTATCTAGCATCAAAGCCCACCCCCCTATGAGCCGAGTAACAAAATTTCTTTATTAACCCGTTCCGTCTGGTTTCCCTGCGGAAAGTACACTGACGTGTGAGTTACCTTTACACCTAATAGATTCAACGACTCTTTCCAATCTTTGCTCGTAAACTGGCTACCATTATCGGAAAGAATGATCCCTGGTTTACCAACCTCGATAAAATATTTCTTGACCAAACAACGCAGAATCGCAGCTGTATTAGCACGTTTAAGAGGGTGCAAAGTAACCAACTTACTAAAAGCGTCCATAATAACTAATAAGAAAGTCGCCCCTGCCTTGATACAGGGAGCGGACCAATGAGATCAACACATACGATTTTGTTGGGCGCTTTAGGTAAAACACTATGATATTCGCCATAAATTCTAATCGAACTCTTCGCCTTCTGGCACAAATCGCAGCTTGAAATAATTTTTCGAATGAAATGTTTCATCCTCTGAAAATAATAATCACGACGCAGCATCTGGAAACACTTTTCCGCCCCAAAATGCCCATTATCTACATGTTCGTGCCAAACCAGTATACTTATTTGGGAAGCAGGCACACATACTTTAAACTCTGGCGAACCTTCGTAGCCTCGCCTGAATAAAACTCCCTGATACACCACAAACCAATCAGCGCACCTTTTCGGAACTTCCTCCTTCAATAATCTAGACATTATTTTACAACAGAATTCGTCTTTTCCTTGCTCCTCAACATTATTTTTTATACCTAACTGGATCCCTTTACATAGTTCCGACTTCTTTAATGCACAAATTTCTGTCGGCACCCTCTCAAATTTTTCAAGTTTCTCATTTCCCTTGATTGGATACCGCGATAGAGCATCCGCAAGGACATTCTCCTTCCCAGCACGATATTTAACATTAAAAGCGTATTCTTTAAAATACAACACCCACCTAGTCAAACGCGAATTTAATAGTCTGCAGGACATTAAAAATGCCAGCAACTTCAAACCTTTCGAATATTTTGTTTAAGTGAATCAAATGTTCTTCAGCCCCTTCCGAATAAATAAGGAGATCATCTACGTACGCAATCACATATGATTCTACGTCTGGTCCTAAAATTATACCCAATGCTCTTATAAAGGATCCTACCGACGCACTTAGACCGAACGGTAAAACCTTAAAAACGTAAGTATTCCCCTCGTACAAAAACCCAGTAAATTTTTGGTGTTCAGGCTTAATCTTAATCTGCCAGTAACTCGCCGTTAAATCGAGTGTACTCAGTCATTGGCCACTAGAAAAATTATACCACAATTCTGTAGGATTCGGAGGCATAACTCGATCTTTCACCATTCGCTTATTTAAAAAACGAGCGTCCAAACAAACCCTTATAGCCCCATCTTTTTTTTTAACTACTACCAACGGACTGATATATTCAGTTTGTTTCGCCTCAATTACGTCCCACGCCACCATCTCCTCTATCTGCCGCCTAACCTCGTCTTTATACGCATACGGAATTGGGTATGATCTGATACAAAATGGAGACTCATCCCACAACTCAATTTCATGAAAGTAAACATTCGTTCGTCCTGGTTGGTTCGAAAATATCAACCTATGTGACAACAGCAGCTCGTACAATTTATTTTTTCTTCTTGAGAAAAGTTTTCTGCGCGATCCACTACCTCTTTAATCTCAGACACCTTACACGGCACTATCTCCTTTTTTAATTGAATTTCCTCATCTTTCTCTTCCGACACTTGACAAACAGTCAACCGACCATCAGGTTTTGGTTCCATATTAAACCCTACGCTTATCGCTCTTCCTTCAAAAATACCCAATAAACAATTTTTGGAAAAATCGATTTTAATTTGATGATCAGCAAAAAATCGCATCCGAAGATGACATCACGAATTAAATTCGGAACTACCAGACAAGGGTAAGCCAATTCGAAATTATTAAATTTAAAATTCAAATAAAATTGATCCTTAACAATAGAATTCTTGCCCGTCGCACTCACCAAAATAGTTGATGTAAACGGCAAACGTAAAATATCGCTATTAATTTGCGTTATTTTTAATAAAAGTCTTTTGAAATGCAAGTAACTTGACTACCCGAATCCACTAATATTTTTACCAAAACTGTCTCAACTGTCGCTTCAATGGTCAGTGCCAACGCAACTGATTTTATATTCTTTTTGTCTTCTAGTAAAAGGTCATCCCCGTTTTTATTAAATAACGCGGCCACAGCCGATGGTCGATTTCCCCCTGGACTACTAACAGTTTGAGATTCGCGACGCCCTTCATCCCTATCACCATTATTGTAATTACTATTAGTATTATTTTCCCTATTTTCAGAGCGGGCACTATTACCGCCTCCAGAATTTAACGTATTTGATCTACAATTGTAACGAGCGCTCCCGTTTTGTTCATTATTCGTACCTCTACCACGCCAATTAGTGTAGGAACTGTTATTATTATTATTGGGGTTCCGATTATAAGTTTCATCAATTTCCCTTAAGTAAGCTTCTACCTCATCAAAAGTTCTGGGCATGCAATTTACAATACCACGTTGAATTTCACTCGGAAAATGATTTTTTAATAAAGAAATAAGCGCACCTTCCTCAAGAGGAGTAGTTAAGAAATTTGCTTCTCTCACCAACTTTAAAAAATAATCAGCCCTTGACCCCCTTTCGTAACACTCAAATTTAATTTTTTGAAAAAGTTTCCTCTCTTCGTCAACCCCCCGATACCGACTTAAAATAGCTCTTTAAATTCTTGAAATCCTTTACTTTTTCTTCCTTTAATACACCCCAATCCTGAGCTGAATTACGTAAATTACTAACGGTCAAAGAAACTTTTCTACTTTCAGGAACTCCAGCTTCCAAAAATATTGTTTCCTGTTTTTTAATGAAAGTTACCGGATGCACAGATCCCTCCGGCACAAAGCACAAATTCGTACCCCCCAGATCCTTATATAAACTCATATAATTATGATACCCAAAAGCCTCGGACGTGACGCCCCTGGTCTCTGGTTGGTGTACATGCACAATACCTTCATCCCTAACATATTCAACATGGCTAGCTTCTACCTGTTCTTTAACCGATTCAGAAACACGATTTACATCAAAACTTAATTTGCAAATATTTGCAGCAATATTCACGTTCATTTGTTCAATTGATTCCTTTAGGATGGCATTGTTACAATTCATACTATTAACAGCTGCAACTAGTTGTTTCAAAGCATCTGCGATATCAGGCTCGCCCATTTTATCAGCTTTTTCTAAATTACTTTGATCTTTACTACGCGTATTATACTTATGTGACATTACATTTCAACAACAATCAAAAACATATTTCACCTTGAGGTGCGATCATTAACTCTTAAGCTCTAAATTACTCTATTTATTTTTGTTCCAAACTAACACAATAAACCCAATGAATTTCTCTGAATTGTCCACTCAAGCTTAATGCAACTTGGAATGTTATACCTCAATATCCAAACACCTAAGAATTAAACTTTTTCCAGTTCAGTCTCATTAACATTCCTAATACCAACTATTGTCCGTAAATACACTTAACATGGACCTGGTTGTTGAATAACCGTTAACACTTATTAGAAATTAAAATGTACTGTTCGTTTCAAAGATGTCATTCAATGTTATCTAAATACCAATAGCAGTAATTATTTACTAATCACCTTAGGTACCTGAACCTTTTCAAATTCTACGTAAACAACTCGAATCATTTACAGTTCCAGGTATTTGTGTAACAAGAAAACGCGCCACGTTGGGCGTCAAAATGAACCGGTTCACTCAGAAAGCTCAGAAATTCCAGGAGGTGCGGAAACGGGTGGTTGCCATTGCAGATGTTGGCCCAGGCTAGCGGCAACCCCTCTCATGTGGTATTTCCGTGATCCTTTAAGTTTTTACTTGTTACAACCTGTGGATATGTAATAATAACTCGTAGATGGATTTATGTAGTTTAATGAATTGTAACCAATGTCACAAAATAAAAACAAACACAGCTAAATAAAGAAAATGCAGCACGCACCGTAACTACAATGTGGCCAGCGGCGTTGCCATTAAAAAACAAACAAAGAAACAATACTACAACTATAACTTATCTGTAAAGTACAATCCAACTGATCCTCATTAGCATCAACTATCACTGCCACACTCTTACGGATAATTGTATAATTTATTTGTAACGCAAAGTTCACACATTAACTGGGTTCTCGAACAACCGACACGCGTTTTGATAACGTGCCGCACTCTCTCGCACGCTTAGCCCCGACTGACTCTTACCTATCGGACCAACTTAAACATTACGGATACTTCTCCCTCTTATTATAGGGGGCGGCCTAGTACACCCTGGAAGGCAAGTTATGATGTCACAGAAGATAACATGGGGTTATGTATAAATAGTATAGATGGAGATGATGATGAAGTGAGAGAGATCGACTCAGGGAAATATAGTGAGGAAAAGTTAGATGAGGTACAAGTAATAGTGAAAGAAGAAGCTGAACAAGTAGAGGTAGAGTCAGGCGCAGCATTAATAGTGGATAACGAGTCAAAATTAAGAAAGATAGAAGTAAAAATAGCATTATATGACACACAAGAGGTAAAAGTAGGCATAAGTGAGTTAAGGGGCAAAGATAATTTTGGTAATTTGAATTTGGATTTAAAAGATTTTGGTGAAATGAATATTGTACATAAAGCGTCTAGAAGATATGAAAAGTTTTGTATAGAAGGGAAAGATAAAGATGTTGAGGTAGTATCGTTGGGTTTGTCCGCAGGAAAAGAAATAATAATAAATGAGTAACAGACAGGTATAGGGACGGAAGAAGAAATATTTAAGAGTCAGGATAGTAGAGATAAGTATATTTTACGTGAAGTAATAGGGATGATAAGTATAGAAATAGAAGGAGGAGAAATAGGGATGAAGAGTATTAGGATGGTTGGAAGAAAGACTTGGAGGGTCAAGAAAAGAGTCAGATTTAAATAAGAAAATGAAGCTTAATGAACAAAAAGGATAGAGATAGGTGAATTTTAGTGTAGAAGTTGAATAGTTAGAGATAGAAATAGGGATATAGAAAAGTAGAAGTAGAATAGGATAAATATGGATAGGTGTATATAGAAAAATAGAGATAAGTGTATAATAGAATAAAATTTAAATAAATAGGGATAGAATAGGTGTATATAGAAAAGTAGAAATAAGGGTTTATAGAAAATAAAATTAGGTATAGGATAAATATGGGAGATAGTTAGATGTAGATATAGAATTAAGTATGTATAGGTAGGATAAGATAGATAGTAATAATAGGTAGGGTTAAAAGATATGAAAAGGTAAAATAAAGAGAAAAGTACAAAAGAGGTACGTAAAGAGTCAATAAAAGACTAAAGGGTGAAATAAAAGAAGAAAATACAATGAAATAAGAGAGTGAAAGTTAATAATAGATAGAAATAGTTAAAAGGTAGTGATAGGTGTGAATAGGTAATTAGAAGTAAAAATAGGTGTAGATAGATAAAAATAAGAAGAAATAGGTGTAGAAAAATATAAAAATAGGTAGATAAGTAGTGATAGGTTAGATAAATAGGTATAAGTAGTGTTAGGTGAGTAGATAGGTATATAAAAATAGCAGGTAAGATGAAATTATAGTGTAGGTATTTAAATTCAGAAAAACCGGGAAGGGTTTTTCCTAGAATTGAAATAGGGGGATTATGTAGTGATTTTAAAAGATTAAATTAACTATAAACAAAGCATTTTAAAACACCCTGTATAGAGGAAACAACCAGAATTTACGTGCGAAATTTATTTTATTTAGTTCATTTTAAAGTAACAAGTATTAACATAATTTTACAATTAATGAATAAAATTTAGTTAGGTTCGTAAAGAAAATAAATTTTAGAAGCCAATGCAATTTATTTATTAATTTAATGGAGTTTAGTTGAGCGGATAATTACGTATAATACGCATAAAAGCATGAAAAATCGATAATACTAAGGTGAAACGCTTAGCTAACACAAACAGCCGTTGAATATAAAATACCTTGAAAAGCCAACTCTTAGAAATGTTGTGTTAAAACGTCGGTTAATTGAACACCTGCATGTTTTCGAAATGTCAGGTTCCCTTTATTTGTATAGATAACAAGCAAGTTTCAAAGAATATTGGTTAAACGACAGTCAAAAAGCACATATACAAGTCCACATGGAGTAAAAAGAACGCGGACAGTAATATCGAATCTCTACCACTCAAACAAGGTTAGAAGGAAACATATAATATGCATAAGAAAGGGATAGCATTAATATAGACGGGGTTGTTAAGACGCCAATGGATACACTATTGGTCGATATAGTTAGTTGTACATCAGACAAACACGGGAATATTGAATGTTAATTTTTCGGAAAATATCGTAACGACGCGCTGAATTTCGGAGATTTCGAAAACGGTTGAAACAAAATTTGAGGAAGGGTTATTTTAAATTAGCTTTTTCACGGGAAGAGTGGCCTAGAGGTGGCATTCGGAATCATATAAATACTCGAAGAGAATTAGCATCGCTCTCGATTAACTTCGATCTCTTAGTATTTTCACCGCTTCAGAATACGAGTTTGTAAGTATACATATTTTTAAATTAAATAGTACAGTGATGGCCTCATAATTTGATACGCGAAGAAGTGACGAGTTTAAAATTTAATAGAGGTGCAACATATATCTTAAACAAGCTCGTGAAGTGACGTGAAGTAACGTAAATTTAAATTAAATTAAACTAAAGTACGCAATTATGAAAGAAGTGTAAGTGATTTGGATTTGGGTGTGAATGCACCGTGAAGACAGAGCAAACAGCGCAACTTAGATTGGGTTCGTCTACAAATAGCTAGAAGCGGCCAGCAGAGCAGAGCGAAACAACTGAACGGCTCGTGTAGTGACGTTATGTAACGTGAACTAAATTAAACAAGCATAAAAGAAGTGTAATTTTAGGATTTGGAGTTGGATGTATCATGTATGAACAGCATTGCAGCACAACTTAGAGGGTGTTCAACTACTAATATCTGGAGGCGGGAGCAGAGCAGTACCACGAAACAACTTAATGGCATCATCGTCAACGGAGCAGGGATCTGCAAGAAATTTCAGGTAACGCTTTAGAATTTGTTGTTGTTGATAAACTATGAAGGTTATTGTGATGGGCGAGAGTGAACTATGATGGTATTTTACATTATTTGGCGTATTGAAAGTAATACGTATAACTAACTTTTATTGTGGTATTTCAAATACAAAGCTAAAGGTGTATATAAAGCTGATTAACGTTCCTCAGGAATTTAAATATTTTTTTGTTATGAGTACATGGGTTTTTGTTGTGTTTGTAATAAGAATATGCCAAGTAAAGAGCATACATTAATCATAATTAACTGGGTTATCATGAGCTCACCATACTCCAGAGTTTCCTAATTGAAATTAATTATAAATACAGAAATAAAGATAAGGTATTATGCAGGGCCCATTTACTCAGGTTACATTCAATGTGTTTGATTTTTCTAGTTAAAATTCTGGATTTTACAAAATAGAATTTATTGAGGTGTAACTTGACCACTAGGATGTAAATAATTTTGAAGTTTTATTTGTAAATAGTAGAAAATAGATATTGTATGACTGTTGTATTATTTTGTGGTTTTATTGAGAATGTGCGTAAATGATAAAAAATATGGGAGTGAATCTAGGTATCAAAGAGGAGTTCCATCTGAGCTAGCCGGAAGCAGTTGAAGAATCAAGGTGATGAAGAGAGGAATCTGGGTAAGAAATTAACGTTTTTTGAAAATTTTTCTATTGTGTGCAAATTTTCGATTTGTTATAAAATCGATAATTAGACGGGGTGATTCTTATAGAGTAACACAGCAATATATATATATATATATATATATATATATATATATAGCAAATACTGTTCAGCTAAACGATCCATTTTAATATTTTGGGTGGTTTGTTCCTATAATTTGGAGAAATGTTAGTCAACTACAAAGAATACCACATTTTCTACTTACATTGCACTTTGTCACTTTAACAGTTATCTCTATGCTTTAGTTAATCAATCATCACTCTCAAAACAAAACCACATTAAATTCTCTACGCGAACGTAATCATTAATAAACACCTAAAACTACGTTTCCTAATAAATATCTCGCCTGACATTCCACTCAGCTGATAGTCAAGGCGCGACTGACTGGTTATGTTTCTGCCCGCAACCCGCAAGATTATACAAGTTACTTTCGTCCTCGCCCAACAATTCGCTTAACACGCATAACCGACTTAAATATAACTTACTCCCTAGAACACAACATTGTTTTTTAATGCAATGACAGAATTTATGGAGAGGGAAGATTACAATTCAACAAAATAAACTATGTATACCGGGCGTGCTTAGCACAAACTGTATTCAACGATCTTTCGCTACCCTTAAAGGTCCCAGCGTGTGTTACCTTGTGCCACAAGATTTTTACAGAAATATGCTTGCCTGAAATTATTTAATGTTATATATAAACAATTTCAAAATTAATAAAATTTACTCACAATTTTCATACATTCTGTAAATTACACTACGAATACCACATTTAGTAAATTCATCAATTTCAGTATTGTTTTTTGAAGAACTCGTTTCTTGGAAGTGAAGAGTTCAGTGTTTTTAACTGCCTGTGAACAGCAGTTACCGTGGACAGATTGATATTTAAAGCAGCTGCTACACGCTAAAATAGAATTAATGAACTACAAATTGAAGTAAATAATTAAATTACCTCGCAAATTGCCGTCAAAAGAATAAATGGAGCACCGTTATCTCGTTATTGTTCAAAAAACGCTATCAAATTAGCTACAAGTAGCTTCCCTCTACCTTCTAAACGTGAACCGGACGTGATTTATTCACCCAAACTAAAAGAACGCTAGTCTGTTATGAAAAGAACAATTTTAAATGCAAGCAAGAAAAACACAAAATGCGGGTCAAAAACTACGTAAAAGGTTAATGACATGAAATATGAACGCCAACGAAAATCTAACATAACCAATACAAGTAATATTAGTTGTCAACAAATGTCTCAAATGAAGTTATTGGGTAAGTATATTGTATTTATATAGACTGCCTATAATGGATAAATATATCTAAAGTGTTACATAACCACATTGAAATAATATTGGGTTTAAATATAGTTACCATATTTTTGTGCTACTAGGGTTGCTTTCCAGAGTAGGTGTTAATAATATGGACAAAGACTTTCGTTTATGTAGATACGTTGGTGATTATAATCTTGACCGAGCACGTCTTCTATCATTATAAAATGTTTATATCTGTTTGTTATAATTTGTTCTCTTTCCTGTAGCTTGAAAATTCAACCATATTTGTGTTAGGTCCTGTGCGCTTAGCATGAAATGGAATGCAATGAACTGATTAAATTTTATTTCCAGTTAAGGATACTTTTAATTTATTTGCCAATAAAGTAACTATTTTCTAAGCTTTCTACTTCAACTTCAGGAATTCCGGAAATTTCGATATGGTTACGTCCGCTATATTGTTTAGCATGTAATTTGCGGCATAGGTGTTCGCTTTTGGCTAATTTAATTTCTACTGTGACAAATTCTTTAGCCAATGAGTCTTTAGTAGATAGTTTAACCATGATTTTATCGTATTGTGTAGATAGAAATGACTGGAAATTAACAACTTCTTGTATTTGAACCTTTGAATCATTTTCTACCGCAGCTGGAGATTTCAATTCCAGTTGGAGAGTTTGAATTAATCCATAAATATCATCAAGTGATATAGGAGTTTTCTTTTGACCACTAATAGTTGTAGTTGTTTTTTGGAAATTTACTTTGTATTCTTTACACCTCCACTGTGCCTCTTTTTTCTGGAGTAATCAACTTATATTGTAGTTCTCTGACACCTGCACATACGAAATCCAAGCAACCTGTAATACAGGACTACATTTGTTACAATTTTTCTTTGTTACTGTCTGAGGCTTTCACGGAGGTAGTCATTATAAATATTTATGGTTCCGGGTTAGGACCGTGTCATTTCGTAAACTAAGGTAGACGTATCGTCCACTTTTGTAAGGGGCTTCATTAGGACAAGAAAAGAAAATAAATAATAGAAATAAAAATAATAATAAAGATAAGAATATTAAGTAGACAAGTTAAAGTATAATCCTATGTAAAGTTACTTCTGAAGTACCAGACTCACCAACCCATTTAAGCCAAAAGGTGTCTTGTGGCAAAGTTACTTTGCCACAAGTCGCCTTTTGACAAAGAAACAAGTTTTTTTTACCTGGAAAACTTTGCTGTTTCAAGCAAGGTGCGTGACAACACTCACACGCGGCATCTACATTTTACCTCTCATTCGAACGAGGGCATATTTTTGTGAAAGATACTCGTCTAACATTTTTCAAGCGGTCTATGTCGAGAATCAAACCCCAGGCCTTAGGCTTAGTAATCCCACCCGACCCAACTAAGCCACGAAGCCGCGATTATGTTCATCTTACACCACTTATTCGGCTATAAATACAACGAAGTTCGGTATTTTCTGTTAGAAACATCTACCAGAATGTTTGAAATCATTAACGGGGATCTATATATGAAGTACTTGTTATTTCTTAAACGTATGTTACTCATATCATATTCGAACAACCACCATTTCACAAAACGATCTGAAGAATATTCTTACACTTTACTGTTACTGTGCTTAAATAATCCTGTGTTAAAATAGAAAGTGAACTCTATCCAATGGTGAATAGATGTTTTTTTCTAAGTTTACTAAACCCAATTTGTTGTTTACTTTGTTATCTTATGTTTCAAGCAACGGTCTTGTTTAAAAATTGCTTTGAAAACTACACTTTTACATTTTGTGCTTTGCTAGTAAAATTCAAACATTTGAACTTAGTTGTTTGTGTGATCAATGCAACTTGTCAACCAACTTGCTATTTTAGGGTGTGAATGTGAATTGTTGTGGTGGTGAATTGTCATGCCAATGATTTGTCATGGCGGTGAATGCGTTCAGGTAAATTGTTGGCGACGAATTGATGTTGGTGAATTGTTGCGGATGAATTTTTCTACAATCGTTGCGAACATGTGTAGATGTATGTGTGGGTTTGAAGTCATCATCAATAGGTCTTAAGTCCTAGAAGTAGTGGTACGCGTAGCTCCATTGTTTTATATTCTGAGCTAACCAACACACTACTTTGAAATTCCCATAGCCTACATCTTTCACTATCTTTTGTCAATTTATTGAATTTAAGCATCGCTTTCATAATTACTAAGTTGTGGTCTGCTTCTAGGTAGCCTCTGCCGTCTTGTCATTTTCCACGTGTAACGTTTTTTAGCATTATGTTGAAATAATGTGTTTGTGTTGGTTAAATGGTTTTTGTCGCAAAATTCTACCAGCCTATTTCCTCTGTCATTTCTTGTGCCTAAATCAAATAAACCTACTACCGCTCCTTCCCTACCCTCGTCTATCCCTGCATTAAAATATCCCGTAATTATTCAATTTTCATGTTCTTATACGGATCTTAGTATGTCTTCGATATGTTCGTAGATCGCTTCTACCTCCTTGTCACTGTAGCTAGAAGTGGGTGTGTATACTTGTATTATTACTGTGTTTACCGGTTTAGATTCTAATCTAACCATGAGTGTCCTATCTTTTTCCACAAGACCATCCCCACATTTCCTTCCTCTGATACTGCACGAATCACCCTAAAGTTTCCGCTCCAAAAATTACCCCCTTCCCCTGGTCACCCAACCTCGCTAATCCACACTAGGTTTAATGTTAACCTGTTCATTTCAATTTTCAGATTCTCTAGCTTACTTAATTCATGCTTTTGACATACTAAGCTCCGACTCTCAAAATGTTCCCTGCTCTTCTTTTAAACTTGCCGAAGTAGTTGCCTCCCAGAGATCCGAATGGGAGACTCTTTTAATTAGGAATTTTTTATCCCAGAGGATGCCATCACTTTAAAACATTTTCAGTACGCTGTGTACTTGAGGGGTAATGTGGTGGTTTCCCATTGCCTTCCACATCGCAGTAGTGTGTCTTAGAATGTCATACCGACTCCCAAAGTCTATGTCATTCTAACTACCGAAAAAGTTGCTGCGCTCTTTCGGAGACCTGACTTATACTGGTTCCTCACTAAAGACCCTACTAATTTGGTTAAACCTATAATTCCGCTCTTTGCTCACTAAAACAAGCTGGCTATTCTACCTGTACCGGTATTTTAGAACTTTGTCAAGGTGCAGGTACGTTCAGAACGGAGACTTGAATTATGAAAAAGTAATGCAAAAAAGCTGAAAGTAGAAAAGAAAAAAGTGCCATATAAAGTAAATAAATACTCAAGGTTACTATGATTATGTAATAGCAATTAAAATATGCTAATGACAAATCTGCAGTTCCTATTATTTTACAAATTCTTTTTTTTTAATGTAAAACTATGTTCGTTCTTATCAGGTGCCAGTCCCCTTTTGACGTTGGACCCAAGGCTCTTTTCTCGATTGCCGGACGGTACCGATATCCTCGATCAATGAAGGAATTTCCGACATTGGCAAAGTATGAGACTCCGAATATGTTTCTGATCAGTATTGATGATCCAGATCGCCCGATCTGTCTTTTAATTTATTCAAAAATAAAATTGACATACTGTAATTGTCAACACTGGGAAAATAAAAATGGAAATTAGTCTAAAACTAAACCTTAACCTATTTTAGTCATTATATTTTTACCTATCTAATATAACCACTGAGAAAGAATTGATCGAAAATACTCGTATACAAAATTTATTGTAGATGATCAACTTCTGGTAAGCTTCCTACGTGGTTCAAAGTTTAGCATTCAACGGGCAAAAGATAAAATTGACGCGTTCTACACTTTTAGAACGCTTGCTCCTGAAGTTGTACGTCATATGGATCCACATAATGTAGTTTTACATAAATACCTGAAAAAAGGGTTTGTATTTTAAAATTATATCACATAGTCTTTATAATACATATTTTAAGGTTTTCGTTACCTTTGCCAACGTCTAAAGATGATCCAACGGCATCACGTGCTGTTATATTTCGTTGTACAAGTTATGATGCGGATGAACTAAGCATTTTTCATATGATAAAAGGTGCAATGGTGACATTCGACATTTTATTGAACCAGGACGACAATTTCGTAGTTGCTGGATTGAAAATCATATGGGACCTAGACGGTATGCAGTTGAAAACTGCTTTACAAGCAACGCCAATTTTTATCCAAAAAATGGTATACTATTTTGAGAAAGCGCTTCCTACTAGACTAAAAGCTTTCTACATAATAAACGTTCCTCCATATGTCGTACCAATTCTGAATATGGCTAAGCAATTGTTATCAAAAAAACTAAGTAATCGGGTAAGTTATGAAAACCTTTTGTCACCTGTTGGTGCCTGACTATGAATTTACGTTGCTTAAGTACAGAATTAAACAGGGATTACACATAATTTACAGAAAGTCGTAACCTAAATTGTACAGTGTGACTCAAAATCGTCAAATTGAAAATATATTGTGATGGCGGTAGTGTGTTAGCATACCTTATTGCAAAATGACTGCCATGAACTTCTTACACAATGGTATTTATTAGTAATTTCAACAATTATTAGACATTCGCATATTTTTTGTGTCGATATTTCTCGAGCTTGTCAAAAAATTTTCAACCCACAGCATACAAACATATTCTTAAAAACTAAAATATTCTATTTTTTAAGATTCATATCGAGCCAAGAGTGTATATATATATATATATATATATATATATATATATATATATAAATATAAGC
The DNA here is from genome assembly GCA_036346225.1 of Platerodrilus igneus. NCBI lineage: Eukaryota > Metazoa > Arthropoda > Insecta > Coleoptera > Lycidae > Platerodrilus > Platerodrilus igneus. Next base: position 219,433 of record JARFIW010000394.1, on the reverse strand, counting down.
TTCACTCTTAGTTAATGGACTGGTCTAATATTTTATGTTTTTTTTTTTAAATTAGTTTTATCGATAAAAAATTGGGATGATGTAGTCCAAATCAAAATCCAATATTGTATTTAGCACATTTAATTAAGACCTTACGTTTCGGCAAAGGTTTTTGCCTTTTTCAAAGGTACTGCAAAAAATTGACATATAGAATGACAGTTGGTGAAAGATTAAAAATATTTAATTAAAAGTTGTTAATGCAGAAATACATATATATAGTTAAACACCACCAAAATTGAAATGATGAGGTCCCTAATAAAATAATAAAATGGAGCACTCACTAGGGTGTAGAAAGTTATTCTAATGCAAGATTGTCATTAATACATATTGTAATGGCAAGTGACAAGTAATGACTGAAACAATTTTGAAAAGAATGTGTGAATCATATGTAGCCTATTAAGTTATAATAAAAAGCGAATTAGGTGACAAGATTAAAAGACAAAACTAACATACTATTTAGAAGTAATGTTATTTATAAAATAACTTGTTCCTGTGGAAAAACCTATATCGGTAACACCACCCAATGGTTGAAAAATCGTATTATTCAACACAGGTCTGATGTAAAATTACAAAAAAAAAGCTGTGCTTTGTCTCAACACATCAGTAGTACCCTTCACACTCCAAATTATAAAGAGGTAGTTATCTTAGATTCTGAAACTAAATATAAAATTAGACTTTTCTTAGAGGCTTTTACTATATATACAATGAACTTAATGCCATTAACTTCAGACAAGATACACAAAATTTGCATCCCATATATGAAAATTTGTACAGGATTTCAAGGAAATTACCAAACATTTAGTAACAACCCGAATGTCACTTAATTCGCTTTTTATTATAACTTAATAGGCTACATATAATTCACGCATTCTTTTCAAAATTGTTTCAGTCATTACTTGTCACTTGTCATTACAATATGTATTAATGACAATCTTGCATTAGAATAACTTTCTACACCCTAGTGAGTGCTCCATTTTATTATTTTATTTGGGACCTCATCATTTCAATTTTGGTGGTGTTTAACTATATATATGTATTTCAGCATTAACAACTTTTAAGTAAATATTTTTAATCTTTCACCAACTGTCATTCTATATGTCAATTTTTTGCAGTACCTTTGAAAAAGGCAAAAACCTTTGCCGAAACGTAAGGTCTTAATTAAATGTGCTAAATACAATATTGGATTTTGATTTGGACTACATCATCCCAATTTTTCATCGATAAAACTAATTTAAAAAAAAAACATAATATATATATATATATATATATATATATATATATTATATATTTATATATATATATATATATCATCTTCATTAGGTCTTCAGTCCTGGAACTGGTTAGACGCGTACCATCATTGTTTCCTATTCTGAACTAATCTACAGATTTCCCTGAAATTTGCACGGTCTGCATCTATCACTATCTGATCTAGGTCTACAGCTACCTATTTTTTCCTATCTCTGCTTGTAATATGTCCCAGACTATTCCCCAAAAATGGCTTAGAACGTATTCCGCCCTTCTATTTCTCTTTTTCCCCAGATATCCTTGTTACCCTACTATTTCTATAACCTATTTGTTATTATCTTTGTCTGTCTATGCTATCGTCCTCATACATCTGAAGCACAGCATTTCAAAAGGCTGCTACCGTTTTTCTGTCTACGTTTCAGACTGCCCGTATTTCCTAGGCATACTGTGATGTGCTCCACACATATGCTTTCAACAATTTTCTTATTGTTTTATGTTTGTTGTCGTTCCTCATAGGCGCTGTTCTCTCTTGTTAGATGCAGTTCGGTCATCTTCTATTGTTTTATAGTTATATACCCTATTTCTCCGACCTTCAGTGGTTGTGAAGAAAGGTAAGCAGCCTGTGGCTGCCAAGTTCCCCCAACACTTAACCATTTACCGATTTAATATATTTTCCAATATATCTTTTCGCACAGTCAACATTAGTTGCAGATATTTCGCAACCAACAACCAGTTGTTTACACTAATCATCAGATTTATCTGCGCTAATTTTTTCGTCATGAAGTTTTCCGTCTCAAAACTGGTTGGACACGTACCTGAACTTATTTATATTCCGAGCTAGCCTATATAGTTCCCTAAAATTCTCACACAGCATGTGTATACAGCTCGTTCCCCTTCTATTGTTTTCTAATTTTATGCCCTATTTCACCGAGATTCAGTGAAGGGGGTTAAGCAACCTGCGGCTACCAAGATCCCCCAACACTTAAACATTTGCCGAAATAATGGTTTTCCAGTAAATCCTTTCACACACTTAACATTGTTCGATAATATTACCCAACCAATTCTTGTTTAAAGACAGTTATTTTTTCGCCACTAGTTTATCCATCTTTGAATTGGTTGGATGCGTACCTCCATTGATTTCTATTCTGGGCTAGCCTACACATCTCCCTGAACCCCCTACAGCCTACATCTTTTACTATCTGTGTGCAGTAGTCTAACCTAGGTCTGCCTCTTCTTCTCTTTTTTCCTATCTCTGCTTCTAATATATTCCGCACTATTCCCTCATGCCGTAGTATGTAGCCTATCATCCTATCTCTCCTATTTTTACCGTTTTCCACATATTTCTTTCTTCCCCTACCATTTTTAGTACCTCTTCGTTCTTAACTTTGTCCGTCCTTGATATCTTCATCATACGTCTGTAGCACCACATTTCAAAGGCTTCTACCTTTTTCTTGTCCGCTTTTTCTACTGTCCAGGCTTCACAGCCGTACAGTGCTGTGCTCCACACATATGTTTTAAGCAATCTTTTCCTTGTTTCTATGTTTGTGGTCTTTGAGCACAGTAGTTGCTTTTTCTTGTTAAATGTAGCACGACCTTGTTCTAATCTTTGTTTTATATCTTTTGTGCTTTTCCCATCTTGCGTTATTTGGCTTCCTAGGTACCAGAAATCCTTAACCTCTTGTAAGTTCGTATTACATACTAGTATTCTTGTTTTTGATTTATTTTGTTAACTTTCATATCGTATCTCTCTGTTAGAACCGTTTCCATTTCATTAAGAGCAGCTTCTAACTCTTCCTTGCTAGATGCTAATACCGCTATATCATCTGCAAATCTAAGCATATTAATTTTTTTATGTCCCTGCATAGTAATTCCAAATGTCTTCCTGCATTTGGCAGTATTCATTGCCTCTTCTATGTACAAGTTAAAATCAATGGGGATAGGGCACATCCCTGTCTCACCCCTTTCCTAACGTTTACTTCTCTACGTTCCTGCTCTAATTCTATTACTGCTGTTTGCTCTTTGTATAAGCTATGTACTATTCGTCTATCACTATAACTCATTCCAATCTTTTTTAGTATTTCAAACATTTTTTTCCAATTTACATTGTCGAATGCTTTTTCCAGATCTACAAACCCTATATACATGCTTTCCCCTTTTTCTATTGTTTTCTCCATTATCACTCTCAGAGCTAAAATAGCCTCCCGTGTTCCCCTGTTTCGCCTAAACCCAAATTGGTCTTCTCCTAGTATTTCTTCCGCCCGTTTTTTCATTCGTCTTTGCACAATTCTAGTTTATATTTTTGACACGTGTGCTGTCAAACTTATTGTTCAAAAATTTTTACATCTATCCGCGCCTTTCTTTTTTGATATAGTTACTATGATGCTACGTTTGAAATCTTTGGGTATCTCGCCTGTCTCATACATATAGCTTACAAGTTGGAAGAGACGTTTTGGTACTGCTTGTCCAGCGGTTTTTAGAGTTTCTGCTTGCATCTTATCTGTACCCGGCGCCTTACCATTTTTCAGACCCTTTAATGCTAATTCAAACTCATCTCTAAGTATAGAATACCCCAAGTCATCATTTTCAATGTCTGATTCCTGTTCTAATGCAGTTAGTTCCTCTCCTGCATATAAATACCCTATATATTCTTGCCATCTACCCACTTTCTCTACGTTTTCTGTAATGATGTTTCCTTGTGCCTCCCTTATATTTTTGCTATACGGTTTTATATCCCTAAAATTCATTCTAATTAGTTTGTATGCTTCGTCTGTCTTTCCTATTTCCATCTTAGTTTGTACCTCTTTGCACTTTTCATCAATCCATTGTTATTTAGCTTTCCTGCATTTCGAATAATTTTCCATTTTATGGCTTTGTATCTCTGTTTTCCTGTTTCGTCTGATTTATTTTTGTATTTTCGTCTTTCTTGTATTAAATCCAGGATATCCTTTGTTATCGATGGTTTCTTATTTTCTTTTTGTGTATACCCCAGAATATCTCTGGCCGCCATGTCTAGGCTGCATTTAATGTTATTCCATTCTGTTTCTATTTCTTTAGTATCAGATATTTTCCCGATATCTTTGAGCAATTCATTTGACTTTTTATCGAATCTTTCTTGAATATCTTTATCTTTTAGTTTCTCCAAGTCCAAGTGCCTTTTTCCGTTTCTTTTTTTTCACATTCTTAAATTTAAGTGCGGCCTTCATAGTTACGATGTTGTGGTCAGTATCTATATCTGCTTCTGGGTAGCTTCTACAGTTTTTTACTTGATTTCTAAACCGTTGTCTAACAAGAATGTAATCTATTTGATATCTTCCTATATCTCCTGGCATCTTCCACGTACATCGTCTTCTAGCATGATGTTAAAATAATGTGTTTGTGATTATTAAATTGTTCTTGTCGCAAAATTTTACCAGCCTATTGCCCCTGTCATTTCTCGTGCCTAAACCAAATAAACCTACTACCGCTCCTTCCCTACCCTCACCTACCACGGCATTAAAATCCCCCATAATTATTAAATTTTCATGTCCTTTTACGTATCTTAATATGTCTTCGATATCTTTGTAGATGGCTTCTACCTCTTCGTCGCTGTAGCTAGAGGTGGGCATGTATACTTGTATTATTACTGTGTTTACCGGTTTAGATTCTAATCTAACCATGAGTACTCTTTCGTTCTTTTGTAAGTAATTTTCTACACAGTATTCTATCTTTTTCCGCATAACTATCCCCACACCCAAATTTCCTTTCTCTGCTCCTGTATGAATTACCCTGAAGTCTACACTCCAAAAATCCCCCGCCTCTGACCACCGAACTTCGCTGATCCCTACTATGTCTAGTGATAACCTACTCATTTCGACTTTTAGGTTCTCTAGCTTACCCTCTTGCTTCATACTTCTAACATTCCACGCTCCGAATCGCAGAATGTTCCCGACTCTTATTTTTAACTTTCCGATCGCATCCTCCGAAGTAGTCCCTTCCCGGAGATCCGAATCGGGGACTATTTTAACTCCGGAATCTTTTACCCCAGAGAACGCCATCATGTTTTACAATTTAAGTACGCTGTGTACTTGGGATATAATGTGGTGGTTTCCCGTTGCCTTCCACATCGCGGTAGTGTGTCTTAGACTGCCATACCGACCCCTATGGTCTCTGCCAATCTAAGTACCGAAAGAGCCGCTGCCCTCTTTCGGGGACCTGTCTTAGTCTGGTTCCTCACTAACGACCCTACTACTTTGGTTGGACCTGTAGTTTGGCTCTTTAGCTCATTAGAACACGCAAGCCGTTTCACCTGTTCTAGTAATTTAGAACTTCGGCAAGGTGCAGGTCCATTCAAAATGGATATATATATATATATATATATATATATATATATATATATATCACTCATATTTAGACCAGGGTAGAAAATTAAATAATCACATCAAATAAATTTAATCACCGTGTAGAAGCTTTGGGAAAAGATACATAACTCGCGTTATTAAATAAAAGCGTGAAGCATAAAAATTCATTCGTTTTATTAAAATTAAGAAATTTAAATTATTTATAAGACGCTTTATATAAAAGGAAGCAGTATTAGAAAACTTTACGGGTAATTTAATTATCCCTAATAAAGAAACAAATGGAAAGTACGTGCAAAATTTATATTAATTAACCCTATTTTAAGTAACCGGTATTAAACGAAGTGTACACATAATAATTAATATTTAATTTGTATTCGCTAAAAATGAAAGGATAGAAGTCAATTTTAATTGGAGTTAATTAAACCATTATTAATAATAAGCATAAAAGCCTGTGAAAATCCAAGATTAAAATACCAGAAAATAAAGCTCTGAGAATTAATATTATGTTTGAACACCTGCGTAGTTTAAATGTCACGTACGGCGAAAATTTTGTAGATAACAAATGGTTTCAAAGAATCTTGGAGAAAACGTAGCTTAATAGTTACGAGAAATGCTAAAGGTGGAATATTTCACACTCCACATGGACTAAAATAATCGATAATAAGGAATATCAATTTGCACTAATAAGAACAGGGTAGATAGAGACAGATAATATGCGCAAGACCGAGACACATATAGTAAAAGGCGTGAGTAGAGCAACGTCATGGGGTTGCGATTGGTTGAAAGTAAAGGCAAAATTGAGAGGTAGAAATAACATTTCTGTATAAAATTTAATTAGGTATTCTCAGACGTTGCGTGCCGTGTGGAAATTTTCTGAGATTTAACTAGGGCGAGTACAAAATTCGTAAAAACCGATGCGCGAGCTACGGAATGGGAACATAGAATGACGAAATTCTAGCAACTGGCCGTTTTGGGAAACAGACCGACAGACAGGCTAACCGCTATATATACGGAGGTGAATATGAAGAAGCTTTCTTAGATCTTCGACTTGATTGAACGCGTTAAACAGTGCTTTTTAGTTTTCCGGTTTTAATATTACATAATTTAAACAGTTTGCTCGAATATTATGTGATTTAAAACAGCTTGTTCTATACGTGCTACAATGAATGTACGTTAGTGCACTTAGAAAAGAAGATACAAGGTAATAAAGTTTAGTATCACTGTACCAATTGGTAAAAATTTACAACGACAAATATATACACAAAAGTAGGCAGTTTTGGCGTATATTGGTGAAAGAAGTATGAAGTTCTTTGTTATTTTTCGGGGGTATTAATACTTAAATGGTGCATAAACGGGTCTGGATCCACAAAACAAGGTTCAGATATACACAGATTAGTTCCGGAAAAGCCCTGAAACAACTTTAAATAAATGGTGATGGAGAAAATTTTTAAAGCGTTGAGAATCAGAAGCCGTAAATATAACCCAGTTGGAATGGTGTGATTAACAAAAGGGACGATGTACATTGAAGCTACGAGTGCAAGTAACCTTCAGGTAAATTATACTATTTTGTTTGAACTTTGATATTGGTGTGTGTTGAATAACTTTATAATTCGTTTATTTAAAATGGACAGTAGTGAAATTGTACTAACACTAATATTTTAATTTTAAGGTGAAATTTGCTTGTTTAAGTAGAAAGGGGTATTTAGTATTGATGTTCTGGATTATGATGAAAATTTAGGGTATGTCTTTGAGCTCAATTAGACGAACCTGGTTAATTAACGTAAAGGGGTGGTAGATGCTCCCTTTATACTCTGCATATATTGTTATAGTAATTAGTAGGCATCCTACAAGGACTTTAATTCTGGATGCACATTAAAATGATAATAAATTTAATTTTGAAATTTTCCGATATTAAAATTTATGCTGAATATTAATTTTGAAATTTTAATGTATTGTGAATATTGATGTAAATAGAGTTGACGTTGATGTTTGTGGTAGGAATGTGTTTGTTTTTTTTATGTAGAGGATGAAAGCTATCTAGAGGAGCAGCCGAGGCGATTAACGGAAGAAAGTCAATGGACCAACACAGTTAAGGTAATGAATAGCTTTTTGTAGGTTTCACAGCATTCTTGACGCCCAATTCGTAGGGGCTCGATTCGAAAAGCGGAGTACCCGGATATTGGTGGTATCACAGCAATATATATATATATATATATATATATATATATATATATATATATATATATACGCCGATATAATTAACGTTCAGTTTCCTGCTGCCTGCCACCGCTCTGTGTCTCTTAACAACCTAAAATTTAAATATGCTTAGTCTAATCCACACAGAGTGTACAACGTTACGATAACAAAGAATTTACCCCCCTTTTTATTTAATACTTTCCTACTTGAATGAGGCAAATGAAATTAACCAAGATTTGTATGACAAAGAAAAAAAACCTATATACACTTTATAGCTTGATATTCGACAAAATAAACCCCTGAATCAAATATTAATAATATCAATTTGTTTATCCCCAAAATTATAGCTCCCTTTAGTTAGTTTAAAGCCAGCAAAAATGACACTGTACTCTATTGGAAACACCCTTGAACGTTTAATGACCTTTCCTTTTTACGTAAATTTTCACGTATAAAAAGATTTTGATGACCCTTTACATAAATATTCTGGTATAATAAAAAAATATAGAAAATGTTCAATAAAAACAAATAATGCCTTATGCTATTTAGATAATGTTCTGACCTGTAGTTTTCCTTGCGTGTCTTCTTGTTCTCCCAATTCTTGAATCTGCTACTGCGTGATGTGGACCAACACCCCTAGATGTTTTTAGTCGAGTTCACTTGTTGATTTTATAGTACCGCTTGGCCAAACACCCATTCAATGCTTAAAACAATCCTCCCTTTTGTGCTCCTATACAATTTTAGATCGATTTAAGTTCGGATTTATTCGCACATTTAGATTTATCCTACTTAGAGTTTCACCTATTTCTTAGAGTTTCATCTACTACTTAGATTTTCCCACATTTCCACTTATTACTTAGAGTTTCCCAGAGTTCTTAGATTTCTACTTATTTTTTAGATTTCTTATTTATTACTTCGAGTTTCCCAGAGTCGTTTTCCAGTTAACGGCAAAACTTTTCTCATATATTTTTCACTATTATTTTAATTTCAAATTTTTCTGTCACGACTTTTACAAAATATAATTATTTAATTTTTTGTTCATTTTACGTAAATTTTTAATTTAAACTGATGTGAAGCGTACTCAGGTTGAAAGAAGACTGTTTATCAAATACGAATGATATATAAAGCAACGCCTCCATCTGACACGATTGGTTATCGGCGTACTACGGTCAAAGTTTAAAGCATGCTATAGAATATTGTCAGCATTCTGGGCTTTCTTAAATATGAATTTGATAATAGCTTGCCGGAACAATGCTGCGGGTCACGTAGAATACCAGTTCTATATAGTAGATTTCTATAATCCTTGTATTTTCACGTCTTTTGTTTTGCTGTAAGAAATTTTAATTTGACTTTTCACGTAGACAAATTTATGGCTTTATTTTTGTCAAGATAATGTTTTCGGTTTTGAATTTATTTCATGTTAAAAATCACGTACGCGAAATTTCTATAATAACGTAAATTGAAATGCGTTTCTTTACATCCTGCGTTTATGAAACGTATTTGTTTTCAAATGTGCGTTTATTTCGATGATGCTTTGTTATTTCTTTGCACTACTGCGTGTTTAATTTTAACAGAATTTGTATGTGATTTTCTAGCTTTTAATGCTTTTAATGCGTATTTGTTTAGAATTTATGAATGCTTTCTGGTTTAAAATAAGTTCGAATACAGAGCTATTTATCTTAGTGAATGTGGTTGTATTTTTGAAGGATGAGCTTCCCTGCATTAATCAAAGTTAACTGTGATCCTTATACAGTGTGTTAAATGTTTGCTTTTTGCATAATTTACGAATTACGTACTTTTCATGATAAAATTGTTTAGTTTTCTAGCTTTTAGTACTATTCACATGTAGTGTGCGACCCCTAAGACTCGATATACCCCTAAATAACTCTATTATCATAGCAACATATATATATATATATATATATATATATATTAATATGATAACGCCGTACTCGGTGTAATGACGTTTTTACTTAACTCCACCGCTCTGTGTTCTCAAACCAAATTTAATCTTACTAATTTTACTATTATGCCACGGCTAGCCCGTTTTAGTCTACACAGAGTGCACAACGTTACGATGATCAATTTTTCTCTTTTCCACCCCTTGATGATTACCTATTTGTTTGAATTTATAAAACGAAGTCAATTAATTTCATATAATGAAAAGAAATATTATTTACAATTTTTGAAAAATATTAAAATACGCCCTTCAATCAATCAATATCATATGTATTTATTCATATGTATTTATTATTTATTTATATGCTTTGAATTCAATCTAAAGTCACCAAAAACTACCTCTTTTTACCAAAGAAACCTGGAACGTTCTAGACCCCTTTATAATACATTACGTAAGTTTAACGTATGCAATGTTTGTTGTTTACTTTATCACTAGTTTATATAAAATGAATAAATTCAGTATTGAAATTTAAATAGAAAAATATCTTAAAACTAAATAGATCTGACCTGCTACAGGTTGTTCGGGTTGTGGCTCAACACCCTTTTGTTGTCCTTCGATTATCACTGCTCTGCTTAGTTGAACCCCTCGTTTTCCATAAATTACTTCGTGCTTCTTCATTTTATTTGCATTGAATCTCGCAACTCCGAATTGTACCAGAATTGTACCAAAATATAATTGTCGACGCTAATTTGAAATATTATATTGACCCAGATTTGAATTATTCCTATCGACGCATACTTGAATTATTCAGAAATACACCACCAATTTGAATTATTATCATCAACACATTCAAATATTCTTCTTGTCGACACATTCAAAATGTTATATCGCCCAATTCGCATTATCATATCAATTAAAATTTGAATTATTCTTCTTGTCGACACATTCGAAATGTTATATCGCCCAATTCGAAGCCCTATTATTATATTATTAGTTTAAATAAATTACCCCAAATTCTACTCACGTTAAACGGCAAAAGAAGTCTTTATAATCGTTGCACTTATTGTCACTTGTAACATCCACTTGATATATTATTATATTTAAATTACGCGTGACTTTCTGATTAGCAGTGACGCAGCTTCGCCCTGCATGGGTTATGAACTGACTCGTCTTATCATTGCTCTGTGTTAATATAGGCTGTCCCCACTTACATGTGGGCTGGGTTTTCAACAAGTCTTGCAGATATCTCAACCAACCACGTCTTTAATATTCCCTGCATTTCAAAGTTGTTTATGATGTAATTTCATCGGATTTCCATGTAATGGTGTTTATTTGATATCTTATTATTCGTTATCTTGACCATACGTTGTTTTGTGTAAATATCGCCTTTTTGGATAATTGAACAAAATAAATGATGTAACTTCAATTCTGTTTTCGTTTGTGTATTTACGCATCTTTGAAACTGCGTTTTCTTACCAAAAATGTTTATTGTTTCCGCGTGATTGCATAAAGCTTTGTTAGGTTTTATCTTTTATCTTCGTATTTGTTTTATAACTAATTAGAACACTTCTCAACGCGTGTTTAATTACATGTACTATCACTTCTTCTAAATACGCGTTCCATTGTTGAAAGATTACTTAAAATTAATAACGGTCTATATACAGAGTGTTAAATGCTTGCTATTTACATAATGTATGAATTACCTATTTTTCTGCTAAATACGCGTTCTATTGTTGTAAGATATGCTTACTTGCATCGCTTAAAGCTAATTATGGTCTATATACAGGGTGTTAAATGCTTACTATTTACGTAATGCACGAATTACTTAATTTTTCTGCTAAATAAATGCAATTTTCTGATTCCTATTGCAATTTATGGTTACTACACGACCCTTGCTATTCAATACACCCTTAAACAACCTCTTATCACAGCATTATATATATATATATATAAATGTATAAATGTATAAATGTATAAATGTATAAATGTATAAATGTATAAATGTATAAATGTATAAATGTATAAATGTATAAATGTATAAATGTATAAATGTATAAATGTATAAATGTATAAATGTATAAATGTATAAATGTATAAATGTATAAATGTATAAATGTATAAATGTATAAATGTATAAATGTATAAATGTATAAATGTATAAATGTATAAATGTATAAATGTATAAATGTATAAATGTATAAATGTATAAATGTATAAATGTATAAATGTATAAATGTATAAATGTATAAATGTATAAATGTATAAATGTATAAATGTATAAATGTATAAATGTATAAATGTATAAATGTATAAATGTATAAATGTATAAATGTATAAATGTATAAATGTATAAATGTATAAATGTATAAATGTATAAATGTATAAATGTATAAATGTATAAATGTATAAATGTATAAATGTATAAATGTATAAATGTATAAATGTATAAATGTATAAATGTATAAATGTATAAATGTATAAATGTATAAATGTATAAATGTATAAATGTATAAATGTATAAATGTATAAATGTATAAATGTATAAATGTATAAATGTATAAATGTATAAATGTATAAATGTATAAATGTATAAATGTATAAATGTATAAATGTATAAATGTATAAATGTATAAATGTATAAATGTATAAATGTATAAATGTATAAATGTATAAATGTATAAATGTATAAATGTATAAATGTATAAATGTATAAATGTATAAATGTATAAATGTATAAATGTATAAATGTATAAATGTATAAATGTATAAATGTATAAATGTATAAATGTATAAATGTATAAATGTATGAATGTATAAATGTATAAATGTATAAATGTATAAATGTATAAATGTATAAATGTATAAATGTATAAATGTATAAATGTATAAATGTATAAATGTATAAATGTATAAATGTACAAATGTACAAATGTACAAATGTATAAATGTATAAATGTATGAATGTATGAATGTATGAATGTATGAATGTATGAATGTATGAATATATGAATGTATGAATGTATGAATGTATGAATGTATGAATGTATGAATGTATGAATGTATGAATGTATGAATGTATGAATGTATGAATGTATGAATGTATGAATGTATAAATGTATAAATGTATAAATGTATAAATGTATAAATGTATAAATGTATAAATGTATAAATGTATAAATGTATAAATGTATAAATGTATAAATGTATAAATGTATAAATGTATAAATGTATAAATGTATAAATGTATAAATGTATAAATGTATAAATGTATAAATTAGGTAGTTCATTACATAAGGTAAGTTAATCAATACGAATGTATTTAGTTAATAAGATGAAGTAATAATTTAGACTTTGCATAAAAAGTTTAAATTATTATTTCATCTTATTAACTACATACATTCAAACACACACACATACACACACACACACACATATATATATATATATATATATATATATATATAACCGTAATCAGTTTTTATAAAATAAGTATGCAGGACATAATATAATTCAATATCAATTTATATATATATATATATATATATATACAATTCTATAGGCCTTCTGTTATTCAATTTTATTCAATTAAAATATAATTTTTAGAAGTCATGTTTTCTTTACATAGTACTACGATATTTGGATGCAAGATAGCGCTATGCATTAACTAATCATCTAGTTTATACTTATCGACAAATAGACAATATTTTCTTTATATGCATAACCAAATTCCAACTCTACCAAGATTAGATTCGTACCATTATATTATTAAGAAACGACGGTCAACCGCCGAACAATTCTTAATCATTACAGCCCCTCGGAAGTGAAAAGCACTGCTCATAAGCCCTGAGATAGATGGATTTTACGGTAATCGATATTAAAGATCTGCTCCCCACTGCTTATAGGTTTCAAAGGAAACTATTGGAGCGTCGAATGTCGCTGACTTATCGCATCAGCCACAAACACTGTTCAACACATTTGGGTAATCATTATAGCACACCTTTCCTAGATAGAGTAGAAAACATTATAAACACTAAAGAATAGTGCATTTGACTTCCGAGTCGCCATAATGGCTATAAATTATTTGACAATTGACCTTTGTCTTTTGCCATTAATAATAATGGTAGAGTTGAAATTCGGTTATGCATATAAAGGAAACAGCGTCTATGTCTCAATAAGTGCAAACATCATCATCAAAATTGGTCTTCAGTCCTGAAACTGGTTAGACGTGTACCCTCATTGTATCCTATTCTGAACTAACCTACACATTTCCCTGAAATTTGCACAGTCTGCGTCTATCACTATCTGCGTGCAAAAGTCTAAACTCGGTCTACCAATACTTCTTTTTTTCTTCTTATTTTATTTTTGTGTATACCCCAGAATATGTCTGGCCACCATGTCTAAGTTGGATTTAATATTACTCCATTCTGTTTCTACTTTCTTAGTGTAAAAAATTTTCCTGATATCTTTCAGTAATTCATTTTACATTTTTTCAAATCTTTCAAGGATATCTTTATCTTTTAGTTTCTCAAAGTCAAAGTGCCCTTTTCCATTCCTTTTTTTCAAATTTTTAAATTTAAAAGCGGCCCTGATAATTACGATGTTGTGTCTACCCTCTTTTACTTCATTCCTATACCGTTGTCTAATAAGAATGTAATCTATTTGATATCTTCATATATACCCTAGAATATTCCACGTGTTTTGTCTTCCAACATGATGTTGAAATAATGTGTTTGCGATGGTTAATTGTTTTTGCGCAAAATTCTACCAACCTATTTCCCCTTTCGTTCCTCGTGCCTGTACCAAATAAACCTACTATCGCTCCTTCCCTACCCTCACCTACCACTGCATTAAAATCCCCCGTAATTACTAAACCTTCATGTCCTTTTACATATCTTAGTATGCCTTTGATATTTTTATAGATCACTTCTACCTCTTCCTCACTGTGGCTGGAGATGGGCATGCATACTTGTATTATTATTGTATTTACCGGTTTAGATTTTAATCTAACAATGAGTACTCTACGGTTTTTTTGTAAATAGTTTTCTACACAGTGCCCTATCTTTTTTTGCATAACTATCTCCACACCAGAATTTCCTTCTTCTGATTTTGTATAAATTATCCTAAAGCCTCCACTCCAAAAATCCCCCGCCTACTGTCTAGTACTAAGCTACCCATTTCAATTTTTGAGTTATCTAGCTTACCTACTTGCCCCATACGTCTGACATTTCACGCTCAGACTCACAGAATGTTCCCGATTTTTTTTTTAAATTTTCCGATTACATCCTCCGAAGTAGTCCCCTTCCGGAGAGCCAAATGGGAGACTATTTTATCTCCAGAATCGTGTACCTCAGAGGATGCCATCATTTTATATACAATTTAAGTACGCTGTCTACTTGGGAGATAATGTGGTGGTTTCCCGTTGTGTTCCAGGTTGCAGTAGTGTCTTAGAATGCCACACGCACCCCTATGGTCTCTGCCAATCTAAGCACTGAAAGAGCCGCTGTCTTCTTTTAGGGACCCGTCTTATTCTGATACCTCACTAAAGACCCCCACTAATTTGGTTCTGTAGATGCTCTTTAGAGATCACTGGAACGCGGAAGCCATTCCACCTGTTCTAGTAATCTAGAACTTCTTCAAGATGCAGGTCCATTCGGAATGGAAGTGTAAACATGATAATTAATTAATTCCCAGCGCTATCTTGCACACAAGTATCATAGTACTATGTAAACGGAATTTTAATTGATGTAGTTGCTGGTAAATATATTAGATCTTTTGAGCTAGTGGTCGGTCTACTTTTATACAACAAGTATCATAAAATTGTGGAGTATCAGCATTGAATAATACTTAACCTTGCTCATAAACTATGTTGTCATCCAATAATATTTGGTATACACAGTATAAACTGCCCCTATGGGGTAATTTGATATTAAACCAAATAGTGTTGAAGACCGCCGGGCCGCTTTCCTGGATTGCTCCATTGGGTCGATATTAATTGATTATAGTTGCTACTGGTCGGTCACCGTCGTTATTGGCTGTTGATGGTCAGACACTGTCATGGGTTGTAAACAATTATATAATAAATTCGTATTTTTATTTATTTGTTGCGGCATATTTATATTTCTATGCTCAATCATCGATACCAGAGAGCAAAAACTACTATTCTCTAAAATTTTATCAAATCCTCCAGACAGACTAACGATATTCAATGCAAATCTCAACGCCCATGCTCGTAGCTACCTCTAATATGAAAGACGATATTATTCTCTAAAATGCTTTTTAACCTCTCCCATTGGTCGAGACAAGGACACGGCGGAAGTGATGTAAGTTTGAACTTTGAACTTAAAAATTAAAAGTGAAAGGCTGTCCTTGATGATGTCACGTGATCTTTGAATGAATTACCTTGAAGGGTACAAAAATTTGCTAAACGGACCATAAATTTTCACCTGTAAAATACACTACCTTACGTGTAGAATGAACGGGTGTATCTCGATTTTGTGCTAGAACATAGGTAGCCTATTTATTATTACTCATTTCATAAATATTAATTGTTTTCCCTATTAGTAACTTTGTCTATCAAATTTATAGTTTGTGCCATAAAACTAGTTATTTTCTCCATAATGGAGCATTTTAAACAGAAATATTCTCATTTTACCAAAAATAAATTGATTGGGTTTATTTCTTCAGTTTGGACCGTCGCGCCCTATTTGCAGTAATTGCGAAAACGATAAGATATATAATTATCAATATTTTAATTTTTTCCAAGGAACACAATCTACGTAATGTGACATTTTACTTAAAAATCAGTACGCTTTTTGCTCTTGCATGATCTAATCGTAATTGTTCAAGCAAAATGGACCTCTTCGACAGGTCCAATATTAATTTGCAAGACCTCACTATTGATTATCGTACTGATGTTTCCAACTATTCGACTGAGTTATTCCTATCCAAAAAACGAATAACGAATCTGGAATATGGTTATGTTCAAACTTTTGATAACCTGAATGATAAAATTCGTCGCTATCGTGCCAACACTGAACATAATCATACCATAGTGTTTATGGAGACTACTCCATTCGATACCAAGTTGTCCACTCGTGCATACCACTTATACAAAAATTATTCAAATAACTTGAATCAAATAAACGCTAAACACAAATTGTTTTGTTACGACAATATTGACGGCCGTTGGTGCAAACATTCTTCAAGTTTAAAGTGCGCGCGCAAATATTCGACCCAGTGCATTGTGGCGCTCCTAGATTTAATAATAATATTTAATTTTTCTGAATATAATTTTATCGTATATTTTTCTTTTATGCTATATGAATGTCTGACCTTGCATACTCAAGTATGCCATGAATTTGTTTTACTAAAATATGTATTTCTATCAGAAAAAGTTTGTGAATAGAGTTAAGTTGAACTATTGACGCGTATTAGGATGGGTCCAGACCCACTACATTATTGCAAAATTCTTACTTTTCAATTCGAGCTTTGAGAGTATTTCGATCAGTGATGGGATTCTTTCGTTATCTCTAGTATATTGAAAATACTTATGGTACCCACTCGATTTTATCGTTATTCGCGATTTTAAGATCACTTACCAGTTGTATTTCAGGGCTGTTGACAACCCCAAACAACGACTTTTTACCATACTCACCCCTCGCCGGCTCGAGATATGTCCGCTAAGGATTATTGTCTTTACCGTGGGATCGTAGTGCCGAACAGGCCCGAACCGCTTAGGCTCGACTATATAACCAATTGAAATCAAATACAGAAGTCAGTTGTTCAATACTCATTTTATACGTCACCATGCTAGTCGAATATCGAGTGATATCTAGCAGTGAAGTATTGTAGTAAACAGACGAGTTTATCTGACGACTTTAAAAGTTTATTGCTACTCTGAAGAAAGTAGAGGATTACAATGATTTTAAAAATAGAAATAAACGAATAATAATGAATTACTGTAAGACAAAATTTTAATTTGAATTTGAATGAAAGTATATATGAAACTGGAATGGTATTTAATGGTAAATTGGTGATAAATTCTAAACGACTTGAACAATCTTGATATATCGATTTGGAATGCAATTTTGATGTTCAATGGTTTTTAATAGAAAATTCAATGATATGGAAAAAACGACCAGCATAATTTACATAGTAAAATAAAAATCACATTGATTTACGGTTTTTTTGAAAGACGTTTTTATTAGTTAAGTTAGGTTACGTAAGATTTTGTGTGCAAGTCTTTGTGTGAGAGTTCTACAAGTGGAGAATTTGATTTGTGGGTGGCTGACCTTGGTCGGTTTTGTCAGTATAGAAAACATTATTAAACATAACTATCAGATACGTTTAAATCCGAGTTTATGGGAGTTGGTTAAAATTATCAGACCTATTTTATAAAATTTTGTATACTGTAACAATTTAAAATATTACTGCTCGTGTTCATTATTTTCAGTACTTTAGTTCGGTAATATTTATTCTAATATTCGTGTAGTTTAAGTATTTAACGTTACATTATTTTAAGGTAATATAATAGTGATGTGTGTGTTATCAAGTTTTAGGCGCCAGTACATGTACTCAAAATTTATTTACTCTTCTCTGACATTCGATCTTCAGGTTGGCTGTCCTGCAAGTCATTTTAGCTAGGAAGCCTGATGTAGTTTGTAATTGTGGAGATTCTTTCAACCAATCAACATGTGTCTCGCTGGTTCGCATAGAAGAGGTGGGCGATTGTGATTAATTAATACATGATTGCCTTTGAGAGAGGCATGCTAATTAATTGTATTTAATTTAGTTGTAATATGTAGAGTGAGACTTTTTTCAATGCGAAAATAAAATGGTACAGAGTAGAAATTGATATCAAACATTTATGACGTTGCACCTTACTCTTTTCTCGATGTTATAAAAAGAGTAAGCGCACGACGAAGTATAAGAAATACTTCGGCACAGCTTGCATCGACCTTTATGGTTTCGGAGGCTGCGTGAGACTTGAAATCATCAGGGTAAGGGGAATGTTTAGAGAATATCTGAATGTTAAAATTTAAATATCAAGACACATGTTTACACCACTGTAAAATAACTTAGAGAAACAAAAGTTAAAACACGATAAGAGAAATTCGACTAAATATGTATATTAATACTCAATTCTTACAATTCCAAAGGCATGTATAAGATATATGCTTGTGTCATTAACATAGTAGACATCGCTATTAATTTTAACATGATATAATTCACATATTTAATAAATGTACACGAGAAATTTCCATAGAGAAATCAAAATAAATAATCTCTGTTTAGAAACTCAAAATTATACTTAATGCAGTAGTAAATTAAAAAGTGATCATAATTGTACATGTAACAAATGCACATGAAATGAAAGTTCAAGTAATAAACCTTTTCACCATATGAAGCTTCAAATGTTTACATATTTTTAGGTTATGTATTAGATAATTATATTTGAAATCATTTAGGATAAGGTTATATATTAGAGAATGCTATTTGAAATCAATTAAGGTAAGTAAAAGGTAATTAATAATCAATACAAAATATTTGTAGTGACAAAGACAAATTTAAATAGAGGTTAGGCCTCTTTATTTTAACAGAGAAACGGTAAGGTAAAAGTTAAATTTCATACTACCTGTTGTATCAGTAACTGAACTAATACAAAGTTACTTAGTTTACAGGAATCCTTCAATATCCAGGAAACTAAAACATCCTGCGTTGGAGGAACTCCTAGTGTAGGTACAAAACAAAACATGTGGTCAACTTCGAATGTTGTCCTTAGACTTCTGTTCCATAAAATTAAACTTGTAGAAATTTTTCAATAAGATAATAACTGAGCATTCATTATGTAAAGTAGAAGGAAACGAAATATAAAATTCTTGGGATGAGTGTTTATTTCACATCATCTGGTTGTGCGAATTGCACATGCTACTTTTCCGTGTGGAAAATCTGAAGGAGAGAAAACACGTCGGCGTGACGCATATTTGACCGGAGAAACATATGTTACAGGAACACATAAATCCATTGTAGCATACTTGACCGGATTTACTTGACCGAAGGATACTTGACCGAAGGACCCTAGAAAATTCAGTTGTGTTACAAAAGTGAAATCTAACACGAGGTACAAAGGAAAATTAAATCCAATAATATCTTACCACCAGTATACATATTTGATGGGCTTAACAAAGAAACAACTTCTTCATCCATTAGATAACTCATCTAGAAATATATTTAAATGTTAATTTAGGATTTATAATTAGAAAATTTACATACCAGGTAACACATGTGGCAAAGGTAAAAGTTAAATGACAAATGCTCAACCGTGCCAGATTAGCAAACAGATATCAGAGAAAGAAAATTTGACACTTCAAATAAATTATTTTCGGCCATCTTCGGGATGGACGATCTCTAGCAATTATTCTCAATAATACAAAATTAGAACCACACCAGTTGTGACTTTGTAATAAACACTTCAGAAATAACCAATAGGAAAATTTCATATAATTATATTACAGAATTAGAACCACACCAGTTGTGCTTCTAGAATAAACACTTCAGAAATGACCAATAGGAAAATTAGAAATGACCAATAGGAAAATTACATATAGATATATTTATTTGTACTATGTAAACAAATTAATAACTTGTGGATTAAAACTAATAATCCAGGATTTTACGAGATACATTCTTATAGAAAATATATTATATAATAAAGAGAGTAATTTTATATTTAAATGTAGGTAAATGTAACATGCTGAAATATAGGCAAAAAGGCATGTTACACTGCCCCGGACCAAGGAGAAAAAAAATATGACGCTAGGAATATTTTTTTTATATAGTAGATATGGGTAAACTAATAGGGAAAAAGAAAAAAAATACTCAAAATAAACTTAAAGGTATGAGTGATGTGATATCTGACGTGTATCACCCGTCTCGAGGGAGACTAAAATTGGTAAAGACAAAATAGGTAAAGACAAAAATAGGTAAAGACAAAATCGGTAAAGTCTAATCATTCATATAATTAAATTAAAAAATAAAAAATACTAGGGTTTGGAACAAAGAGGGCGGTTTGGGAAAAAAAGAGGGAGGTTTGCAAACCTTAAGGAGGGTGGGGGTCTAAAATTAAAATACTAAAGTGTATTTTACAAAGTTACTAGTGAGGGAAGGTATTTAGATAAGGGAATATAATTTTTAAGTAAAAGGCAAATTATTATATATTTAATTTATTTCGATGCCAGTATATGGCTTAAGATCCTTGATGTGCCAATTATTTGTTTTGGTTCCATCAGGATTAGTTAAATTATACACCAAGGGAGACAATTTTTTGTTCACGGTGCATAAAATATATTTTGGAGCTAATTTTGAGGTAAAAGCTTCTTCTGCTTTAGATAACACTTTGTTCGTTCTCCAAACAAAGTCACCGATATTAAAAGAAATTGGTCTACGTCGAAGGTTATATCGACTAGACATTTTTTTATATGCTGAATGCAGCCTATTTATAACATCTTTGAATAAGTTAAAGAGACCCTGTTGATCAGTGGAATATGCAACTCTATCTTCAGGCATTATATCGACGTCTTCAGAAGGTTTATATGACGAACTATAAAATTTTCCTGAGATAGGAACATGTCTACCAAAGACAAGAAAATTAGGAGAAAACCCGGTTACTTCATGCTTAGCAGAGTTTATAGCATACTGTATTTTTGACAAGTTTTCATCCCACATATTGTGTGTTTCAACGTAAGATCTTATTGCGGTACCAACAGTTTTGTTTATTCTTTCTACAAAATTGCTCTGAGGAGAATATACTGCAGTATACCAGATCTTTTCAACATTATATTTATTACTTAAGTTTTTAAAGATATTTCCAGATAATTGAGAACCATTATCGCAAATTATAAATTTAGGAACACCAAAAGTTAAAAATATATTATTTTCTACGTGTTTCTCAATGTGTTGTGCTTTAGCACTACGTAAAGGAAAGAGCAAAGTAAATTTGGAAAACCAGTCTCCAACAACAAGTATCCATTTGTGGCCTAGTTTTGAACGAGGTAGGGGACCTATGAGATCTAGTGCTATTGTATGAAATGGGAAATGGACATCTTTTTCCTTTCCTACTAATCCTAAAGGTTTCTGATTTGACGATTTTTGTGCACCACAGACAAGACAATTTCGACAATATCTGAGAACATCATATTTCATCTTTGGCCAATAATGAGCTTCTTGAATTCTAGCTAAAGTTTTATAAAAACCAAAATGACTAGCTGTAGGAGGAACATGATATGCTGATATGACGTCATTTCTTTGTTGTATAGGTATTAAAAGTTTCCAATTACTAATGTTTGTATTTAAAGGTAGATTTGTAGGTATAAATTTATATAAAAGATTATTTTCTATTTTCCATTGTGGATAGGTATTTGGTGAATTTATTATTTTATTTCTTAAAGATATGTAATATTCATCGAGATTATTTTGATTTATATCTAAAATATTTAAGTTTAATGTGTCTTCTGGAGTTGAACGACTAAGTGAGTCAGGTATTACATTTAATTCACCCTTTCGGTGAATTAAGTCAAAGGTATGCTGTCGCAAACGAGTTGCCCATCTCGCAAGTTTACCAGAGGGATTCTGTATATTATTAAGCCACAGGAGGCTGTGGTGATCAGTTATCACTGTAAATTTAGTGCCTTCTATCCAGGGACGAAATCTTTCTATAGAAAAAATTACAGCAAGGCATTCACGTTCTGTAACTGAATAGTTACGTTCAGAACGAGTGAGAGATCGACTAGCATATGAGATAATGCGATTCTCTCCATTCAAATTTTGTAATAAGACGCCGCCTAGACCTGTATTTGACGCATCAGCCTCTATTACAAAAGGTTGACTAAAATCAGGTTGACATAAAATTGGTTCAGATACTAAAATCTGCTTTATATTTAAAAATGACGATTCTGCTTCAGGAGTCCAAACTATTGGTTCCTTTTTCTTCTTTCCTTTTAATAAATCATTAATTGGAGATAATAAAGTTGAAAAAGACTTCACAAATCTTCTATACCAACTGACCATACCGACAAAACGTTTTATTTCAGTGGTTGTTGTTGGTCTTGGATAATTTATCATGGCAGAAATTTTGTCTGGATCTGTTCTTATTGAATTCGACCCTACAATATATCCTAGATACTTTAATGACTTTTTGAAAAATTCACATTTGTCTAAATTTAAAGTTAAATTTGCTTCTTTTAAGCGGTCTCTTACAGTTTCTAATAATTTAATATGTTCAGCGAACGTGGAAGATACTACTACGATATCGTCAAGATAACAGAAAATGTTTGGCTCCAGTTCAGGTCCAAAAATTGTATCAACTAAACGTTGTTGTGTTTGAGCACTATTCCTCAAACCAAACGGGACAGTTACAAATCTAAATTGACCTCTAAAGATGACACTAAAGGCTGTTTTATCTTTCGATTCTTCAGTTAAGGGAATTTGCCAAAAACTATGTCTTAAATCCAAACTTGAAATATATGTAGCACCTCTAAGCATATTTAGAATGCGGTCTACATTAGGCATAGGATAGCTATCATGAGTAGTAATTTCATTTAAAGCTCTTCCGTCAAAGCAAACTCTATAATTACCAGAAGGTTTCTTTACTAATAAAACTGGGGAACACCAGGGTGAGTTACATTTTTCTATTACATTTAAATCTAGCATTTCATCTAATTTTTCATTTAAAATTTTTGACATAAAGGGAGACATTGGATATGGACGTTTCCTAATAGGTTTACTATCACCTGTGTCTATATTCATATATATTTTATCTGTTCGACCTAAATTATATGTATTACTAGCAATTGTATTAAAGGAATCTATTATTTGTTTAGCTTCAGATAATTCTGATGGATGTAAATCTTCTAAGGTACTGAGTTTATTATTTAATTTAGAAATTTCTGATAAATCAGGACCATCTAATAATGGTATTAAGGTATTTGATTTGGAAAAAGCTTCCCAGGAATCATTTTTAAAATTTAAGATAATTTCAAATTTCTTTGCGAAATCTGTTCCAAAGATAAATGAATGAGGTAAGGTAGGTACTCTAAGGCATGTAATAAAACGACAAACTTCGTTTATAAAAATAGGTAAATCTACGGTACCATCAACTTTTTGTGGGGTACCATCGGCGGTAAATAAATTATGTTTTGATAAAGTGAATATTTTTAGGTTTAAATCTTTAATTAAAGGTATACCAAGAGATCCTATTACAGAAATATTACTTCCGGTATCAAACAATGCAGTGATATCTGTATCTATTAACTTAACTTTAATATAGGGTCTGTTATCAGATGGTTTAGATATAAAATTATAAGGTTCAACGTAAAATTTTGTTGGTTTATAAAAATTTTTAACTGTGTTTAACCATTTTAACCAGTCACTATTATTTGTAAATTTAGAAGTAGTAACTAAATTTTTATAATTTTTATTTTTAAAGGTAGAAATTAAATTTTTATTTGTTTTATGTATTTTTGTAGCCTTTAGGGAATACGTACAAAATCGACTACTTGTCTTGTACTGACTATTTAGTTTTTTGAACATTTAGGACAGTTATTTATAGTTACTTGTGGGAAACCACATCTGTAGCAAAATATTTTTCTTATTTGTCTATAATTTGAATAGGTATGACCTTGTCGTCTGCAATTAAAACATGCGACTTGAGTTGGTGTAAAATTTTTAGAAAAGTATTGAGTTCTATGTATTAGGGGTTGTATTTTATGTAAATTTGTATTTACTGGATAGTTATTTTTATATTGAGGGAAGAAGGTAACATTATTTTTTATATCATCATTTGATGAATTTATTTGAGGTATAGAGGTATTAAAATTTTTATTATGATATGTGGTTCTAGGATGAACACTCACTGATGGTTGAAATTTAGTATTCCTTTGCGATAAATAATTTATTTTATGTATCGGTTGTATATTTTGAAATGATTTTTGTTTATTTACTTGATTAGGTGAGATATTAGGTAAGGTATTTTTATTTTCAATAAAAGTGGAGGTATTTGTTTGTTTTTCGTTATCAATTGAAATTGCTAAATTTTTTAATCTAAACGATTCTTGTAATCTTTGTGCAGTTATTATTAATTCTTCTATTGTATTTACAGGGAAATGAGTAAGTGGAGTTATAAAATCTGGAAGTAAATTTTGAACAATTATACTTATTCTTGTCGATTCTAACGGTAGTTTTTTTTAAACGTATAAATAAATTTTGCATTTGCATTATATAAAGCATTACTGGTTCATCTTGTTTTTGTCTTCTGTTTTTTATTTCGTCCCAAAGTAAATTTTCTGCGTTTGGAGGTAAGAAATCACGTTTTAAACGTTCTACAAGAGAATCCCAATCATTTATTATATGTTTGACTTCCCTAAACCATATAATAGCGTCTCCGACAAAAAATTCCATTGCCGAACTGAAAAGTACTTGTTTTGTCACATTTCTAGTATCAGCAAGTTCAGTAATTCGCTTTAAAAATTCATACACTGATGACTGTTTACCATCAAATTTAACTGACCAAGAAGATATTGGATCAGGGTTTGTTATACAAGTTACGGTAGGTGGATGTACATTTATTGTTGGGTTACTATTATTTGTTAAAGAATTATCATTAATACCAGATATTTGTTCATATTTGTCTATTTTTTCATAAAGTTCAGCATCAATTAAAAGTGCGGTTGCATAATTTTCATTTTTAAACATTGTAGCTTGTTCTTCATCTTCACTATCTGTAATATTTAAACGTTGAATTCTGCCACAAACATGTGCCAGACGGGATTTTATTCTTTTATATACTGAATCTTTACTGTCACCTTCAAATTCGTTTAATAAAATAGTAATAGAATCTAATGTATTACTTATTGCTTCAGAATCTTGCTCAAAAGTTTTTGTATAATTTAAGATATCTTTATGCGGGGGTGGTTTATTTATTTCAGTACGTAATTCACGAGCTAAAAGTTTTCTTTTTTCTTCCATGGACTTCTTTTTTGTATTTATGGACCTTATATTGAGTTCATATTCAAGTTCATCTATTAATAAATATCCCGCTTTTAAATATTGATCCATTTTTATTTATTATTTTTAAGAAAATAATTATTTAATTTATGTTTATATATTTATTTCAAAAAATTACCCTAAAATATGATTAAATGTTTTTTTTTTAAAAATTACTAAATTACGGAAAGATAAAGTTTCACAATTTTGTGCCACGTGCAAACATGGTCGTGTAAAAAAAAAATTTGGACAAAATGTGGGGTTTGAGCGAAACGTATTTTGACAATAAATTTTAAACAACAATGTCACTAAAAATTATGTTTGTTTTTGAATAAGAGAATTGCAAAAAAAGTGCCACATGTAAACGTGGGCGAATAGAAATATTAAAACAAAACAGGTTGGATGCCACGTGTAAGCGTGGGCGTTTATTAATAAAAAAACAACGTTCAAGAAAATTATGGTGTCACGTATAAACGTAGGCAGGTATAGAAAAAAATGGTTGGGTGCAACGTGCAAGTGTGGACAGGTATAGAAAAAAGTAATCGTTGGGCGGCAAAATGGTGAACGTTAAAGTAGAAATATGTAAAAAAAAATAAGCGTTGGGTGTCACGTATACCGTGTGCTGTATAAAAAATTAAAAAACGAGCTGCGTTTTATAAAAAAGTTAAAGAAAAGTCGTAGGGTTGTGTTGTATCAAAAAAATAAAGAGACGTTGGGTGTCACGCGGAAGCGTGGTTAGGTATAGAAAAAAAGGAAATCGTTGGGCAGCAAAGGGGTTGGGCGCCACGTGCACCTTACTCTTTTCTCAATGTTATAAAAAGAGTAAGCGCACGACGAAGTATAAGAAATACTTCGGCACAGCTTGCATCGACCTTTATGGTTTCGGAGGCTGCGTGAGACTTGAAATCATCAGGGTAAGGGGAATGTTTGGAGAATATCTGAATGTTAAAATTTAAATATCAAGACACCTGTTTACACCACTGTAAAATAACTTAGAGAAACAAAAGTTAAAACACGATAAGAGAAATTCGACTAAATATGTATATTAATACTCAATTCTTACAATTCCAAAGGCATGTATAAGATATATGCTTGTGTCATTAACATAGTAGACATCGCTATTAATTTTAACATGATATAATTCACATATTTAATAAATGTACACGAGAAATTTCCATAGAGAAATCAAAATAAATAATCTCTGTTTAGAAACTCAAAATTATACTTAATGCAGTAGTAAATCAAAAAGTGATCATAATTGTACATGTAACAAATGCACATGAAATGAAAGTTCAAGTAATAAACCTTTTCACCATATGAAGCTTCAAATGTTTACATATTTTTAGGTTATGTATTAGATAATTATATTTGAAATCATTTAGGATAAGGTTATATATTAGAGAATGCTATTTGAAATCAATTAAGGTAAGTAAAAGGTAATTAATAATCAATACAAAATATTTGTAGTGACAAAGACAAATTTAAATAGAGGTTAGGCCTCTTTATTTTAACAGAGAAACGGTAAGGTAAAAGTTAAATTTCATACTACCTGTTGTATCAGTAACTGAACTAATACAAAGTTACTTAGTTTACAGGAATCCTTCAATATCCAGGAAACTGAAACATCCTGCGTTGGAGGAACTCCTAGTGTAGGTACAAAACAAAACATGTGGTCAACTTCGAATGTTGTCCTTAGACTTCTGTTCCATAAAATTAAACTTGTAGAAATTTTTCAATAAGATAATAACTGAGCATTCATTATGTAAAGTAGAAAGAAACGAAATATAAAATTCTTGGGATGAGTGTTTATTTCACATCATCTGGTTGTGCGAATTGCACATGCTACTTTTCCGTGTGGAAAATCCGAAGGAGAGAAAACACGTCGGCGTGACGCATATTTGACCGGAGAAACATATGTTACAGGAACACATAAATCCATTGTAGCATACTTGACCGGAGGTTACTTGACCGAAGGATACTTGACCGAAGGACCCTAGAAAATTCAGTTGTGTTACAAAAGTGAAATCTAACACGAGGTACAAAGGAAAATTAAATCCAATAATATCTTACCACCAGTATACATATTTGATGGGCTTAACAAAGAAACAACTTCTTCATCCATTAGATAACTCATCTAGAAATATATTTAAATGTTAATTTAGGATTTATAATTAGAAAATTTACATACCAGGTAACACATGTGGCAAAGGTAAAAGTTAAATGACAAATGCTCAACCGTGCCAGATTAGCAAACAGATATCAGAGAAAAGAAAATTTGACACTTCAAATAAATTATTTTCGGCCATCTTCGGGATGGACGATCTCTAGCAATTATTCTCAATAATACAAAATTAGAATCACACCAGTTGTGACTTTGTAATAAACACTTCAGAAATAACCAATAGGAAAATTTCATATAATTATATTACAGAATTAGAACCACACCAGTTGTGCTTCTAGAATAAACACTTCAGAAATGACCAATAGGAAAATTAGAAATGACCAATAGGAAAATTACATATAGATATATTTATTTGTACTATGTAAACAAATTAATAACTTGTGGATTAAAACTAATAATCCAGGATTTTACGAGATACATTCTTATAGAAAATATATTATATAATAAAGAGAGTAATTTTATATTTAAATGTAGGTAAATGTAACATGCTGAAATATAGGCAAAAAGGCATGTTACAACGTAACTCATCAAAAGAATAACCAGTTTAGGAATATGCATGATGATACTTCCAAATAAAAAATGCAGAAGGGCGGAATGATTTTTTATAGCGGTTTGTATACCATTTTACTTGAACGATTTTTTAAATGATGAAATTTATGTGGAAGTATCTTGTTTAAAGAAAAATGAAAATAATTTACTGTGACATCACAGTTATTTTCGTGTTTTGTGAGCATATGGTGTGTAGATGGTAAACAAGCTAAACTACCTTAAGACATAAACCAGTTGGTCGTCATGCGCCTATCTGTAATAAGGATCGACTAGTTCTTTGTTTACAAAAGAGGCAAGTCTCAGCTTTGGCTATAGTTGTTCATCTTTGGTGTATTGGTTACAAGTAGAAATCGGAAATGTAACATTTGTGCGGATCATAAAATCTTACGCAGGAGACACGAGTCATCATTAGCTCAAATAGTTTTCAGATTTAATTGGGAACTTTTAGCAAGCTCATTCTTTATGCTTGAATATAGCCTACAAAATTATCTGCATTCACGCAAACGCACACATACAAGCACAGACACGCAACCACATCCGCACATGCTAGCGCACACGCATGTACGCACGCACGTACACAAGCACGCACGCACGCATGTACTCACACGCGCTTGTGCGCACACGCGCGCACGTACACGCACGTGCGCGCACGCTCGCATTCAAACGCACGCGCGCACACGTAAACACACACATATATAATTTAATGATACTTTAACCCAAAAAATAATATTTGCTCAAGCAGTCCAAAATAACCTGTATATTCCCACAAATTCTCCCAATTATTAATGATACTTCAGTTATATTTAATATCTGTTGAACAGTTTTCTTCGTAGGGATTGATTAAATACTACTGCCTAATCATTGTAATAGTAATCACAATTCAAAAACCCTTATTATTGATTTTGTTAATATTTTAACAAATCAAGAAGCTTTAAACAACATATTTTAAAATTTCCATAGTCGTAGAGTATTAATTCAGATAGCATAAAAGATGATATACATATTTTTCAGAATTTACAAAATCGCACCAAAACCTTGAATTCTACGTCTACATTCTCAAAATAATGTTTAATAATACGTGTTTCAAGTTACGAACATTTTGCCCACTTTCGTAAAGAATGTTATTAAGATAAAAATCGCGGCGACAACTTCTGAACGTGCACATCCATAATGCTGACGATGTTTCAAAATAAAAATGCATAACGAAATTCGGTATTTAAAGAAAAAGCCACTTGACAGTAGGTGCAAAAGCACTTTGACTAAATATTTTACCAATTTTCAGAAACTGTCTATAACAACGCCAGGTGACACCCGAAACAACAATGTATTAAATAATACAATTCGTAAAAACCTTAAATCTAACACACACGCAAACACGTACACGCACACACACGTATAGGCAAGTAACGTACACATAATCACACACTGAGTATGCGTGCGTGCGTACGTACGTGCGTGCGTGCGTGTGTGTATGTGCGTACGTACATGCGTGCGTGCTGGAGTGTGCGTATATTAATACGTTAAACGTTATACGTCGTCAAAATAAATACAATAAACTACGTTTAAACCAAGACAATCTGTTATGCATCAAATGCATGTTAACATTATGCTAATGGTGACGCTGGCTTGCGCTCTCTTGATGCGACATACACGTGAAAAACAATATAAGCACTTCCTAAAATTGCGACACTAGTCTATAGTAAAGTTCCCGTTTCTCAGTTTAACAGTCATTTGATGCATTTTTATAAGGCATTTGGCATGATCTTGACATAAACTCAACTTTTTTTAATTTTAGGTACATTTTTACTCGACTAACAATTTGGAAGCCATTTATAAAGTTGTTCCAAAATCAAGTTTACCTAGTGAGTATGGAGGAGAAGCTGGTTGTATCGATAACATTCTAAGTAGGTCTCTACCGCTAAACATTTTTACATTAAAACTGTTTTAGTTGAATGGGAAAAAACGATTGCACTTCATCGTGAAAGGCTGATAAACGAGGATAACTATTTCTCCGACGAATCTAAGAGACCCCAGAAATTAAATAGTTTCTCTGATATTTATGGAATAGAAGGATCTTTTAAAAAACTGCAAATAGATTAAGTAGTGAATTATCCTACCTTAAGTATTTTCTGTTATTTGCTAATCAATTGAAGAAGGTTGGATTAGAAACAAAGCAGCTTAAACAGGGGTGTTGAACATAAAAAGATCTGTATTGGACTGAAAAATTCCCCACTTTCTATACAATGGCGTTATTCGACTTTCTAAACTATAGTATTCACACAATTTGAGTATAATTAACAAAATAAATAATAAAAGTTGTGTTCAATCTTATGCAAACAAATTTCTTATGTGTGTTGGGAAATTTTAAAAATTTACGGTTTTATAAAAAGTCACTCTAAATTTTATCTTCGAAGTTACTTCGCTGCAAACAAAACTATCACCTCCTTTATGTTCAAGTCAATTCTTTGATGAACTGGTGCCAAGGGCCAATTCCGTCAGTCATTCCTGACCACAAAAGCTTTATACATATTTATAAATATGTCGGAGTTGAAACGTTCTTTCTCGGGTAGTGATTGTTACACGCAACATTGCCAAAAGTTTTAGGAGCTTATGCGTATTTGAAAATGTATTTTTTTCACTTTCTAAGAACGTCCCTTGCATACTTCGGACATTCCACTTTCGGTTGCAGTTACAATTTTTTTTTTTTAATAGAAATCCGTTTTAAAAAAAGATCGGTCACTGATACCAGACTAACTGAAGTTAAACCACACGATACTGATAAGCACATCTAAACAATATTTTTTAAAATTTTACTAAATAGACTAACACGATTACCTTCAAAAAATTACACATTGATATAGCAATTGAAAGAATACTATGAAAAAAAGAATACCAAAAATTCTGCACTTAAGGGCGGACAATAGTAGGCTGCAGTAATGGTACATATAGAATCATCGCCCTAAACCAGCGATTCTCAACCTGTGGGACGCGCCCCCCTTGGGGGGCGCGGCGTTACTACAAGGGGGGCGCGAGTATATTTAAAAACAAAATAAAACCTTTTTGAAGGTAAAATAAAACAAATTGTACAATTAAAAATATATATATATATATATATATATATATATATATATATACATATTTAAATTAAGAATACAGTTTATAATTACATATTACCAATAAATAATTTATTATATTCATTATTTAAGTTTATTAGTATGAAACAAATACCAGTTAAATGTTATGTTACTAATCAATGACTTCCTTGAGCCTGTTTCTCATTGCAAAGTTTTTGAAATGAAGGAGTAATACCAGATATGGATACCCTAAGTTCTTTTTCTATATTTAGCTGTGATCTGTATTTTGTTTTCAACGAAGATACCGCTGAAAATCCGGTTTCGCAAAGATAAGATGTTGAAAACGGTAAAAGTATTTGGAAAGCTCTTCGTTTTAATGTAGCATACTCGTCATCCAAACCAGCCCAAAATTCAAAAATCGATTTGTTATTAAATTGTCTTTTGATTTCACTGTTTGTTGTAAAATCAATAAAAGTTTTCTCTTCAGAAGTCGAGATACCTTGTGGAACATTGTGATATGGGTCCCTAACCCACTCGTAACTTGCTAGAACTTTTTCGTCAGCAAAAAAGTATTTTTTTAAATTTTTTGCTAGCATGCTTAGATGTTCGTTTATAGTTAAGAAAATCGCGTTTATATGTTCTTCTTCAGGTTTGTGTGTCTTTACAAATTCATTTATATTCGGAAACATTTCCAATTTCTTTTCTTTTAAATTTCTAAGCCACAAATCCAATTTTCTACAAAACCATTGACTTTATCATTTGTTTCCAAAATATATGTATTTGTTCCTTGAAGTTGAAGATTCAAGACATTTAACTTCTCAAATATATCGACTAAATAACCCAATTTCATAATAAATATAGTATCTCGAAACATTACGGCTTCTTGTCGATTTTCTTCTTCTAGAAAATACAGATTTCTTCTCTTAATTCAAAAACACGTTTCAAAACTTTCCACGTGATAACCATCTAGCTTCGCAATAAAAAGTAATGCTGTATGTACTGATCCCATATCTTTACAAAGTTCAGAAAACATTCTTGGTTTTAAAGGTCTCGTTTTTATATAATTTACAACAGTTACGACTGTAGATAACACGATATTTAAACCAGTACTCATTTCTTTCGACGCCAGTGCTTCTCTGTGGATCATGCAATGCGTCCAGATACACTGTGAAGATTTTTGTTTTACTAGTGTTTGCATGCTTTGAAATCTTCCAAACATTGAACGAGCACCATCGGTGCATATTCCAACACAATTTTCCCATTCAATATTCGCCTCGTTTATAAAATTATCCAAGATGGTAAATAAAGCAGTTGATGTTGCCCTTTGCTGTATCGGTTTGCAAAAAAGTAATTCTTCTACAGCTGATACACCATCACAAAAACGTACATAGGCTATCAAATGAGCATCTTTATTGTTATAAGTTGCTTCATCAAGTTGAATTGAAAACAATTTTCCACGCAATTTTGCAAAAAGCTGATGCTGTACATCTTTAGCCATGTCAGAAATACGACGAGCAACTGTATCATTGGAAAGTGGAATAGATTTTAATTTTTTGGCAAAATTTTCTCCGAACATGGTCTCTACAATTTCAATTGCAGCTGGCAAAATTAGCTCTTCACCAATATTGTGAGGTTTCTTGCATCTGGCTATTTGATACGAAACTTCGTAAGAAGCAAGTAAAGCTTGTTCATTCGCAGACAAAGTGCTTTTAAGAACTAATTTTTGCTTCTCGAGTGATTTTAAATTACTTTCAAAAAATTCTCGGGATTTTTTAACGTATTCACTATGAAGAGTTTCCAAATGTCGTATAAGTTTATTTGGCTTCATACTGTCAGCTGCCAAAGTTTTTGAGCAAATAACACACAAGGGCCTTACTTCTTCATTTACTTCAGTGCTCGTAAATCCATAGCTTAGGTATTCTGCGCAATATTTTCTTGATTTAGTTTTTGAAACATGCCTAGCCTGTGCACTGTTGATGCTTCACAATCCTCCAATTCTCGCTTACGCCCATATAAAAATTTATCCATAATCTTTTCTAAATATGCCTCTGTTGCTTCTAAAATATATATAAGAAAAAGTAAATAAAAATTCTTAAATATTTCTATTATTCTTTATTATTTTCAGATACCAATTAAATTAAATGGCATGATTATGATAAAATGATAAATATATTTTTTGTACTTGCCTTTTAATATTTAGGTCCTCTAGAAAATTATCAATTTTAGATAAATAATACTTTTACAATGTTAAATTAAGATTGACTACAGTTGATTGATTCGCAATCCTGGTTCTATACAAATGTATGCACTATATAACCTCTGAAGTGTACTCGCACAACAGGAGCACTAGCAAAGCCGATAGACTGAAACTTAACGTGACCCTGGCAGAATGTGTACAAAAAGCAGCGCCTACTAAAACACAGGCCTAACACAAGGAGTGGGGAAACCAATCATTTTTTCGGTAGTGGGGGGGCGCGAGAATATTTACATTGGTAAACTGGGTCGCAATAACAGAAAGGTTGAGAAGCGCTGCCCTAAACCATAAAACACTATAGATCAGAATAAGAAACAATGGTCACAAAGTGCTATCACTACCTATAGGTAAGCGTGGCTGCCCTTCTTTGTGAAGCACTAAGCAACACCAACAAAGTACTAACGAAAAACATTTGTTTGTACTTCTAACTGTGGCTAAGTGTAAAGTTAACTCCAACCTCTTTGAAATGAAGCTACCTAACGATAGCTGTGGCTGTTTTTCCGTGTGATGCATTAAGAAACATTAACGAAAACGAAGCACTCCGGACAAAATACTCCAACTTATGTGTGCGTCGTAGTTGTGACTACCCAAAAGTAGAATCATAAAATTAACTTAAAAATAAGTATCGCCACCTTTGTAATGACACTATTTGTGAAACACTTATTTCTTTGTCCGCAACTCTGACTAAATCGTGTGCTACTTTCAAAATTGCTGCAAATTTGAATCTTTACTTATACAAATTTTTTGAAAAGTTTTAAAAATTAAATCTACATTAAATATACCAAGTGGCACCTGAAGAATATTATTTGATAGAGTATTAATACGTCAGAAAAAATGTTCCTAAACAACACACACGTCTACAAAATCGCCTGATAATAAAGATTGTGCTTTTTTTTATGTTTTAGTCTCTATTAGCAAACTTAATTTTACCAATACATCAGCAACGTCTACGAAAATCTTCTTAAATTTTATCAATCCGTCCATAGATTTTCAAATCAACGATTTTCGTATAATACCGTAATTTTCAATTTGGTCTTGGAGTACCTTTCTTTATATTCTCTTTTACGCAAACACTTTTTGCCGATAAACTTAAAAAATTTCCACGAGATATAATAATATCAATAGTATTTTGAACCGGCTGGATTTGGTTTTGGTCACGTCTTTCTCGTCCATTTTCACATGGTGGGAACCTGAGGCGAGGTCTAAAGCCAAAAAGTATTGGCACTTTCCTAACTTGTACAATATCGCTGTGATATTTGGTAATGAATACTTATCGTCTACAGTCTTCTCGTTGAGTTTCCTGTAATCGATAACCATTTGATATTTGCGTCTAATTTTTTTACTACAATTAGTACAGGCCTGCTCCATGGTGAATTCCAATGTTGAATAATGTCTTGATTTAATAAATCTGCTACCTGTCTATCTGCTTCTTCTTGACTCGCTGGAGGTAGTCTATACGCTTTGGTGAAAATCGGTTTCTCATCTGTTAGTTGAATACGATGT
This sequence comes from Platerodrilus igneus, assembly GCA_036346225.1. Taxonomy (NCBI): domain Eukaryota; kingdom Metazoa; phylum Arthropoda; class Insecta; order Coleoptera; family Lycidae; genus Platerodrilus; species Platerodrilus igneus. Next base: position 184,119 of record JARFIW010000394.1, on the reverse strand, counting down.
TTGACCGTGTTGGTATAACTTAAAGGTATTCCTTAACAATGAAACGTATCTATGTTTTCAAAAAATAAATCTTTTATAGCTCTCTCTTCTTCGGTATTAATATTATCTTTGAAACGAATGTTAAATAAATTTTCTTTTAACATTTTATCATAATCTGTGGGATTGGAATAACTTAAGTCCTCGTTGATTTCCATCTCACTAAACTTCCATTCTTCCACTTCTATTGCTGTTGTTAAAGATACTTCTATGGGGTAGTCGTTTGCGTTCAAAATTGTCGTAGTGGTATAATATCTTTTATATGGACTAACACGGTGGGTGTTACAACTCCCTGTTGAAATACATGTGATTTATTATTCCTACATCACTTTTTAAATTTACTAACACGTTTACCTGATTCTCTGCCCTAGGTACGATTGTTTAATTATGATCGGTTTGAATACTACTGTTTTGAAATTTAATTGGTAATTGTTAGTGTTTTGTTTTTCAATAGCCGATTTTTTATATCAATATCTGCTCCTAATTCTTAAAATATCCATGCCTATCAATCCGTTGTATTTTTCGTTAAATTCAAAGGTACAAAAGTTGTGTTTCATTTTTGCATTAAAAGTTTTTGGAAAGGGTCTTGATTTTAAACAAGTTGAAAATGCAAGGCATTGCACTTCCAAATGTAGACTTACTTTAAAACAAATTAAAGAAATTAAAATTATTATGTTGTAATAATTATAAGTATTCAGATAAAATACAAAAATTTATAAACAACAAAAGAGACATTTTAATATATTTTATTTTATTGAATAAATATTTTAAAAGCTATATATTAGTTCTCATCAATAAGATAAGAAATTTTTTTTTTTTATATGATTCTAATTATTTTCGGTAATCAAAATTTAAGTTTAAACAATGTCTATAATATTGGAATAATTGGCATGAAATGCCATAAATTGTTCAAATATGTGTCGCATATTGAGTTTAAACTTATTTAAAATTTTAATTATCCCTGTGGATTTTCCCGGGGGCTCGGCGTCCCCGTGGCCCGATTTTAACTGACATCAAAACTTAAGCTCTGGACACCGAGCTGAATCGATTGATGTATCACACATTGATGTCCGACCATTAAAAAGGCCTCGGACACACAGACAGACAGACACACAGACAAATAGATTTCATAAACGAAGTTCGTTGAAAATTTCCTTTCTACAAAATTTAGATAATGCTTCTGTACGGTTTATAGGCTAATTATAGTGTTTGAAGAGCCTGTATAGATGAATAATTTAATTTTAGCTTGTGGTGTTTCTATAAAGGGTAAAATGTGTTGATTAATAATATTTAAATTTTTTTACGTCTGATCGTATATGGTTCTGTCCAACTGAAAATTTGAGTATGCGTTTTCTTCATCGCCTTCTTCGTAACTTTCGTAAGGGTTATCACATTCGTAATTTCCTCTGTAGCTTGCCTCATCGTTCCTACAAGGATTTACATAATTATCTGTGTCTTCAGGTATTACTTGATTATTAAAATCTTCTACATCTTGGTGAAATAGTTCTTCGGAAGTAAAGTTTCGTTTCAGTGTATTGTCAGGTTTAATTTAAGATATTTTACTGCTCTGTCTAGTGTTGCCAGATGATGTGTCCATAGGGGTTGGTTTGCGATAAAGATTGGGGTTATTATTATTATTCGTCATAGGTGAGTTTCTTTTAAAATTTACGCCGATTATTTGCCATATTCGATTTGCGTTCTGATTGAACTTGGGTGTGTTGTTCATCTAGAGTTTTGTAAAAGTCGAATTATATGTAAGTTTGGGAAATTATCGAAATTGATTGTTAAAATTTTGATTGATAAAGTTTGGATTATTAAATCTAAAATGGCCTGTCGGTATGTTAAATGATGCAAATTTGAGTTATGTTGGTGTTGGTCTTGTTGCTTGTATGGTCTTATTATTTGATAGTTTTGTTAATATTGGGATTGTAAATCTGTTCCTATGATACATCACGTTTTCTTCCTATACTATTAAATTCATATCCTCTTCTACATTTTATGGGTTTCTATGTTTCTAAATCTAATTTTATCTGATAATCGTTCGGGTAACGCGTTTATATACGTATTCAAAGCCATCTCGTCATACATTTTTGTTTTAATTAAACGTACGTTAGGATCCGCTCCTTCTAACTTAAGTTTGGTCAAAATCAAATTCTTGCGTCTTGACATTTTATATCCAAATTAATGAGGTGATTGATTGCTTTTCATTCGTCAGTTTAATAAATCCTTACCTAAACATTTAATATTTCTTTAATCGCCAAAATAGGCAATCTATATTTTCTTATAATCTTCCCAATCATTTAAATCATCCCTGCTCGCTATTAAAGTTAATGCTCTCCATGTTAATTTACTTAAAATTAATCTTAATAACCACATATTCTCTTTTAGTTCCCTTTGTTTTAAAATCTTTTCATGAATGTTCCGCAAGCTATAATAAAAATACCAAACATGGCTTGATTACCATCCTATGTAGGAATCGAATCTAAATGTAACCGTGCGTTATCTGAATTCATTTTGTTTAAATTATTATTCTGTTTCCTTAGTCAAATTTGCCTTAAAGTTATTTAAAGAATCGCTTACTTCAATCTTGGATAATGTTTTTATTAAGTTTTGTTGTAATCTAATCTAATTCAGACATTCACTGAATAATTGTTGCAATAATAAATTGTGCATAAATAAAATTTTTTCCTTCTCTAATTCTTACTAAGTAATATCAATATGCAATTGAAAAAATGGTAAAAGAAAATGAACTAGGTACTGACAATAATTTGATTGTTTGTTCCACAGCCTTCCTTCTGTATTGGATTAGGTCGAGTTTGTTCTACGTCTAATTTTGGTGTTGTGTTCTAGAAGAGAACTAAAATTCATGGGTACTAGTTCTTAGATTTTGGAAATACTAGAGTCCTTCTGGAATCCGTTCAGGCTGCGCCAGATAAATTTTAGGTCATTGGGAGATCCTTTTTATAAAGGTTATTTTCAAAAACACAACTATTTAATTTATTTTAATTCAGTAATTACAAAAATGGCTTGTTTCGTTTTACAATGGACATGAACGCTTATATTCATTAAACGCAAAGTGAATGCAATTGAAAATACTACAAGTTAATATTTAAATTGATTAATAATTAAGAATGAATAACTTAAACACCTAACAATGTTAAAGTTATGAAGTTCGAAAACGAACTGAGTGGATGAGCTTCTTATATTTAACATGAAACCTCCGGTCGCACATCGTTCTGTGGGAGACTGCAGATATTGCTTTTCTGCAGTTTCTTGATAAATCATACATCTTTATTTGTAAGTAATTATAAATAAATCGGGTTGGCTGCAGTTCATTGTTCCTTGCCTTAGGCATCAACAATTTAAAGTACTAAAAACATATATCAGTTAATTTTAAAGCTTTGATTTAAAAAATTTGGAAAACAATTGTTTCACCAATGCTATTGACATTTTCGAAATTAATTATATTAATTTTAATTAAAATTTGGAAAATAAAGGAGCTTGTAATTTTTTTTTAAGAAAGTGTTCTAATAAGGTTTTGCTAAATAATTGGGAAGAATTGAAGATACCGCTACAAAACTAGTGCCGACTATGACTTACGCGGTACATAGGCTACTATTAATACACCAAACACCACCAAACGTTACTTTATCCGAATGGGTAAGGTAGCTGCTGTTCCCAAAAGTTTCAAATTTTTATCATTTGCTAACCGAAAATTTTTTTCTTTTTTTAATCGTAATACTGATTTCCAAAAATTATATTGACCTATTTACTTTTACTCTGTGTAAAAAAGGAAAATCATTTTAATATAAAAATGACAACTGGAGAGTTGTTTTGCTATTAAATTTAAAATTGTAAAAAATATTTTGAAGACAAATATTACATTTTGTAAAACTATACAAAAAATATAGGTTCCTAGAATTTGTGTGACAAATATATTAATTTGTTACATTCTATTTTATATTTAAAAATTAACGGCCTCAGTACTTTAAAAACCCTTTCAATTACTACTTATATAAATTTACGTTTGCTACATTTCTCTAAATTCAAGCTTGGCGGATAGGTAACCACCTTTATACGTTTTCTATTAGTTTTATTTTCATTTCATTAGTCTTCACTTACGTTTAAACGCATTAATTCTCTGTGGCTCTACACGGAATGCTTCTGTACCAAGGTGTCTCCAATAGAGTGAAACACAAAACCCATTGTCAATTACTTCTTACTTTGACCAATCTCGGCAGTTTATTTCTAACTAAAATAAAATATATTATGTCCTTCTACTACCTGGTCAGAGAATCCTAGACGCTACTTTTAGTCCTGCTCGCACTTCTATGGCTGAATCGGGTAAACTTCCGTTAGCATTACTTCGAGTCGGAATTGGACGGAAAACCTGAACCGGTCCTCTGCTTTTAAGACTAGGTCAATTCCTATTTTCCTTCTTACCTCAACTATGGCCATCCAGCATCAATACGAAATTTAAAATTTTCGCGATCCGGATACGATGATGCTGAATCATTTTCTAGAACCGGTTGAAGAACTTCGAGAAGCTCGACAGGTATTAGAGTTTTAGTAATTTGAGTCCGCAGTAGATTTATTTGAGTCTAAATCATTGTTGTGGTACTAGTGATCGTCATAGATTTTCTGATTGAAAGTCGTTCAGCTTACTTCTACAACATTTTGAGCCCTCGGACTATTAATCAAAGTTGTTTATCAATATTTTAACACGAACACTGGATCTTTGAGGTGTATCGAGTATCTATCTTGCATGACGACCTATCTGTCGTAAGAGGTGATTAAAGCGGATCACACACTCTCCAACACACTCTTCACACACGCATCACATGACACACGCACATACACACACACCATATACACACATGTAGACCCAAACACGCGCGCGCGCATTTTCAACCTTAACTACACTCAATTTCGTTTCCTTGCCTTCTTTCTTCGGATCTTGTGCTATTTCCTTAGTGTTTTTGAATTTTAGTTTTGCTTCTTCGTTTTTTCTATTTTTCCTTCGGTTCTCTTTCCGTTGACTAGTTTTTCTCAGTCTTTGCACTGAATTTGTATAATTTTCGATTGTCCTTTTGTGGTATGAGCTTACTAGACATTTTTGCTTTTCTTCAAAAACTACGACTTGGTAAAATTTTCGATCTATTTAGCTATTCTTTTCTTTGATTGCCCGTTTGTTACCACACCTTGAATACGTTAATTTTTTATTCAGCGTTCTTGACGTCTCCTAGCATTCTTTGAGGCTTGACAGTTTTTGTCTCATTTCGGCTTTTGCTGTTGGTTTCCTTCTTCGGTTCTTTTCTTACTTTTGTTTTTTGCAAGAAACCAATTCTTTTCCTTAAGTTTAAGAACTTTATATTTCCTTATTAGAAATATTCTAGGGTAGTTTGATGTATTGCATGGTTAAGAATAATGCCGTCCAGGACGTTGTCCTCGTTGATTACTACCAGCTATATCTTTCATATAATCTGTGGTAGTTCTCTGGGTATGGTCGCTTTTTAAATTCCTAGAAATTCGGGTCGCAGATGAAAATTTTTTCTAATATTATGGTTTATACCAAACAAGATAGATTTATGTCGAAACTAATTTTCTTGTGGTTTTCCTGTTAGTAATACTACTTTGGTTCATTGCTTCTGTTGTTTCCTTTAATTTTGCTGGATGCTAAGATGAAAATGTTACGTTTTATTTATACATTTAAAAATCCAAGGGCCTCAGTACGATTATAAACCGGAAATTCAGTCTACTACCTATTTAAATCCTACGTTTGTTAAAATTCATCTCCACATTGAATCCTTGCATATATAGGTAACCAACTTTACATCGTCCTTCATTAAATCCACGAGTGCGAGTTCTTTATGAGGGTGCTTATGGGATTCTTACATGTTTATGTTTACATGGTTTGATTTTGTATCTATATCCTCATATGCCTCCTTCAATGTGAGATTTACTATGTAAATGAGTGTTATTAAATGAGTGATTCGTTAGAGCAAATTTAGGGATTCTGGAGCAAGTTTTAGGTGGCAGAAATTGTCTTTCAAGCCCTCTAAAAACAAGAGTTGTATTTCTCTCCATCATTTGTTTATCTTTTGCGACACCGGAAATTTTTGTGATCTGTCCATATACAAATGGATGTTTGCATTTTTAAACATAAAAATAATTTCAAGTGAGATATGACATGATGGCATTGCTACCAATCAGTTTTAAATACTATAATAACAGACGGAACACGAAGTGAAGTAGAAGATTTAAAATAGCGGATTATTACCGTAAGAAACTGATTGTTTTGTTTAAGTTTATATGCATGACATTTATTTTATAACCACGAATGAAGGTGTTGAGAATTTTTATTTATATAAACATTTGTTTCAACGGAAGACTTAATTGAAGACCGAATCTACCGCAAAATACTATAATTAAACGGGTTGAACGTTGAGGTGAATTTTCAAAGATGAAAACTTTGACAAACTTCAACTTGAATTAATGTGTTTAATTCTCCGGGGCAAATAATTGGTTTTAACCCCACATTCTACGATTAGTTAATTAACGCGGCGACCTTCCTTTTTTTATTGTGGTAATCGGTGCGGACTGATTAGGTTGTTTTTGTTGCCTCCTTCTTTATCTGCCCGGTATACCATACAAAATATTTTAGGTAAAAACCTGTAGATGTTAATGTGCTGTAGGCAAAATAATCGTTAAACCGTATAAAATTTCCATTTATCGGCGAGGTGATCAGGTTAATATTACTAATCTTATAAAGGCACATTTTGTAAATAAACTAGTTTTAGAATTGAAATTGCGTTTCATATCAGCATTTATTATAATTAGTTGTGAAATCATGTTGTGAGAAATCCAAGTTGAAATAATTGGTATCGGATTTAGTGTTACTGTAGCAACAATTCTTAAGATGAAGATACGAATTTTGTCAAGCTTTCTACAAGAAAAAGCAGAAGCGGAGCTGAATGAAATACCCAATCAATTAGAGGAAAGTTTGAAAATTTTCAAAAGTTGGCTGTCAGAGCAGCAACATTTAAAATACCGAGACGGTGAGTTAATGACAAAGCTTTTAAAATAGTTTAAAATTGACTTGTCATTCCTTTGTAAACTCATACGCCGTAATGGTATTCAAAAATATGCAAAATTACCAGAGGAGATTTCTTTTTTGTAATGTATAATCCTTCAACAAGTCAAAAATTGCGATAATAGTTTAGTAATCTTTAAGCATACTAAAAAATATAAAAGTAAATAAAACAAAATTCATTTGAAAGAAGTGATAATAAATACTTAAATTATTTATAGATTAAATTAATTAAAAATTACTTGATTAAGTTTTCCACAATCGCTTTTTTTTGCATGAAATTATATGAGATGAGTTATGTATAGCAAAAACAAAAGATTCTGCAACCAAACCCTTAGAGCTTAACTAACAATTGCTCGGAGTACATAAATTCTTTATTTATTGCATATTTGTTCTGATACACGTGCACAAGATGTTTGCGATATTTCCTGTTTCCTTGCAGTAACAGGTATTGGTCTCGAATGCCTTCTTATATTGACACGGCAGTGAGATCACTTGGTAACGGTGGGTTAATTATTATGAACTGTGGTCCTACTTTACTACCATTGATGTGGTACAATAGAAATCGAATTTAATAAGTTGCATGTTACGTTCATTTTCTTATTTTTTAAATATTTCCGTCGATTTGTATATTTCAGTACTAATCTTCAATAAATAGAAATTGAAACACCATTATTCCAAATTGATTGCGTTCATTTTCTACCTCAAAATAATTAGATGAATGAAGTTAGCTCTCGAAAACGAAATTTTTAAAAATTCAAACTACATTCGAATGACCATCGTTTCACCACATTTGACCAGTATTTATTTCATTTGACCATCTTCACTTATTAAAAAAAATAAAAATAAGATTCGAGGGCTATCTTCACACCTACGCCAATTAAAAAGATTCCAATTTAATTATTGCATATGATTGACCACTTTTTGACCGCGAATGACCAGTATTTATTGTATTTGGCCACTTTCACTTATTGAAAAAATAGCAAAAAGTGGATTCTAAGATTTCGTCACGTTTTTACGCCAATTAAAAAAAAATGCAATTTAATTGTTGCATGTGATTGACCATTTTTGAAACGCCAATGACAAGTATTTATTTTATTTGACGACCTTTACTTATTGAAGAAATATAAAGAAGACACTTAGTTTTTTCACACTTTTACGCCAATAAAAAAAATACAATTTAATTGTTACATATAATTGACCACTTTTTAACCATCAATGACCCGTATTTATTTTAATTGACCACCTTTACCTATTAAAAGGATTGCAAAAATAAAATCCAGAAGTTTCATAACAGTATTATTCGAAATAAAGAAAATTCAATTTAATTGTTGAATACGATTCACCACTTTTTGACCATCAATGACCAGTATTTATTTTATTTGGCCACCATTATCTATTAAAAAAGTTTTAAAAATAAGATCCTGTGGTTTATTCTCACTTTTAAGTCAAATAAAGAAAATTCAATTATATCGCTTAAATTTTTTATCCAATTGTAAGAACCGTTCAGGTTAAACAAGCGCCACATTTTTCCCTTTAAAGTTCTAATTACACGTTCCACAATGTATGCTTTCTTTGTAGAAAAAACACTATAATGGTTTATGCCATATGTCTGCATTAAGGATTGAAAGTGTTTGTTATAATATTCTTTACCAAAATCAGACTGCAAATTTCTTGGTGGATTTTTAAATTTATTTAAAATTGTTTTCATTGCAGCAGTAGCATCAATACCCGTTTTACTTTTAAGTGGTACAACCCATGCGTATTTGGAGAAACAATCAATAACTACTAAAATGTATTTAAATCCTTTGTTTATTTGCGAATATGGTCACATTTCAATCAAATCAGTCTGAAAAAGGTCATTTAAACCTTTTACTATCACTTTGCTTCTCTTGAAATTTATTCTTGCTGGTTTATGAATTTCGTTTACTATATCCTCTTTCACTTTTGATTGAGCAACTATCATAATACTTTTTTTCTAATCGGGATTTATTGAATACAATTAATAAATACTTCTACGTTTGAATGTCGAGAGCTCCACTTGTTTTGAAAGGAACTTTTAATATAAAATCAAGAAACAGTGTGGTATTGTTTATTCTAGCACCGCTGTCATGAAAGCTGATTACATCCATACGTCTAAGGAAAAATCCTTGTAACTGTGCAATTACATAACTTTTTTCGTTTATAAGAATTTCAATGTCGTGCGGGTATACTTTAATATTCTCAATGACTGCTTTCTCATAAGGAAATTCATAATTATGTTTAAGTTGAAAATAAGGAATGTCTTCCAACCATCGAGGAATTTACTAGAGTAAAACGTTGCTACTACCGTGTAATGTAGCATATGTAACTTGTACTCAATCAATGTTTCAAAACCTTCATTTTTTTTCATATTCCTGTTCACTTATATCTATTTTACGGTTATTTAAGTGCCTTCCAAATTTGTCAATTGTCATATCATTTAATCACTTTTGCTTCACGCAGTTCTTCAATGATCGCATTTATTTCGTTGCCATGACCTGTGTGTCCAGCAGTCTGAGATGAAACTAAAAGCCGTAATCTATCAACAACTTCATTAGGATCATTCCAATATAAATAATCTATGGCGTTATTTGATACTTCCATTGTCATACCGATTCCAAGGCGCTTTCTATGGAGTAATGTTCTAGGTCTACGAGGTGTTAGAGGAAGTATGCCCAATGCCGATATTATTTTTTTGCATTTATATGAACTATTACCCTGAATTTGTTCTGTTTCAGAATAATATCTTCTATTAGCATTTGTTCTTTTTACAATATCAAGGTATGACTTTAGATCTTGCGGTCTGTACCCAACAGGATATTTTTTAAACAGTAGTTTGTATAATCCAGGAGTACTTTTATATTTCAAATCATTTATTAGAACATTTTCATCATCCAACGCGAAATTCAAATTGCCTATCATAAGACCATTTGAATCAGGGTTAAACCTAATACCATATTTATGATCAAATTCGTTCTTAACATCTTTAAACATATTGTAAATATATTCTCGAGGTAGCTGATGTAGCTGTTCGAGATAATGTGTCATACCAGGTGATTCACAAAGCTTTGTATATATTCTCGGGCTTCTTGAGCATTTCGATTAACTTCTATTTCGTATTCATTATCATCATCATCTTCATCTATGGCATCATTTATATTCGGTATATGCTGAGCAATAACTAGCGAATCAATATAGTCAACGTTCCTTTCTAGCAAATTAGGTTTAATTTTTTTTACACTGCAATGAGGTAGGTCTTCTTTAAATTTTTCTTTCTTTACCACACTTTCCCCTTCCAGTTTATTAGCAATAGTTTCTAATAGCGAGGTTATGGGTAAGATTGATTCCGCTTAGACGACTTCACTATCTTCTAACTGGCGTAATTTGTTTTTTACAATGTTTCTTTTCCTAATTAAAATTCTTTTAAGTTTTATCGCCTCCTTGTTCATTGCGTAAAAAGTTTATTGTAATAAAAAAAAAATTTTGAATACTAATGATACTTGCGTCTCTCAAGGTTTAAATATGTATGAAGTGATCAAAACCTATTCGGTACCTTCCTTGACCTAGATCACTATCCTTGTCTACAACTAAGAAACCGTATTTGTCTTGCCAACAAGCAGCACATATTTCACGAAATTTAACATACTTCATGTCAGTATTGACGTGATCTTCATATATGTGTTTTAAGTTCAAATCATCTTGTTTAAATAAAACTATAAGATTAAGCATTATCACGTAGGAAGTGCTCAGGTATACGAGTATAACTTTGATAAAGGTAAAAACTGTCTACTTGTTTATGACGCCCCATACTAAAGTATTCCCTAATGATACCTTGTTTATCGCAAGCTACATCATCAAAAGCAAATATAGAATTATTTCGAGCATCAGATGGTGATATAATATATATTGGCGTCGCCGTGGATCAATGTAGTTAACGTAAGACTACGGATCCCAAAGTCCTGGGTTCAAATCCTGACACGGCCGACTGCTTGAAAAATAACAGGTGAGCATTTTTCACAAATCCTGATAGACTCAGAGCATTGCATGAAATTCCACCTCCAAATAACACGACTTCACTAAAAAGAGTCGTTGGAATGTTTGCACATTTTCCAAATTATATTCCTCGTTTTTCACACAAAATAAGTATCCTTTCTCATAGCAAATTCCCACTATCTCCTGAAGCTCTAAAAGCCTTTTATAGTATAAAAAAAGAGATAGAAAATGCCTCGTTCGCACCTATACGTAGTGAGGATATGTTTACGGTAGAAACTGATGCTTCAAATGAAGCAATAGGAGCAACTCTTTCACAATCTGGACGTCCTGTTGCCTTCTTTTCAAGGACTCTTTCTCATTCAGAATGTAGACACTCGTCTGTAGAAAAAGAAGCATATGCGATCGTTGAAGCAACTAGGAGGTGGCGGCATTTCCTAATGGGAAGATATTTTAAGCTAGTCACTGACCAACGCTCTGTTACATTTATGTTTGATCTAAAATCCAGAAGCAAAATAAAGAACGAAAAAATTCTACGGTGGAGATTAGAATTATCGTGTTTTAGTTTTATAAAAGTTTCCTTTTTTTAAACAAGATTTCCTCTAAACAAGGTAGTAACCTCAAAGTAAAACACATAAATCAGAACCCACTTTAATTAAATACAGCATTCTTTATACAATTGACTTAGATGTATTATAATTAGATAAACAGTAAAGAACAAGATGTATATTATAATAATAAACTAATTTCTTAGAATAGTGACATATTATTCTGAAAATTCTATGTTGACAGTTAGACCGATCGATCCCTTACTAGTTATGTATACGTGTTTGTTCGAGCCAATACTTTCATTTAATTGTTTCACTCCATGTGCTTGAAGGTATTCAAAATATCTCAATGGCAATATACTCTTGAACTCTTCTGTTTCCACTAATACTCTTTCTCCATATTTTGTCTTGACAATTTCCACTTTCAAAACTTCAAACCTCTTATTTACTACAAGATCTTTTGAATTTACATAAGGTTTGCGATATGTGGTTTTATTAAGAGTATTAAAATCCATATTGCATTTAATTACTTGAATCTATTTTACACACAACACTCCGTTAACTAATTTATGTTGTTATGATTGCTAGTCGAAGATTTCTCACTTATATTAGATAGGATTGACCTTGATTACCACCGCTGCTTTTCCTACTGTGGGCACACTTTATAGTCACACCGGCCTATGTGTATTTGCAGCCTCTAAACAAAAGTAAAAACATAAATCAGAATCCACTTTAATTAAATACTATTGACTTGGATGCAATATTTTGCATCTGATCTACTTTATAACTTCTCACTAGAGAACTGAATTCAGAGCAGCTCCACATTTTTTGTATGCACTTACATTTTTTCAACGTAGCATACGTGTAGACATGTTTTGAAGTCACATGTATGTTCCATTGAAAGTAATATAAGGCCGATTTGACTTCAAAAATGTCCACACGTATGTTACATTGAAAAACATATGTCTGCACCGTTTTGAAGTCACACCGACCTTACTATACTACTCCCAGCAAATATAGATACGAGTCACAACATCGTAGTTATAAAGGTCGCTCTTAGATTTAAAAATTTGAAAGAAAGGAACGGAAAAAGACACTTTGACTTTAAGAAACAAAAAGATAAAGATATCCACGAAAGATTTGAAACAAAACCCAAATGAATTATTGAAAGATAACGGGAAAATTTCTTATATTAAAGAAGTAGAAACAGAATGGAATAACATTAAATCCAGTTTAGACATGGTTGCCAGAGATATTCTGGAGTACACACAAAAAGAAAATAAAAAACAATGTATAACAAAGGATATCCTAAATTTAATAGAAGAAAGACAAAAATACAAAAATAGATTAGATGAAACCGGAAAACAGAGATACAAAGCCATAAAATGGGAAATTATTCGCAAATATGCAGAAAAGCTAAAAAACAATGGATTGATGAAAAGTGCAAAGAGGTACAAGCTAAGATGGAAATACGAAAACTCACGATGCATACAAACCAATTAGAAAGAATTTTAGGAATATATCAAAAATATAAGGTACGCGGGAAGAAACGTCATTATAGAAAATGTAGATAAAGTGGTTGGATGACAAGAATATATAGGAAATTTGTATGCACGAGAGGAACTAACAGCATTAGAACAGGAATCGGACATTGAAAAGGATGTCTTGGGATATCCTATACTTTGAGATGAGTTTGAATTAGCATTAAACGGTCTGAAAAATGGTAAGGCACGGGGTACAGACAAAGTACAAGCAAAAACTCTAAAAGCCGCTGGACAAGCAGTAGCAGAACGTTTTTTGTAACTTGTAAGCTATATGTACGAGACAGGCGAGATTCCCAAGGATTTCAGACGTATCATCATAGTAACTATACCAAAAAGAGACGCGGATAGATGTGCAAATTTTCGAACAATAAGTTTGACAGCACACATGTCAAAACTATTAACTAGGATTGTACAAAGAGGAATGAAAAAACGAGCTGAAGAAATACTAGGAGATAATCAATTTGGGTTTAGGCGAAACAGGGGAACACGGGAGTCTATTTTAACTCTGATGGTGAAAATGGAGAAAATAATAGAAAAAAGGGAAAGTGTATATAGCGTTTGTAAATCTGGAAAAAGCATTCGATAATGTAAAATGGAAAAAAATTTTCAAAATACTCTAAAAGGTTGGAATCAATTTTAGGGATAGGGATAGGGATAGGAAAGGGATGAGGCAGAATGTGCCCTATCCCCATTAATTTTTAACTTATACATTCAAGACGCAATAAATACTATCAAATGCAGGAAGACATTTGCAACAATGATTCAAGGCCAGGAGATTGACATGCTTAGATTTGCAGATGATATTGCGGTATTAGCATCTAGCAAAGAAGAGTTAAATAGAAACAGTTCTAACAGAAAAATACGGTATGAAAAGTAACAAATTTAAACTAAAGTACTAGTATGCAAAGGAGCGGACAATAAATCAAAAACAAGAATACACACAGATAACGAGAACTTACAAGAGGTTAAGAATTTCTTCTAACTAGTAAGCCAAATAACGCAAGATGGAAAAAGAACAAAAGATTTAAAGCAAACATTAGCACAAGGTCGTGCTACATTTAACGAGAAAAAGCAACTACTGTGTTCAACGACAACAAACATGGAAACAAGGAAAACTGTACTTAAAATTATGTGTGGAGCACAGCCTGTACGGCAATGAAACCTGGACAGTACGTAAAGCGGACACGAAAAAGATAGAAGCTTTTGAAATCTGGTGCTACAGTCGTATGATGGAGATATCATGGACAGATAAAGTTTAGAACAAAGAGGTACTAGAAGTAATAGGGAAAGAAAGAAGTATGTGGAAAACGGTAAAAAATAGGAGAGATAGGATGATAGGCCACATAGTAAGACACGAGGGAATAGTGCGGAATATATCAGAAGCAGAGATAGGAAAAATGAGAAATAGAGGTGGACCTAGGTTATACTGTTGCACACAGGTAGTGATAAATGTAGGCTATGGGAATTTCAGTGAAATGTGTAGGCTAGCTCAGAATAGAAATCAATGTAGGTTCACGTCCAATCAGTTTCAAGATGGAAAAACTAATGACGAAAAAAATAACTGTACTTAAACCTGATGATTATTATAAGGAACTACAGATATTGATTTTGCACTAGTGTTAATTGAGCAAAAGGATTTACAGCAATGCTATTATTTTGGCAAATGTCTAAGTGTTGGCGGATCTTAGTAGCCACAGACTGCTTAACCCCTTTCACATACAATTGGATATCGGGGAAATAGGGTATATAATTGTAAGACAATAGAAGGGGAACCGAAATGCATCTAACAAGAAAGAGCAGTGGCTATGTTCAAAAACTACAAATATAGAAACAAGGAGAAAATTGTTGAAAGCAATTGTGTGTAGCATAGTACACAACGTCTATGAAATAAGGGCAGCAGGAGAAGCAGACAGAAAAACAGTAGAAAACTTTTGGAATGTTGTACTTCAGATGTATGAGGATAATAGAATGGACAGACAAAGTTAATAACACATAGGTTAAAGAAATAGTATAGGAATAAAGATATCTGTGGAATACAGAAAAATTGGAGAAATAGAAGGGCATTTTTGGGGAATAGTACGAGATACATTAAAAGCAGAAATAGTAAAAAAAAGAGGTAGAGATAGACCTAGATCAGACTATTGCACGCAGATAGTGATAGATGCAGACTGTGAAAATTTCAGGGAAATGTGTAGATTAGTTCAGAATAAGAAACACTGAGGATACGCGTCTAACCAGTTCCAGGTATGAAGACCTAATGATGATGATCTTATTAAGCGTGAGTCCCCTTTTGACATTGGACCTAAGTTTCCTTTCTCGATTGCCGGACGGTACCGGTATCCTTTCCACACCGATGAAGTATGGAACTTTGAATATGTTTCTGATCTGTGTTAGTGATTTACATCGCCCAGTCTGTCTTTTAATTTATTCAAAAAATACGCTTTAAATTGTCCTGTAATTGTCAAAACTAGAAAAATTGAAATGTAGAATAACTTAGAAATAAACCTTAACCTTTTCTGATCCTTATACTTTTAACTAACCTAATATAACCACAGAGAAATAAGGGACCGAAAATACTCATATACAAAATTTATTGTAGATGATCAACTTCTGGTAAGCTTCTTACGTGGTTCAAAGTTTAGTATACAACGGGCAAAAGATAAGATTGACGCGTTCTACACTTTTAGAACGCTTGCTCCTGAAGCTATACGTAATATGGATCCACATAATGTGGTTTTACATAAATACCTGAAAAAAGGGTTTGTATTTTAAAATTATATTACATTGTCTTTATAATACATATTTTAAGGTTTTCGATACCTTTACCAACGCCTAAAGACGATCCAGCGGCATCACGTGCTGTTATGTTTCGTTGTACAAGTTATGATGCTGATGAACTAAGCATTTTTCATATGATAAAAGGTGTAATGGTGGCATTCGACATTTTATTGAACCAGGATGACAATTTCGTAGTTGCTGGATTGAAAATCATATGTGACCTAAACGGTTTGCAGTTGAAAACTGCCCTTCAAGCAACGCCAATTATTGTCAAAAAATTGATATACTTTTATGAGAAAGCGCTTCCTACTAGACTAAAAGCTTGCTGCATAATAAACATTCCTCCATTTTTCGTACCAATTTTGAGTATGGCTAAGCAATTGTTATCAAAAAAACTTAGTAATCGGGTAAGTTTTTCTATTATATGCAAACCTTTTGCGACTTGCTGGTACCTGACTATGAATTTACTTCGTTTAAGTACAGAAGTAAACAGCGATTGCACACAGTTTACACAAAGTGGTAACATACAAATACTAAATTGTGTAGTGCAAATCAAAATCGCTAAATGGTAAACATATTGTGATTGAGGTGGTGTATTAGTATGTATTATAGCAATGCGGTTGCAATATACTTCACACACAATGGTATCTACTAGCAATTTTATTAATTAGCAGACATCGTCATACTTTTGTCGAATTTCTTAACCTTGTGAAAAATTTTTGACCCACGGTATACAAACATATTCTTTGAAACTAAGCTTTTCAATTTTACGATTCATGTAGAGCCAAGAGTAGATATACAATTCTATAAACCTTCGGCTTTTCCACGATCTCTACCGTGGAACCATTCCTATAATTTGCTTCGATTTTCAAAATTTTTTTAATCCAAATCGTGTAGCACGTGCTGATAACAAAATTCGTATGAATTAGGACGTTACGATCATAGGTGACTTGGTTGACTAACGAACTATTGTAGACTTAAAATAAAATGCACAAAGTGAATTACGAAATTGTAATACTTGATCAGAAGCGTCACTTATAACCGGTAGTTATACAAAGTGTCGGAGAAATTTGAGAAAGTCGGAAATTGAACGAAAATATTCATTCGGGTGAAACTTAACGTAACAGAGTGTTTTATTTTTGAAGAATTTGTATCTGCTGCAGATTACGTGAATAGAAGAATCTCAAGACAAGTCTTTATCCAGCGATTCTCGGCTATATTTAAATAATTTCGGCCAAATCAAATAGTTGCCCTGGACGGACAATCATCCCCATATACAGCCAACATTTCGTTTTGTAAGGGATTTTTAACGGCTTTATATACGAGTTTGTTCATTTTGATATCTAACAACACAAACTAATAAAGCTGCAATTGTTTTGACGTGGCTGAAGTTGTCTTCATCTTCAACTTCATATTTGCTACAATTACAGCGGTCCAGTTAAATATTGCAACAACCTGCAAAATATATATATAAAAACAAATCAAATTTCATAATAAAATTTTCGCTTATTGAAAGTTTTTAGTGTTTGGTTTCAATTGTGACCAAGAACGGTTAATTGCAATAACAAGACTTTAGGAAAAAATTACCAACCCTCCGGCAGGCGTAGAAGGGGTCGAAGATGGCAAATCAAATTTCATAATAAAATTTTCGATTATTGAAAGTTTTTAGTGTTTGGTTTTAATTGTAACCAAGTACGGTTAGTTGCAATACCAAGACCTTAGGAAAAAATTACTAACCCTCCGGCAGGGGCAGAAGGGGTCGAAGACGGCTATTCAAATTTCATTCTAAAATTTTCGATTTTTGAAAGTTTTTAGTGTTTGGTTTCAATTGTGACCAAGAACGGTTAGTTGCAATACCAAAACCTTAGGAAAAAATTACCAACCCTCCGGCAGGGGTAGAAGGGGTCGAAGACGGTAATTCAAATTTCATAATAAAATTTTCGATTTAAAAGTTATCAGGTATTGGTATTACAGCTAACCGTTCTTGGTCACAGTTAAAACCAAACACTGAAAACTTTCAAAAATCGAAAATTTTATTGTATAATTTGAATTGCCGACTTTAACCCCTTCTACTCCTGCCGGAGGGTTGGTAATTTTTCCTAAGGTCTTGGTATTGCAACTAACCGTTCTTGGTCACAATTGAAACCAAACACTAAAAACTTTCAATAATCGAAAATTTTATTAAGAAATTTCAATTGCCGTTTTCGACCCCTTCTACCCCTGCCGAAGGGTTGGCAATTTTTTCCTAAGGTCTTGGTATTGCAACTAACCCTTCTTGGTCACAATTAAAACCAAACACTAAAAACGTTCAAAAATCGAAAATTTTACTATGAAATTTGAATTGCCGTCTTCGACCCCTTCTACCCCTGCCGAAGGGTTGGTAATTTTTTCCTAAGGTTTTGGTATTGCAACTAACTGTTCTTGGTCACAATTGAAACCAAACACTAAAAACTTTCAATAAACGAGAATTTTATTATGAAATTTGAATTGTCGTCTTCGACCCCTTCTGCCCCTGCCAGAGAGTTGGTAATTTTTTTCTAAGGTCTTGGTATTGCAACTAACCGTTCTTGGTCACAATTGAAACCAAACACTAAAAACTTTCAATAAGCAAAAATTTTATTATGAAATTTGATTTGCTGTCTTCGCCCCCTTCTTCTGCCCTGTTGGAAGGTCGGCAAGTTCCTTTTCATGCTTTTTTTATATACATTTTGCAAGTTGATCCAATTTGGCAAGCAGACAGTATTATAGTTTAATTGTTGCAATATTTAACGGGACAGCTGTAATTTGAGCAAAGATGAAGATAACTTCAGCCACGTATTGTTTTGTGAATTGTTGAATACGCCACCAAGAAAGAATAAATAAACATCGCATTAAAATTGAAAATTTCTAGCCCAGGCATATAAAAGCAACTCCTTGTACAAACTAATAATAACTATTTGCCAAGGTTTATTGCGCTTCAGTAAAATAAAATTTTTTTACACTAACGTAGTTAAAGAACGATATTGGGAAAACAGCGTCTCACATTTCTTATTTTTGATGTTTTAGGGATCAATCAAAAACGTTAAACCGATTGTTTACAAGACCCTTATAAAATTATACTTGAATATACCCGTCAAGCTCTCTTTAACTGCAGCATATTTATTGCTTATATTTTTTTGGCCAATGAAAAAAGTACTAATAGATAGACTACCGATATTCAAGCGCAAAATCGAGACTCGATCGCTCATTTTATATGTAAAATACGTGTATGTTACATCTCAAGATTTTAGATCCGTTTTACAAATTTGTGTACCCTTAAAGGCTGCCCATTCAATGATCACGTGATGCCACATTGAACAGCCTTCCACTTTCACTTTTCAGGTTCAAAATTTAAACCTTACCTTCTGTCGTTTTTCTTGTCTCGACCAATGGGAGACCTTACAAGGCATTTAATAGAATAATATCCCCTCTTTCATATTAGAGGTACAACTGTAAACTACAAATATGGGTGTTGACATGCGCATTGAATATCTTTAGTCTGCCTGAAGGTTTTGATAAAATTTTAAAGGATAGTAATTTCCGTTCTCTTGTATCAATGATTGGGCATAGAAATGGAAATATGTCGCAATAAATAAATAAAAATAAAACTTCTTTATCTAATCAACATACAACCCATAACAGCGTTTGACTATCAGCAGCCAATAAAAACGCTGAGCGACCAGTAGCAGCCGAAATTAAACAATAACGACTCAAGCAAACAACCCAGGTAAGCGGCCTGGCGGCCTGGCGGCCTACAACAAATTCGTTTAAAATCAAATTGTCCCATAGGGTTATGTATAGTCAAACCCACACTTTATTTGCACTCACCTAAGTTTCTTGCATTGGGATTTTATTAAAATTAATTATATTGTACTTTGTATATGGTGATCATGAACTAAGTTATATGGTACATTAAACCATGATCAAAAGTACATCTTCAAACCTCGGGAACTGATAGTTGTTTATAACACCCAGGCAGCAATTTATACCGTATATACTAAACATCAGCGGATGCCAATGGAAAAATCGAGAGGGTAGGTCAGCACCGCCGCGCTGACCTAACATATCAATTTTTCCTTTTATTTAACCTAAGTCTACACAAGTCCAACTAACCTAACCTAACTCCGGACAACACTAATTTATTCATAATTAAATATTTTGTATATATATTTTTAAAAAAATTGTATACAATCTGTTGTTTTAATATTAATGAGATTTTCGGAGATACAACGCAGTTTCTCACGCATTCCGGTGTACGCCTAAGCACGCTGGTGCCCATGCGCACCCCTGCGCGCGCACCCCCTGCCTATGCGCACCCTAACCTAACATCCTACATATATCTGGACATATGTCGATGCGCATCCCTGCCGACCTAGGTCGGATAACAAAACGGTTCCTAAACAAGAGAATGTAAGCGATATGGCGGTGTCCGGAGATCCAACGCAGTTTCTCAAGCATTCCGGTGTACGCCTAAGCACGTTGGTGCCCATGCGCACCCCTGCGCGCGCACCCCCTGCCCATGCGCACCCTAACCTAACATCCTACATATATCTGGACATATGTCGATGCGCATCCCTGCCGACCTAGGTCGGATAACAAAACAGTTCCTAAACAAGAGAATGTAAGCGATATGGCGGTGTCCGGAAATCCAACGCAGTTTCTCACGCATTCCGGTGTACGCCTAAGCACGCTGGTGCCCATGCGCACCCCTACGCGCGCACCCCTTGCCTAACATCCTACATATATCTGGACATATGTCGATGCGCATCCCTGCCGACCTAGATCGGATAACAAAACAGTTCCTAAACAAGAGAATGTAAGCGATATGGCGGTGTCCGACATATTCGGCTATCTTCGGTAATATACGCTCCCACTCTGTAGGATACATAAGGGGGCAAATTTTTCGTATTCAATTTAGTATTCGACAGTAGCTAGAACGGTAAACATGAGCGTCTCCAAGGTGATTGACGTTTATCAACTTCTTGGGAATAAAGTGAAACCAACAAATGAGCGATTTGGATTATGGCTGTTGGCAGAAAATATGTGCAAAAATAAACTGGTGACAGATATTGGTAATATTTGTTATGTCGAAGGCGAACAGATGCTGACTGGCGGACTACACACATCAGTTACAGAACCATTTTGTGACAATATAATGTTGGTTAAAATTTGCGACCTTTCTGACGCTAAACAAACATCTGCAAACAAAAGGATGTTTATCCTAAAAAAAGAAATTTGTGGTGTATTTAACAGCTATCTACGAAGAAAGTTCGACCGATTTGTTTCCGCTAGGCATGGTGTTAAAGCTAAGCTTCCGTTTTCTCTAGAAAGCTTTAAGAAGATGGGTCAGAGAGTAAAAGAAATTATCGGAGAAAAAGACCTCGAATGCTACTTTCAAAATTGCTGCAAATTTGAATCCTTACTTATAAAAATTTATTGAAAAGTTTTAAAAATTAAATCTACATTAAATATACCAAGTGGCACCTAAAGAATATTATTTCATAGAGTATTAATACGTCAGAAAAAATGTTCCTAAACAACACACACGTCTACAAAATCGCCTCATAATTAAGATTGTGCTTTTTATTATGTTTTAGTCTCTATTAGCAAGCTTAGTTTTTTCAATATATCAGCAACGTCTACGAAAATCTCTTTAAATTTTATCAATCCGTCTATAGATTTTCAAATAAACGATTTTTGTATAATGCTGTAATTTTCAATGTGGTCTCGGAGTACCTTTCTTTATATCCTCTTTTACGGAAACACTTTTTGCCGATAAACTTAAAAAATTCCCACGATATTTAATAATATCACTAGTATTTTGAACAGGATGGATTTGGTTTTGGTCACGTCTTTCTCGTCCATTTTCACCTGGTGGGAACCTGAGGCGAGGTCTAAAGTTGAAAAGTATTGGCACTTTCCTAATTTGTCCAATATCGCTGTGATGTTTGGTAATGAATACTTATCTTCTCCAGTCTTCTCGCTGAGTTTCCTGTAATTGATAACCATTTGATATTTGCGTTTAATTTTTTAACTACGATTAGTACATGGCTGCTCCAAGGTGAATTCGAATCTTGAATGATGTCTTGGATTAATAGGTCTGCTACCTGACTATCTGCTTATTTTTGACTCGCTGGAAGTAGTCTATACCCTTTGCTGAAAATCGGTTTCTCTTCTGTTAGTTGAATACTATGTTCGACCGTGTTGGTAAAACTTAAAGGTATTCCTTAACAATGAAATATACTCTGTTTTCAAAATTAAATCTTTTGTGGCTCTCTCTTCTTCGGTATTAATATTATCATTGAAACAAATGTTAATTAAATTTTCTTTTAACATTTTATCATAATATGTGGGATTGGAATTGGTAGCTACAAGCAACCCAACCTACATTGGATAAGGAGGAAAGGGCTGCTTGCGCTCAGAACCAGTCGCGGTTTGACCATGCTCAGATTCGCACGTGCGTTATGGTAATGGCGGATCGTGGTTTGTATCGGCCTCACATTACAAATTGTAATATCGTATATTTATCGATGCACATGTGTTATGTTGCATGGTGATGTTGTATTCAATTTATTCGTTCTTTTAATTAAGCACAACTAAAGTATGGTAAATACGAGCCAATAGAGTCGCTAAATTAAGTGATATTAATAATTCGTGTTAATCATATTTTATTGATCCGTTCGAGATAGTCAGATGTGTAGTGAATTATTACGTATTTTTAAACGATTGTTCAATTAAGTCGGAGGTGGTATTAATTTTTGCCATATTATTAACAATCCGATCGAGCATTCAAAATATTATTGAAAAGAATTTTAAGTGTTTTATTATGGTGTTAATGATTCTCTAATTGGTGTTGTTAAAACGTTTGAAATTGAAAATAGTGCAGTGCAAATTGTATTCCTTAGTTCCCAGGTGGTCATATCTTTACAAGTTTGTGGAAAGTTTTACTGGCTAATTCTCAACGGTCATTTCAGTGGAGCGAAAGTTTTAACTTGAATTGTGTATGAAATGACGGAGAAACCTTCATTTCATTTTCTGTCTGTTCTGTAAATAAGGATAGACGAAAAGGTACCTGCACATCATTATATTGTGGACGAGCAGAGACCTTGGTATTTTATACAGCTGTCTTCGCCAGGAGATAAGAAAGGTAGGCCAAGTAAGCAATTACATTTTAATGTGTTAGATCTGGAATTTCCGTTGTATACAAAATTTTCAATATTTGGGTTTCGTAGGAACTGCAGGTATATTTAATTATTAAATACTTGTAGCAAGAAACGGTAGGTGACTCATTGCAATTAAAAGTGTGTGAGCAAAATTTTGTATTTATCATCATGACAAAGGGTAAAAAGACTTTGTTAGATGAACGTTTATTTTTGAAGAACAACATAACTAGGTCGCATATTTACGTCATAGAAGCAGAAGCGACGGCTGTTGCGGAATAGATTTTGAAGAAATAAATATTAAATTTGAGCTTATTAAAAGTAGTTATGATGAATTTATGCATGTTTGTTGTCAGTTGCAATAATATGATGTGGAAGATAATTTTAATGAAGTAAATGTGGTTGAAAAATTGTATACAACGACTTACGCTAAGTTTAAAAGATTGATAAATTTGCAAGGCAAGTCTGAGGGATCAAGTGAAGATACAAATAATGTCGTGAAAGGAAATATTAAATTGGAAGCTTTACAATTACCTACGTTTTCGGGGCAAATTCAAGGTTTTAAATCGTTTTTTGAGCTTTTCATAACTCTTATTGACAAAAATCCAAATTTGGAAAATATTGAAAAATCGATGTATTTACGTAAACATCTAAAAGATGCGCCATTGCGGTTAATATCTGCTTTGCCCGTGGAAAATAATTCTCATAATACGGCATTGAATATTTTACAAAAAAGGTATAAGGATGATTATTTGATTATTGATTGTCATATCAAAGATTTAATGGAATATGTTACGGGACTTTGTAGCCAGAATAAGCCAAACTGTAGCTTATCTAAAAAATTTAGGGGAATCAATTTGGGATGCTATGATATTCATCTTATACTTTCTAAGCTAGACATTTATAGCAATCGAACGTATCAAAATGAGAGGAAACCTAATTCTATGGCTAATTTGGAAAAACTTTTAGAGTTCTTGGACAGGAGGGCTTTGAATTCGGCGTTAACTAAACCGAGTATCAAACTTTAAAATAAAAGTAAAACAATTAATAAGCAAACACATTTTAAACCTGTAACTAACACTATTACTGCTGTACCGAATTCTGGTAAATCCTTTAAGCAAAAAATTGAGAAAGGCGGACATAAGTGAATTCAAATTCAGTAAATTGTAAATTTTGCAAGCATGGAGGTCATCCAATTTTTAGGTGTGACCAATTTAAAAATGTAAGCATGCAGGAAAGAGAAAAGTGTACTTCGGAAAACAAAGTGTGTAAGATGTGTTTAAATATACATGTGGGTCAACCTTGTTCTGTTGATCTCAAATGTTTCAATGCCAATCCAAGGAGCATTACACATTTTTGCATAAGGACGTTCAGTTAAATGCGGTAGATAATTTGGTAGCTGCTCAATGGATAACTACAGTAAAGTCTACTATTTCAGAATTTGTTTTATTGCCTACAGCATCAATATTAGTAAAAAACGCTGAAGGTGAATTACTTTAGGCACGAGCCTTGTTAGATTCAAGTTCGCAGACTAGTTTTGTTACAGTTAAATTGCATGACAAATTGGGATTAACACGTGTCGTACAAGGAAATTTGTGATAATTCGACAGAGTGTTCAGAATGGATCAACTTGTCGATTCGTTCGAGATATGGGAATTATGAAATTTCTCATGATTTCGGGGTTATTCCGAAAATTACAGTTGAATTGCCTCAATTAAGTTTTGATTTCAGCAGTTTTAAATTGCCAAATGGTTTACCGTTGGATGATGACAAATTTTTTGAGTCAGTTGAGGTATAGACATCCTTTTAGGAGCAGATTTTTTTTTCGGTTTTGTTTCCGCAAAATATAAAAATGGGAAGTATTTTAAAAATCCTAGGGCTATCGTTTAATGTAAATACGGATCAATTTATAATGAGTTGTGGAATGAAAACCGTTCCTTCAACATGCAACAAAAGATTTGTTTTGGGCTTTATTGCAAGGTTATTTGATCCTTTTAGCGTTTTGGCTCCAGTTATTACTGTGGCAAAATTATTGATGCAAAAAATATAGGCTGCAGGTCTGGACTGGGACACAGAACTACCTGATAAATTGAAAGAGGAATGGGAATCATTTTCACAGGGATTAAGGTACATGCCAGCAATTACAATCAATAGGTATTTAAATTTTTCCGAGGCTGTTTCTATTGAACTTGTTGGATTTTGTGACGCTTCGCAAATTGCACAAGGTGCTTGTGTTTATGTACGATTAGTTACGGTCAGTCATACAGTGGACATAAAATTGTTAGCTTCCAAATCAAAAATAAATTCGTTGAAAAATAAAACAAGCATTCCGTGGTTAGAATTAAACGGGTCATTGATATTAGCAAGATTAATAAACTGAATTTTTGATATGCTGAAGGATAAAATACAAAAGGTTTTTTGTTTTGCGATTCAAAAATTGTGTTAGCATGGTTGAAAATAGAATATTGAAAACTTAATACTTATGTCGCCAATAGAATTAAATTGACTCAGGAATTAACGTCCGAATTTCTGTGGTGTTATATCCGTTCTAATGAAAATCCTGCTGATCTTGTTTTGAAAGGAGTTTTACCACACAATATAGAAAATTGTAACTTGTAGTAGAAGGGTCCTGAATTTTTAGGGACACTTGTTTGTACAGTTGACAAATACCTTCGACCGTCCGAGTTTAGTGAAATGTTGCCGGAAACGAAGCCCGTAGTGAATGTTGTAGTCCAGAGTAAAGATAAATTAGCATTATTCGAAAAGTTTTCAAATTTTATGAAAATGAAAAGAGTTTTGACATATTGTTTGCGTTTTATTTACAATTGTAGGAATAAAACTAACAAAAACACTAGTAATTTAACAATACAAGAGATAGATGAATCGCGTACGATTATATTAAAACAAGTTCAAACGGAGTATTTTACAAAAGAGATTGCAGAAATTAAAGCAGGTAAATCTTGTAATTCGAAATGATTATCACTGGATCCGTTTTTGGATTCGCAAGGATTGTTGCGTGTAGGAGGGAGGCTGCATAACAGCGCACTTTCGTTTCAACATAAATTTCCAATAATTCTACCTACCTAAAGTTTTATAATAAAAATTATTATAAATAACGAACATTTACGGTGTTGCATTGCATGCCGGTGTAAAGTTAACATTGTCAGTTTTAAGACAGCAATATTGGATATTAAATGCTACTAGAGAAATTAAAAGTGTTATTGCTAAATGTTTAATTTGTTGAAAGTTAAAGTCTAAAGCTTCCAAACAGCTAATGGGCAGTTTGCCGTACGATCGAGTGAACAGTAGATTTTGCTGGACACTTTTATATTAAGCAATCCAGGTTAGAAGAGTGATTCTTACAAAGGGTTATGTAGAAGTTTTTGTTTGTTTTGTAACAAAAGCGATTCATTTAGAAGTAGTGTCAGATTTGAAAACTGAGACATTTATAAATGGTTTAAAGAGGTTTGTGAGTAGGAGAGGTGTACCGCGAATGATTTTCAGTAACAATGGGAGCACATTTAAGGGAGTTGATAATGAGTTGAGGAAATTATACAGTTGTTTAAAAACTAATCAACAGTGTAATGGTATTAGTTTTAGTTTTAAATAAAAAACGGGGGTAATTAAAACTTTTGTAACTTTATTACCCTTTATCCTCGTGACTATCAGCTATATACTAAAACTCTCTATTTTTAATCTGATGTCACTAGGTCGAGATTTTCTTCTTTAGACTCCAAGCCCAGGGTAGTGTCAGATGGAAAACGGCTTTAGACAAAGAAAACTCTTAGGGGTTAAACGGCTAGTAGAGTGTTAGCTCTGGGTAGATCATGAGCATGGGTCATGGGTGGACAATCGACCAAAAATATTTTTAATAGGCGCCACCGTATTTTTAATACAAGTGCCAACAAAATTTAACTGTGTTTGTATAAGGGAATGCGGAAACCTTATCTTAACACCACTATCATAGCCATAAAATTTGAATTTCACTCTTTATCACACACTTACCAAAACCTCAACCACCAGATGTCAAACAGTTGTCTCAGCTTTACCTGTGAACAAACAAAACACCACATGGACACTATTTGTGTCTTCAAAAGCATACGCCAAAAATAGAATAAATGAATTTAAACATCTGTGAAATACTAAAGGGATTCATTTTCATTATTCTGTCTTTTACTTAATGAGGGTTTGCTCTAGTTTTCTTTTCTTAATTTAAATGTAGAATAATAAAACTTCATTCAAATGAAACAAAATGAATTCTATTCATATGTAGAAATCGGATATATATACATGTGACTGCAATATATATGCTTACTATCTTGTCATTAATTTTTTATAAAAAGAATTTTAGTGAAGTTTAACCTTCTAAATAAATATTTATAAATTAATCATTTCTATAAAATTTTAGTTTAAGCAAACATATCATAATTTATTTGTTCATATCACAAGATTTTATTTTTACTATAATCATTGAAGCGCTTCCTTGACCATTTACAACAAAGATTGATCATCAGAAAAATAACGATCATAAAATGCAACTATTCAAATTTAACTGTTGTCTACACAAAAATATACACGAATATCAGCACCAATAAAAAGCTTTTACATGACCTTAATTGTTTTTAAGCAAAATGTGAAAATTAAATCAAGACTGCATCTGGCGTCTAGATTAGGAAACAGAATCTATACTATTTTTTATCTGACACAAGTTGTCATTCTAAATATCTTGACACACATTGAATGCGTGTACAAATAACTGACAAACTAAATATTTATTCGGTGTGTTATTAACTTTAAAAACTACTTTAAATTTGTGTTATTCTAATAATCAACGTAGGAGATCTTATAATAATTTATAATACTTTCAAAGTTACGGAAAGTTTCAAACACTCACGTGTATCCAAATAAATTGCAGGTGCAAAATCATGACGTCAGCTGTTGTATTTTTCCAGCGTATTAATCATCTGTAAGTTTGAAGTGCCAAGATTCTTTGTTGAATAAACCATTTCTATACGGCGTATTAAATAGATAGAACGAAACCATAACTGCCTGCTTTAAATTATTGCGACGAAAATTTATTATAATTTAACATTGAAAATTGTTGTTGTAGATATGTCCATTAGATATTGCATGTCTTAAATGATGTATATTATTGTTCCATGTTCTCAACTCAAGTTCTTCTTTCTGACTTTATTAGACGCCTCGTGTTTTAGTCGAGCCATCTTGACTTTTATCTCTAGTCTACAAAAAGCGACTTGATTCTTCGACGTTGGAAACAAAAGTGCTTATAATTAACTGGACTACGCTTGGCAACAAGCCACAGAATATAAATCTCCTAGATTCTATGTGTTATTGGGAATATTATACTTTACTTTTTATTGGCTGAATATTTACGAATTAAATGCTTTAAAATTTATCTGTTTTATTATTAATTTATTAGGCTTGGTGCAACAAGAAAAAAAATACGTTACACAGCCTCTTCCCAAGAGAAAAAATTCGAGGTATGGAAGAATTTTTTCTAAAAAAAATTTTTGACTGAAACTTCAAAATTACTCTCATTAACTGTATAAACCTCTAACAACTCACAACAAAACAGCACAAACTTTAACTATAACTAACGATGAGTTTAACAAAAAAAATCAGAATCATTCACTAATTGATATGGGGGAATATTAATGCATGGGATTGAGTGATTAGTAACTGCGCGTACTACACGCCTATAAAGGGACAAATTCGGGAAGTCATAATCAGTATATACGTCAATCAGTTAAGAATATTTAGGGAATCTAACACTTAGTGGATGCATATCATCTATAGTTACAAACGCAACAACCATATCAAAGTAAAAATTTTACCTGAAGCGAAAAATATTTTTCTATAAATTAGAACTGTAATAAACAAAATCGAATGTATAACAAAATTACTATTAAACAAAAATCTGTACAACGAATACTCTTCCCTAATTTACTATATCTGTCTTAAGGATTTATGTACATAACTTTCCAAGTGCTAATTACATTTAAACTAATCGATGAATTTAACAAGTACCAAAAGCTGTTATTTACGAAGTCCATTCACGAAACAAATCTCTAACACTCGAGAAACAGACAAAGTATTAACAATACTTATTCATCAACAAGATACCTTTGATCTTTGAGTGAGCACCTCACAACATTATCTGTACGACTACTATGCTACAGACTCAACTATATCTCTCAAAATTCTACAACATCAGTGATTCATCACCAAAGAACTCCAAAACCACTAATAAATCATACGTTGAGCCTACTGGGAGACATCCACCAGCAACTCACAAAAAACTCTTCATGAACTCTCTTAGCTCATGTACACTCTCAATAAAGAATAAGCACATCAGGCCTAGTCTCAAACTACTAAACCAAAACTCAAGCATTCCTTTAATGCTTAATACTCTATCACACTCTAACTATATAACTATACTCAACACTTTACTAAACACTCTCTATAATCTCCATCATGTACCTCATAACTGAATACGCACCTCTTCACCGAATACATATTCATCTCTACATACTTGCAACATCTCTCAACATATGCTGCACTCTCAAACACCTCAAAAAATATATCATCATTCAAAATCCATAAACATATCCTTGTCGTCATCAAAATTATCATTTAACACATCTTTGTCGTCATCAAAATTATCATTTAACACATCTTTGTCGTCATCAAAAATTATCATTTAACACATCTTTGTCGTCATCAAAAATTATCATTTAACACATGCAACATCTAAATCAACAAACATATTAAGCTCTATTACTACTAAAACAAAAATTACTTTAAACAAACCAAAAAAAATTTCACTAACTTTAATCTTGTCTTACTTAAGAGTTTAAAACATGGACCAAAAAGAATTACTACTGACATCAACTATAATTAGAAGTACTTAAGGATCAGAGACTTTTTTAACATCTTCATCGATACTAAACATTTTCTTAGACTTAAATTTGAAGATACGGATAAATGAAAAAGGGGGAATTTGAATACGAAATTATTTTCTACTTTACTTCATGATAACCATTAATAAATGTTCTGGTACACGCTTACTCTACCCATAATCAAACTGTCGATATAAACTAAAATGCTTCACAACGCATAAATTTGCTAGTATGACAAGCTCCTCTATGAGCCTCACCTAGACTTATAAACAAAATTGCTAGAATGACAAACTCTTCTCTGAGTCTCATCTAGACTGACAAACTAAATAAGCAAAACGAATCACATCATAACCGACTTCAAATAATCTCAAGTGACGATGCCAAAACTGCTAAAGCGACAAACTTACCACGACCCTCGCATAGACTGACATAACGCTGAGCGACCAACCCTTCCGGAGTTTCGTCTAGACTAACATAACGCTACACGATGAACCACAACAAGTCTCGCTTAGATCTAACTTAACTCAACATACTACGTTGTAACGCGACCATAAAATTGCTACTCAAAACCAATCAAACTAAACCAAAACGTGCTCATGCACAAGAGCAATCTCCAAACTATATTTCAACAGTAAAAACTAGTGTACCATTAATCGACCAACAAATATAACTAATAAGACTAAAAGATGAACCTACTATCGATGTAATACATCCAAAATCAAATAAACTCGTAACATCCGTATCAAATAACTTTATCATTTTATCTAGAAACAGGAATTTCGCTACTCAACTTCTGTTCCTCTACTCGTTGAGTTGGACACGACGGACAAGTGATACTAGTCACTCCTTTACGACCACAACCATAACAAAATAATCTCTTGAAAGATCTACAGACACTGAAAGTATGTCCATAACGTGAACAATTCCAACATACCAATTTATGCTTAATAAATGAATTACCTACTCCACTCTTTTCTGTCATTGGGGTAGCAGAATTAAGAACTTGTACTGGGAATGTGAAGATGTAGGGGTATAAACACGACTTGAAGCATTCTGAAATGAACTAGGGGTTTTGTTTCTAAAACGTGGATTAAAATAATTAATAGGCTGCTTGTGACTATATGGTGCAACTGAAACAGACTTATGTTTACTTAAAGAAGCTTCTTCTAACTTCTTACACAGTTTAACTAACGTACTAATATCCTCTATCTCTGTAAGAGCAAGATGCTGAATGAAATATGACAATAAATTTTTCTTGACTATTCTAACTTTAGTGTGTTCTGCAGGAATAATAGGTAATCGGTTAAACAAATTTTCCATATTAGCAATGAACAATACAACTGATTCACCATTCCTCTGTAATCTATTTTGATTTTTCCCAAATATCGTCTTCAGGATGTGCTGGAAAGAAATCTTCCTTTAGTCTACTAACCAACGAACTCCAATCTGTTAATGAACTACGAACGCAACGATACCATACTAAGGCATCACCGGTAAACAATTCAACTGCAGAATTAAACAATTCCATTTCAGATACCTTTCGGGACTGTGCAATGTCACTAATGTTTTCTAAAAATTGATATAAGAGAGATGGGTTTCCTGAATATTTTATCGACCAAGATCCAATAGGGACTGACTGTGTGACATATGTAACCGTTGGAATGGGCACATTAGATGCAGCAATAGGATTTATATTAATATCTTTATGATTTGAACTCGTATCCTTATTTAATTTCTCATGCAGATCTGCTTCCACAACAAGAATAGTAGCCAAACTTTCATTTTAAATAACACAATTTCTTCAAAATTTTCTTTAGGGAGCTTTAACCGTTGAATTCTACCTGTAAGATGTACTAATCTTGACCTTATCCTTTTAAAAATTGACTCAGCGGGATCATCCATAAATTCTAACAAAACATTTTTAACTGACTCTATACTAGACTCAATCTCTTCTTTCTCTACTTTGAAATCTACTTTATAACTTGAAGGATCTATCAAACAACCGGGTTTATCTGTTTCTTTGGCCAACAACCTTGCTAAAATTTTCCTTTTATCTGAAACTGGTCTTGAATTTTCAATGCCTCTAATGTTCAATTCATATTCTAACTCATTTTAAGTAAATGTACGATGCTATAAGTTTCTGCCATAATTAAATATCTGAATACCTCTAACGTAACTCAATTATAAAATTTTGAAGATGAAATCTCAAACAAACGAATGTCCTAACTATATAAAGAAGAACTCACTATAAACTGTAACAAACTTTAACAAAAATGAAACTAAAAGAAGACGTTACTAATATCAAAGCAAACCTCAGTCGGTGAATATAAGTGTGATGAAAATAACTACTAAATGTTCCAGCCTCTAAATGAATTTATTCGAGCCTCTAACTGAAATTCGAGCCTCTAAATGAATTTCCAGCCTCTAAATGAAATTCCAGCCCCACGTTGCGAGCGCAAGTGTAATGGTATTAGTTTTAGTTTTAAATAAAAAACGGGGGTAATTAAAACTTTTGTAACTTTATTACCCTTTATCCTCGTGACTATCAGCTATATACTAAAACTCTCTATTTTTAATCTGATGTCACTAGGTCGAGATTTTCTTCTTTAGACTCCAAGCCCAGGGTAGTGTCAGATGGAAAACGGCTTTAGACAAAGAAAACTCTTAGGGTTAAACGGCTAGTAGAGTGTTAGCTCTGGGTAGATCATGAGCATGGGTCATGGGTGGACAATCGACCAAAAATATTTTTAATAGGCGCCACCGTATTTTTAATACAAGTGCCAACAAAATTTAACTGTGTTTGTATAAGGGGAATGCGGAAACCTTATCTTAACACCACTATCATAGCCATAAAATTTGAATTTCACTCTTTATCACACACTTACCAAAACCTCAACCACCAGATGTCAAACAGTTGTCTCAGCTTTACCTGTGAACAAACAAAACACCACATGGACACTATTTGTGTCTTCAAAAGCATATGCCAAAAATAGAATAAATGAATTTAAACATCTGTGAAATACTAAAGGGATTCATTTTCATTATTCTGTCTTTTTACTTAATGAGGGTTTGCTCTAGTTTTCTTTTTCTTAATTTAAATGTAGAATAATTAAACTTCATTCAAATGAAACAAAATGAATTCTATTCATATGTAGAAATCGGATATATATACATGTGACTGCAATATATATGCTTACTATCTTGTCATTAATTTTTATAAAAGAATTTTAGTGAAGTTTAACCTTCTAAATAAATATTTATAAATTAATCATTTCTATAAAATTTTAGTTTAAGCAAACATATCATAATTTATTTGTTCATATCACAAGATTTTATTTTACTATAATCATTGAAGCGCTTCCTTGACCATTTACAACAAAGATTGATCATCAGAAAAATAACGATCATAAAATGCAACTATTCAAATTTAACTGTTGTCTACACAAAGAAATATACACGAATATCAGCACCAATAAAAAGCTTTTACATGACCTTAATTGTTTTAAGCAAAATGTGAAAATTAAATCAAGACTGCATCTGGCGTCTAGATTAGGAAACAGAATCTATACTATTTTTTATCTGACACAAGTTGTCATTCTAAATATCTTGACACACATTGAATGCGTGTACAAATAACTGACAAACTAAATATTTATTCGGTGTGTTATTAACTTTAAAAACTACTTTAAATTTGTGTTATTCTAATAATCAACGTAGGAGATCTTATAATAATTTATAATACTTTCAAAGTTACGGAAAGTTTCAAACACTCACGTGTATCCAAATAAATTGCAGGTGCAAAATCATGACGTCAGCTGTTGTATTTTTCCAGCGTATTAATCATCTGTAAGTTTGAAGTACCAAGATTCTTTGTTGAATAAACCATTTCTATACGGCGTATTAAATAGATAGAACGAAACCATAACTGCCTGCTTTAAATTATTGCGACGAAAATTTATTATAATTTAACATTGAAAATTGTTGTTGTAGATATGTCCATTAGATATTGCATGTCTTAAATGATGTATATTATTGTTCCATGTTCTCAACTCAAGTTCTTCTTTCTGACTTTATTAGACGCCTCGTGTTTTAGTCGAGCCATCTTGACTTTTATCTCTAGTCTACAAAAGCGACTTGATTCTTCGACGTTGGAAACAAAAGTGCTCATAATTAACTGGACTACGCTTGGCAACAAGCCACAGAATATAAATCTCCTAGATTCTATGTGTTATTGGGAATATTATACTTTACTTTTTATTGGCTGAATATTTACGAATTAAATGCTTTAAAATTTATCTGTTTTATTATTAATTTATTAGGCTTGGTGCAACAAGAAAAAAAAATACGTTACAACAGTTTCAAAGTTATATAGGGGAATTTCGTATAAAGTGGTATTTTATCCCACCATATAGCCCAAACTTTGGGGAGTTGTGGGAGAGTAACATAAAGGGGTTCAAATACCATTTAAAAAAGGTAATTGAACTGACTAAATTGACTTATGAGGAATTTCGGTCTGTATTCAAATAGAAGCCATATTGAACTCAAGGCCATTGTGTGCCCTTACTGAAGATCCATCGGGCTTGTCTTGTTTAACCCCAAGTCATTTTTTAATTGGTGAATCTTTAACTTGTATTCCAGAAGGTAATGTTTCAGATGTGCCGATAAACAAATTTGAATTTTGGAAACTTTGAACGCAATTACAATATAGTTTTTGGAAGGCTTGGTTGGTCTAGGGACTATTTAGGCCAGTTGCAAAACAGACCAAAATGGAAAAAGGTTATGCCTAATGTAAAAGAAGGTATGTTAGTTCTTATTAAAAATGATAACTTACCGTCATTAGAGTGGGGGATAGCACGTATAATTAAGGTTATACCAGGTAAAGACAATAAAGTTAGAATTGTTCACTTAAAAACTAAAAATGGCACTTTTGTCCACTTCAGTGTCTAAAATTGAGATTCTTCCTATTGAATCGGATACTTAGGACTTAGTTTGGTTTGAGTAGATATTTTTTGATATTAGTATTTTTTTAAGGGTTATTACGAGGATTATTATCTTTAGTTCTATTTTAAGATTTGAATGTTGCATACGCCTTTGGTTGTATCTTTGACTTTATTATGTGAGTGTTTTTGTGAGTGTTAAATTAGTTACTGGGAAGTGAGTGATTTGGTGCTCGCGGGCAGTTTATGGTAGCTACGAACAACCATACCTACATTGGACAAGGAGGAAGGGGCTGCTTGCGCTCAGAACCAGTCGCGGTTTGACCATGCTCAGATTCGCACGTGCGTTATGGTAATGGCGGATCGTGGATTGTATCGCCCTCACATTACAAATTGTAATATCATTTATTTATCGATGCACATGTGTTATATTGCATGGTAATGTTGTATTCAGTTTATTCGTTCTTTTAATCAATATACAGTCCACGTTAATCTTTTATTTTCAAGCTTTTTTTGTTAATTAAACACAACTAAAGTATGGTAAATACGAGCCTATGGAGTCGCTAAATTGAGTGATATTAATAATTCGTGTTAATCAGGAATAACTTGAGTTCTCGTCGATTTCCATCTCACTAAACTTCAATTCTTCCACTTCTATTGCTGTTGTTAAAGATACTTTTATGGGGTAGTCGTTTGCGTTCAAAATCGCCGTAGTGGCGTAATCATCTTTTATATGGATTAACACGGTGGGTGTTACAACTCCCTGTTGAAATGGCATGTGATTTATTATTCATACATCACTTTTTGAATTTACTAAGACGTTTACCTGATTCTCTAGCCTAGGTACGATTGAGCATTTATGATCGGTTTGACAATTACTGTTTTGAAATTTAATTGGCAATTGTCCGTGTTTTGTTTTGAATAGCCGATTTTTTATATCAATATCTGCTCCTAATTCTTAAAATATCCATACCTATCAATCCGTTGTATTGATCGCTAAATTCAAAGGTACAAAAGTTGTGTTTCATTTTTACATTAAAAGTTTTTGGTAAGGGTACATTATACTGTCTTGATTTTAAAAAGTTCCCTTTCTACAAAATTTAGATAATGTTTCTGTGCGGTTTTTGGGCTTATTAAAGTTTTGTGAAGATTCTGTACCGATTAATAATTTAAGTTTAGCGTGGGGTATTTCTATATAGGGTAAAATGTGTTGATTAGTATTATTTAAATTTATTACGTCTTATCGTATATGAATCTGTCCAACTGAAAATTGAGTATGCGTTTTCTTCATCGTCCTCTTCGTAACTTTCGTAAGGGTTGTCACATTTGTAATTTCCTGAGTAGTTTGCCTCATCGTCCCTACTCCGATTTACATAACTAGCTGTGTCTTCAGGTATAACTTGATTATTAAAATCTTCTACATCTTGGTGAAATGGCTCTTCGGAAGTGAAGTTGAGTTTCGGTGTATTGTAGGGTTTATTTTAGATATTTTACTGCTCTGTCTAGTGTTGCCAGATGTGTCCATAGGGGTTAGTTTGTGGTAAATATTAGTGTTGTTATTATTATTCGTCATAGTTTCTGTTAAGATTTACGCCGAATATTTGGCATGTTTGATTTGTGTTCTGATTGAACTTGGGTGTATTGTTCATCCAGGGTTTTGTAAAAGTCAAATTAAATGTAGGTTTGGGTAACTGTCGAAATTGACTGTTAAAATTTTGATTGTTAAAGTTTGGGTTATTAAATCTAAAATAATTTGTCGATGTGTTAAATGATGCAAATTTGAGTTGTGTCGGTATCGGTCTTTTTGCTTGTATAATCTTAATTATTTGATAGTTTCTGCTAATATTGGGATTGTAGATTATGTTCCTATAATATATAACGTTTTCTTCTTCTATGATTGAATCCATATCCTCTTCTACATTTTGCGGGTTTCTAAATCAAATTATATCTGATAATCGCTCGGGTAGCGCGTTTATATACGTATCCAAAGCCATCTCGTCATACATTTTTGTTTTAATTAAACGTACGTTATGATCCCCTCTAACTTAAGTTTGGTCAGAATCAAACTTCTTACGTCTTGACATTTTATACCAAATTGATGAGGTGATTGATTGCATTCCATTCGCAAGTTTAATAAATTCTAAACTAAACATTTAATATTTTTTTAATCGCCAAAATAAGCAATCAATATTTTTTTATAATCTTCTCAGTCATTTAAATCATCCCTGCTCGCTATTAAAGTTAATACTTTCCCTGTTAATTTACTTAAAATTGATCTTAGTAACCACATATTCTCTTTTATTTCCATTTGTTTATAAAAACTTTTCAGGAATGTTTTACAAGCTGTAATAAAAATTCCTAGCTTGGCTTGATTACCATCCTACGTAGGAATCGAATCTAATTGTAACCTTAAGTTATCTGAGTTCATTTTGTTTGAATTATTATTCTCTGTTTTCTTAATCAAGTTGACACTAAAGTTATTTAAAGAATCGCTTCAATCTTGGATAATGTTGACTTATTAAGTTTTGTTATAATCTCATCTATTTCAGACATTCACTGAATAATTGTTGCAATAATAAATTCTGCATAAAAAAATTCTTTTTTTTCCAATTCTTACTAACTAATATTAATATGCAATAGAAAAAAATGTTAAAGGAAAATGAACTAGGTACTAACAATAATTTGATTGCTTGTTCCATACCCTTCCTTCTGTATTGGATTAGGTCGAGTTTGTACTGCGTCTAATTTTGGTGATGTGGTCTAGAAAAGAATTAAAATTCACGTGTACTAGTTTTTAGATTTTGGAAATACTAGTGCCCTTCTGAAATCCGTTCCAACTGCGCCAGATAGATTTTGGATCCTTGGGAGCTTTTTTTTAGAATGATGAGCTTTTTACAGATATTGTTTTTCTGCTGTTTTTTGATAAATTATACGTTGTTATTTCTAAGTAATTATAAATAAGTCTGGTTGGTCGCAGTTCATTGTTCCTTCTTCTAAGGCATCAACTTGCGCCTGGGTTACAAAGATGTCGTTTTTTATTCTATTTCTAATACGAACTCTGTTGACACTGATTATATTACATTTCTTTGTATAATGTATCATACTATATCTAAGACATAATTATTACATTTAATTCTAAATACATATTAATATAGAAGATATATAACTCACGTGACTTAATAAAGTGAATGTAATTGTAAATGGATTTTAAAGAAATAATAATCAAATGAAAAACAGGAAGTTTCGTATATCTACTTTTAATAATAATTTAATAATTTTGTAAATGCCCTTTCCATATAAATATTGAATAATTAACATATTGTAGACCGAACTAAAGCGTCTACACATTTTGTTTGGATACTCTTGCGTATGCGTGATGATGTTTGTTGTTGTTAGTTGTTAAGGAAATGCAATATAAAATTTAAAAAAATTAACAAGACGGTGCGCATGCTAAGCTTTACCCTTAACGCTGCGACGCCGCGATTGATGTTTATCGAAATGTTGTTTGTTGTATGCTTGGATTTGAACACTTCACATTAAAAAAATATAGCTTTTTGTGAGTAATTCATGTTCGGTTGCAATCGTTCGTTCGTATCCGTGCGTTTACATGAAATTTATGTTTTAATGTTTTCTTAAAAAATAGACTGTGTATATTAAGAAGCAATATTTTTCTAGATTCCTAATCAATTTAAAGTACTAAAAACATATATCAGTTAATTTTTAAGCTTTGATTTACAAAATTTGAAAAACAATTGTTTCACCAAAATTTTGATAGTACCTTTTCGTGCGACTACGCCGGTCTTCGTGACCTGCTTTTGACATTTTTGAAATTAATTATATTAATTTTAATTACAATTTCGAAAAGAAAGAAGCTTGTGATTTTTTTAAGAAAGTGTTCTAATAAAGTTTTGATAAATAATTGGGAAGAATTGAAGATACCGCTACAAAACTATTGCCAACATTGACGTATGGCGTACATAGGCTACTATTAATACGCCAAATACCACCAAACGTTACTTTATCCGAATGGGTAAGGTAGCTGCTGTTCCCAAATGTTTCAAATTTTCACCATTTGCTAACCGAGAATTTTTTTCTTTTTTTAATCGTAATACTGATTTCCAAAAAGTATATTGACATATTTACTTTCACTCTGTGTAAACAAAAAAATTATTTTAATATAAAAATAGCAACTATAGAGTTGCTTTGCTGTTAAATTTAAAATTGTAAAAAATATTCTGAAGACAAACATTACATTTTGTAGAACTATACAAAAAAATATAGGTTCCTAGAATTTGTGTGAAAAATATATTAAATTCTTACGTTCTATTTTATATTTAAAAATTAACGGACTCATTACTTTAAAAACCCTTTCAATTCCTACTTATATAAATTTACGTTTGCTACATTTCTCTAAATTCAAGCTTGGTGGATAAGTAACCAACTTTACACGTCTTCTATTAGTTTTCTTTTCGTTTCATTAGTCTTCACTTGCGTTTAAACGCATTAATTCTCTGTGGCTCTACACGGAATGTTGCTGTACCAAGATGTTTCCAATAGAAATGGAACACAAAACCTATTGTCAATTACTTCTTACTTTGTCCAATCTCGGCAGTTCATTACTAACTAAAATAAAATAATTATGTCCTTCTACTACCTGGTCAGAGAATCCAGACGCTACTTTTAGTCCTGCTCGCACTTCTATGGCTGAATCGGGTAAACTTCCGTTGCTTACTTCGGAGTCGGAATTGGACGGAAAACCTGAACCGGTCCTTGCTTTTAAGACTAGGTCAATTCCTATTTTCCTTCTTACCTCCAACTATGGCCATCCAGCATCAAAACGAAATTTAAAATTTTTTCGCGATCCGGATACGATGATGCTGAATCATTTTCTAGAACCGGTTGAAGAACTTCGAGAAGCTCGACAGGTATTAGAGTTTTAGTAATTTGAGTCCGCAGTAGATTTATTTGAGTCTAAATCATTGTTGTGGTACCGTAGTGATCGTCATAGATTTTCTGATTGAAAGTCGTTCAGCTTACTTCTACAACATTTTGAGCCCTCGGACTATTAATCAAAGTTGTTTATCAATATTTTAACACGAACACTGGATCTTTGTGAGGGTGCTATCGAGTATCTATCTTGCATGACGACCTATCTGTCGTAAGAGGTGATTAAAGCGGATCAACACACTCTCTCAACACACTCTTCACACACACATGCACACATGCACACACGCACACACACACATACACACTCTATATATACACACACACTCACGTAGACCCAAACACGCGCACACACATTTTCAAAC
This sequence comes from Platerodrilus igneus, assembly GCA_036346225.1. Taxonomy (NCBI): domain Eukaryota; kingdom Metazoa; phylum Arthropoda; class Insecta; order Coleoptera; family Lycidae; genus Platerodrilus; species Platerodrilus igneus. The sequence goes on along the minus strand of JARFIW010000394.1, from coordinate 143,768 downwards.
TTACCTACACTCGGCTTTGTTTCCTTGTCTTCTTTCTTCGGATCTTGTGCTATTTCCTTAGTGTTTTTGAAATTTAGTATTGTTTCTTCGTTTTTTTTTATTCCACCATCGGTTCCTTTTTCGTTGACTAGTTTTTCTTAATCCTCACACTGAATTTGTATAATTTTCGTTTCTCCTTTGGTGGTATGTGCTTTTAGACTTTTTGCTTTTCTTCATTTAGCTATTCTTTCCTTCGATTGTCAGTTTGATACAATTCTTTCTTGAAGTACATTAATCATTTATTCATTGTTTTTGATGTCTCCTAGCATACTTTGAGGCTTGACAGTTGTTGTCTCATTTTTTTGGCTTTTGCTGTTGGTTTCCTTCCTCGTTTCTTTTCTTACTTTTGCTTTTTGCAAAAACACAATTCTTTTCCTGAAGTTTGAAAAGTTTACCATTTCTTTATTAGAGATATCCGTTCTTTGATGACTTTTGCAGTGATAATGCCGTCCAGTCGTTGTCCTCGTTGATTACTACCCTATACGTTTCTTTTTCATATAATCTTTCATACTTTTTGCTTTGTCCTTTTTTATTCTTCGAGTCGAATGAAATTTTTTTCTTTTTATGGTTTTCCCTTTTGTTTTGTGAAACTAATTTTCTTGTGGTTTTCCCTGTTAGTATATACTTTGATTCATTGCTTCTGTTGTTTCCTTTTTAATTTTGCTGGGGGTGGGGGGATTTGTTACGTTTTATTTTACATTTAAAAATTAGGGGCCTCACTACTTTATAAACCGTTTCAGTTACTACCTATTTAAATTTACGTTTGTTAAAATTCTCTAAATTGAATTTGCATATATAGGTAACCAACTTTACTCGTCCTTCATTAAATCCACGAGTGCGGTTCTTTATATTCTTATCTCCTATTCTTACATGTTTATGTTTACATGGTTTGATTTTGTATCTATATCTATATGCCTTTCAAGTAGATATACTATTCATGAGTGTTATTAAAAGTTTGTTAGGAGATTTAGAATTTGTGCAGTTTTAGTTAAAAATTGTCTTTCAGCTTAAAAAAAACAAGAGTTGTATTTCTCTTCATCGTTTGTTTATCTTTTGCGACACAGGCAATTTTTGTGATCTGTACATAAACAAATGGTTTGCATGTTTAAACATAAAAATGATTTCAAGTGAGATTGACATGATGGCCATTGTTACCAAGCAGTTTTAAATCCTATAACAACTGACGGAACACGGAGTGAAGTAGAAGATTTAAAATGGTGGATTATTACGGTAACAAACTGATTGTTATGTTTAAGTTTATATGCAAGACATTTATTTTATAACCACGAATGAAGGTGTTGAGAATTTTTTATTTATATAAACATTTTGTTTCAACGGAAGACTTAATTGAAGACCGAATCTACCGCAAAATACTATAATTAAACGGGTTGAACGTTGAGGTGAATTTTCAAAGATGAAAACTTTGACAAACTTCAACTTGAATTAATGTGTTTAATTCTCCGGGGCAAATAAGTATGGAGGTGTTTCTTTTATGACCCCACATTCTGTGACTAGTTAATTAACGCGACAACATTCCGCTTTTTATTGTGGTAATGGGTGCGGACTGATTACATTGCTTTCGTTTCCCTCTTTTTGTCCGCGCAGTATACCATGCAAAATATTTTAGATAAAAACCTGTAGATGTTAATTTGATGCTGGCGAAATAATCGTTAAACCGTATAACATTTCTCGTCTGAACTACACTAGAATAATCGTTTTCAACTTATCGGCGAGGTGATCAGGTTAATATTACTAATCTTGCGAATACGAATTTTGTAAATAAACTAGTTTTAGAATATATATAATAAGAAATCGCTCTTCATATCAGCATTTGTTATAATTAGTTGTGAACTCATATGCTGTAAGAAATCCAAGTTGAAGTAATTGGTATCGAATTTAGTGTTGCTGTAGCAACAATTCTTAAGATGAAGATACGAATTTTGTCAAGCTTCTTACAAGAAAAAGCAGAAGCTGAGCTGAATGAAATACCCGATCAATTAGAGGAAAGTTTGAAAATTTTCAAAAGTTGGCTGTCAGAGCAACAACATTTAAAATACCGAGACGGTAAGTTAATAAAATAACAAAGTTTTAGAAAATAGTTTAAAATTGACTTGTCGTTTCTTTGTAAACTCATACGCCGTAATGGTATTCAAAAATATGCAAAATTACCAGAGGAGATTTCTTTTTTGTAATGCATTTTTAATCCTTCAACAAATCAAACGTTGCGATAATAACTTAGTAATGTTTAAGCATACTAAAGAATATAAAAAAGTAAATAAAACTAAATTCATTTGAAACAAGTGATAATAAATACGAGTGCAGAAAGCACAAACTTAAATTATTTATAGATGAAATTAATTAAAAACTTCTTGATTAAGTTTCCACAATCGCTTTTTTCTGCATTAAATTACGTGAGATGAGATATGTATAGCACTAACAAAAGATTCTGCAACCAAACCCTTAGAGCTTAACTAACAATTGCTCGGAGTATATAAATTCTTTATTTATTGGATAATTGTTCTGAGTCACGTGCACAAGTTTGTTGCGTTTTCTTCGTCGTGGCAGCCACGTTGGGCGCCAAATTTATGTTACGTAACACAAAGAAAGTCAAAGCAATGACCCGGCTGAATCGGAGAGTAGGGGGGGGGGGGGGTGGTTGTAGAAAGTAGACTGACCTATGATGTATGCGGCGGTAAGGAGTTAGTAACAGTACCTGCAATAAAAGAAATTAAAATAGTAAACCTGCAATAAAAAAGATTAGTCCTGCAAACCTGAAATAAAGAAAAAGCATAGCAGCAATGAGAAGTCTAAGTTATTCATTACTATGTAGAATGAAAAAAAGAAACTGTTTCGATAATCTATATAATATAACAACGGTAAAAGCAATACAAAAATTTTTAGTACAAAGTGAGGTAATATTGGGGAGTAGCAGAAACGTTTCCTCACACACCAATTAAACATAAATCAGATAAAAAGTTAACAAAAGATAAATAGGTAAGTCACAATTAATATGAGTAATTCAGTAGTATAGATTTTTTTTTCTTCTTTCTTTTTTTTTCTTAATAGCAGGTAAGTCTATTGTAAAAGGCATCAGAACGACAAAGGTATGGCAAAGCAACGGACAGGTATTTAAAGTAAAAACAAGTAGGAAATAGTTCAACATACAGAAAGTCCTTCCTTCCTTGCATTTGAAGTGTGGGATTCACGAGGTCCTGCACTAGCAAAGCACTTCACCCTTTACTGGGAGGGTGTTGATAGAACTTATCACACGTTACCCTAATCACACCTACGTATTTCACTGGTGTTAGCAGCAGACATTATCACGCGTCGGAATTCGAATAGGATCGGGAGCTCTTTCTACCTCTGTAGGAGCAACAGTGATCACGGAATTTTGTTCTTCGTCCAACATTATACAAGAATTAAACACCTAGGAATATAATTGAATGGGTTATGATTACCAATTCAAACTCCGCGCCAACCACATAGACATTTAGAACGGCCTCGTAAAAATGAAGATAGGTTCACAATAAAAAGAGCGATTTTGCAGATTTCACATTGAGTACCCCGAACGAGTAAATATTACTAAGACACAGAACCACTTTAAATACACATTATAAGCACTTTATAACAAATTATATACCGTTCTTTGTATTTTATCACAGTTTATTTAGTGAAAAACGAGCGTGGCTTCAACAAACAACATCGCATTTTTCCACACTCTCTTCAAAGCAAAAGCAAACAGTAAACTTTTACGTAATTAATATATATATAAGAACCAAGTACGAAAACTAACAACGTAACGTAATTAACACATAGTAACAAAGGACAAACTACAACTGTCCGTCTGTTTATTCAACTCGTTCTATTCCAACCGCTATCGTATCTTATCTAGACTTGTTAATAACATCAGGAACATCCAAAACGCGAATGCCACAATCATATATAATAATTTATTACAGCGGTTTGTAATTTTCAATTTATCTATCTTTATATTACTACACACGAGTTAATAAATATCAAATACAGAAACAGTAATTTGCAGAAATGCATTTATAAATTGGAAAACAGCGTAAAAGTTTAAAACTACAAAAATTGCACGTTACAAGTTGTTTGCGGTATTTCCTGTTGCCCTGTAATAGGTATTGGTCTCCAATACCTTGTTACATTGACATGGAAGATGAGATCACTTGGTAACGGTGGGTTAATTATTATGAACTGTAGTCTTACTTTAACTACCATTGATGTGATACAATAGAAATCGATTAGTAAGTTGTATGTTACGTTCATTTTCTTATTTTTTAAATATTTCCGTCGATTTGTATATTTCAGTACTATTCTTCAATAAATAGAAATTAAATTACTATTATTCCAAGTTGATTGCGTTCATTTTCTACCTCAGAATAATTAGCTGCATGAAAACGAGATTTTTAAAAATTTAAACTACATTCGAATGACCATAGTTTGACCACAAATGACCAGTATTTATTTCATTTACCATCTTCACTTATTAAAAAAATATTCGTGGGCTATCTTCATACTTACGCCAATTTAAAAAAAAATCCAATTTAATTATTGCATATGATTGACCACTTTTTGACCACGAATGACCAGTATTTATTGCATTTGACCACTTATACTTATTGAAAAAATCGCAAAAAGTGGATCCTTAGGTACGCCAATTAAAGAAAATCCAATTTAATTGTTGCATGTGATTGGCCATTTTTTGAATGCCAATGACAAGTATTTATTTTATTTGAAAACCTTTACTTATTGAAAAAATTTCAAAAAGAAGAGACTTAGTTTTTCACACTTTTACGCCAGTTACGTATCCCCAATCCATATATGTACAATCAAATAGGAATTATTAGGAAATTATTAAGAAACTTAAGTTAGATGCAACATTGTAAATTCAAAGATAAATAAGAAAAGGTTATTGAGAGTTCACAAGCAAGTTGTGAGAACGGATGTGAATACATTGTATTCAGACGTAAGTGACACTTCAGGTGCAGGTCACAAACAGTTAAGAAACCGCAATCATTAGAATTAAGATTACTATATTGTATAATAAATTGAATAAAGAAATAAGCAGACATGAGCTCTGCATTTCCCACAGAAATGTGAGGAGCAGGGACAACATAAATACCCCGGTAGCCCCAAGATCATCGGTCTGTCAGTCTTGAGTATTTTAGCGTTTACTCTGTTGTTTGCTTAGGCTACTTGCCCTAATTTAAATTCAATTATTATTAATTTCGACCTAGTATAATTTTACACAGTTTGTCAAAATTCCAAATGTAGTTTCTGTGTAATAAATAAATTTGTTACAAGAGTTTTTGGAAGAACATTTTTTAAAAAGGCAGCCCTCAAGGCCCAAAACGTAACTGGTGCAGTCATACGTATCCAGAAGGGCACTAAGAATCCAAAAATCTGAGAACTAGGCATAATTCTAATGAAGTTGAAATATTAATTTGGTATCATTTAGCGTAAATAAATATTCCTGGTGGATAATTTAGCATAATATAATAATAGCTTTAACCTTAGTATAACGTTTAAAAACATAAGGTCGGTAGAAGGAGATATTTTCTAAGTACTAAGTATATGAAAGTGTTTTCGATAAACAACCTCTACGGTTGCAGGTTCTAAGAAAGCCAGTCTTATAACACGTTACGAGTAATAATTTATTTCAAGGATTATAGAGTAGCGTTGTAAACAAGCTCAAAATAATATCTATATTTTTTACGAAAAGAAGTGGCCGTTAAGACAAGGGATCGATATGAAATAAAGACAGATTGTTTGTAACATACAATGGAGTGAGATGAAATTGTCAGGTTGTAAATGTTCGTTTGACTTTGAAACGAACTATGAAACAAGGATAGATTAGAGCTTGTAGGTAAAAGTGAGATGTAGAATATTTGTATAAGACATCAATTTAATTGGGGAATAAAAAACAAGGTAGGGAGGCACAGACAAGCTATTAAGTATGAACAAAGAAAGCTTATTAGATTGTGTATTGGTAAAAGTAGGACAGATGTAGGATCTATATTATTTAAAAGTGGTGGATTGATTCAAGGACTGATAAAACCAAAGCAAAAGAGAGATAATTGGACTTCACGAATAGAAGTGAGATGAGTGATAGTTAAAGATTAAGAAAGGGTATATGTGATGATAGGGATAATAGAATTCATAAACGAAGCAAGAGACGAAAAATTTTCGTATGTAAGACGGAGCGCGATGATGTTAATACGTGTGTTATGAGGGGCGTGGGTTAACTAAAAAATTGATGTCAATTGAGGCTAGGTTCTGGGAAATAAAATATCCGTTAGACGGTTACAAGTTTTTTCGTGGTAGATTGTTGTTTTCGAGTGTCAAAATTGTGAGATTTGGAAGTTCGTTGCTGTTTGCGTACAGAATACACGGACTTATCGAAGGTTAACTCGGGTGTTTGTAGAATTTTGTGTCGGTTAAGAATTTTGTTTCGAGAAGTATTGCGACGGTTTGAAATTTACCGAGAAAGCTAATTTGTGTGAGGTGGTGAATTGTAAGAAAATTAAATGAATAGTGGGTATTTTGGTTTATATAAACACCTGTAAGTGGTGAGAGAGTTCTCTCTTTTTCTTCGCTTTTATTTGATATCGACGTGAATACAAATATTAGTAAACGACATTATTGTCTGTCCCTAACAAGTGTTTTAAGAAGTTTAATTTATAACAGCGTACACAAGTTGGTGTGCTGTGCTACTTGCAGTCCAGTAAAGTTATGAAGTACATTTAGAAAAAAAAAGCGAAGCTAATTGAAGCTATGTAAGTTCAGACTACAGTTTACTTTGGTTATTGGTGCTAGTTAGGCGTCCAAAGATAAAATAGAGATTGTTTATGTATCGAGATGGTGGTTTGCTGATGGCGAATGGACCAGTACAAGAGTTTGGAAAGTTTTGGATGTGCTATCGATTGATAGTTAAAGATTTGGGTAGCTGATTACCGACAAGGATAGTGTGAATCAACTTGGGGGTGGTTCTTTAACATCCAGTTATAGTCGAGGGTAACGTCATCGATGGTTGGATTGCTGATACATGTGCGGTGATGCTTTCCAGATACCTGATTTTTATAAAAACATTGTCCTTTGAGTTTATTTGATGTGTTGTAACATTTTGTGCTTTATAAGTGTATTTTTTCACAATTCTATGGACTAAAGAATTTATTATTGAATTTTATAATTAAGTAATTGAAGAAATGTTTATGTAGGAATGGTTATTTATAAAATAATTGTGTAATAGCTGTTTATGTACAACGTAAAAGGGACTTTTGGTAATTGCTGTGCGAAAATTTACACACGTGTTTAAAAGGGTTTTACAGGCAGCTCATATTAAGCCAGGGGTTAATGTCAGGTGTGAGGTTAAGCCCAGTTACTTTAAATAGTTTATTTGTCTGATGAGTAAAATTTTATCTAGCAATATATAATGAAAAGAATTGTTTGCAAAACGAGGATTTGTAATTTTTAAAAAGTTTTTATGTAAATAAATTGTGATGAATTTCTGTAGTTGAAGTTCTTTGATAAAATAGTAGGGTAGTATTTTGCAGATCATAGCAGAGAAGCACAGGGAACCTTCAGAGTATTTATGATGCCCAATTTGTGGGGCTCAGATTAATTTTAAGATTTAATCCAGTATAACATCAAAGCATTTACTATCAGTCCAAATGTGGGGCTTAGATTCCAAAACCTCGCAGCAGTATATATATATATATATATATATATATATATTGCCGTGGATCTCGGGTAAAAGCCTCACCAAAAAAAATATATTCGAACTTTTTCTTAAATTTTCAAAACTCGAAAATTGCTCATAGTAGAAATTTTCAAAAATTAAATTATTCCAAAAAAATATATTTCTTACCCGTTTTCCTTTCTTCCTTGGTTGAATTGCCTTCTTCAACTGCTTCCGGCTAGCTCAGTTGGACCTCCTCTTGGATATCTATATTCACTCTCATATTCTATCATTCACGCACACTCCCAATAAAACCACAAAATACAACAAACATACAATCTTTTATTTTTCACATATAAAATTCATTATTATCCACCTTGCAGTGATCAAGTTACACCTCAATAAATCCTATTTTGCAATGTCCTGTATTTTTAATTAATTTAAATTATGAAACACATAAAATATACCCGGAGTAAATGAGCCCTGAATAATATTTTATTTCTCATTCCTTTTATCTAATTTATTTTAAATCTAAGTAAACTCTGGAGTATGGTAAGCTCATGATAGCCCAGTTAATTATGAATAATGTATGCCCTTATACTTTGCATACTCTTACAACAAACAAAAAAAAACACCCATGTACTCTTCACAAATTGTAACTTCCTGATGGAACGTTAATAAGCTTTATATACACCTTCAGATTTCTATTTAAATACCATAATAAAGTTAGTTATATGTATTATGTTCAATACACAAAATAATGCACAATACCTTCAAAATCACTTTCATGCGTCACTCAATATTCATAGTTTCATGGTTTATAACAACACAATTTTCAAAAGCGTTACCTGGAATTTCTAGAAGATCTCCGCTCCGTGCTCGATGGTATTTGTTTTATTCTCTGCTTTGCAGGCCGCTTCTGACTATTAGTAGAAAAACCCCATGTACGTTGAACTGCTAGCGCTGCCTTCACGTTGTCTCCAATTTCCAAATCCAAATTACTTATACGTCTTTCACAATTATTTACTTTAATCCACGTTACTTAACGACACGACACGAACTTGTTATAAAAATTATAGGTGATACCTCAATTAAAAATGTAATCTCGGCACATAAACCGCATACAAATTATGAGCAATTCACCATGCAATATACTTTAAAAATGATTTTATCATACTTACAAGCTCGTAATAACTTTCATACGTCGTCTGAAGCGATCGAAATATTAAGGCCCTTCACCATGTTTTCGAATAACATTTATACAACTTAGTCCGCCACCGCCTGGCCGCCTTTCGTCCGAAATCCCCATCTACAACTACACGTTCTTAAAATTTCGAGCTCAACCGATTTCCAAGTCCGCGAATTTCAGCACGTCGTTACGATATTTTGCTGAAAAATAATATACACTACGCTCGTATTTGTGTCGCGTCCAACTAACAATATCACCCAATCGTATATTCACTGACGTCCTACAAGTCCCGCCTATCTCACGCTGTCCCTTGCTTATGCGTTTTCTACGTCTCTTTCTAACCTGGTGTGAGTAGTAGAAAATCGATATTCCGGACCATCTGCTATCTAACCCCACGTGGACTGTTACGTGCTTTAAATCACCCCTCGTTAGTATTTACTGCGAACACATGCGACGGTTTATCGATATTCTTTGAAACTTGTAGCTTTATCTACAAAAATAATTGGAACTTGACATTTACAAAACACGCAGGTGTTTAATTTTAAACGATCGCTTTAACACAACACTTCTACGAGTTGGATTTCAGCGTTTTTCAACCCCACCGATATATTTGTTTGTTAGCAACGCGTGTCACCTTGGTATTATTGATTTTTACACGCTTTTATGCATATTATACGTAAATAACCGTTTAATTAAATTCAATTAAATTAATAAATTAATGGCATTGGCTTGTACCATTTATTCTTTACGAACCTAAGTAAATTTTTATTCATTATTTGTAAAGTTTTGTTAATACCTGTTACTTAAAAATGAACTAACTGGAATAAATTTCGCCCGTAAATTCGGGTTGTTCCTTTATGCAGGGTGTTTTGAAATTGCTTTGTTTATATTTACTTTTAATTTTTTTAAACCACCATAATATATATATATATATAAAATAAGATGTATCTGTAAACAAACTCTATGAAAATAATAGAGCCTATTAACGAATACAAATCGGGCTAGTAGTTATATAGCCATTAACAAAACATTAGCTTTATTACTTCACAGGGGAGGAAGCATCCACTACCGACGGTTTCGGCTTTGTTAAGCCTCATCAGAGCGAAATAGTTTCCAAGAACCCTATGAAGTAATCGAAGCTATTATACTGATATAATTTCGAAACAATCTCTGTACTATGGCAAAAGTAAATAAAACCGCCATCAGGTGATAAAACACCAACAGTACTAAGCGTGGAAGTACAGAATTGAATCAAAACTACATAGTAAATTCTATAGATGGCTATACAAGTACGTCTGGCCATTTGAGATTTGCGGAATGTTACAGCAAAATTTATTTGCAAACGTAACAAACCTTCTCGTGGCGACACTCGGGTTCATGCCCCAAGGTTGGTGTTTTATTACCTGATGGCGGTTTTATTTACTTTTGCCATAGTACAAAGATTGTTTCGAAATTATATCAGTATAATAGCTTCGATTACTTCATAGGGTTCTTGGAAACTATTTCGCTTTGATCAGGCTTAACAAAGCCGAAACCGTCGGTCAATGGATGTTTCCTCCCCTGTGAAGTAATAAAGCTAATGTTTTGTTAATGGCTATATAACTACTAGCCCGATTTGTATTCGTCAATAAGCTCTATTATTTTCATAGAGTTTGTTTACAGATACATCTTATTTTATATATTGTTCTACACAATTTCTTATTGCGGACTGCAAATAACTTGTTATATATATATATATATATATATATATATATATTGCACTGCACGTATCTGTAAAATCGTACCCCACAAATTATTTTATCTCAAAAAAATTAATCTTAATTGTAATGCCTCGACAAAGAATTCTTAATCTCTTTTTTATCTCTACTTGCTATGTATTTCAGCTAAGCACAATTAACCACAATTTATATAATATTCTCAATATATACAATGTACAAAGCATTTATAATGTTGTTGAATAGAAACCTCTTTTATATAATTGAATTAATTTCTGCCAAAAATTATAACTCCCTATAATTGATCAAAAATCCAGGAAAATCACCCTTTTTATTATTACTTGAAACCCTATTAACGTTCATCAGTCTTCCTTAAATTTTTACGTAAATTATAACGTAGGATTTCAGGTTATTTGTATAAATTTGTTAGATTTTAAAATTTTTTAAATCACGTACGCTTTGTTTGTACAGCAATTTGTTGAACTTTGCTTTATCCTCATGCAACTATTATTTGCAAATTATCAAGGTGTTGAACTTTTATACCTTTTAGGTCGCGTAGCTTTATATTTATTAATGTGCGAAATTAACAAGCGTTTCGCGGCAGTAATGCCGTGGCTGCAATGAAAGGTTAGGTTACTGGTAGAAATAGATATTATTATTAAAAAACACAAATTAGATATTATTATTATAAAACACAAAACACAAATCACTTAACACGCATATCAGAACAGTCTGCAATAGTTTTAACAACTGTTGTTTTCGCCATTTAATTATTTAAATTTGATACACTTTATCTTGGCCAGCTGTTATTAAAACACCTGACTGATAAAAGGAAAGGAGTCCAGTTCAGCTTGATATGTATATGGAAAAGGAGCTTTAGTGTAGTTGTGAGATTAAGTTTGTGCAAAATTATTTGGGAACCCTAAGTGGTATTAATTTATTATATCAGGATTCTTATCATCCCTTTCCTTTATCCTGATATTTAGTGTTTAAGATATTGTCCTGGGGTAAGTAAATTTGTTTAGTTACAGTCCATTATAAATTATTATTTTGTTTATTTGTGTTTTCAGCGCGAACAACTGTTTTAATATGCGTATTAAGTGATTTGTGTTTTTTAATAATAATATCTATTACTAACAGTAACCTAACCTATCATTGCAGCCACGGCATTACTGCACTGAGAAAAGGATTTTGTTGCTTCAACTGAAAATTAGTTGATTTAATTAGAATTTTGGTTTGTATATAAACAATGATCTATATGCATTAAATAGAACATAATAAAATGTTGGAAAACCGATTTTGAAGCAAACAAACCTAAATTTGCACCACAATAATTATGGCATTTACTCAAATCGCTATTAATGTAACTTGAATGTTAGGTATCGTTACTTCAATTGCTTGTAGATTTGTTTTGAATTATTTAATACTTTTATCAAATAAACTGTTATGTTAAATCAACACGTTGAATATCCCACTTACATATAAAAATCATTGAAGCAAATACTTGAAAGGGTTTGTAGCATTAAAACAAACTATTCAAATTTTTCAACTAACCAAAAAGCGTCATTAGTTTAACTAACCCATATGTTGAGCAGATAATAATTATTAAGCTAAATGGCTGATAAGGGTTCAAGTAATAATATTTTTTGTTTAATCAAACTTTTATTGTGTTGAATTGAAACATTTAGCTGTCAAATCAATCATTTCGTTGCGTTGTACATTGTTTAGAAATAGAATTAGTTTAAACATTCAAGGTAGTTTCTTTCAATATCCAGCTTGATCGATTCCTGCTTAATGAAGTTATTTTAATCAATTTTTTTAATACAACTTTGCGATCAACAAAGGAGTTTGTTCATTCCTAACAGATTTTAAAAAAATATTGATTTAATATAACTTCATTCAGTCACATTATCAAGTTGGATATTGAATCAAATCACCTTGAATGTTACATTAACTCTAGCTCATCGTGCATAATTTTCAGTTTAGTTTCCACTTCAATTTTATAAAACTGACACTGATTATTGAAAGTTTGTTTATTCCTTGAGGTTGCCATTGATCTTTGAAGTTATACGTTCGCTTATATAGTTGAATGCTAAAAACAACGGCATTTAGTTATGGGCAATAAGACTAATTTATAGAAATGTACTTACGTGTTTTTAGACGAAAAGATTTTGTTTAAACATAGTACAGCATACTAAATTTATCTTCCATGTATTTTTACAGTTAGTTGAAATACTTTTATGGAAACTAACACAATAAACAATGCTAAGTAACGCTTGACGCCATGTTGACGTGTTGCAGTCGAAGGTTACCAGTATATTAAAGATATAATGTGCGCGCGCTGTACAACCAATACGTAGCATCGGAGACGTACAATACCGTTGCGTTCCACAAATAACGTCGACGTTTGATTTGGCAATCGTAGTTTATTTAAATCAACAAGCTAGAGACGTTTGTTTCAATATTAAATTTGTTACAAAACGTGTTCATTTGACACTTTTTCCAGCATTCATTTAACTTAAATGGATTTTTTTCAACATCAATGTAGTATTGGACTAAAATATAAAATTTGTTGACAATATTAGTTTGTATTAAATACGACTGTTGTTCAATGAAATTCACTTTTGCATTCTTTTATTAACCAACTGTTATTATGCATTCAAACAAACAAATTTAAGTCATCTAATTTTTTATGTTAGTTTAACCATCTGCAAGCGGTTCAGTGTATATAGTTTCGTTTAGAACGACTAAAAAATACTTGATCAAATGCTTTACTCTTCGAAACAACAGAATTGGTTGTATCAACCAAATCACTTTTCTCAGTGTGCCGCGAGACGCTCGTCGAAATTATATACGTTTATCTGTTTAATGCATTGACAAACCTGCTCGTTTAAATATAATTCCTTGTATAATAATGATGCTACTCACGTTTTCTTTCTTTGACTATAATTGTAGTTATAGTTTATATACAGGGCGTTGGTATTTGCCTTATCGTCGAACTTCACATTCTTCGTGGTAAAATGTCTAGTTTTCTGGATTCTCACGATGTCTATATAAAGCGCACTATCCTAATGACACTATATACCCCTAAATGACCCTATTATCATAGTAATACTTATTTGTCACAATTCAAATTAGAAATCTAATCGGAACCAAACTAATAGTCTCCTTTGGGGAAAACTGATGGCAAATAAATAAGCCACGGCTTGGATAATATAGGATCTGGATTCGTACAACGTTGGGAAGAACAAAGGCTCTGCAGGGGGAAAAAACCCAGAGCACAAAAAAGCGTCAAGGTCCAGGAGAACAATAAAATAAAGACACTGATAAGTCCGGGGACCTAACGGACTCCGATAGTTTTTCCAGCGCAAAATGCAAGAACGGTCACTTCTAATAGAACAAGAATTATAACATGGTATTTATTGTAGATTAACCTGAACAAAAAAAAACGAACAATACAATAAGAATGAATATAAACGTTTATTTTTGTAGCGAGTGCTTGCTGTGAAACCACACAATAAATAACACAAAAAAAGATTAAAGACAAACACAACAAAACCTCGTACAAATAATTATTGATTAAAATTTAATAAGGATACCCACGCGCGAAGACGTCAAATAATTAATTGAAACTCACCAACCAAGGCGAGATACGCAAAACAATTCAATGAAAGGAATAATTTGGTACCTAACACGCGAGGTGGATCCACCTCGGCGCATAAGCAATTTTTATCGAGTGATAATAAATCGAAAACTCAATGACGCGATCGGCGAACGTTAACAAACCTGTTATAAATGGCAGGTTAATAATACTAACAATATTATTTGAGTTAAATACGGCGATCACAATTTTAAACAGTATTAATGTACTCTAAAATATAACCAATGACCACTTAATTAATTACAATTAATTATAAACAAAAAAATACATAGATAAAACTCTTAATATTCACATATATTTTGAATCGGATTCCAGATTAGATAAAATTAGAAAACGGTTTTTTTTTTGAAATGGTAGAGTCAAACGGGATTCAGCTTAGCATACCAGTAACATCATTGCCAATCGTAAACATAAACAAGAAGATAAGAAAACAAAACCCTGTAATAAATTACATATTAATTGAGTGAAAAAACTAGACCATAAAACGTACCGCAGGTAGCAAAATACGATTCCTACGGGTTGATATACTAATCGCAACAAGTAGACAATCAAAATTGAGCACTAAAATAATATAGAAATTAAGGACGGGCAAAGTGCAAACAAACATGACTTACCTGTAGTATTGGCAAGGTTATAAATCCACACAGCGCGAAATCTTTACTAATGGGAATCAACAAATCTCACCAACATACCACACTACCCCAATAGTAATTTAAGATAATAGTCAACGTGCTAAATCCGTAAACGCGTAACAAAAAGCAGCAACGCCTTTACCTTGCCAGTAGTTGATACCAAAAAGAAAGGAAATTGTTTATATAAAATAAGCGGTTAAGAATTATCAAGAATAACAAACGTGTTCTCCAGTTCAATGTTAAAGCTTATCAATGAACTTTAACTATGATGACAATACATAACAAGAGATTCCTATTATTATTTATTATCTAAATTATACTGCTACTTTATTATTAGCTAAAATACGGTTCTAACATTATTAAAGTTACAGGATGATTAGAACTACTTGTTTAATAAAAATAGTTTGCAACCAAAAAACGACGTTGCATATATATATATATATATATATATATATATATATATATATATATATATACATAAGGTGTACACGTAACGGATACATATTTGTTGACCCACACGGCAAATTTTTATGATGTAAATATTGAATTATTACTAACAACTGTACTTTTAACAACTATACCTTACACCAACATTAATACATAAATAATATTTTCAAAAAAAACAAGTCAAAACTTATTTCCTCATATAAATAACATACGTATTGTTTAAAGAATACAAATAATTATTTTCCACATATGTAAGGTTTCTGATTTTGAATAATATAAAAAAAAAAAATTAAAAGAAAAATGATCAAAATCGGAGCTGTTTTTGGGGACGTTCAACGAAAAGGCTTCATTGACGATACTAATATGAAACTTGTTATTTCTTAAATGTTTATTACTCAAATCTATTCGAACAGTATTCTTGCATTTTACTAATACTGTGCTTAAATAATCCTGTGTTAAAATGGAAAGCGAACGCAATGAATGTTGAATAGATGTCTTTATTTTAAGTTTAATAAACCCAACTCATTGTTTACTTTATTATTGTTGTAATGCAATAAACAACATCATGTTTAAAGAAAGGTTTATTTAAATATAAATCAAGCTAAGCGATTACACATCATGAGAGCTTCTTACGTTCTTCTATATTTCCGAACAACAAGTTAGAATAACCCCTTACTTACTCCCTCTACTACCCTTAGGTCTATCGACGCACGCAGAAGGCCTGAAATATTTTACACATCCTCCGGCGCGGCGGCACAACTTAGCTTATCACTTCTTTAAAGTCGATATTTCACGTGATATTCTTTTAAATATTTTAGCGTTATCTGAGTAAATGACCTTAGGAATTCCTCTACGGGCAAAGAACCGTTTACATGCACTGATTGTAGACGCAACACCCATTTTCAAAACAATCTCTAGATGAAGTGCTCGTATAACAGCGCAGGTAAATAAAAGCACTTAACATGGCTTTGAGTGATAACTATCTTTAAAATACAACGGTCCGGTGAAGTCCAAACCTGTCACTTCAAAGGGCTTTGTTTGCTGTATTTGATCTTTAGGTAACGGCAGGAAGGGATGCGACCCTGACTTTCCACGAAGTCGTTTACAGATAACACATCTTACTAAAACGGACTTTATTAATTGCCGTCCCCGTACAATCTAAAATCGTTTACGTAATTCATAAAGTGTTGCATTTACGCCACTATAATAAAGAGTTTTATGAAGCTTCATTATTAATAATTTACTTAAGTGTACATTTTTCGATAGAATAACGGGATGCTTGAGGTCGGAATCTTCTTTTAAACTATGAAAACGTCCACCCAAACGCAGCCATTCATGTTTATCTAAGAAAGGGCTTAAAGTTGAAATACTTGATTTCCGCTCAATGCCCTCACCATTTTTTAAACTGTTAACCTCCGAATAATAAACTTCCCGCTGCGCTTGCCTCAGTAAACATATTTCGGCTCTTTCAAATTTGTTTATGGTTAAGCTCTTCATTTCTTTATTATTTCTGGTTTTTAAATTTTCTATAAATCGTAAAACATACGCCGTTATCCGCACTAAACGATCAAAATCACTGTATCTGGAGGAATCTATAAATTGATTGCTACCTTTTATAGTGTCGTTAATTAGTAAAGACATTTTCGATACTATATCTATCGTTGACGTAGCTTTCTCTATCGTATTATCTGGCCACGTTTGTTCATTTTCTAGCAACCACCTAGACCCGTGTAACCAAGTTTCGGAATTTATTAAAGTACTTGAACTTATTCCGCGGGTTAATAAGTCAGCAGGGTTCTCGCGACCCGGACAATGTCTCCATGTTATATCTTTTGATATGGTCTGAATTTCTTTAACACGGTTAGCCACATATGGTTTCTACTTTGACGCATCACCTTTAATCCAATGCAACGCGATCAGAGAATCTGTCCAACACACTACCTTTCCAATTTTAATTCTATCGTTCTGATTGCACCAGTTAATTCCTAACACCTTTTGAATTTGTGCATTGTGCGATTCAACCTTGCTGTTTACTTCGAAATCGTTAATAGTTCATTTGCGTAAATTCATGGAGGCTCCTTGAAAAAAGCTTACTTGAAAAGTCTTTTAAATGTTCTGCAACATTGTCGTTATTGTACCATAAGAATCGATGTGCGTCTTTATCGTCGGAATGTAAATAAATTTGTAGAAATGCTTTCTCAATGTCAGCCGTAATTCGGATCTCGCCTACACGAAAATTAAGCAAAATCTTAATTAAATCTGGACTTAAATTAGGCCCCTTTTCTAATAAGTCATTCAACGATTTTTGTCTCGGGGCATGTGAAGAGGCATTGAAAAGTATTTGCAAACGCGTTGCTTGTTTATCTTCTCTAAAAACAGGCCTGTGTGGCATGTAGTAAATACGATCGCCATTTGTTTTTTCAGCATCACCGCGAGAAATTAACTCGGCATAATTATTATCCAACATTCTTTTGATAGCAGCGTTATATTCACATATTGTGTTAATATTAGTCAATTTAAACTTTAGCCTCTGAGCACGAACTCGCGCACTAATTAAATCATCATCTTCAATCACTGCATCCTCATTCTTCCACGGTAACGCTACTAAATATCGATCATCACATTTATGAACGTTATTTTTCAAAAAATTATCGAAAAATCTCTTATCGTCGTCTGCTTCTTTGGTTATATCTATTGTTTCCAAATCCCACATACTTCCGATCTCGGCTTCTGTTTTTATAACTGTCGCATGTAACACTTGTTATACTTCTCTCCCCCTTCTCTTTAATAACCTCGTAACTTTTTAATTTAAATTCCTTTTTTTTTTATTAATAATAATAATTTAATTAAAGATAGAATGATATGCCACGACTATATTTAACATGAAACTTTCTTTCTCTCAGGGTCAACTGTGGGTATCACCTTGTTTGAAACCTTAATCCTCTATAGATATAACTGGTACACCTACATACGTATTTACAAGAAAACTCAAGAATCAATTTTAATTATAATATACTGAAATAAAAATTAATAATGTAACAAAAGCAAATATGCAGTATACCAAAAACTTAACCTAAAATTAGTGTACCACGAAAGGGTTTAATCTTAAAATAGATCGTTAGTTTTTTAATTAGCGCAATTTTAAAAGTTTAGTGTATTATCGAATGAGCTCACTAACCTGTTGCTGGTGACGTCATGTAACAACCATGAAGATTGGTGCACTTTCGATCTTTTTCACTGTGATAGTATTTACATTAAACGTTATATTTTAATCACGATAGCTAGCTGCACTCTACTGTGCGTTCATAATTAAATTGCACGCGGTGCATTCAACTTCGTGTGGGGTTAGTGGAGTCACTTCCAATTTTCACCCGCACACGTCGACTTGTACTACCCGTCTGACTGAAAAATTGTTACTCCCCACTATTATTCACTGCACTAACGGGACTTTTCCGCCCTCGATGACACATACACAGCGCGGCATTCTACATTCTAACATTTTCAAACGCTAATACAATATTCTACAAATGTACATCCTCATATAAAACATTACGAACATTTATAGTCAAAATTTTATCAAGGACTTACAACTATTATAATTAAGTGCCATTACAGTTACCCCCCGAAATTTCGAGAGTAATTGAGTAAACTTAAATTACGATCAAAATTTTCAACTGAAGTGGTTTGGTTATCAATAATTGACTTATAAAACTTATCTTATCTACTACGCTACATGTCTAGAAAATTTCACTTACAAATACAGTTGATTTTCAGTTTTGAAGTTGTACAGGTTCACTAATATACTTTTTTAGATTTACAATATTTTGCGTGCTTTTATAATTGTTCGTACCTGGGTGATTCAGAACATATGCATTATTACCTATTTCAGTCACTACTTCATAAGGACCTTCATACAGTTTGAAAAACTTTTTAATAGTTTTATCAGCAGCAGATGATTGATAATGAGTTTTGACTAAAACTAAATCTCCAGGATTAAAATTTGCAGGTTTTATTTTTTCATCGTGCTTGTGTTTGCGCTTCGCCGCACAGGAGGACATACGATTATTTGCCATAAGAATTTTAGTTTCGAGATTGACATCTTTTCTTTGTGGAAACTGTAATAGATTTTCTATTAAGTGTGTAGGTTTTCTCCTTTTTAGCAATTCAAATGGCGTAAACCCCGTTGATTCATGTTCAACGCAATTTAACCAATTTTCTACGCGCCCTATGTGCATCGGCCAACTAGTATGTTTCTCATGGCAGTACGCTCTAAGCAATCTACCAATTTCGCGCATCACTCGTTCGACAGGATTTGTCTGTGGGTGATACACTGCCGAATATTTAACAACAATATCTAGATTTGCGAGAGAGCTTTTCCACATTTCGCTTACAAATTGGGTGCCATGATCTGATAATATTGCTTTCGGTTTTCCCGTAGTTAGTATGTAATTATTTTTTAGTCGATTTAAAGCTGCCCTAACGGTCGCTCTCCGAAGGGGATATAATCTTACATATTTAGTCAAAATATCACAAGCTACAAAAACGTATTGCACGCCCCCTCTTCCCATTGGTAACGGGCCAAATAAATCTATGGAAACTAACTCCAAAGGTTGTGTAGCTGTTACTGGTTTCATATATCCCTCACGTTTTTTATTATCTCTTTAGTTTTTTGGCATCACCAACGCATAAGTCTAGAGCTTAGCGCCTTACACGTAAAGAGAAACTCTAACGCGCGGTGATCTGTAAATATAATTGTTGGATAACCAAGTATATAAGTTCGGAATTTTTTACACGCAAAAACTATTGCTAGTAACTCTAACTCTGTAATCATGTATGCCTTTTCCGCGCTTAATAATGTTCGACTTGCAAACGCTATAGTTTTAATTTGACCGTTGTGTTCCTGAAAAAGGTGTGCGCCTAATGCTTGGGTTGACGCGTCTGTTGAAATACAGAAAGGCTTTGTAAAATCAGGGTGGGCCAATAAAACGCTATTTATAAAATTTTCTTTAATTTTATGAAAAGCTTCGCTGTGTCGCTCTTCCCAATGCCATTTTGTTTTGTTTTCTAGCAAAGGAGTCAACGTACTGACGTGCTCGGAATGGTTGCCTGCAAATTTCCGGTAGAAATTGCAAAATCCTAGAAATGATTGCAACTCCTTTTTATTTTGGGGTTTTTGAAAATTTTGAATTGTTTCAATTTTGTCAGGGTCTACCTGAATACCTGCTGGGGATATAACGTGTCCTAAGAATTTAAACTCACTTTTTAAAAATTCCGACTTATTTAATTTCACTGTCATTCCTGCTTTTTCAAGTTTTTTTAATACAAGATTCAATTGGTTTTTGTGTTCTGCAAGTGTTCTAGACGCGATTAGAATATCGTCGACATAAATAGTGGCGAATTGTTGAACCTCGGGTCCCAGCACTTGCCCGAGGCATTTGTTGAACGCAGCTACTGAAATATTCAAACCAAATGGTAATACTTTAAATTGGTAACTTTTACCGTTTACAAGAAATGCCGTGTATTTTCAACATTCTTCATCTAGTTTTAGTTGCCAGTATCCACAACTTAAATCGATAGACGATAAATACTGCACCCCATTAAATTTTTGTAATAATTCCTCGATTATTGGCGGTGATTCGCGGTCCAGTGCAATTATTTTGTTTAATCGTCGCGCATCTAAACAGATTCGAATATTTCCATTTTTCTTCGTGACCACTACAATTGGATTTGAAAAGGGAGAATCGGAACGTTCAATAACCCCCCACTTTAACATACGATTAATTTCTTCTTCAACGGCGGCGCGTTTGGAATACGGTATTGGATACGACCTTTGCACAAATGGTGTTTGATTACTAATATTAAATTTACAAACAAACGTCCTACATAATCCTGGTTTGTCTGAAAAAACATGGTCGTACTCGTGCTTAAGCTGGTTTATAAATTCCTCGTCCGTTGATAATTTGTAAAATTCCTTAACACCTGTAACACCTACGGAATGTCTTTGCGTGTGCTTTAAAAATGCGTCACGAAACGGCAATACCGCTGTGCACTGTTCACACTGAAAATTGGTTTGACATTCGTCTAACTTTTCGTCATAAATCCCATCATCAGTGGTATTTTTTAGATCAGTTAGCAAATTTAATAACTCCGTATCAGGGTTTTCAGTTTTGTTTATTTCTAGCGCTGGCGCGTTTTGTGCATAAACCTTTAAGTCATCATATACCTGCAACTCGGCCGATTTTGTTTCATGATCACCGTCTAAAAATGTAATTCTATAAGCGTCATTATCGTGCACGAATTTTAGTTCATTGTTTCTGACATCGATTTCAGCCTGCTTAGACACCATCCAGTCTACTCCTAAAATACACGAAATATTCAGATGATCCGCTACTAAGAATGGAATTTGTTGATTTGTATCCCCTAATTTGGTTTCTATTAATACCTGCTTTTTTATTTTTTCGATTTTTCCGGTAACGCCTTGAATTGAAAGACCTACGGTCGGTAGTATTAATATATTTTTATTTTTTGATTGCAGTAGTTCAAAAACTTCACCTGAAATTATGCTGACTACACTGCCAGTATCTAATAAAATCTTTTGTTCGACGCCTTCCAATTTAACACTAATTTGCGGGACGTAATTGTTTTGTACTCCCGGCTCGTGTTCAGTCTTAGTATTTACCTTTTGAGTTTCAATATTATTTACATTTAATCTTAGTCTATCAAAAAATAATTTTACAAAGTTAATATGATTTAATTGCTCCTGGGTTCCCGATCGTTGTACAGTAGGAGCGCACTGCCTCGGGGTTATTAGTTTTCCGACGCCGTATCTTCAGCGCGCCGGGGATCGGTGACCTGTTCCGTAGCCCTGGGCTCAACTGCTCCTCTTACGCTCCCGTATCCCGTTTGATTAAATTGATACGAATTCCCGCTAAGACTGACGGTTCTGCCTAAAATTATTTATGGTTTTGCCGTAATTATTACTATTATTACTCTGATGTCGGTAATCGCTACGTTCTTCGAGTCGTTTAATTACGTTAAGTAACTCGTCAATAGTTCCCACACGTGCTGCAATTAAACTAGTTTCAACCTCATAGTTAAAATGTTTTGTTATCGCCTTTACTAATAGAATTTCGGGTATCTTTGGTTCTAAGAATTGAACCCTGTCTACCTGTTGCCAAACATGAGAGGCCATACTACCTGCTCGTCTATCATAAATTCGCGGTCTATAAATTTCACTGCGCCTTTTTTCTTGTTCTTCTTGAGACCAAAATTGCTCTAAAAACTGCAGTTTAAAATCGTTAAAATTGCACCGCCCTTCTAATTTACATTCTGCCCATATCCTTACATCTCCTTGCAAACAATCTACTGCTGTGTATAAACGTGATTTGCCTGTAGCTTCAAACTTTTCTAGATAAACTTCTAATTTTATTAGAAATTTCACAGGGTGTAGTGACCGTTTATTGTTATCAAATTTAGGCCTTTCTTCGGATATGTTGAGCACAGTGCTGACCGGCACCATTCCAAAATTAGCTTCGTGTTTTACAGCAGCTAAATTATTAACTTCCGCCGTGATGTGTTCAACGTTTCTATTTAAATTACTAACTGCATTACTTAAAAATTTGACATTATTTTCAATATAATGCTTTTGATGGTCTAAGTTACTTTCAACCCGTTCAAATTTATTTCGAAATTTTTACATTTAAATTCAACCGGCTCAATTCGGTTTTTTAATTCACTACTAAAATTATCTTCGATTTGTTCTATCATTTGTTCTTGGCGTACCTGATTTGCCTGCATTTGCACCTCAAGTTTATTTACCTCTGAATTAATTTGTTTGTGTCCATTTTAAGATCGATTTGTCTCAACAAATTCATTAGCTCAGAATTAAAAGTCCCGTTCGTTTCGGTATTTCCTTCATTGTCGTTCCCGGAATTTTTTGTAAAACTTGTTTCCGTTGATCCCGTTGCCATGATTTTCAATTCTTTCCCCGAACGCAAAATCATTAACCTGTTCTAGTGGCGTAACTACACCCCTGCCAGCCCCCGCTATGCGGGGGGCCCCAAGTGCAAGAAGGCCCAAACGATAATAAACTCAACTTATTCATCTTCAACGTATTTGGCAGGTAAGAAACGGTCAAGAAAATATTGCAGATAATTCAGAAACCGCAGGTTAACGAACGTTTTCTTGATGTTACTACTAGGAACTGCTGAAATACAAGAAATAATAATTAAGATAAATACTGAGCACCACCTGCAGCCTGCATCCTTTCTTCTTTCTATCCGTTCTGTCCTATTTTGTAAGGGTTAATAAACAGATGAAAGAGACTGTAAACTTTAATAACAAAGATGTCTATATTATTCTTAAGTGATAAGTTGTATAAAGTGGTAAAGCATTATTAAACGACGTATAGTAGGGTTAGTTTGGTTTGTGGGATTTTAAATAGGAATAAAAGGGCTATTGTCTGTACAGTACAGATTCACAGGGTGGCAGGTAGCTTAGTAACCTTCGCTTTCTAGAAATATAATACTAGAAAGAAATTCATTTTGTGGTTTCTAGTCAGCTGGTTGCAACATATTTGCATTAGCTGCATTATATATAACGGAAAGGAAGTAAAAAGCATTCCAGTACGTTTTACTCAATAGTGTTGTGTTCGTATTACAGGAGGTCTTTCATATTTAAATGTAAGTATTTATATCTATTTTTTATTAAACTACTATTGATTTGATCATAGTTGAAGTCGCGCTGAGAAATACATATAAATAAATCTTTAATCATTCAATAAAAATCATTTATATTTTGTTAATTAAAGCATTTAAAGCAAAGTATGTATGTGTTATTTGTAATTTCAAAAGGCTTTTAAATAATTATTACTTATCTAATTACATTATAATTAATTTCATTCAAAATTGCAGGAAATAATATACAATGAGCACTACAAGCGGCGCTGCAAAAACGAAAAAGGAAACTATTGGAAGAATCAAAGAGCAAGATTCCAAAAATAAGTTCCTTTTTACTTCTAAAGAGTCCGAAAACAAGAACAATCTATGAAAGAAATTGGGCTTTCGACAGTAGCATCTACTAGTTCCGCTACAGACGAACAGCAGTCGTCAACAATTTTAAAACTCTCACCCAGGGCGCAAGTACATCACATAATGACGGCCGCGATAGAAATTTGGAACTAGATACCACTACAATTACAGAGGTAAATGTGAGTAGTACTTTTTCACTTAATGAACTATCTATGGATCTGACGAAAGAATATCCAACCGATTTTGCACATTTTTAAAAATCAATGTTTTACAACATGACAATTTAAGAAAAGAAATAATTAATTACGGATTGTGTAGACCAGATGGTGCGTTTCCTAAAGATAATAAAAATAGAAGTTTTTCAGTTCACTATTATTACTTAATAACTGCAAGCGAAAATAAAAGCAATACGTTAAACTTACCACACAATTCAAATGGGTGGTTGTGTTATTCTAAATTAAAAAATTGTGTTTATTGTCAACCATGTTGGCTATTTGCTTCAGTAAGGTCAAGTTGGACAACCGGAATTAATGATTGGCAGGGTTTATCAAAAAAAATTAAAGAGCATTTGCTTGCTCAATCTCATTTAACTTGTTGTTTTATTTACGATATGTGGAAAAAAAATTATACCATAGATAAGAAAGATACTCTACTATTAAAACAAGAAACTGAATTTTGGAAAAATGTTTTACACAGACTTTTCAATGTTACTTTAACACTATCCCAGCGCATGCTGTCATTTCGAGGACATAGAGAAAGTTTTTCTGATTCAAAAGACAGTTACAACGGTAATTTCTTAAGTTTAGTTCATTTAATTAGTAACTATGATCCTATATTACAAAAGTGCTTGAACGACCCAAAGGTACAATTAAATATCTTTCCCCAAAATTCAAAACGATATTATTAATACTTTAAGCGCACACTTAAAAATATTTTATTAAATAAAATTAGATCCGCTCCTTTTTCTCAATCATAATAGACACTACACAGGATATAACTAAGATTGATCAATTAAGTAAAATTGTAAGATATATTGATTTTAAAAAGACAGCTTGGGAGAGGTAACCAAAATAGATATTTGTGAAACTTTTGTGGGTTTTACAAAAGTAGAGTCCCAATCTGCTGAAGGACTATGTAATACTATATTAAGCAATTTAACCAACATGCAATTAGATATAGATAAATGTAGAGGGCAGGGCTACGATGGAGCTAACGTTATGAGCGGTACGTATTCTGGCGTGCAAAGAGAATTTTAAACATAGAGCCTGCAGCCTTATATATGCACTGTAGTGCCCATAACTTAAATCTAGTCATAAATGATGCCGTTAAAGGTATAAAAGAAATAGAATCGTTTTTCTACTTTTAGAAAACATATATACATTTTTGCTAATAGTATAGTAAGATGGAATTGGCTTTCTGTTTTTAAAGAAAATTTCACACAATTGAAACGCTTAAATCCGACACGTTGGGCGGATCGAGTAAAATCTTTAGCTGCCATAAGAATTCGGTATAAAGATATAGTAATGTCTCTTAATAAAATTATTATGATATCAAAAAACAGATGAACGAAATGACGCAAAGCAAATATTAACTAGCATGGATAATTTTAATTTTATTTTTTAAGTGTTTTTAAGTCAAATTCTAGAAGAGCTTAACAAGCTCTCACAAACTGCTCAGAGTGAAAAGGCGAATATTAATCAGATAACTCTCTTATTTCAAAAAACTTTAAAATTTTTCAAGGAAACAAGAAATAACTATTCCAACATCAAGGAGGAAGCAGCGAAAGTTGCAGGGCAATGGAATATTAAACCGGAATTTATAAAAAAGGCAACCAAAAATAAAAAGCATTACGATGAATTATCCAATGATTATCGATTTAATGATGAAGAATTTAAATTTAAAATAAATGTATTTTATCGCGTAATGGATATTATAATTTCACAGCTGTCGAATCGTTTTAAATCGCTTTTTCATGTAAACGAAAAGTTTAATTTCTTAGAACCTAATGTATTTTTGAATTTAACTGCAGACGATATTTTATCTAAGGCAAAACAATTGCAAAAATTTTACTACAAAGATTTAAATGATGCTATAGGTATAGAACTTACTACACTCAAAAATAATAGACTTATTTGTGATGAATTAAAAATGTTAACGGTATCTTACAATTTTTAGAATATCTAGTACTTTCCAAATCTACAGGTTCTAGCAGTTTTCCAAACACCATAACAGCCTTAATGTTATACCTAACTTTACCCGTTAGCGTTGCAAGTGCGGAGATCTTTCTCAAAATTAAAATTATTAAAAATTATCTTAGGAACCGCACTTCACAAGATAGATTAGACGATTTATCCTCTTAGCAGTAGAACATGACACTGCCAAAAATATGAATATAGAGGATACAATAAACGCGTTTGCAGCAAAACATGCAAGAAAAACAAAATTTTGAATTTGATTTGGAATGTCTGCTAGCTCATAGGTTTTTACTGTATCAAATTTTAGGTGTAAATAATTTTGTGCGGCGTATAAATATGTAGATTTAATATTAATTAACTTATAAGTTTGAATTTATGTAATTTGGTTTTATAATTAATAAAGCACTTGATTAATATAGTATATGTATTTAATTCTATACTGCTTCCTTCTCTACATGTACTATAATTTAAAAATATGGCTAAATATAAGCCAGTAAAAGTAATACATTTTAAAGAGAGCCCACTTTAAAATTTTTGCGGGGGGGCCCAAAAATCGTAGTTACGCCACTGACCTGTTCAATACCTATTTGAAAAGATAACAGTAATCTATTCACAATTATGACCCGGCCTTCAAAGTCGTGCTTTCATTTTCATTTCTTAGGTACTTATTTATTTCCTGTCAACTGACACAAACACAAGCAAGACTTCTGGCGCCAACACCTGACCCACAAGCTTCTATTATTTACCTTAAATTTACTAAATTTAAAATTTCCGCTTGGATACAGCCTTTCAAATTGTATGATTCATACCATAACCATTTCTTACCCTTGAGTACAATTCCACACCTACAAAAGATACCCTAAAATAGCTTTACCTGACCTATAGAAATGAGGATTAAAAGCTTCAACTAGGCGACATCTCGAGCGCCACTGTGGCGGGCCAACTGTTATACTTCTCTCCCCCTTCTCTTCAATAACCTCGTAACTTTTTTATTTAAATTCCTTTTTTTTTTTTATTAATAATAATAATTTAATTAAAGATAGAATGATATGCCACGACTATATTTAACATGAAACTTTCTTTCTCTTAGGGTCAACTGTGGGTATCACCTTGTTTGAAACCTTAATCCTCTATAGATATAACTGGTACACCTACATACGTATTTACAAGAAAACTCAAGAATCAATTTTAATTATAATATACTGAAATAAAATTAATAATGTAACAAAAGCAAATATGCAGTATACCAAAAACTTAACCTAAAATTAGTGTACCACGAAAGGGTTTAATCTTAAAATAGATCGTTAGTTTTTTAATTAGCGCAATTTTAAAAGTTTAGTGTATTATCGAATGAGCTCACTAACCTGTTGCTGGTGACGTCATGTAACAACCATGAAGATTGGTGCACTTTCGATCTTTTCCACTGTGATAGTATTTACATTAAACGTTATATTTTAATCACGATAGCTAGCTGCACTCTACTGTGCGTTCATAATTAAATTGCACGCGGTGCATTCAACTTCGTGTGGGGTTAGTGGAGTCACTTCCAATTTTCACCCGCACACGTCGACTTGTACTACCCGTCTGCCTGAAAAATTGTTACTCCCCACTATTATTCACTGCACTAACGGGACTTTTTCCGCCCCTCGATGACACATACACAGCGCGGCATTCTACATTCTAACATTTTCAAACGCTAATACAATATCCTACAAATGTACATCCTCATATAAAACATTACGAACATTTATAGTCAAAATTTTATCAAGGACTTACAACTATTATAATTAAGTGCCATTACACACTGTCTGCAGATTTACTTCTATGGTTGTAGCATCAACTGGTATGGGACCATGCAAAGCATAACCAAATTTCGTGGCCACTGCTACTAAACCTTCGTTAAGACGAATATTTTTTCCTGTCACTACTGCCCAGTAATTGTTCGCCCCTATAAGTATATTAATTCCATCAACAATTAACGCTCGATCTATATTAAACGGAATATTGTCAGCAAGCTGCAAGTTTTGATACTTTGCCACGCTTTCTTTAGGTATATGTAAATTATCCATGCATATTTCTGAAACTTCCACAGCCTTAATCGTTAAAATTTCATCTGTATATTGTCCCTTTAAAGTAATTAAAACTCGGTTGTAAAGTTTAGACGGTATTGATGAACTATTTCCAAACGCGGCAATACGAACCCTATGTTGTCCAACAACAGGTAAATTTAATACTCTTGATAGATTCTCCTTAATAAATGAAAGTTGACTACCGCCGTCCATTACTAATC
The DNA here is from genome assembly GCA_036346225.1 of Platerodrilus igneus. NCBI lineage: Eukaryota > Metazoa > Arthropoda > Insecta > Coleoptera > Lycidae > Platerodrilus > Platerodrilus igneus. The sequence continues at coordinate 114,872 of JARFIW010000394.1, read as the reverse complement.
TAATTAACTTCTTTGAATTTTCGCCAAAGGCATAAGCACAAGCCGTTTGCAATAGCTCATTTTTGTTTATGTTTGTCATCAAACTGGACACCGACGGCGCCGAAGTGTTTATTGAACTCTTGCCTTTCGTTAATTTCACTGTAATACCTGTCGTCTCAGCGTTGTGTCTATCTTTACCTGGCTTAAAGTTTGGGTCGCACATTGTTGTTGCGTGCCTACCTCTCCATTCTTTACATCTTAAGAATCTATTTTTACAATATTTAGCACTATGGTTATTTCTCGTACAACGGTAACAATTTCCTGCTGCCTTTAGAATTTCTCTCTTCCTTGCCAAAGGCACATCTGCGTCACACATTTCGGTTTTATGGTCTTTCTTGCAGAAAGCACAGAATTCAAGACGTTTGTTCGGGGTGACTAATAAACTAGACGCAGTTTCTTTGTAATGCGTTCTCTTTTCTGTTGGAAGCATCTTTTCTTTACAATCTGCATCCGGTTTTAAAGCTTGTTCGAACGACTCGAGTTCGTTTTTAAGAAACTGCAACAAATCCTTTACCTGGCGATCTGCATTTTCCTCTGACCTTGATGATGAACTTTCTAAATTATCCGTAATAATTTCTAGATGATTGGATGATTTCATTTTCATTTGTCGATAAAATCCTAAACGCAATTCCGTTGGCAAGGACTTCATGAGAGTCGGATTAACGATTATGTTATACTGAGAACTAGACACTTATAAGATTTCAAGAGCACGCATAATGAAGTGATTAGATTGTAATTCCTCCTTAAAGTGCTTACGTCATTTTTGGATTTTTCAGGTTCGATTTTCATAATGCTATCAATATATTGTTTAATTAGCCGTTCCCCATTTCCAAATTGATCTTTTAATATAATCAAAGCTTCTTCGTAGAATGCTCCAGTTGGAGGAAATCCCTCAATTGCTTCAGCGGCCCTTCCCGTGACATGCATTTGCAGGTAGTTGAATCGATCTCTGTTCGTTAATTGTTGATTGTCGTGGATCATACTTCTGAATTGTTCCCAGAAAGGAAGCCAGCCCTTTGCAGTACCATCATACTTTGCTAACTGTACACGTTGAAGCTTCATTGACGTAAAGGACGGCCTACTTACTTCGTTACTTACTGGTACCGTATTCGTTAAATTCGAGTCAACCTCTACTTGCGATCTTTCTGGGAGTTTTAATCTAAATTCCAACTTAGACATCGTAGTTACAGCAACCTCTTCATATTCATACCTTTTCATTAACTTGTCCTATAGATTTTCCTTAAGCAGAGGTTCAATTTGTTTATCAATTTCTTTCAGATTGTCACTCGCAAGCTTTAACTTTGATATAGCTGTATAAATGTCTATAGGCGGCTCCGTGGCGTAGTGGTATGTGTGTGACTACTACGCCCAAGGTCCCGGGTTCGAATCCCGACACGGTCCGCTTGAAAAATGTTAGGCGAACATTTTTCACAAAAATACACCCTCGTTCGGATGAGAGGTAAAATGGAGGTCCCGTGTGTGAGTGTTGTCACGCACGTTAAAGATCCCTACCTTGCTTGGAACAGCAAGAGTTCGGCAAAATTCCAAATTTTCCAGGTAAAAAACTCGCTTCCTGGACAATGTAGTACCTTCGGGTGGAACATTTGAAAATCAAATGTAATGTATAAATGTCTTCAACACTGAAACTATTTTCTAGCATAGAATTTATATTATTAACTGTTTTAGTTAAATGCGTTCTACAGATTGTCCGTTTTACTTGTTCCATCATGAAGCCTCGATAGTATAGTCGTCTGTTAAATATTCGCGTTCACGTTCCGTTATTCCGAATATTCACGTTAAAGCTCGTTTATATTTAACACCAGATCTTCCCGGGTTTCGGCACCAAAGTTGTTGTAATGCAATAAACAACATTAAGTTTAAAGAAAGGTTTATTTAAATATAAATCAAGCTAAGCGACTACACATCATGAGAGCTTCTTACGTTCTTCTATATCTCTGAACAACAAGTTACAATAACCCCTTACTTACTCCTTCTACTACCCTTAGGTCTATCGACGCACGCAGAAGGCCTAAAATATTTTATACAGTTATCTCATATTACAAGCGACTGTTTTGTTCAAAAATTGCTTTGAAAACTACATATTTGTATTTTGTGCTTTGGTAGTAAAATTCAAACATTTGAATTTAGTAGTGTGCGTGATCAATACTGTTTATCAATCAACTTGCTATTTATTTGTCATGGCAGTGAATGCGTTGAAGTGAATTATTGAGGACGAATTGCTGCCGGTGGATTGTTGCCGGTGTATTTTCCTAGAATCGTTGCAAGCATGTGTAGATGTATGTGTGGGCTTGAATTATGAGAAAGACGGCGATCCCTTGTGCCATATAATGCTAATAAATAATCAAGGGTACTATGATTATGTAATAGCAATTAGAATAGGCTAATGACAAATCTTCAGTTCCTATTATTTTGCATATTCTCTTTATTTTAATGTAAAATATTGTTCGTTCTTGTTAAACCCGTTCCGAATGGACCTGCACGTTGAAGAAGATCTAGATTACTAGAACGGGTGGCCGGCTTGAATGTTCTAATGAGCTAAAGAGCCGACCTAAAGGTTTTACCAAATGGGTGGGGTCTTTGATGAGAAACCAGTAAGGCAAGTCTCCGAAAAAAGGCAGCAGCTTCTTTGGTACTTAAAGTGGCAGAGACCATACGGGTCGGTATAATATTCTAAGGCGCACTACTGCGATGTGGAAGGCAACGGGAAACCACCACATTACCTCCCAAGTACAAAGCGTACATAAATTGTATTTAAAATAATGGCATTGTCTGGGGTAAAAGATTCCGAAGTTAAAATAGTCCCTACATGTGATTTTCCAAAGCTCCACCCGAATGTACTACTTTGGCCAGCAAGCGAGTTCTTTTTACCTAAAAAATTTTGAATTTTGTCAAACCGTTGCTGTTCCAAGCAAAGTAGGGATCTGTAACGTGCGTGACAACACTCACGCACGGAACCTCCATTTTACCTCTCATCCGAACGAGGGCGTATTTTGTGAAAAATGCTTGCCTAACATTTTTCAAGCGGACCGTATCGGGATTCGAACCCGGGACCTTGAACGTAGTAGTCACACAGTTAAAATAGTCCCCCATTCAGATCTCCGGAAGGAGACTACTTCGTTGGATGTGATCGGAAAGTTCAGAAAAAGAGTCGGGAACATTTTGCGAGTCAGAGCATGGAATGTCAGAAGTATACAGCAAGTAGGTAAGCTAGAGAATTTGCAAATTCGATTGAATAGATTAGCAACTAGATATAGTAGAGATCAGCGAGGTTCGCTGGCTAGAGGCGGGGGATTTTTTGAGTAGAGACTTTAGGGTATTTCATACAGGATCAGAGGAAAGGAATTCTCGTGTGGGGATAGTTACGCTAATAAAGATAGAACAACGCGTACAAAACTACTTAAACAAGAACGTAAGAGTACGCTTGGTTAGATTAGAACCTAGACCGGTAAATGTGGTAGGTGAGGGTAGCGGAGGAGCGGTATTAAGTTTATTTGGTTTAGACATGAGAAGCGACAGGGAAAATAAGAATTTTGTGACAAGAACCATTTATCCATCACAATGACATTATTTTAACATCATGCTAGAAGACGATGCACGTAGAAGATGCAAGGAGTTATAGGAAGATATCAGATAGGTTACATTCTTGTTAGACAACAATGTAGGAATCAAGAAGCAGATATAGAAACGGGTCATAACATCATAGTTATGAAGGCCGCTCTTAAATTAAAAAATTTGAAAGAAAGGAACGGAAAATGGAACTTTGCCTTTAAGAAACTAAGAAATAAAGATATCCACGAAAGATTTGAAAAAACGTCAAATGAATTGTTGAAAGATATCGAAAAAATTTTTATACTAAAGAAATAGAAACAGAATGGAATAACATTAAATCCAGTTTAGACATGGCGGCCAGAGATATTTTGGAGTACACACAAAAAGAAATAAGAAACCATGCAAAACAAAGGATATCTTGAATTTAATAAAAGAAAGATGAAAATACAAAGATAGATTAGACAAAACCGCAAAGCAGCGATACAAAGCCATAAAATGGAAAATTATTCGCAAATGCAGGAAAGCTAAAAACAATGAATTGATGAAAAGTGCAAAAAAGGTACAAGCTAAGATGGAACCTGTACCATTCAAACATGCATAAAAGAAATTAATCTTTTGGAAAACGAACACACACAACCACACAAACACGAGCGTAAACACAAACACACACACACATACACACACACACACAACACACGCAAAACAAATGTGCCCTTCATTAATCTGGATTTCCGGCTGCCGATGGTCCAGATCGAAGAGTACAAATTCTGCGTAATGCTTTTTCTCGAAGCCTGGGATTTCCGGCTGCCGATGGTCCTGGACAGAGAGCGAAAGCACGAAGCAGAAACAACACCAACACCACCACAACTACAAACACAAAAGCAAACCCATACACACCAACACAACACATACAAACACAAATTGTGCCCCTCAATAATCCGGATTTCCGGCTGCCGATGGTCCGGATAAAGGGTACAAATTCTGCGGGACGCCTTTCCTCAAGACTGGGATTTCCGGCTGCCGATGGTCCTGGTCAAGAGCGAAGGTATAACGTAGAAACAACATCAACAATAAACACAACAATTAACCAACACAATAAAACACACTAGCGCACACACATAAGCACACACAAACATCGACACTTACTCAATTATACACAACAAAGAAAAACACCCAAACACAATCCGTACAAAAATGATAGTAATCAAGCACAGGTTACAATGGGGGGAAACAGGTCTGTCTAAAATGTCAGATGACAGACGACTAGAATGTTAGATTTAAAAATTTTAAAAAAAAAAAAGCTAAGATGGAAATAGGAAAAACTGTCGATGCATACAAACTAATTAGAATGAATTTTAGGGATATAAAACCATATAGCAAAAATATATGGGACACGGAAGGAAACGTCATTATAGAAAATGTAGAGGAAGTAGTTAGATGGCAAGAATATATAGGAAATTTATATGCAGGAAAGGAACTAACAGCATTAGTACAGGAATCAGATATTGAAAAGGATAACTTGAGATATCCTATACTTTGAGATGAGTTTGAATTAGCATTAAACGGTCTGAAAAATGATAGGGCATGGGGTGCAGACAAAGTACAAGCAGAAACTCTAAAAACTGCTGGACAAGCAGTAACAGAACGTCTCTTCAGACTTGTATGCTATATGTATGAGACAGGCGAGATACCCAAAGATTTCAAACGTAACATCATAGTAACTATACCCAAAGGAGAGGCACGGATAGATGTGAAAATTTTCGAACAATGAGTTTGACAGCACACGTGTCAAAATTAATAACTAGAATTGTGCAAAGACGAATGTGTTAGACAACTCTTAAAATTTGATCCAGGTGGCAAATCGGAAACGTTGATACGGTGTATTTGTTAAAAGTAGTAACGTTAACAACCTAACCCCGGTTGTGCATACAGTCAAACTACCGTATGAGTAGTGACAGGACTGTCTGCCAACAAATGTTTTAGGCGATTTATTTGCAAAATAACGAGAAATCTAACAAATGGAAAAACCAGCTGAAGAAATAAATACTAGGAGATAATCAATTTGGGTTTAAGCGACAATGTAAAATGGAAAAAAATGTTCGAAATTTTCAAAAAGAGTGGAATCAGTTTTAAGGATAGGGATAGAGATAGTAAAGGGGTAATGCAGGGATGTGCCCTATACCCATTAATTTTTAACTTATACATTGAAGAGGCAATGAATACTATCAAATGCAGGAAAACATTTGTAATAATGATTCAGGGACAGGAGATTGATATGCTTAGATTTGTAGATGTTATAGCGGTATAAGCATCTGGCAAAGAAGAGTTAAATGCTGCTCTTAATGAAATGGAAACAGTTCTAACAGAGAAATACGGTATGAAAAGTAACGAATATAAACTAAAGTACTAGTATACAAAGGAACGGAAAATAAATCAAAAACAAGAATACAAATAAGTAACACGAACTTACAAGAGGTTAAGAATTTCTGTTACCTAGCAAGTCAAATAACGCAAGATGGAAAAAGGACAAAAGATATAAAACAAACATTAGCACAAGGTCGTGCTACATTTAACGAGAAAAAAGCAACTAATGTGTTCAACGATAACAAACATAGAAACAAGGAAAACATTACTTAAAACTATGTGTGGAGCATAGCCTGTACGGCATTGAAACCTAAACAGTACGTGAAAAGGTAGAAGCCTTTGAAATGTGGTTCTACAGTCGTATGATGAAAATATCATGGACAGATAAAGTTAAGAACAAAGAGGTAGTAGTAGGGGAAGAAAGAAGTATGTGGAAAACAATAAAAAATAGAAGAGATAGGATCATACGCCACATACTACGACATGAGGGACTAGTGCGGAATATATTAGAAGCAGAGATAGGAAAAATGAGAAATAGAGGTAGACCTAGGTTATACTGTTGCACACAGGTAGTGAAAAATGTAGGCTATGGGGATTTCAGGGAAATGTGTACGCTGGCTTAGAATAGAAATCAATGGAGGTACACGTCCAATCAGTTCCAAAAAACTAATGACGAAAAAAATAACTGTACGTTGTAACCTTTTTTTTTATGGCCTCCACTAGTTGGATACAAGTGAAGCCTTATTGGTTCGCGGCTAAGTCTGGGAATTACCCCAAGAGTGAGCAATGAGAAAGGGTGTGGCGATGGTCTAAACTCTACAATAAACTAACATAAAAAGAAAAAGGGGGTTGAGCGCCACTGTATCTATATGGATGATAACACAAGAAATTCAATACTCCTATGAGAAGATACAGAAACTCATGGGATATAAGCACAATAAAAAACTTACAACTTACTGAACTAATGTATCTGGAAACCTCTGGAGCGTACTTACAACCTCTTCAATCTCGATGATCCTGAAAGAAAAAATACACAACAAATTCTCTATTAAAAAGACACCGTTTGTGCTTTCTAATAAAAAAACATACTAATAATTACAGGTGAATAATGTTAAGATTACCACACCAAAGATATTTGAATCAAAAATGAATACCTAGAACAATTCAGTTGTAGCATATCTGTGTTTTTTAAATTACTTCAGCACTCGTCTACTTTCATTATTCAAAGATTTATTTTCTTTAAAAAAATTTTAGTAAAAATTAATTGTGCATGGAATAAAAAACTTGAGTCTAAAAATGAAATTTAATATAGTTTCTCTCTTTTCGTTTTTTTTTAAAATATGTTTACAAAAATGAAATAATAAAATTGGATTCTTTATACATCTGCCATGACATAACAAGACCTTAAGTTAATAATATTTTATAACAAGTTTCTGATATCAAATACTCAGATCTGTTTATTGGCTTACATATGTTTCACATTGAGTTTAAATTATTTCTTAAAAAAATTTGAATCACGTGCAGTTAACTTGGACAAACAACAGTTTAGCTTATTTAAATATAATGAGTTTATTAAAAATCTGCAAGTAATTTTCTAGAAAACAGGAAATGGACTTTGAAGTCTCATCTTTTTAACAAGTGAATGCTCTGCATATCTTACAAAATTATTGTAATAGCATTTCGTAACAATAATCTTCTACGCTGTTCTTTATGCACAAAATTTAATTTGACTAAGCAATCCATGAATACAATTTATGTGAGCACACTCAAGGTCTCACAAACATAACAAAAAAAGGTTTGATACCTGTTTTTATTGAAGCCGTCATCCCTAGTTACCAAACTGCGACACACGTTTTCTGAAATCTGCTTACTAAATGGCTGTAACAAAATACCAAACAACAGCTGTAGTTTCTTAACAAATGAACATTGTTCCAATCTCCTTATTCGTATATCTACTTAATTCATGTGTACTTCAAATGTATGTTACTTCATCATTATGTTACTACATCATGCGCGTTAACAAATACCGACTCGAACCATTTCAAGGAGAAGCGTGATCAAGCGCTTTGCCGGTGACACAGGAATAAAACCTTCTCTGTGTCCCAAGACGAACAGCCCCCCTGTCTCTACTTCGGCACGCCTATCCTGAGGCCCCACTTATGCAAAGCCTGGGAAGCCATTTTTGTACGATGCAATCTGAACTACATTCCCAAGTACAAATGGCTGACTTTCTTATCCGTACCGTACAAGTACGGGACGGCGCATCTGCTTAGCGCGTCCTCGTGACCGTATTCACGCACGCGTTATCCTAATTTTAACGAATGAAAGGGTATAATCCGCCTGCAAGTTAGGCAACACAAACGACCCGTTCCCTTTTAAATATGTTTATTGAGCGTATATTATTATTAAATATTTCTGGGTAAAGCATTTAAGTTATTTAAACGGTCATGATTTCCTGTTCCATTATGGAATTGTGTCTTTAAGATATAACAGTATCAAATACGAGAATTAAATACCACAGAATAAAATTGTACTGATGTGATTCTTGCAAAAATAGTGCTACAGAATATATATTCGTTACAACGTAATCCTGATGATTTATATAAGAAGCTACAGGTATAGGTTTTGTACTAGTCTTAATTGTGGAAAAGGATTTACTGGAATACTATTATTTCGGCAAATGTCTAAGTATTGGACGATCTTAGTAGCCACAGGCTGCTTAACCCCCTCCACATACCATTGAATATCGGGGAAATAGGGTATATAATTGTAAAACAATAGAAGTGGAACCGAACTGCATCTAACAAGAACAGCGGCTATGTTCAAAGACAACAATTATGGAAGCATGGAAAAAATTGTTGAAAGGAATTGTGTGGAGCACAGTACAGTACGTCTATGAAAAGGGGCAGCAGGAAAAGCAGACAAAAAAACGAAAGAAAGCTTTTGGAATGTTGTGTGCTTCAGATGTATGGGGATGATAGCATGGACAAAGTTAATAACACATAGGTTAAAGAAATAGTACAGGAATAAAGATATCGGTGGAAAACAAAAAAAATAGGAGAAATACATGGGCCTTTTTGGGGAATAGTACGAGATATATTAAAAGCAGAAATAGCAAAAAGAAGGTAGATGTAGACGTAGATCAGATAGCGATAGATGCAGACTGCAAATTTCAAGGAAATGTGTAAGTTAGTTAAGAATAGGAACCAATGAGGGTACGCGTCTAACCAGTTCCAGGACTGAAGACCTAATGATGATAATATTAAGAGCAAGTCGCCTTTTAACATTGGCCTAAGCTTCCTTTCTCGATTGCCGGGCGTTACCGGAATCCTTGGTCAATGAAGCAACTTGCCAAACCGGTGAAGTATGGAACTCTATGTTTCTGATCGGTGTTAATAATCCAGATCCTCCGGTCCGTCTTTTAATTTATTCAAATAATACACTTTAAATTGACATTCTGTAATTGTCAAAAATAGAAAAATTAAACTGTAGAATAACCTAGAAATATACCTTAACCTTTTTTGATCCTTATATTTTCAACTAACCTAATATAACCACAGAGAAATAATGGACCGAAAATACTCATATACAAAATTTATTGTAGATGATCAACTTCTAGTAAGCTTTCTACGTGGTTCAAAGTTTAGCATACAACGGGCAAAAGATAAAATTGACGCGTTCTACACTTTTAGAACGCTTGCTCCTGAAGTTATACGTAATATGGATCCACATAATATAGTTTTACATAAATACCTAAAAAAGGGGTTTGTATTTTAAAATTATATTACATTGTCTTTATAATACATATTTTAAGGTTTTTGTTACCTTTACCAACCCCTAAAGATGATCCAGCGGCATCACGTGCTGTTATATTACGTTGTACAAGTTATGATGCGGATGAACTGAGCCTTTTTCATATGATAAAAGGTATAATGGCGACTTTCGACATTTTATTGAACCAGGATGACAATTTTGTAGTTGCTGGACTGAAAATCATATGTGACCTAAACGGTTTGCAGTTGAAAACTGTCCTTCAAGTAACGCCAATTATTGTCAAAAAAATGATATACTATTATGAGAAAGCGCTTCCTACTAGACTAAAAGCTTGCTGCATAATAAACATTCCTCCATTTTTCGTACCAATTATGAGTATGGCTAAGCAATTGTTATCAAAAAAATTAAGTAACCGGGTAAGTTTATCTATTTTATACAACGTTTTGCGACTTGCTGGTGCCTGACTATGAATTTACGTCGTTTAAGTACAGAAGTAAACAGGAATTGCACATAGTTTACACAAAGTCGTAACGTACAAATACTAAATTGTGTAGTGCAACTCAAAATCGCTAAATGGTAAACATATTGTGATGGAGGTTGTGTGTTAGCATATATAATAGCAATTCGGTTGCCATATACTTCACACACAATGGTGTCTACTAACACTTTCATTAATTAGGAGACATTCTCATGCTTTTTTTGACCCACGGTATACAAACATACTCTTTGAAACTAAGCTTTTCAATTTTTTAAGATTCGGGTAGAGCCAAGAGTATACAATTCTATAGACCTTCGGCTATTCCACGTTCTCTACCGTGGAACTATTCCTATAATTCGCTTCGATTTTCAAAATTTTTTTAATCCGCAGCTAATGAAAGTTTTTGAAAAAATTTTACTAATTCTCAAGGTTTCCCCCATGTTAAACCACAGTTCAAACAATAACTTTGGAGTGTTTAATTTTTGAAGAATTTGTATCTGCTGCAGAATACGTGAATAGAACAACCTCAAGAGAAGTCTTCATCCAGCGATTCTCGGCTATATTTAAATGGATAATCATCCCCATACACAGCCAACATTTCGTCTCGAATAAATTTTGGAGTTTTCCTTGTTTTGTAAGGGATTTTTTAACGGCTTCATATACGAGTTTGTTCATTTTGATATCTAACCACACAAACTAACAAAGCTGCAATTGTTCTGTGAACGCCACCAAGAAAGAATGAAGAAACATCATAAGTCACTTGGTTCTATAATACTAGAGTGTAATGTGTTTAGTTTTGCAAATGTTACAGCGTTTTCTAATGTGGCTCAAATTTGTTGGATTACAGTAAGGGTTGATATTATTTGAGTGAATATCGTATTGAATCTGATTAAGTCTCGCATTCCTAACATTGTGGTTTGCATGTTAGTTTCAAGAGTTTGTATTCTATTGACTTGAGTTTATACTAGCTTTCTTAACGTATCGTTGAATTTTATTATAGTTGATTGGGTTAGAGATATCTGATTTCTAACAATGCTTTTTATGTCGTTTTGGTTTTCAACTAACTGTTGTATGGCGTTGTCATATCGTTCTGCATCTTGGTTGTCTAAGTTGCCTGTGATTGCTTTTATTATGTTACCTAGTCCGTTAATAAGTCCTCTTTTCAACGAACTTCGTTCGTTTATGAAATCGATTTGTCGTCCGTCTGTCCGTCCGAGGCCTTTCTAATGGTCGGACATCAATGTGTGATACATCAATCGATTCAGCTCGGTGTCCTGAGCTTAAGTTTTGATGTCAGTTGAAATCGGGCCACGGGGACGCCGTCCCCCCGCGATATTCCGTCGGGAAAATTAAAATTTCAAATAGGTCCAAAATTAATGTGCGATACATATTTGGACTCCCCTAACATAGCTGAGTCGAAATATGGTACCCCCACAAAATCTGACCACGGATACCCGACCCCCGGAATTAATTTTTATCAAAAATTTCAAATAGGTCCAAAATTAATGTGCGATACATATTTAGAATCCTCTGAAAAAACTGAATCGAAATATGATGCCCCCTTATTTACACACACACACACAAACACACACACATACATACATACATACATACACACACACATATATAGCTTTTAAAATATTTATTCAATAAAATAAAATATATTAAAATGTCTCTTTTCTTGTTTATAAATTTTTGTATTTTATCTGAATACTTATAATTATTACAACATAATAATTTTAATTTCTTTAAATTGTTTTAAAGTAAGTCTACATTTGGAAGTTCGTTGCGACAATGCCTTGCATTTTCAACTTGTTCGTCTTGTAATTTGTTCTGTTGGTATTAATCAATTAAATTTATCTTCTATGTTTCTTACAATGTTTTCTATTATACTGTTGTAGTTTAGCATTTCTAACGCGTATTCTTTTCCAAATTTGGCTGTGTCCATTGAATGTTTCAGTCTGTAATAGTTGTCTTTAATTATGTGAAACTCTTGTTTTAATTCTGTTAAATCAAATTTTTGTGCGAATGTCCAGTAATTTATTGTATTTTGCATACTTCCCAATTTTTCTGGTAGTATACCGGGATTGTTCTTAATGTCTTCAACTAATTTGTCGTTGTCCGTTCTACCTGGATGGAGGTTGACGGCAAGGGTGATGGCTGTCCATTTGAAATTACATGGTGTATTAAGTTTTTCAAATGAATATATTTGACTATTTTTCTATTGTGTACTACGGCTATATTTTTGTCTGATATCTTTTTGATTTTAAACGGGCCTAAATTTCTGGGGGCCGTTTTGTGTCTTTTACTTTGAAAGTTCTTCTCATACACGGTTTGTCCTATTGAAAATTTATTTATGTCGGTATTCTTGTTGCGGGTTGTATAATACGTTTCTTGTCAATATCTAATTTATCTTTTACCTTATCCTAAGTTATTTTTAGTTTCTCTTTAGGGTCTTTAGTATACTGTTGGTATACTTCTTTGTTGTAATGTATGTCGTAAGCGTTGCGGAAATCTGAATGTCCTAATGTTAATTCTAGGGGTGTAAAATTTGTTGATGAGTGGATTGTGTTATTGTAAGCAAATAGTTCGTATAAGATTAAATTAGTGATGTGTTCTTTTTTGTAAGTTAATCTTAATAATCTGATTTGCTCTAATAGGGTTAGGTGTAATCTTTCAATTAATCCGTTTGATTCGGGGTTGTTTTCGGTTATAAAATGAGTTTTTATTTTATGGAGTTTCAGGATATTTTGTATCGTTTCATTTTTAAATCCGCTGACATTATCTAAAGTTATGGTTTCCGGGTGTACCGTAAAATGTAAAATATTGTTAGAATCCTTGGGTTACGTCGATGTTATTTTGGAAGTGATGGGTATCGCTTGACCTACTTTGGTAAATGCGTGAACAATTGTTAGAAAGTTTTGTGCGTCTACTAGTAGAGTGTCTGCATGTAATTTTGAAAAGGTTTGTGGGGTGTTTTAGTTAACATTAAGGGTATTTTTGGGGTGTTCTGTCGTATTTTGCTTTATCGCATAATTTGTATTGGTTGATAAAATCTATGGTTAGTTCTTTCGTATCCTTAAAGTAGTATCTCCTCATGAGTTGCTTTAGTGTTTCACTAATTCCACGATAGTTTTGCCTTCGTGTTGATTTCTAATTATGTCGCTTATTTCGTCAGGGTCATCTAAGGTTATTTATTTTCTTGTACATCTAATAATTTCAAGGCTTAAGTTATTAAATAATTTAATATATAGTTCTGAAAATCGTTTGTATAAATGTTCGATGGTGAAATAAAAGTAAAAACGTTTTTTCTCGGGGGTATATTCTTTTAGAATTTTAATTATTTGTTTCTCATTATCATCTTTAGTTATTTGAATTTGATATATTTTCTTATTGTCTATTTTTGTGTATTTTACGGGATTGGGGTTGATTAAAACTTCGGTAATTATAAATTGATTTGGTTTTATGTCTATGGCTTCGTTTAATATTTTAATGGCGGTTTTTGGTTCTTCGTTTTGTGTCGAGTGTATGGTGTCTATTTCTTCTGGGTCTTCTCTTATCTCTGTTTCGTCCACGTTGCTTATAATTGACTCTGTTTCTATTGCGTTGAGTTGTATTCTGCTTAGTGCGTCTGCGTTATTATTATAAATTTCTTTTTTATATATAATTTCGTAATCATATTCTTCTAATCTAATTATCCATCTTTGTAGTTTTGAGTTTGGTTCCTTGAGTTTGCATAGCCATACTAATAGTCTATGGTCGGTGTATATATAGAATTTTCTTCCATAAAGGTATGGTCTAAAATATTCGTTGCCCGAATTATTGCTAATAATTCTTTCTCGATTGTGCTGTTTTTGTTCCGTCTCGTTTAGGGGTCTAGATGCGTAGCTGATTGATTTATCGCTACTTACTTTTCCTTGGCTCAATACTGTGCCTAGTGCTACATTCGATGCGTCGCTTGTCAATATAAATGGTTTCGAAAAGTCTGGGTATGCATTTAATTTTTCTACGGCTTTAATAAATTCTGGGGTGTGTTCAATTTTATTTCCCTTTTTTAAACAGTTTGTTAGTGGTTTGGTTGTCTGTGCATAACCTTTGATGAATTTGCAATAATAACCACCGAGTCTTAAAAATCCTTTGATTTCTTTGTTAGTTTTGGGTAAGGGGTAATTTAGTACCGCGTTTGTCTTGTCTGGGTTTAGCATAACTGCTTGTGGGGTTATTATATGTCCTAAAAATGATACTTCTTTTTGTAAAAATTCGCTTTTGTCTAGTTGAACTGTAAAATGTGCTTTTCTTAGTCTTTCAAAAACTTCTCTTAATCTTTCAATGTGTTCTACCAGTGATGTTGAATATACTATTATATCGTCTAGGTACACAAGACATTTTTCGTTGTGTATCCCTCTTAAAATGTCATCCATGACTTTTTGAAAGGTGACGGGTGCGTTCTTCAATCCAAATGGCATTCGTTTGTATTCGTAGTGCCCTCTAGGTGTGCTAAATGCAGTTTCGCTATGCCCTTCTCGTCCATCTCTCCTGAGGCGAGGTCTAATGTTGAAAATATTGACACTTTCCTAATTTGTCTAAAATCTCGGTGATGTTGTGTAGTGGGTATTCGTCGACTACCGTTTTGGTTTAGCTTTCTATAGTCTATAACCATTCGATATTATCGCTTGCCTGAGACGTCTAATTTTATTGGTACTATTAATACAGGGCTTCTCCATGGTGAATTCAAGTGTTGGATTATATCCTGCTCTAATAAATCTGCTACCTGTCTATCTGCTTCTTCTTGGCTTGCCTGATGTAGTCTGTATGCTTTGGTAAAAATTGGCTTATTATCCGTTAATTCTATATTGTGTTTGACTGTGTTAGAAAGGTTAGAGGTATTTCTTCGCAATGGAATATATCACGGTATTCAAAACATAAGTCTTTAATTGCTCTCTCATCTTCGTTATTAATGTCGTTGTTGAAACGAATATTAATTAAGTTTTCTTGTCGTGTTCTATAAGACTGTAATCGTTTTTTAAGTTTTCGTCTGTTTCCAATTCGTTAAAATTCACCTCTTCTACGTTAATTGGGTTTATCAGAGATAATTCTACGGGGTAATCATTTGAGTTTAGAATTGTCGTAGTGGCGTAATTGTCCTGTATTTGTACTAATACTGTGGGTGTTTCTACTCCGAGTTGGAATGCCATGTGATTTATAATGCCTACGTCGTTTTTTGAATTTACTAAAATTTTTATTTGTTTCTCTGTCCGGGGTTTTATGGTGTTTTTTTGCTCGATTGTATATTACTGTTTTGGAATTTAATGGGGATTTGTCCGTGTTTTGTTTTAATAAGCGGTTTATTATATCGATGTTTGCTCCTAATTTTCTTAGAAAATCCATTCCTATTAGTCCGTCGTATTTGGCGTTAAATTCAAAATGCAAAATTTATGTTTTATTCTTAGGTTGAAAGTTTTTGGTAAGAGTATCTTCGCTATGAATTGATGTAATGTCGTTTGATGGGCTGTTTTAATTTTAAAGGGTTCTGTTCCGTTTATATTGTAAGTTTTACTGCCAATTTTATTAATACATCGAGTTTGTTGATTATTTAAATTCTCTTACCCTTAGTAGTTTAGGCTCCATGCGCTCTACTGCTCAGCATGGCGCTGTCGCCGTTTCGCTCAAACCAATAGGTGTTTCATCACCGATTATTAATTTTCAAGCTATAGTACTTCCCAAAATTTGTGAAAATGTACCTACTTCTAATATTTCTTTACAACATTTCAATCATCTGGCTAACCTCAAGCTAGCTGATCCGCTTTTTGCTCAATCTGGACCCGTTGATTTCTTTAGCGCGGATATTTTCCCCCAAGTGTTATTAGACGGTCGTATCCAGGGTGATAGCGAACAACCTGTTGCTATTAATACCATTTTCGGATATGTTTTAATGGGAAACATACCTTCCTCGCCCGCTTCTGAAATAACTAGCTTGTTTTGTATGACAGATTCTACTTCCCCATTGGAAGATATTGTCGCTAAATTCAGGGAAGTCGAAGCTGTCCCCCGCCGCTCGACCTTTCACACCTGAAGAAACTCTTGTTGAAAAACATTTTGTCGATACGTTTCGCCGCAATGAACAAGGTCGCAGTGTTGTCTCATTGCCGTTTAGAGATCAGGAACCATTTTATCCAGGTAGTCGTGATCTTGCCTTACAACGATTTGTTGCTTTAGAAAATCGTCTACTTACGCAACCTCGTGTTTACGAACAATACGTTTCGTTCATGCGTAATATCTTAATTCTCAACATATGCAATCTGTTGTTATTGGGTCTCATTCGGACTTTTCTTATTACATTCCGCATTATTGCGTTGTGAAACCCAAAAGCGTAAGTACGAAATTACGAGTGATTTTCAACGCTTCCGCTAAAACTTTGTCTCAATCGTCCTTAAACGATCACTTGTTTGTTGGACCAAAGTTGCAACCTGATATTACTGCAATTTTGTTACAATTTCGTTTACATCCTTATGTTGTCACTGCCGATATTTGTGAGATGTACAGACAAATTCTTGTAAATCCCGCTCAGTGTAACTATCAACGAATTGTTTGGCGCTTCTCCCCTGAGGAGCCCATTCAGGATTTTAAATTAAATACCGTTACTTATGGAATCAATTATGCTCCCTTTCTTGCCATACGCACACTTCAGCAGTTGGCCGTGGACGAAGGGAATTCTTATCCGTTGGCCGCTTTCGCACTTCACCACCATACTTATATTGATGACATCGCTACTGGTGGAGATTCTATTGACTCAACCTGCGCTCTACGTACTCAACTAATTGCTTTTTTAAAACTTGGTGGTTTCGAACTTCATAAATGGTCAAGTAACCATCCCGAATTGTTAAAAGATCTTTCCGTTACGCAGCAATTAAATAAATTGCCCTTTGCACTGCACCTTCCTGGTCATAACTTTTACGGCCTTGGAACCAGGCTGCAAGAGCGTTTAAACCGCGTAGACAAAAGTATTAATCCTCTAGACGAAGCGTGCAAGCAGCACGACATCGAGTATTCGCATTACAAAGATGTGGAATGCAGGAATGAGGCCGACAAGGTCTTACAAGAAGCGGCTTGGGGCAAGTGAAGGTCAAAGTGGTTCGAGAAGCTTGCAGCGTTGGGCGTAACAGCTGCAATGAAAGTTAAACGCAAACTAGGAATGGGAATTGACAAGGAAATGAATGTAAAACTGGACCGTCGACAGCGATAACGACGACGACGACGACAAAAACGACGTCGAGTGCGGCGATGCCCGGGAAAATCCAAATACAATAACGGCAACTCCGGTAAAAAATGTTCCTTCAGTGGCGGTCTTATAAGTAAAATAATAAAAATAAATTTTTCTAGATTGGTCTATATACAATATTTATAGAAATAATTGCACGTCACACTATACAAAAGGCTGTTGGTATCCATGTAGCATAATTCGAAATTATTTGCAAGTTTTGCCTTTATGAAATTATAATGGAAATTATATAATTCGATTTTTGTTAATTCTAATATCGTCATGCCTATGTAGATAGGTTTATCGAATTCTATCTGTGTTTTAGACAATCCAATTGCTACCAAATTTTTATCAAATATTGTAGCCGAATGGAAATTTGGTTTGGAAATTACGGATAGAGCTCCATACCTACCGCTTCAATGAATTATTAGCTTAATAATGCGTTTTTCCTAACATTCTCCATTGTTTTACCAAAAATTGAATTGTTTACAAATTTATAAAGATTTTGTGCAAATTCCGTTTTAGCCAACGAGCGCATTCTTATATTTAATTCGATAAATGGTCTCAACCAAAGAAACTGGCCGAATTCTAAAATTTTATGAACGTGAGTCATAACTACGCCTGCAGATAAATAAACTTGGATATTTCTGTAATGCACAACGTAGTTACACTTTTTCGTAAGAGTACACATTAATTTTGAAAATTTCAAGCTAGGAGGTGTGTCCTGCTCTGGACACATAGGTAAGTAGAGTATAATTGGGGCATCCACCCCCTCATTTGCACCAGCATCCTCATTTGCACCCACATCTGGACCAAAAAGTTTTCTTCGACTAACCATTTTTCATCTTTCGAGATAAACCTATCTTAAATTTTTTATGTTTCGAGATAAATGAGCATCCTCATTTCCTCCCACATCTGAACCAAAAAGTTTTCTTCGACTAGCCATTTTTTTATCTTTCATCTGAACCAAATACTTTTCTTTGTCTAACCATTGCATCTTTCGAGATAAACCTATCTTGTTTGGTATCAATCAACACTAGATTTTTCTCAGCTACCCG
This sequence comes from Platerodrilus igneus, assembly GCA_036346225.1. Taxonomy (NCBI): domain Eukaryota; kingdom Metazoa; phylum Arthropoda; class Insecta; order Coleoptera; family Lycidae; genus Platerodrilus; species Platerodrilus igneus. The sequence continues at coordinate 96,331 of JARFIW010000394.1, read as the reverse complement.
AATCTCTAAGAATTTTTCAGATAACATCACCCCCAAGGGAGCTACCCTGATTTTAAGATTTCTTACCTGCTGCGATTTCTGACAATCCTTAAACATTTTTTTAGTCATGCGATACATCTTGTTAGTCTAAAATTTTACACAGAATTTGAATCTGCAAACAGATTTAAAATCGGACTACTCCTTACAAAGTTACACTTTAAGCTCATTACATCAATTCATAGCGAAGATACTCTTACCAAAAACTTTCAACCTAAGAATAAAACATAAATTTTGCATTTTTGAATTTAACGCCAAATACGACGGACTAATAGGAATGGATTTTCTAAGAAAATTAGGAGCAAACATCGATATAATAAACCGCTTATTAAAACAAAACACGGACAAATCCCCATTAAATTCCAAAACAGTAATATACAATCGAGCAAAAAAACACCATAAAACCCCGGACAGAGAAACAAATAAAAATTTTAGTAAATTCAAAAAACGACGTAGGCATTATAAATCACATGGCATTCCAACTCGGAGTAGAAACACCCACAGTATTAGTACAAATACAGGACAATTACGCCACTACGACAATTCTAAACTCAAATGATTACCCCGTAGAATTATCTCTGATAAACCCAATTAACGTAGAAGAGGTGAATTTTAACGAATTGGAAACAGACGAAAACTTAAAAAACGATTACAGTCTTATAGAACACGACAAGAAAACTTAATTAATATTCGTTTCAACAACGACATTAATAACGAAGATGAGAGAGCAATTAAAGACTTATGTTTTGAATACCGTGATATATTCCATTGCGAAGAAATACCTCTAACCTTTCTAACACAGTCAAACACAATATAGAATTAACGGATAATAAGCCAATTTTTACCAAAGCATACAGACTACATCAGGCAAGCCAAGAAGAAGCAGATAGACAGGTAGCAGATTTATTAGAGCAGGATATAATCCAACACTTGAATTCACCATGGAGAAGCCCTGTATTAATAGTACCAATAAAATTAGACGTCTCAGGCAAGCGATAATATCGAATGGTTATAGACTATAGAAAGCTAAACCAAAAACGGTAGTCGACGAATACCCACTACACAACATCACCGAGATTTTAGACAAATTAGGAAAGTGTCAATATTTTCAACATTAGACCTCGCCTCAGGAGAGATGGACGAGAAGGGCATAGCGAAACTGCATTTAGCACACCTAGAGGGCACTACGAATACAAACGAATGCCATTTGGATTGAAGAACGCACCCGTCACCTTTCAAAAAGTCATGGATGACATTTTAAGAGGGATACACAACGAAAAATGTCTTGTGTACCTAGACGATATAATAGTATATTCAACATCACTGGTAGAACACATTGAAAGATTAAGAGAAGTTTTTGAAAGACTAAGAAAAGCACATTTTACAGTTCAACTAGACAAAAGCGAATTTTTACAAAAAGAAGTATCATTTTTAGGACATATAATAACCCCACAAGCAGTTATGCTAAACCCAGACAAGACAAACGCGGTACTAAATTACCCTTACCCAAAACTAACAAAGAAATCAAAGGATTTTAAGATTCGGTGGTTATTATTGCAAATTCATCAAAGGTTATGCACAGACAACCAAACCACTAACAAACTGTTTAAAAAAGGGAAATAAAATTGAACACACCCCAGAATTTATTAAAGCCGTAGAAAAATTAAATGCATACCCAGACTTTTCGAAACCATTTATATTGACAAGCGACGCATCGAATGTAGCACTAGGCACAGTATTGAGCCAAGGAAAAGTAAGTAGCGATAAATCAATCAGCTACGCATCTAGACCCCTAAACGAGACGGAACAAAAAAACAGCACAATCGAGAAAGAATTATTAGCAATAATTCGGGCAACGAATATTTTAGACCATACCTTTATGGAAGAAAATTCTATATATACACCGACCATAGACTATTAGTATGGCTATGCAAACTCAAGGAACCAAACTCAAAACTACAAAGATGGATAATTAGATTAGAAGAATATGATTACGAAATTATATATAAAAAAGAAATTTATAATAATAACGCAGACGCACTAAGCAGAATACAACTCAACGCAATAGAAACAGAGTCAATTATAAGCAACGTGGACGAAACAGAGATAAGAGAAGACCCAGAAGAAATAGACACCATACACTCGACACAAAACGAAGAACCAAAAACCGCCATTAAAATATTAAACGAAGCCATAGACATAAAACCAAATCAATTTATAATTACCGAAGTTTTAATCAACCCCAATCCCGTAAAATACACAAAATAGACAATAAGAAAATATATCAAATTCAAATAACTAAAGATGATAATGAGAAACAAATAATTAAAATTCTAAAAGAATATACCCCCGAGAAAAAACGTTTTTACTTTTATTTCACCATCGAACATTTATACAAACGATTTTCAGAACTATATATTAAATTATTTAATAACTTAAGCCTTGAAATTATTAGATGTACAAGAAAATAAATAACCTTAGATGACCCTGACGAAATAAGCGACATAATTAGAAATCAACACGAAGGCAAAACTATCGTGGAATTAGTGAAACACTAAAGCAACTCATGAGGAGATACTACTTTAAGGATACGAAAGAACTAACCATAGATTTTATCAACCAATACAAATTATGCGATAAAGCAAAATACGACAGAACACCCCAAAAATACCCTTAATGTTAACTAAAACACCCCACAAACCTTTTCAAAAATTACATGCAGACACTCTACTAGTAGACGCACAAAACTTTCTAACAATTGTTCACGCATTTACCAAAGTAGGTCAAGCGATACCCATCACTTCCAAAATAACATCGACGTAACCCAAGGATTCTTACAATATTTTACATTTTACGGTACACCCGGAAACCATAACTTTAGATAATGTCAGCGGATTTAAAAATGAAACGATACAAAATATCCTGAAACTCCATAAAATAAAAACTCATTTTATAACCGAAAACAACCCCGAATCAAACGGATTAATTGAAAGATTACACCTAACCCTATTAGAGCAAATCAGATTATTAAGATTAACTTACAAAAAAGAACACATCACTAATTTAATCTTATACGAACTATTTGCTTACAATAACACAATCCACTCATCAACAAATTTTACACCCCTAGAATTAACATTAGGACATTCAGATTTCCGCAACGCTTACGACATACATTACAACAAAGAAGTATACCAACAGTATACTAAAGACCCTAAAGAGAAACTAAAAATAACTTAGGATAAGGTAAAAGATAAATTAGATATTGACAAGAAACGTATTATACAACCCGCAACAAGAATACCGACATAAATAAATTTTCAATAGGACAAACCGTGTATGAGAAGAACTTTCAAAGTAAAGACACAAACGGCCCCCAGAAATTTAGGCCCGTTTAAAATCAAAAGATATCAGACAAAAATATAGCCGTAGTACACAATAGAAAAATAGTCAAATATATTCATTTGAAAAACTTAATACACCATGTAATTTCAAATGGACAGCCATCACCCTTGCCGTCAACCTCCATCCAGGTAGAACGGACAACGACATATTAGTTGAAGACATTAAGAACAATCCCGGTATACTACCAGAAAAATTGGGAAGTATGCAAAATACAATAAATTACTGGACATTCGCACAAAAATTTGATTTAACAGAATTAAAACAAGAGTTTCACATAATTAAAGACAACTATTACAGACTGAAACATTCAATGGACACAGCCAAATTTGGAAAAGAATACGCGTTAGAAATGCTAAACTACAACAGTATAATAGAAAACATTGTAAGAAACATAGAAGATAAATTTAATTGATTAATACCAACAGAACAAATTACAAGACGAACAAGTTGAAAATGCAAGGCATTGTCGCAACGAACTTCCAAATGTAGACTTACTTTAAAACAATTTAAAGAAATTAAAATTATTATGTTGTAATAATTATAAGTATTCAGATAAAACACTAGAATTTTCTCAGCTACCCGAATCTCTAAGAATTTTTCAGATAACATCACCCCCAAGGGAGCTACCCTCATTTTAAGATTTCTTACCTGTAGCGACTTTTGAGCGTTCTTATAAACTTTTTTAGTCACGCGATACATCTTGTTAGCTTAGAATTTTATGCAGAATCCAAATCTGTAAACAGATTGGAAATCGGATCACGCCCTGCAAAGTTACCCCTTTAAAGCCCCCAAACCACTTTAAATTGTTTTGCTCGTCTATGACATATGCTTTAACCAACTATTTCCCTAGAAATCTAAAACCGCAAGGATTTTAGAAACGAGTCCTTTATAAGCCATAAGTGCTTAGTATTTAAAATCATTTTTTCAAACAGTAATGTGCTTCTCTCAGAATGTCGCAAAACCCATGACTTAAAATTTTTCTGGTTTTAACATAATTACATGTACAATGCTAAATTGTTGGAAAATACATAGACAAGAACAAACTAATCGCTTTACAATTATGTGACGTATAGTGAAAGTAGTATAGAGGACAAACTAATTGCTTTACAATTATGTTACGTAAAGTGAAAGTAGCCTTTCTTTTATTAATTAGCAGCTATGTGATTTGAAAATACAATAGATATGCTCAATGCTAAATGCTTGGAAAATACAAGTCGTTTCAAATCAATTTCTTAACGAGCATGTGAATCACATGTGAAAACTGTATATAATTTCTTTTCTTGGACTTTCTATTAATTATGTTTGTGTATTAGAAATTGATTAATAATTGCAGGATACAAATTTTAAATAAACACTTTGCTAAGGGAACACCGAACTTGTTGTATACAGAATACTTACTAATAAAGCAATTTAATTTTAAATAACTTCTACGCCATATTTTTCGAAAATGGCATGCTTTGGAAACAATCGAAGATTACCGAAGACACTCGAAGAGTGCACAAACGCGGTCAGTAAACCATAATTAATAATCGCCTTTATAGGTTCCACATTTCGACCATTTCCCAATGACTTTAATTTCTTATTAGAGAGAATTCTTATTCTCCCACGCACTGCTACGTAGTTGCATGTCCATTCCTTTTGGAGGTATATGCTCGTTATAGGTTGTAGCACCCGCGGTTTTACTTAACTACACTTTGAGAGATCCCTTTAATCTTTTTAATCGTGTCCTTCTCGCGTACAATACAGTAGGACTTAGCCTTACTACCTACAAATTCTAACACCAAGTCACCGTTAAACTCGTCTTTAAATTTCCCCACAACTTTTGTTAACATGCGGTATATTGTGTTTATTATTTCCGTACACCACTTTAAACCTAAAAATAAAAACAGGATAGTTTAATACGTCTATTAATAATTTATGGTAATGTTGGCGATACAAATATGTAAAACAAACTTTATCAAGAAATATGTTTTAATAGAATACATACATGTATTGATAACATCTATAAACCGCTGTGGTAACCAGAGTCTGGCGAATCTGGGATAGCCAAATCTCTAAACATTTGCGCAAGCGATTGCCTTGCAGTTGCATCTTTTAAGTACTGAATGGGAAACATTTAATAAGTTCCAACACTGTCAAGTAATTTAAATTGCTGCAATCATTAGACAGAGAAATACTGGCACTGCTCTCTCCTCTAATAACGTTTGAACCCTTTCTTCCTCCGTCGTATTTCCACATACTTTTTTTATATCACCAACAAATTTTTCGTAAAATTCTGGAAAGTTTCAACACCTTAACTCAACCATTATAAAACAGATCAATTCTCGCAAATTTAATAGCTTGATGCACTCGTACGCAGGTAGCACAATAACATTCCCATCTTTCGTAATCTCCATATTATATAAATTCTCTTTTTCAAAATTGTTCTAAAACCATATACTTCTATTAAAGGCTGTGCTCAGCTGCAATTTGAAATCTTGATCCAATTGTATGTCAACAACATCGTTTCCAGTAGTCAGATCATTTAATCGTACTTGTTTTGAGTCTTGAGCAAATTGGCGAATTTGAAATTCCACTTGAAAAGTATTGGCGAATTTGAAATTCCACTTGAAAAGTACACAATTTCTTCCAATCGAAGCAAGAGAATGTTATCGTAGAATCAGCACACATACCACTACAGCAAATAACTTGGATGGCAGGTTGAAGACCACCATATAAATCAAAACCAACTTCTAATATATGGTGGTGATAATTTGGAGGAAATTCGCCTAACCTATAGGTTGACTTACCAACTAGTTGGTTGATATTTAATTGTGGTACTCGCACATCACTTGTAACGTCAACACAAGAAAAATCCATCTTTAATTTATAATTTTAATCAAACTCGACGATACTTTGACGACTAATGCACTGGAACATGGCTCTCGCCTTTTATGCTGATGGTCGAGCGTGCGCAGCTCCTCATTATATTAGTTGGCGTTATATGCAAGTCTTGACTGGAAAAGTGACGTCTATAATTGTTTTGTAGTGGGTTTTACCTGTATGTATTTAACCACCAACGCCATTTTTAGAATTATTAAACAAAATTACTCTTAGCAGTATTTTTAATATACCATCGTGTAAGATTTCAATTATTATTGTGTTTTTCCTCAGGTTCTCAAATCCCTCGGAATTTTTTTCAAATCGAATGACCCCTTACTGATTTGCAGAATAACCTTTTGCAATCACCGTATATAATTCATCTTTAATCTATTTCTAAACCGTATCGCTCTGTCTTTTGAGATAAACCCCTGGTGTAACCTATAAATTAGTATAGAATTTTCCTGGGGAATTGAAATTAATTATCACGTCTTTTAAAATTAGTTCCAACAAAGACCTGTATATATTGTATTAATATTCAAAAACCTATCAGCAAAACACCTTTGCATTTTTATTTAGATTTAGCTCGATAATAGAGTTAAACTCCAAAAATATTTATTAGTGGCTAGAATTGTTAAAATTTTCAATTAGTGAATCCACATACAAATGATTAAACCAAAAGGTATAATACATATATTAATTCTATACGGTGACCTAGAAAGTGGTTCGATAATCTATTTTAAATGTAGTTCAACATAAGACGTATATTCTAAATAAATTTAAAGAAATGTATGATCATTAGCCTTGCATTGTTTGTTGATGACGTCTGACTATTAATTTAATAAAGCACTTTCCACAATTCTAGTTAATATACGGGAATACACATTCTATAATTTGATTTAAATTGGGTTAATGTAAGGACAAATTATACTTATACTTTCTCCCTCAACGTATTTAGGAAGTTTATATCAAATCTTCCGCACATTATACGCACTATGGAAGTTGACATGCAAAATCAGATATGCAAATTCGAGAACTTGTGTTTTATTTAAATAAGAATTCTTTAGTGAAGATGTTGACATTTGATGGGAATTATATGATATTTACCAAAGGAACTTTAGAGCACTTTTAGGGGTATCTCAGATCGTTCTCAACCATGCTAATACTTTAAAAGAACTAACGGAAAAGGGTACTCTAATATAGATCTGTTTCTGTTAGATGTTGCAATGGGAAGATATAATAGGAATGATGTCCTACAGAATCTCGCACATGATGTAATTAAAAGCAAATACAGTAATAGTGATATTGGGATCATATTATACGAATTTATAAGAACCTACCCAAGATTGTTTGAAAACAGTATTTGTAAACAAGTTGAGTATATGGAAGAATACAACAGGTTTCCATCCCACGCATTTACGAGCGATGTTTAAATTTTAACCCGAAGACTGAAAATTTTGTAACACTATTAATCACACTTTTGTTTTCTTATACGTTTCTAAATTGTTGTATTTCAACTACAGATATTAATAGATGTCAATAAAATTATGTTATAGTTTTAAATAAAACAATTCTGATTAATAATTTTGTAAAACGTTTATAACACCCTTTTAAAAAATAATACACATCTTTGTTATAATTCTTTTCATAATTAGTTAGATACCCATTTCAGTTACGTGGACATTTGAAAAATTAAACAATACCAATGTATGCTTTATATTTTAAAACATAAACAAGCTAATATATACAAAAATAATTTCTAAATTCACATAATTCATTTCTTATGATAACAGTTGTGGTGGTTAAATTTTTATTCTAAAACTTACAATTTAGTATATATTCCATTTGAATATCTGCCAACAGTTTTATAAACCCCATCTCCTCGATTATTTCCATAAAATCATCCAGATCCTCGGCATTGATAACACTGCAGCACAGTGCTGTATTGCTTCCTCGTATGACTGACACATAAGACATTTTTCTCCTTCTATCGAAAAGCGTTGCCCACATTCTGCTTTTTTTACTCGTAGAGCATTGCGAAATCTTCGAATAACCTCTCCGAAGTCTTTATACATATTTGTTATATTGTCTCTTTGAACCGTACAATCAACAAATAATAACTTCTACGCGAACAGTCCTTTATATGAGCTACTCCTATTCGGATATGTACCGATTGCACCCGATTTGTGTGCACGCACGAAGCAACCGGTATGGAATGTATTCTATGAACAAAATCATTACATTTCTTAAGAAAAATGCTAAGGACTTTAAAAATAATTATAACTCTTGTTAGACCTCTAGTCTCTAGATAAACGTTATTATTTTAGGTTGTGTCACTGTTTTCTAAATCAATTTCCTACATACTTTTTCCTAAACTATGCGTATCAATTGACGGTTATACTTTACTCCATAACCGACTTGTATATATTTTCGTCTTCGTGAGCAGGGAGATTAAATTTGGTATATAAGGAAGTAGTTTTGGGTTGAGCTTAGTTATAGTAAGACATTTTTTCGAAAGATGTCGCATTCAAGCAATCAGTGGTGCTCCAAACAATCTATTACAAAAGCAGCAGAGGATATCCTGGATGGCTCGAGTTTCTACGCTGCTAGTAAAAAATATAATATACCTAGAACAACGTTATGCAGATATGTTAAAAGGTTGCAGAACGTGAAGAAATTACATAATTCCAACGATGCATCCAGAGATGTTATACCAGAAGTTAAAATACCTATACAGAATTATGATAACTTTGCTATTGCTAATGCAAAAGAGGATGGTAAACATGGTCCTTTGTTCCCATCTAACATACGAGCTATATTCGTGGGACCATCGAGTTGTGGGAAGACCAACGCTTTAATATCTCTGATCTTGCACGAGAACGGTCTTAGATTTCAAAATGTCTATGTATTTTCGAAGAGTTTGTATCAACCGAAATACGAATTGTTAAGAAACGTTTTACACCATTAAAAGAAGAAATTGGTTACCATGAGTTTGAAAATTACGATGATTTGATCGAACCCGGAGATACCAAAGAAGATTCAATTATGGTTTTCGATGATATACCTGCAAACGAGCAAAGTAAAATCACTCAGTTTTTCTCGTTCGGTCGACATAAAGCAATAGATTCGTTCTATCTATGTCAAACTTACGCTAGTGCCTTAAAACATAGACTCAGAGATAACGCCAATGTAATCGCATTATGGAAACAGGATGAAACCAATCTCGGACATATCTTTTCGGATCATATAAGTGGTGACATGACATATCCGAAATTTAAAGAAATGTGTTTACAGTGTTGGGGTGACTCAAAACATAATTTTATAACTGTTGTTAAAGATTTTGATTTGGATAAAGGTCGATATAGGAAGAATTTCGACGAGTATATAAATATTTGACATTATTCAAAAAGTTAGTTCCCATCCAAAGTTTCATTATGACGGACGTTAACAATTTTATTGCGAATAAACGCAGTCTTCATCTTATGCAGGATGCTGTACGAAAAAGTTTATAGCGTACAAAAGGGAGATGCTACATCTCAGCAAAAATTCAAAGAAGTGCACAAACAATTGATTGATCCACTGCAAATAACCGCTTCCCAGTTGCAATCGATCACCGAAAAATCTCCATACCTACAACAAAGGTTAAAGTCGAAAACATGGACGTACCTATAAAGAAAATTAAGCAACTCGTTCCAGAAGAACCGTTCCATCTTTACTATGCGGATGTGTTAGCTAGAGACGAAGACGAAAATATATACAAGTCGGTTATGGAGTAAAGTATAACCGTCAATTGATACGCATAGTTTAGGAAAAAGTATGTAGGAAATTGATTTAGAAAACAGTGACACAACCTAAAATAATAACGTTTATCTAGAGACTAGAGGTCTAACAAGAGTTATAATTATTTTTAAAGTCCTTAGCATTTTCTTAAGAAATGTAATGATTTTGTTCATAGAATACATTCCATACCGGTTGCTTCGTGCGTGCACACAAATCGGGTGCAATCGGTACATATCCGAATAGGAGTAGCTCATATAAAAGGACTGTTCGCGTAGAAGTTATTATTTGTTGATTGTACGGTTCAAAGAGACAATATAACAAATATGTATAAAGACTTCGGAGAGGTTATTCGAAGATTTCGCAATGCTCTACGAGTAAAAAAAGCAGAATGTGGGCAACGCTTTTCGATAGAAGGAGAAAAATGTCTTATGTGTCAGTCATACGAGGAAGCAATACAGCACTGTGCTGCAGTGTTATCAATGCCCGAGGATCTGGATGATTTTATGGAAATAATCGAGGAGATGGGGTTTATAAAACTGTTGGCAGATATTCAAATGGAATATATACTAAATTGTAAGTTTTAGAATAAAAATTTAACCACCACAACTGTTATCATAAGAAATGAATTATGTGAATTTAGAAATTATTTTGTATATATTAGCTTGTTTATGTTTTAAAATATAAAGCATACATTGGTATTGTTTAATTTTCAAATGTCCACGTAACTGAAATGGGTATCTAACTAATTATGAAAAGAATTATAACAAAGATGTGTATTATTTTTTAAAAGGGTGTTATAAACGTTTTACAAAATTATTAATCAGAATTGTTTTATTTAAAACTATAACATAATTTTATTGACATCTATTAATATCTGTAGTTGAAATACAACAATTTAAAAACGTATAAGAAAACAAAAGTGTAATTAATAGTGTTACAAAATTTTCAGTCTTCGGGTTAAAATTTAAACATCGCTCGTAAATGCGTGGGATGGAAACCTGTTGTATTCTTCCATATACTCAACTTGTTTACAAATACTGTTTTCAAACAATCTTGGGTAGGTTCTTATAAATTCGTATAATATGATCCCAATATCACTATTACTGTATTTGCTTTTAATTACATCATGTGCGAGATTCTGTAGGACATCATTCCTATTATATCTTCCCATTGCGACATCTAACAGAAACAGATCTATATTAGGAGTACCCTTTTCCGTTAGTTCTTTTAAAGTATTAGCATGGTTGAGAACGATCTGAGATACCCTAAAAGTGCTCTAAAGTTCCTTTGGTAAATATCATATAATTCCCATCAAATGTCATCATCTTCACTAAACAATTCTTATTTAAATAAAAACGCAAGTTGTCGAATTTGCATATCTGATTTTGCATGCCAACTTCCATAGTGCGTATAATGTGCGGAAGATTTGATATAAACTTCCTAAATACGTTGAGGAGAAAGTATAAGTATAATTTGTCCTTACATTAACCCAATTTAAATCAAATTATAGAATGTGTATTCCCGTATATTAACTAGAATTGTGAAAAGTGCTTTTATTAAATTAATAGTCAGACGTCATCGACAAAGAATGCAAGGCTAATGATCATACATTTCACTAAATTTATTTAGAATATACGTTTTATGTTGAACTACATTTAAAATAGATTATCGAACCACTTTCTAGGTCACCGTACAGAATTAATATATGTATTATACCTTTTGGTTTAATCATTTGTATGTGGATTCACTAATTGAAAATTTTAACAATTCTAGCCACTAATAAATATTTTTGGAGTTTAACTCTATTATCGAGCTAAATCTAAATAAAAATGCAAAAGTGTTTTGCTGATAGGTTTTGAATATTAATACAATATATACAGGTCTTTGTTGGAACTAATTTTAAAAGACGTGATAATTAATTTCAATTCCCCAGGAAAATTCTATACTAATTTATAGGTTACACCAGGGTTTATCTCAAAAGACAGAGCGATACGGTTTAGAAATAGATTAAAGATGAATTATATACGGTGATTGCAAAGGTTATTCTGCAAATCAGTAAGGGTCATTCGATTTGAAAAATTCCGAGGATTTGAGAACCTGAGGAAAAACACAATAATAATTGAAATCTTACACGATGGTATATTAAAAATACTGCTAAGAGTAATTTTGTTTAATAATTCTAAAATGGCGTTGGTGGTTAAATACATACAGGTAAAACCCACTACAAAACAATTATAGACGTCACTTTTCCAGTCAAGACTTGCATATAACGCCAACTAATATAATGAGGAGCTGCGCACGCTCGACCATCAGCATAAAGGCGAGAGCCATGTTCCAGTGCATTAGTCGTCAAAGTATCGTCGAGTTTGATTAAAATTATAAATTAAAGATGGATTTTTCTTGTGTTGACGTTACAAGTGATGTGCGAGTACCAATTAAATATCAACCAACTAGTTGGTAAGTCAACCTATAGGTTAGGCGAATTTCCTCCAAATTATCACCACCATATATTAGAAGTTGGTTTTGATTTATATGGTGGTCTTCAACCTGCCATCCAAGTTATTTGCTGTAGTGGTATGTGTGCTGATTCTACGATAACATTCTCTTGCTTCGATTGGAAGAAATTGTGTACTTTTCAAGTGGAATTTCAAATTCGCCAATACTTTTCAAGTGGAATTTCAAATTCGCCAATTTGCTCAAGACTCAAAACAAGTACGATTAAATGATCTGACTACTGGAAACGATGTTGTTGACATACAATTGGATCAAGATTTCAAATTGCAGCTGAGCACAGCCTTTAATAGAAGTATATGGTTTTAGAACAATTTTGAAAAGAGAATTTATATAATATGGAGATTACGAAAGATGGGAATGTTATTGTGCTACCTGCGTACGAGTGCATCAAGCTATTAAATTTGCGAGAATTGATCTGTTTTATAATGGTTGAGTTAAGGTGTTGAAACTTTCCAGAATTTTACGAAAATTTGTTGGTGATATAAAAAGTATGTGGAAATACGACGGAGGAAGAAAGGGTTCAAACGTTATTAGAGGGAGAGCAGTGCCAGTATTTCTCTGTCTAATGATTGCAGCAATTTAAATTACTTGACAGTGTTGGAACTTATTAAATGTTTCCCATTCAGTACTTAAAAGATGCAACTGCAAGGCAATCGCTTGCGCAAATGTTTAGAGATTTGGCTATCCCAGATTCGCCAGACTCTGGTTACCACAGCGGTTTATAGATGTTATCAATACATGTATGTATTCTATTAAAACATATTTCTTGATAAAGTTTGTTTTACATATTTGTATCGCCAACATTACCATAAATTATTAATAGACGTATTAAACTATCCTGTTTTTATTTTTAGGTTTAAAGTGGTGTACGCGGAAATAATAAACACAATATACCGCATGTTAACAAAAAGTTGTGGGGAAATTTAAAGACGAGTTTAACGGTGACTTGGTGTTAGAATTTGTAGGTAGTAAGGCTAAGTCCTACTGTATTGTACGCGAGAAGGACACGATTAAAAAGATTAAAGGGATCTCTCAAAGTGTAGTTAAGTAAAACCGCGGGTGCTACAACCTATAACGAGCATATACCTCCAAAAGGAATGGACATGCAACTACGTAGCAGTGCGTGGAGAATAAGAATTCTCTCTAATAAGAAATTAAAGTCATTGGGAAATGGTCGAAATGTGGAACCTATAAAGGCGATTATTAATTATGGTTTACTGACCGCGTTTGTGCACTCTTCGAGTGTCTTCGGTAATCTTCGATTGTTTCCAAAGCATGCCATTTTCGAAAAATATGGCGTAGAAGTTATTTAAAATTAAATTGCTTTATTAGTAAGTATTCTGTATACAACAAGTTCGGTGTTCCCTTAGCAAAGTGTTTATTTAAAATTTGTATCCTGCAATTATTAATCAATTTCTAATACACAAACATAATTAATAGAAAGTCCAAGAAAAGAAATTATATACAGTTTTCACATGTGATTCACATGCTCGTTAAGAAATTGATTTGAAACGACTTGTATTTTCCAAGCATTTAGCATTGAGCATATCTATTGTATTTTCAAATCACATAGCTGCTAATTAATAAAAGAAAGGCTACTTTCACTTTACGTAACATAATTGTAAAGCAATTAGTTTGTCCTCTATACTACTTTCACTATACGTCACATAATTGTAAAGCGATTAGTTTGTTCTTGTCTATGTATTTTCCAACAATTTAGCATTGTACATGTAATTATGTTAAAACCAGAAAAAATTTTAAGTCATGGGTTTTTGCGACATTCTGAGAGAAGCACATTACTGTTTGAAAAAATGATTTTAAATACTAAGCACTTATGGCTTATAAAGGACTCGTTTCTAAAATCCTTGCGGTTTTAGATTTCTAGGGAAATAGTTGGTTAAAGCATATGTCATAGACGAGCAAAACAATTTAAAGTGGTTTGGGGGCTTTAAAGGGGTAACTTTGCAGGGCGTGATCCGATTTCCAATCTGTTTACAGATTTGGATTCTGCATAAAATTCTAAGCTAACAAGATGTATCGCATGACTAAGAAAATTTATAAGAACGGTCAAAAGTCGCTACAGGTAAGAAATCTTAAAATGAGGGTAGCTCCCTTGGGGGTGATGCAATCAGAAAAATTCCTAGAGATTCGGGTAGCTGAGAAAAATCTAGTGTTGATTGATACCAAACAAGATAGGTTTATCTCGAAAGATGCGTTGGCTAGACAAAGAAAACTATTTGTTAGTTTTGCTTATAAAGCAAAGAGTAAAATTTAGAGGTTTGAGAGCTTAAAGTGTAACTTTGCAGGGCGTGGTCCGATTTCAAATCAGTTTGCAGATTCAGATTCTGCATAAAATTCTAAGCTAACAAGATGTATCGCGTGACTAAAAAAGTTTATAAGAACGCTCAAAAGTCGCTACAGGTAAGAAATCTTAAAATGAGGGTAGCTCCCTTGGGGGTGATGCAATCAGAAAAATTCCTAGAGATTCGGGTAGCTGAGAAAATTCTAATATTGATTGATACCAAACAAGATAGGTTTATCTCGAAAGATGCATTGGTTAGACGAGGAAAACTATTTGGTTCAGATGAAAGATAAAAAAATGGTTAGTCGAAGAAAACTTTTTGGTTCAGATGTGGGAGGAAATGAGGATGCTCATTTATCTCGAAACATAAAAAATTTAAGATAGGTTTATCTCGAAAGATGAAAAATGGTTAGTCGAAGAAAACTTTTTGGTCCAGATGTGTGAGGAAATGTGGGATTCTGGAGGAAATGTGGCGGCAGGATCCTTGATTTTACCCTACTTAGGTAATTCTTTCTGAGCCTCGTGTGTCCGTAGGAAAATCCAAGTCGCATTCAATAATTTATTTATTTATTTATTGAACATAGCAACCAACAGAATATAAGTTCCAATAACAGGCTGCTTAACATAAAGGGATTGGACGAATATTAGTTCAAACACATTAGTAACATGTTAGATTACAGCACATAAATCACTAAATTAAAAACAAAGAAACTTAAGAATAATATACAAACTAGAAATTGCAAATTTCAAATAAACCACATGTTTTTTAAAATAACTAACACAAAGTATTCCAATTCATTACAATTACAAAGTACATTATGTTATATTAGGTACAAGGTTAATCTAGTACTTAAACAAGTGATTTAAATTAGGCTGGTCTTGCTCATACGATAACAGTAAGCAAACTTCATTTTTGAACTTTGCTTTTGAAACAGTCAAAAACCAATCAACTGCATAATTTGTGTTATTTAAGGCTTTACAAAGTTTATAATGAGGGGAATTGATCATATTATCAGTGTGTATTTTTGGAGTGTACACTAATTCAAAAGACCTACTACACAACCTCGGAACTACAAAATAAAATTGACTAATAAAGTTCAGATTAGAATCAAACTCCGAATGAAAAATTGAAAAAGCAGACATTAATATTTTTAAAAATCTTCTGTGTTCTAAAGATAAGTATTTAAATCTACTCACTAATTCAGAATATTTCATAAATTGTGGATAAATTCCAGTTTCATGAAACATCAAATATTTTAGAAATCTTTTTTGAACATTTTCAATTTTGGTTATGGATTTATTGTATTTAGTGGACCAAATAATAGAGGCACACTCTAGTTTTGACCGCACATATGCATTGTAGAGGGCTTCATAAGTTGAACGCTGTCTAAAAGATTTGGCATTCCTCATAACAAATCCCAACATTTTGTAAGATTCATTTACCATCGCATGTAAGTGAAAAGTAAATGTAAGTTTACTATCTAAAATAATCCCCAAATCATTTATTTGGGAAACTTTGTGTAGAGTATGCTGGTCAATTGAATAATTAAAGTTAGTAATTATGATTTTCTTACTGAATGTAATTGCTCTACATTTAGTATAATTCAAATATAATTCATTTTTATTACTCCAAGCAACTAAATTTTGTATAGATCATCGTTCAATTCAGTACAATCTTTAACTGAAAAAATATTTCTCCAAATTTTAAGATCATCTGCAAACAACAGTGCACTACTTTTTGTTAAAACATTGGGTAAGTCATTTATAAAGATTAAAAATAACAGTGGTCCAAGATTAGCACCCTGTGGAACACCCGAGTGTACAGAATACGGATCCGATGATTCATTTAAAAAAACAACATATTGTCTCCTCCCTTGAAGATAAGAAAGAAATAATTTGCAAAGATCTATAGACACCCCAAAACTATACAACTTGGCTAAAAGTAATGTATGAGAGACTTTGTCAAAGGCTTTTTCAAAATCAAGATAGATAGCATCTGTTTGAATATTATTATCAAGCGCTTGTGCTAGCTCTTGAACGAATATATATAAATTAGTTTCTATTGATTTTTGCGGCATAAAACCATGCTGTAGCACTGAGATGTACGGTTGAACATGTAAAAGATTTTATTGTATAGTATAATTTCAAAAGTTTTGACACTGAATTAGATATTGATATCGGCTTGTAATTTACAACATCGTTTTTTTTTGCCTTTCTTAAAGATAGGGCAAACTTTAGTAACTTTCCACTTTGATGGGTATGACTGTGTTTTAATAATACAATTAAAAATCATCAACAACGGATAACTCAAGATTTGCCAATAGGCTTTTATAATATAAGATGGAATTTGGTCTGGACCTGCGGCCCTTTTAGGCTTTAATCGTTTTACAGCCTCCTGTATATCATTCAATGTTATTTCATTTATAGCTAAAATGTCAGCCGTAAAATTCTCTTTTAGATCGAAAGTCACAGATGTATAGTTAGGTGAATTGACACTGTATACCGATTTGAAATATTTAGCAAATGCATCCACCACTTCCTTTGGCGTATTTAAATCGGAATTTAAATAAGTATACGGAAAGGAATTGCCTACGTTATTTTTGCGTTTTTGTTTTAAGTAAGACCAGAAAGAAGAAGCATTATTATTAATATTATTTTCAATTAAATCCACATGATTCCAATGACAGTGTTTGATTTCAAGCTTTATTTGTCTACGCAATTGATCGAACTTTTCATAGTCAGTATTTTTCTTGTAACGCTTCCAAAGCTTATGCAGCTTATAATATAACCTCTATCGCTCGTAATGCTCACCGTTATAACATCAAATTTTAATATTTGTTCAGGCGTTAGCCATTTGAAATCCCCGTAGGGTAAATAGCAAGATTCGGCATAACCATAAGAGATTATTAATATCTCTATAAAATAAAAATTTATTCGGTTTAGAGATATCATAGGTTTTGGGGATAATTTGTTATTGCATTCGGCATATCTTTTTACAACTTGAGTGAGACAACCGCGAATACTTCTTTCGATCATTAAAAACATATCAACGTCGCAAATTAGTTCTAACCTGATTTTAGTATATAACAACATGCTAGCCCACGACTAGCTCGCCACAAAGTCACAAAATTTAAAGGGTCTAATTTGTATGTTTCAAAACAATTTTTTTTTAAATCTTGGAATATATCGCAAAGTAAAAGTATGTAGCATTTTAAGTATAGATCCGCGTAGTAGCCTAAATTTTTACATTTAAAAGTACTCCATACTTTGAGCATAAATTTATTTGGATTTTTTAATATGTGATTTATTAAGATTGCTATAAAAACATTCTATAGGAGGAAGATTTTCTTCCCTTAATTTCAAAATGTCATCCAAATACTCGCAAGGATAAATTTAATGTGGTTCGATTTTAGTGTGCTAACTTCCTTTTTTAGAACTTTAAAATCATCGAAGGACAACTCGCACGCCAATTTTTCCAATGACATTGCCATGAAGCGAAAGGAATCTCTAAACCTGAAAGTTACATTTGCGTCGTTGTATTTTTTAGAAAATGTTACATATTTTTATTATTCATGGGAGATTACATCCATTAGACCTTCGAAAGCGTTAGCGAGTTTTTTAATAATAAAATAAGCATCATAATTGCTCAAATTATGATAGACTACGGGAATAATTGGAAATAACCTAAAATTTAAGTTACATCACCTATGCGCAACACTTCTTACAAAGCCATTCAGGTGATCGTGATCGATTTTTAAAAATTGTATATAATTTGGATAAAATTAGTTTTTTACAAGCATCGATAAATAGGTTTAGATTTTTATGTGCAACGTTAATAATTTGAGCTGTTTGAATTCTCGATTTAAATACAGACGTGATTATTTTCCAAACCAATCCAGGATATTGCGCGATCGGAGAACGCATCCATTTCAATGTTTGTTGTTCTTGTTTAGGAACATTCTGCAGCAGTAGTTTTTTTAATAAATTTTTAAATAGCATTTTATTTTCATATGGCATAGAAAATTTTTGAAGAGGTTCAGATAACTAACCGAGAGCGAAAAAATATGTTTCCCTGTCCTTAAAATTCACTTAATATTACGGATGTGTGCTGTTAATATTCGCACCCAATTACGAAATATTTTAGTTTTACGACATTTCATTAAAATTGCATACACTTTTTGATACAGTCGTAGCATTTGATTACAACACATTGAAACGCCCACGTCCGCGTAGATTTTGCTATTAGTTAACATTTTCGTATTTCAATGCCAACTTTCTTTACTTTGATCCGTATGATTTTAATAAAACGTTTGGTGTGACGTCTTTGGGGGGATGAAATCGCACGACCATAAAATGGCTTCTAATTCAGCATACAGCTCCCGTTTTGTCCGAAAAATTAAATGCGCTTAAACATTTTATACAAAACAACAAGACTTTAACATATTTTTTTGAGTCTGTAATTTCTAGATAATTTTATATAAAAGATATCTGTCCTTTCAATACATTTACCATAAACAAATAAATTGGGCCATGCATGCATGCAAGAGCTTGGCTTAGACTTTTCAAATCAGAGAAGAATTAATAAATCGAGTTGAAAGCACGAATTCTCTATGTTTCAAGTCCACATAAAGACAATAGGTTCTTAGACCTTGCTACGTACATCGACGTGGTCTAACAAAAAAAATACAAGAAAGAATAATCGGGCTCAATCGGTGAGTAAGCGGGGTATTACACATACCAAAAAAAATATTTAAAAGAAAGCCTGAAATAAAGGAAAGAAATTAACAAGACTTAGTACTAATTGTAATTATTCTAAATGACATTCTGGCTAGCCATAGCAGCGCAGTATACCAAAAAAAAAAAGAAAAACAAGAAATAAAATCAATAACCACAATACACATATAGCAGAGGAACAAAAAAAAATTACTTCTTCAAATGGCGAGCTGTAGTTTTTAGGTCCCTCCCAATATGAATTACCCAAAGAAAAAAATTACCCAGTTACAACTCTAAAAACCATAGTCCTAAATCATCATTATAACCAAATTCATTACATAAAATTGTGACAATAAATACAATATTATTAACAAAACATCGCCTCACATAAAGGTAATCATCTTAAACCATTTAACATTAATAAATAGTATATATTTTTTGTTATTTGAAACAAATAGTACTGCATTCATGGCATAGCAATAAATGCCAAAATAGTTAGTTTAATAATTTTCGTTTATGCGAATTAATTTTGTGAATGCATAAGTGTTGAAGTGAACCCCGTTTTACGAGACGACAATGAAGTGTGGTATGCGACACACGTTCTACCTGCCCTTGACCAGTGTTCGATAGTGCGCGCTTAGCGATAGACGTGTTGTTACGATGCTCCTATGTTTTGTGTATTAAATGCAGACACTAATCTGATTACTTATATTATGTTATTCACATATCTGTATAATGCTCGTAGGAACCGTTAGTTTTGTGCTACTCATATTACGTTCACTAATAAATCTAATTCTGTGTATCATGCGATTCCATTGTGTAGGAAACCGCCGAATATTCTAACAGGTTATGTGTCCAGGTAACCAGAATTAAATTGAATTACGGGCAGCTAAGTTACATCGCGAACCGATAAGTAATAAAGCACGTGTGCAGTATTGAAATTCCTTTTCGTTATTGACAATAAACAAGATGAATCTCGCAAACGCATCACGTCTTGAAATGTTGAACAAAGGCAATTACGACACATGGAAGATACAGATGGAAGCGTTGCTAACAAAACATGATGCCTGGCTATACGTGAACGGCGATAACCCCAAACCGGTTCTAAACGAACAAGATGTCGTGAACTCTAAAAGTGAAATTGAAACTTGGATTAAAGGTGACGCTAAGGCTAAGTCAGAAATAATATTATCAATATGTCCTTCTGAACTGAAACAAATCAAAGGGTGTAATACTTCTAGAGATGTATGGATTAAACTTGAGAATATATATCAATCGAAAGGTCCTGCCAGAAAAGCTACGTTACTTAAACAACTTACACTACAGCGCATGAATGAAGGCTCCGACATACGTCAACACACAAACAAATTTTTGATGCTGTCGACAAATTAATGGAAATGAACGTTGAAATAAATGCTGATCTGCTTGCTATAATGTTGTTATACAGCTTACCGCCGAGCTTCGAAAATTTTAGATGTGCTATCGAATCAAGGGATGAGTTGCCAACCCTGATACACTTCGAGTTAAAATTATCGAGGAAAGCGATGCTAGAAATAATAGTACTTCGCAGAACGCTCTGTATGTTAACAAGAAATTTAATCACCAACGTAATCAAAGTAGAATTTACGGAAATGACAAGCAAAACGGCAATGTTTCTCAGAGTGAAAATTTAACTGCAAGAGATTCGTTTAAATTTCGTTGCCACAAGTGCAGAAAAGTTGGTCATAAGGCGTCAGAATGCTATAAAAACAGAAGTGCCAGTGAGTCAAAAGTAAATAATTGTGAAAGTGCTAAGAAAATAGTGAGTTTGCTATCGTCTGAAATGTGTAAATCTAGTGCTTCGAATAATGCTACGAACCACGACATGAAATGGTGCTTGGACAGTGGCGCTACGTCGCACCTATGTAAGGATGTTGAGAGCTTCAAGGAACTCATGGAATACTCACATGGCTCCTGAGTCTGGCTAACGACACCTCTACAAGCATCGCTGCAAAAGGTATTGCAACGTTTACTACGAACGTGAAAGGTGAGTCCAAAGATATTGTTTTAAATAATGCATTGCATGTACCGGACTTACGTACAAACCTTATGTCTGTTAGCAAAATCACAGACGCTGGATTTAACGTACTTTTGAACGCGATTGTGCAATAGTTACGCATAAAGACGGAACTGTCGCTCTGATAGCCGATCGTATTGGTGATTTATATTATGCTCGCGAAGTTAACAATATTTCTAATATAGCGACAAATGAACTTACGACGGCATCCGCGCGAAGTCTTTTAATGTGGCACCGCCGCTTAGGACACTTACATTTTAAAAGCTTAATCGATTCTGTAAACAAAGGAATCTTAACAGGTGTAAACTTAAAACTTGATGACGGGAATGTTTACCCAAATTGTGACACATGTACCGTATCTAAAATGACTAGAACGCCTTTTCCCAAACGATCGAACAGAGAAACGGAATTATTACAAATAGTTCACACAGACGTTTGTGGACCAATGCGTGTTTTATCTAATGGAAAAGCAAAGTATTTTGTAACCTACACGGACGATTATTCACGATGGTGTGAAGTCCGATTTGCTAGTTCAAAGTCAGAAATAGTGAAAATAACTGAACAATATATTAATACAGTAGAAAACCAAAAGACAAACGAGTGAAATGTTTTCAATCTGACAATGGCACCGAATTTAATAATAACGAATTCGACTCTATGTTGAATAAACGCGGAATTGTTAGGCGCTTGACGATACCCTACAATCCGGAGCAAAACGGAACAGCGGAGAGGAAAAACCGCACTCTACTAGATACCGCACGTTGTCTGCTCACGGAGTCAGGCCTACCCGATACTTTTGGGCTGAAGCGATTAATACCGCTAATTATATACGCAACCGTGTACCAACCAGTAGTCTGAATGGGAAAACTCCATACGAATTATACACCGGAAAACCCCCAGATGTCAGTTACTTTAGAGAGTTCGGACGTAGAGTTTTTTGTCTGAATAGAAACCCGAATCGTGGAAAATTTGATAAAAGGGCAAAAGAAGGTATTTTCTTAGGTTATTCCGAAGAATCAAAAGCATATAGAGTATGGCTACCAGTTGAACAAAAGACTGAACTGACTCGTGATATAAAGTTCGTCGAATCGAATAGTGAGGAAGGTAGGCGTGAGCCAACTGATGTTTTTCCTGAAATTGAGGACAACGACTCTGAAACACAACTCAGAGACGAGCCCCCTTTGTTTTATCATTGGGATGACCCTATTGAGGAAAACGACACTCCTATTGCGGAAGTTGAAAATCAGATTTTAGTAAGAGGTCCGGGAAGACCCAGACTAGAACGAACGGGACTCAGAGGACGACCTGCAAAGTTGTACCACATGGTTCCCGAGGCGAATTCAAACTCAGTGTTATTCGAACAGTCGTTAAACTCCGAAATATGCATAAAACAAGCTCTGAATTCAGCCGATTCTGAGGATTGGTACAGAGCAATGGCGGACGAGATATCATCAATAATTAAAAGTAAAACTTGGAATTTAGTTGATAGACCTAGCAACGAACGTGTAATTGGAAGTAGAATTGTTCTGCGAAATAAATTTAAAAGTGACGGTGCGCTTGATCGTAGAAAGGCTAGATTGGTCGCCCAAGGCTTTGATCAGCAACCCGGAATACACTTTAATCATACGTTTGCACCAGTTGCGAGATTAGGTTCGGTAAGATTGCTTTCAGCAATTGCCGCACATCGAGGCATGCAATTACATCAATTAGATGTTGCCTGTGCCTATTTAAACGGTGAACTTGAGGAAACCATTTACATGGAACCACCAAAACAGTTAAATAAGGTACTGGAAATCATATGTTCACAAGGAAAACCTCACTTGAGGGAAGCTGCAGCTGACATGCTAAATGAATTACGGAAAGGTGACAAAGTATGTCTACTCAATAAGGCCTTATACGGCTTGAAACAGGCTGGCAGAACCTGGTACTCAAAATTATCGAAAGTCTTAGTGGAATGCGGAATAAAACCCACTAATTCCGACCCCTGTTTATACCGCAGTGGTGAAGGGGAAGACTTATTACTTGTTGCATTTTACGTAGACGACATAATTATTGCTTCGAAAAATTCTGAATCCGTAGAAAAACTGAAACGTAAGTTAGCTAAAAAGTTTGAAATAAAGGATATGGGAGGCATAAATTACTGTTTAGGAATTGAATTCTCTTGTTCCGACGGTAAAGTTTCGTTAAATCAAAGAAATCATATAATTGAATGTCTGGACATATTCGGTATGACTGATTGTAATCCTGTCAGCACCCCGATTGATCCGAACGTGAAATTGTCACAGCCGACCGAACCGCCATCCGAAGAAGAGAAAAGCTACCATACAGGGAACTAATAGGCTCTTTGACTTACTTATCCGCAGCGACTCGACCCGATATAAGTTTTGCCGTCAGCTATCTTAGTCAGTTCAATAACTGTTTTCGAAAATGTCATTGGGAAGCGGGGAAACGAGTCCTGAGATACCTTAAGGGAACTATGAACCTTGGGTTAATATACACGTCGAATAAAGAAACACTTAAGGGTTTTGTTGACGCTGATTGGGCTGGATGTCCTGTAGACAGAAGATCCTTTACCGGATTTTCGTTCATATTGTCTGGTTGTCCCGTTACTTGGGAATGTAAAAGCAGCGAACGGTGGCTCTTTCGTCCACTGAGGCGGAATATATGGGGCTATCGGAAGTATCGAAAGAGGCTATTTACCTTCGTAGATTTTTGTGCGAGTTGGATTCCGAGTGTCTTTCGCGACTAACTGTACATTGTGATAGCATGAGTGCTATAAAATTAGCGGAAAACCCCGTATTCCATGCTCGAAGTAAGCACATTGACGTGCGTTACCACTTTGTACGCGAAGCTTTGTATAATGGTCAATTCGATTTGCGACATATTTCAACCAACGAAATGCTTGCTGATTTGCTCACGAAGGCACTACCACGTCGAAAGTTTGAAGAATGCGTCAAGTTGTTGGGTTTATCCAATTGTTTAGTGTCGGTAGCGTGTGCCTCAAGGGAAGTGTTGAAGTGAACCCCGTTTTACGAGACGACAATGAAGTGTGGTATGCGACACGTTCTACCTGCCCTTGACCAGTGTTCGATAGTGCGCGCTTAGCGATAGACGTGTTGTTACGATGCTCCTATGTTTTGTGTATTAAATGCAGACACTAATCTGATTACTTATATTATGTTATTCACATATCTGTATAATGCTCGTAGGAACCGTTAGTTTTGTGCTACTCATATTACGTTCACTAATAAATCTAATTCTGTGTATCATGCGATTCCATTGTGTAGGAAACCGCCGAATATTCTAACAATAAGCTTAAAATGTAAAGTCCAAATAGATATGGTCTCAACGTAAGCAGGGGGAGAAACACTCACCAGCGTGCCCACGGTGTAGGCTAGTCACACCGTCTCTAAGGACAGCGCGAAACGGATGTGCTCGAGATCACACCATGCGCGTGTCCTCCCGTACCAACAGGAGCAGCGGTTCAAACGGATCTTTCCAGTGCACCGGATGAAGCTATAACAATTACCGCAAACGATTAAACCCCCTTACCAAGGAAAAGTACTTTTTTAAAATAAAGTACTCATCACACAGTGTGTGCACTAAATTTTGAAGATAACACAAAAGATAACGAAAAATAAAATTAACGACGAGTAATTATTGTCGTATTCATACAAAAAAGAATCGAGTAAAAATGAACTAGTTTAAATAACAAGAATTCAATGCAATCCTCCCGTTATCATACCATACCAACAGGTGATTACAAAACTCCAAACACGGTTTTCAGATAGTTCAATACATTATTTCAATGGGTCTTTAGATTGAAGTAATCTAGAAAGTAAATATACGCTATCGTAATGTGTAGCAAGTTCACGGATACATAAAACAAGGTTTTGACTATTTAATTTCTAGAATAAGCTTTTCAAATTCGCAGCACATTGTTTTAAATGAAAATTGTTAGGAAGCGTTTTTATTGTAAAACGGTAAGATATACAGGATGTTGTTAGAGTAGTAACAGATTCTACGTAAATGAAAGATAAATCAGAAAGGGTGTGGTTTTAACTTACCGTCGAAAGTGAACGTAACAACCTCCATAAAAGAAAACGTCACTTCCACTTCTTTTATACTGAAAACTAAAAATTGTTCTTAATGGTGATACATCAGATTGATCAGTATATCTAAATGAGCTAATACCGTCTTAGATACTTCTGTTAATATTATATAGTGCTTTCCGGTCGTAATTACATAACTCAAAACCCTTTTGTTTCATACGTTCCACGTCTATATAACAAAACGCTATTATGTTAGAATCCATATATTTTAAATACAAAGGCTCCTTCAAATTAAACTGCATGCAAAACAAAAAAAAACAACAATCTCCAATCAGAAAACCCTCAATATATTTAAATTCTTTTAAATCCGCTGCAATTCCTTGCATGCGATCCTATAAAGATTACGCGGATAATCTGTAATTAGCATATCACTTTTGTAAAACGTTGTAGATGTAATTTTCTATATTGTATTACAATTGAGTGCTAAATAATCTGTCTGTATCCTTTTATTACAACTATATTCAATACTCGTAACTGAATTAAAAAAGTTAGCCAAAAGCGAGTCAAGCTTGCACTATTAAGGTTCCGTACCAATACTACAGTGAGCAATCAATAAACCAAATTAAGCTTTTTTTATTTTTTATGTACATTTAAATCTTATCCAAATTTGATCGTGATAACTGAAAGATGAATATATTGTCCCACATTGTACCGATACATTAGTAAATACGTTGTCTATTACCGTGTTTAAAACTTTTTTCCCAGCAACTATTACACAGTCAAAAAACCTGCAGTTTTCCGATAATCTATGACTCCATAGCTAGTATCACTATTAAAATCAAAATTTTAGATTTGGAAATATAGGAGAACAGGGGGGAACGGTAGTTTTTGGCACATTTTGAGCTATATCATGAAGACTACTGTACCGAAAATTATAAAAAAATATTTTAGAAGCCTTTTAGAATCCTCTTTCAAATGATACCTCACACGATATATCTATTAAAACTTTTTTTCTTTTGACCGAATTAACCCCCGCCATTTTAATCTAAAAATATTTTTTTCTATTTTCTTACTGTCGATATATGTGCGCGCCATAAAGACCTAGCATTGTGCCAAATTTCAAATTCCTACGTTACATAGTTTTTGAGAAAAACCTCTGTGACAGACGGACGGACGGACACAAGAGTGATATTTTAAAGATGCCGTTATACCTTATAAGGTACGGAACCCTAAACATCAAGTTGATAGCAAATGATAAAAGAAAAAAAACAAAATTATAAAAATTATTACGATTTACATAAGCTACGGTAATGGGTTCTACTGCGATGATGACGTGGATGGCTTTTGTTGTTGTTCCTGGTGATCCGTGATGGCGAGATCCTTTTTTTCAATCACAGCAAAATGTTATGTTTGTAGCTGGAATAGGTTTATTTTTAAAATAAACGAATTCCATATTAGTTTTTTAATAAAAAATCAAAAATTAAATACCAACCAACTTCGAATGTACCCAAATAGTGCAAGCATAGACCTTGCTATCTGTTTAGTTCAATCACATCACTATCGCTTATTACATCAACAATCCTCTGAGGCAAAATACAACACATTCTTCCTGTTCAACGATTATACGCCTTTTATGTTTTTTTTTCATCAAAATGTTCTTAATATTGATTACTTTAAATGGATACTGTAATTCGAGATCCTTCAGCTTGATCGTCCTTTTTTCTATTATGCTCACTGAATTAATTTGTTTTAGTAATTTCATGTTATTTCTAGTTACAAATATATACAGAAATACAAAAATAAAATTTTAAATATATTACAATTTTTACCTTTTTATGATTGCCGCACACTTATACAACCTTTATGCTCTGACTATTTTTGCAAGATGAAAGCCTTACAAACGATCCTTGTATATATATATCAAACTAAAGCCATAAAATTTATTACACATCTAATTAGCCTCCCACACGCATAAACGAAGCCGGTAATACAAATAGAAATTAATTGGAATTAAATAACATTGACCTCGTCTGCAAGGAACCCATTAAATTAAACGATCTCTTTAATAGTTGACGGCTGTAATATTTTTCATACAGGTTCAGACCTGTTGAATTATAAACAACCTTAATTTAAAATGTATACAAAATGTGATCACGCAACTTTAGAGACTTTTTATACATACGGCGTTTATAAATATTTATGGTACGTTCTAATATTCAGGAGTCTATAAAACCATATTCATTAAAGTAATGGATCTGTATATAATTAATGTTCTAATGATAACAAGCAAATTAGAATCTACTACACGCATATACATATATAGTACATTAAAACTAAATAAATACGTTATGTATCATAAAATTAATGTTTATTATACTTGCTGCTAATGTTAACCGTCTTATCTATAAATACCAATGAACTTTGGTAGCACACTCAAGGGCATAATTGCACGATCATGCATACAAAGTAAGCTCAAAGGCACGCCGCGTCTAACATTAAAATAATTGTATGCACACTAATATCTAACAGTTATTTTTAACGCATGCAAAAAATTGTTTACTGAAATATAATCACAATGCTATTCATAAAAAGAATTTCAATTTTGTTTTCAACAAAAACACGCCCTAAACCATTTTTTTTTGCAATAATTTAATATACAATACATATACCTTTTCTATTCTTAAATCAAATACACACACACGCACACACGCGCGCGACAAAACGCATTCTTTAAAAATCACCGCACAATTAGTGCTGCCATTACAATATTTACCTTAGACTCAAACAACGCACACGCACACACGTACATAATAACACATACTTTTATTTTTAAAAATAATGATAATTCTGAAAATATTTGCACTTTTATTATAAGGATGTCCCAACTTTTCCGTTATCATACTCTACATACATCTACAAATCCCTTATTATCGTACCTACGAAATCTAAAACACACACACACACACCTGCACATACATACCCTACACACATACATACTTTTCTTTTGAAAAATACACCTGCCAGTTAGAAGATATTAGCACATTTTTAATAAGGGCTGTCGTACCTTCTCCGTAGCTATACTACTAACCGAATCGAGTTTTTAGGTAAGAATAAGAATATTACACGAGTAGAAAGACGTTTTTAAAAGAATTTTTTATCCATACCAGTAGATACATAATTATTGTGGCAAATTTCGTTTGATGGAGTTCAAATACTCTATAAAGAACTTGATGTTATAGTACGAAAAGGGTTTTATTAAGATAAAACGACGACAACTTCTGAACGCGCACATCCATAATGTTCGTAATGTTTTGAAATAGAAAATGCAATAACGAACTTCGTTAATTAAAGGAAAGCCACTTGACAGTAAGTGCAAAAGGACTGTGACAAAATATTTTATCTATTTGCAGAAACTGTCCATAACAACGCCAGGTGACATTCAAAACAACAATGTATTAAATAATAAAACCATACATGTAACACGCACGCAAACACGCACGCACACACACATACACTCGCATTCACACACACGCACGCACGCACGCACACACACATACACTCGCATTCACACACACAGGCATGTACGCACACATAAGCATACACTGCATGCGTGAGTGTGTGTGCGCGTATGTACGTGCGTGCGTGCGTGCGTGAGCGCATGTATGCGTGCGTGCGTGTGTGTGTATTAATATGTTAAACGCTATACGTTGCCAACATAAATACAATAAACCACTTATAAACCAAAACAAGCTATAAAGTTCAAAATGCATGTTAACATTATGCTAATGGTGATGCTGGCTTACGCACTCTCAATGCGATATTCACGCGAAAAATAATATACGCACCTCGAAAAATTGCGACACTAGTTTATAGTAAAGTTTCTTTCAAAGTATAAGCCGAATTTTAAGTATCTCCGTATTTCCGTTTAACAGTTATTTGATGCATTTTTTATACCGCATTTAGAATGATTTTGATATAAACTCCATTTTTTTTAGGTACATTTCTACTCAACTAACAATTTGGAAGCTATTTATAAAGTTGTTCCAAAATCAAGTTTACCTAGTGAATATGGAGGAGAAGCTGGTTGTATCGACAACATTCTAAGTAGGTCTTTACCGCTATACATTTTTATATTAAAACTGTTTTAGTTGAATGGGAAGAAACGATTGCACTTCATCGTGAAAGGCTGATAAACGAGGATAACTATTTCTCCGACGAATCTAAGAGACCTGAGAAACTAAATAGTTTCTCCGATATTTATGGAGTAGAAGGATCTTTCAGAAAACTTCAAATAGATTAAATAGTAAATTATTCAATCTTACGATTTTTTATTATTTGTTAATCAATTCTAGACGGTTGGGTTCAAAGCAAGTCAACCCTAACAGCAATATTGAACAAGTAAAAGGTCTGTGATGGACTGAAAAATACCCTACTTTCTATACAATGGTGTTTATTCGACTTTCTAACTATAATATTTACACAATTTGAGTATATTTAACAAAATAAATAATAAAAGTTGTGTTCAATTTGATATAACCAAGATTCTTATGTATGTCAGGTAATTTTAAAAATTTTGAGTTTTATAAGAAGTCGCTCTAAATTTTGCCTTCAAACTTTTTTCATTGCGAACAAAACCATCACCTGCTTAATGTTCAAGTCCATTCCTCGATGAACTGATATAAAGGGCCAATTCCATCAGTCATTTATGATCACAGATTTTCAAATGTGTCGGAGTTGAAACGCCCTTTCACGAGTACTGGTTCTGACAGGCAATATTGTTAAAATTTGTAGGAGCTTATGTATATTTATAAATATATTTGTTGCAGAAGTACCTACTAAAACTATACACTATAAGGTCGTTTTTCATTTAAGAGTAAAACTCATAAATTTGGTGATACCTTATTTATAATTACTATTACTCTTTTCACGTTAGTAGATGTAGAAAAAGTAATTGATGGGATTAATCGGATTGCTATGTTCAGGGTTTTGCGAAAAATTGGAATCTCTCGTAGGGATTGAAAAATTATTTACAGTCTATATATAAACCAAAGCGTAGTAATTAGATTTGATGAAATAGAAAAGGAAAATAAGATAAGAAATGGTGTTAGACAGAGCTGTATACTATCTCCCTTAATTTTTAATGTTTATATTGAGGAAGCTTTAAACTTAGCAAGAGAGAGAAAAGAGATAGATATTAGTGTACAGAGACATAAAATAGACATGTTACGTTTTGCAGATGATATAGCCATTATAGCAGAATCTAGAAAAGAGTCTTTCTACAACCAAGCAATGCTCTGTACTTGTCTGAACCAAAATAACGCGGAGTTAAACTCCAAATTAAATAATAATATTTAAGTGTAAGTTGGTGATTGAAAATTTCAAATACTAGTATAAGTGCAAATATACAACAGAAATTCGCCGTTAACATTTAAAACGTAAGTCTAAATTTTAATTAAACATAAGCTTTAATATTTTATTAACTTATGGCACTAAGTATTGAACTAATCATTGAATTAAACTAAGGGAAGAACTAAGAACTTCGTTAAGAATTCAACTAAGTAAACAATTAAGTGCTAAACTAGGCGTTTAACCAAGCTGTACTACGCGATTCAATAAACAACTACCAAACAAAGTCAACAAAAAAATCGAACTGAAAACAATACAAAGATACTGATCAACAGCACACGGCCGCAGTTCTAAGAATTGGGGTGCATGCAGAGACGCGCATTCACAACCAGACGTTCAACAAAAAAAAACAGGTCAGAATTAAACTTTATTAATAGAATAAGGCATTAATTTCTTTTTGAACATTCAAATTTTGCATGAACTGAGATACTTCTGTAAAGGGTAATCAAAAATTTTTGGTTGATACGTGGAAATTACGTGAAAGCGAAAGAACGGCTTGAACGTTCAACGTAGTTCCAGTAGTATACAGAATTATTTTTTGCTGGCTTTAAACTGAATTTAAGGGAGTCATAATTTGGGGACAAACTGATCTATTTTGTTGCTTTGATTCGGGGGTTTTCTTAAATAGCGAATGATTTTGTTTACCTCGTTTCGGTGGGAAATGTTAGAGAAAAGGGGGCAAAAACTTCTGTGTTATCGTATCGTCGTTCACTCTGTGTGGGGTTGAACTGAGCTAGTCAAGGCATATAAAGCGAGTTGTGTGAAATCTAAAATTTTTCCTAGATTATTTAGAGACACAGAACGGTGGCGAGCAGCAGGCAACTGAACGTTAAATACATTGGAGAACGGTGATATCATAGCAATATATATATATATATATATATATATATATATATTGCTGTGATATACTCCTTTGAATGCGGAACTGGGTCCTTTCAACAAAAATTCTAGTCCCACCGATTGGGCGTCATAAACTGCTGTGATCCTGGTTTCGCTTCAGCTGCTCACCTAATTTTATAAACCTCCTCATTCATAAAATTAAACAAACACATTCCTACCACAAACATCAACGTCAACTCTATTTACATCAATATTCACAATACATTAAAATTTCAAGATTAAAATTCAGCATAAATTTCAGTTTTAAAAGAATTTCAAGATTAATTTTATTATCATTTTAACGTGCATCCAGAATTAAAGTCCTTGTAGGATGCCTACTAATTACTATAACAATATATGCAGAGTAAAGAGAGCATCTACCACCCTTTACGTTAATTAACCAGGTTCGTCTAATTGAGCTCAAAGACATACCCAAAGTTTCATCATAATTCAGAACATCAATACTAAATACCCTTTCTACTTAAACAAGCAAATTTCATCTTAAAATTAAAATTTTATGGTTAGTACAATTTCACTAATGTCCATTTAAAGTAAATCAATTATAAAGTTATTCAACACACACAAAATGTCAAACAAAATAGTATAATTTACCTGAACGTTACTGTCCTCGTAGCTTCAATGTACATCGTCCCTTTAGTTAATCACACCATTCCAACAGGATTATATTTACGGCTTCTAATTCTCAACGCTTTTAAAATTTTCTCCATCACCATTTATTTAAAGTTGTTTCTGGGCTTTTCCGGAACTCATCTGTGTATATCTGACCCTTGTTTCGTGGATCCAGACACGTATTCGAACCATTTAAGTATTAATACCCCGAAAATAACAAAGAAATTCATACTTCTTTCACCAAGATACGCCAAAACTGCCTACTTTTGTGTATACATTTGTCGTTGTAAATTTTGCTAATTGGTACAGTGATACTAAATTTTATTACCTTGTATCTAAGTGCACTGAAGTACATTCATGTTAGCACGTAAATAACAAACTATTTTGAATCACTAAAATATACGAGCAAACTTTAAATTATTTTATCAAACTAAAATGCACTGTTTAACATCTTCAATCAAGTCGCGGATGTAAGAGCTTTTAACGCATCGAATAGTCAAAAGTCTAAGAGGCCGAAATTCATATTACCACCGGTATATATAGCGAATAGCCGGCACGTCGCTTTTGTCCTCAAAACGGGTAATTCTAAGAATTTCTCATGCTATGTTCCCATTCCGTCGCTCGCGCGTCGGTTTTTACGAATTTTTCACTCGCCCCAGTTAAAATCTCAGAAATTCTCACACGGCACGCAAACATGTCCGAGAAAAACTAATTAATTTTGTACAGAAATTGTAGTTTCTACCTCTGATATTTGCATCCTATTTTCAACCAATTGTGACCCTCGTGACGTTGCTTAAATCACGCCTTTACTATATGTGTCTTTGCTTGACGCATTTCTCTTTCCTTTTCTAACCTGTTCGTATTGGTGCAAATTGATATTCTTTATTATCGATTATATTTTAGTCCATGTGGACTATCTGGGTTTAATAACCCCGTATCGCACCTTCTCGTGAATATTAAGCCCCGGTTTCTCCAAGATTCTTTGTAAACATTAATTATCTGCAAAATTTTCGCCGAATGAGCTTTTAAATAAACCCTGTTTTGTATTTCGTGCTAAAGCATCTGACCGTTTCAATATCCTTAGAATCGACATGTTTATCTAAACAAATTAAACTGAAATTGCCTTTTAAAATACGCAGGTGTGTTCAAACATCCTACTTCTAACTAACACTTCTAGGATTTGCATTTTATTGGGTTTTACAAGTTTCTGTAGATATTATCTGTACGTTTTGTTCAATACCGGTTACTTGAAATAGAGTTAATTAAGATAAATTTTGCACGTAATTTCCATTTGTTTAGGAATAATTACTTTACACGCAGAGCTTTTTAATACTGCTTCTTTTGATATAAAGCGTCTTGTACATGATTTAAATCTCTTATGTTTAATGAAACTAATAAATTTTTATGCTTCACGGTTTTAATAACGCGTATTATCTAATAATATTCATTATACACGGTGATTAAAATTATTTGATGTGATTATTTAATTTTCTACCCTGGTCTAAATATGAGTATTTTTCCCCTATTTGAATACAAATAATCCCACTTATTTGAATGCAAATATAAAGCATTAGACAAAAATTACAAAAAAATTGCCTATCTCTCTCTACCCTTATCTATCTAACTTACCTACTTTGTCTCCAATCAAAAAAAAATATTTACCCCTACCTATATCCCTATCGTATTCCTAACTCTCACCTAATTTTATAAACTGAAATTATCCTTAACTTCATCCTACTTATCCATCTAATCCTATATACATCCTATATACCTATCCTATTCCTAACTTTTAACTAATCTTCACTATACTTTACTTCCCCCTACCTAATCCTATATGCCTATCCTACTCTTACTCTATTCCTAACTCTCCACTAATCTTCTATGAAATATCTACACTTAACCTATCTTATTTTCTTCCTACATTTACTCTTTATTCTCATCCTAAACCTATTCCTAATTATCTCCCATATTTATCCTATACTTAGCTTTATTTTCTATACACACCTACTTCTACTCTTCTATATACACCTATTCTATCCCTATTCTATTTAAATCTAACTCTCTTCTTGACCCTCCAAGTCTTTCTTCTCACCATCCTAATACTCTTCATCCCTATTTCTCCACCTTCTATATCTATACTTAACATCCCTATTATCTCACATACAATAAACTTATCCCTATTATCCTGACTCTTAAATATTACCTCTTCTTCAGTCCCTACACATGTCTGTTTCTCATTTACTATTTTTTTCTTTTCTGCCGACAAACCAAACGATACTACTTTAAAATTCTCGATTTTTCCCTCTACGGAAAATCCTATGTACCTTCTAGAATTCTTATGTAATGGAATCCGCCAGAATGAATCCCTTAAATTAACTTTATTAAAAACAAACTTGCCACTTAACCTCGTCAAAAATAATTCTGCCTTCACCTGCTCCTGATATGCTGCTTCTACCCCCACTACTTCTGCATTTTCTTGTACTAAAGCTTGAACCTCTACTCTCCTATCCTCTGGACATCTTATCGTGTTGATCTGTTTACCTTCATCATCCTCCACCTCTACTACATTAATACTCAACCCTGTGTCATCCTCTGTGACTTCATAACTGCCCTTCCATGGCACTACCCTATCCTTAATCCTTACTACCTTCCTTTCCATATCTATCAAAACCCTAACTTCATCATACAGTCAACACCTAAAATGCTCTGAAACTCAGTGGCGTAACTACGATTTTTGGGCCCCCCCGCAAAAATTTTAAAGTGGGCTCTCTTTAAAATGTATTACTTTTACTGGCTTATATTTAGCCATATTTTTAAATTATAGTACATGTAGAGAAGGAAGCAGTATAGAATTAAATACATATACTATATTAATCAAGTGCTTTATTAATTATAAAACCAAATTACATAAATTCAAACTTATAAGTTAATTAATATTAAATCTACATATTTATACGCCGCACAAAATTATTTACACCTAAAAATTTGATACAGTAAAAACCTATGAGCTAGCAGACATTCCAAATCAAATTCAAAATTTTGTTTTTCTTGCATGTTTTGCTGCAAACGCGTTTATTGTATCCTCTATATTCATATTTTTGGCAGTGTCATGTTCTACTGCTAAGAGGGATAAATCGTCTAATCTATCTTGTGAAGTGCGGTTCTTAAGATAATTTTTAATAATTTTTAATTTTGAGAAAGATCTCTCCGCACTTGCAACGCTAACGGGTAAAGTTAGGTATAACATTAAGGCTGTTATGGTGTTTGGAAAACTGCTAGAACCTGTAGATTTGGAAAGTACTAGATATTCTAAAAATTGTAAGATACCGTTAACATTTTTAATTCATCACAAATAAGTCTATTATTTTTGAGTGTAGTAAGTTCTATACCTATAGCATCATTTAAATCTTTGTAGTAAAATTTTTGCAATTGTTTTGCCTTAGATAAAATATCGTCTGCAGTTAAATTCAAAAATACATTAGGTTCTAAGAAATTAAACTTTTCGTTTACATGAAAAAGCGATTTAAAACGATTCGACAGCTGTGAAATTATAATATCCATTACGCGATAAAATACATTTATTTTAAATTTAAATTCTTCATCATTAAATCGATAATCATTGGATAATTCATCGTAATGCTTTTTATTTTTGCTTGCCTTTTTTATAAATTCCGGTTTAATATTCCATTGCCCTGCAACTTTCGCTGCTTCCTCCTTGATGTTGGAATAGTTATTTCTTGTTTCCTTGAAAAATTTTAAAGTTTTTGAAATAAGAGAGTTATCTGATTAATATTCGCCTTTTCACTCTGAGCAGTTTGTGAGAGCTTGTTAAGCTCTTCTAGAATTTGACTTAAAAACACTTAAAAAATAAAATAAAATTATCCATGCTAGTTAATATTTGCTTTGCGTCATTTCGTTCATCTGTTTTTTGATATCATAATAATTTTATTAAGAGACATTACTATATCTTTATACCGAATTCTTATGGCAGCTAAAGATTTTACTCGATCCGCCCAACGTGTCGGATTTAAGCGTTTCAATTGTGTGAAATTTTCTTTAAAAACAGAAAGCCAATTCCATCTTACTATACTATTAGCAAAAATGTATATATGTTTTCTAAAAGTAGAAAAAACGATTCTATTTCTTTTATACCTTTAACGGCATCATTTATGACTAGATTTAAGTTATGGGCACTACAGTGCATATATAAGGCTGCAGGTTCTATGTTTAAAATTCTCTTTGCACGCCAGAATACGTACCGCTCATAACGTTAGCTCCATCGTAGCCCTGCCCTCTACATTTATTTATATCTAATTGCATGTTGGTTAAATTGCTTAATATAGTATTACATAGTCCTTCAGCAGATTGGGACTCTACTTTTGTAAAACCCACAAAAGTTTCACAAATATCTATTTTGGTTACCTCTCCCAAGCTGTCTTTTTAAAATCAATATATCTTACAATTTTACTTAATTGATCAATCTTAGTTATATCCTGTGTAGTGTCTATTATGATTGAGAAAAAGAAGCGGATCTAATTTTATTTAATAAAATATTTTTTAAGTGTGCGCTTAAAGTATTAATAATATCGTTTTGAATTTTTGGGAAAGATATTTAATTGAACCTTTGGGTCGTTCAAGCACTTTTGTAATATAGGATCATAGTTACTAATTAAAT
This sequence comes from Platerodrilus igneus, assembly GCA_036346225.1. Taxonomy (NCBI): domain Eukaryota; kingdom Metazoa; phylum Arthropoda; class Insecta; order Coleoptera; family Lycidae; genus Platerodrilus; species Platerodrilus igneus. Next base: position 59,024 of record JARFIW010000394.1, on the reverse strand, counting down.
GAACTAAACTTAAGAAATTACCGTTGTAACTGTCTTTTGAATCAGAAAAACTTTCTCTATGTCCTCGAAATGACAGCATGCGCTGGGATAGTGTTAAAGTAACATTGAAAAGTCTGTGTAAAACATTTTCCAAAATTCAGTTTCTTGTTTTAATAGTAGAGTATCTTTCTTATCTATGGTATAATTTTTTTCCACATATCGTAAATAAAACAACAAGTTAAATGAGATTGAGCAAGCAAATGCTCTTTAATTTTTTGATAAACCCTGCCAATCATTAATTCCGGTCGTCCAACTTGACCTTACTGAAGCAAACAGCCAACATGGTTGACAATAAACACAATTTTTAATTTAGAATAACACAACCACCCATTTGAATTGTGTGGTAAGTTTAACGTATTGCTTTTATTTTCGCTTGCAGTTATTAAGTAATAATAGTGAACTGAAAAACTTCTATTTTATTATCTTTAGGAAACGCACCATCTGGTCTACACAATCCGTAATTAATTATTTCTTTTCTTAAATTGTCATGTTGTAAAACATTGATTTTTAAAAATGTGCAAAATCGGTTGGATATTCTTTCGTCAGATCCATAGATAGTTCATTAAGTGAAAAGTACTACTCACATTTACCTCTGTAATTGTAGTGGTATCTAGTTCCAAATTTCTATCGCGGCCGTCATTATGTGATGTACTTGCGCCCTGGGTGAGAGTTTTAAAATTGTTGACGACTGCTGTTCGTCTGTAGCGGAACTAGTAGATGCTACTGTCGAAAGCCCAATTTCTTTCATAGATTGTTCTTGTTTTCGGACTCTTTAGAAGTAAAAAGGAACTTATTTTTGGAATCTTGCTCTTTGATTCTTCCAATAGTTTCCTTTTCGTTTTTTTGCAGCGCCGCTTGTAGTGCTCATTGTATATTATTTCCTGCAATTTTGAATGAAATTAATTATAATGTAATTAGATAAGTAATAATTATTTAAAAGCCTTTTGAAATTACAAATAACACATACATACTTTGCTTTAAATGCTTTAATTAACAAAATATAAATGATTTTTATTGAATGCTTAAAGATTTATTTATATGTATTTCTCAGCGCGACTTCAACTATGATCAAATCAATAGTAGTTTAATAAAAATAGATATAAATACTTACGTTTAAATATGAAAGACCTCCTGTAATACGAACACAACACTATTGAGTAAAACGTACTGGAATGCTTTTTACTTCCTTTCCGTTATATATAATGCAGCTAATGCAAATACGTTGCAACCAGCTGACTAGAAACCACAAAATGAATTTCTTTCTAGTATTATATTTCTAGAAAGCGAAGGTTACTAAGCTACCTGCCATCCTGTGAATCTGTACTGTACAGACAATAGCCCTTTTATTCCTATTTAAAATCCCACAAACCAAACTAACCCTACTATACGTCGTTTAATAATGCTTTACCACTTTATACAACTTATCACTTAAGAATAATATAGACATCTTTGTTATTAAAGTTTACAGTCTCTTTCATCTGTTTATTAACCCTTACAAAATAGAACAGAACGGATAGAAAGAAGAAAGGATGCAGGCTGCAGGTGGTGTTCAGTATTTATCTTAATTATTATTTCTTGTATTTCAGCAGTTCTAGTAGTAACATCAAGAAAACGTTCGTTAACCTGCGGTTTCTGAATTATCTGCAATATTTTCTTGACCGTTTCTTACCTGCCAAATACGTTGAAGATGAATAAGTTGAGTTTATTATCGTTTGGGCCTTCTTGCACTTGGGGCCCCCGCATAGCGGGGCTGGCAGGGTGTAGTTACGCCACTGCTGAAACTTCAGTCCAGGTACAATTACAAACTCCTGTTCACAGCTTAAACCTCCTATATCTATCCTAAGCACCACAACACTATTTACTACAGCAAACTTCTTTTTATTTGGAGCTACTAAATGGCTACGCTTTATAGGCATAATTCTATCACAAACCTTATCCCTAATTTTGCTGACGAATTCCTCCGATATTAAACTCGCCTCTGCCCCTGCATCATGTAATACTTCTACATTATTCTCAAAAATTCCTATATTAACAATTGGCAAACATAATTTTCTACAGTTTCTGGCTCTACTTCCTCCTCAATTTTGAAAAATTCACGTGGATGTTCATATACATTTACACTGAAATCTAGTGGTCTGTCACGTTCTAAAAATCCTGTCCAGGTCTGTTTTCCCTACTCAGTCCTGGTCTAGCCGTCACCTCAGCGTACGTCCTACGCGTTTCCACTCGTTCCGTGTCTGTATTAGCAGTCCCGCTCATGTCTGGTGAACTATTCATTCTGGTAGGTCCCGGTTTCGGTGCAGGTCCCTTCCTAAACTATTACTCTAACGTATGGTCGTCTCTGTTCCCAATTCTGTCGCTGGTATCCGTAATTATTCCCCCTTCTAGCATAGTTGTCCCGTCTATTGTCAAACCTAACTGTGTTGATCTGTCTTTCCCTAATATCCCGAGGTCGTCCACTACTTACGTCGTCGTACCTCTGCAGGTATTCCAAAAACATTTCTCTGTCCACTATGTTCTGTAGTGCTACGTGCTGTCTTATGTCTACCTCGAAGTGTCGTGATAAATACTTAATAATTTGTCGGTCCGTCAGTGGTGGGTTCAGTTGCTTTGCTATGCTATACTTGCGTATAGCATATTGCTCCTACTTCCTGAAAATTCTCCTTAAATTTCCTGTGATTAAGTCGTCTCGTACCTGGTCTTGTCTGTGGTCACTCCAGTAGTGCTTTAAAAATCTGTCCTCAAAGTCCATGTAGGTGTCTATGTCCTGTCCTACTAAATTGTACCACGCTTCCGCATTGTCCTTTAATAAAGCCTTTATGGTATTCAGTTTAGTCTGTTCGTCAAATAAATTTCCCACTAAATTTCTTATGCTATTAATAAAAATTTGTGGATTTACCCTGTTATCACCATAAAACTTCATGTGTTGGTCCAATGATACTCCACCTGTAGAAAATCTGGGACCATCCCCCGTTAAATTTGACATGTTGTATTTGATACTACTAACTTCGCGTTCTACCCTGCCTAACTGATCCCTACATGAGTCTGTCACTTCAGTCATTTTTACATTAATCTCTTCTTCACAAAAAATGCGTACTTCGGACCTTAAATGTCCCATTTCCTGTCGAAGACCTGTAATATTTTTCTCATTTCTATCAACCCTATTTTCAACTTCCCCCATCTTTACGGTAAGACTATTTTTAAATTCTGTAAATTCTTTCGTCGATTTTTCTATTTTATCCCCTAATTCCTGATTTAATTGGTCAAATTTCTTATTCGATTCTTCACTCATCTGCTCAAATTTTCGATTTGAATCCTCTCTAACCCCACTTAACGTCTTATTCATTCTTTCAAGCATCCTCATTATCATCTCGTTTCCTTGATCCCCCGATTCCGTCCTCGACTGATCTCTACTGCCTCCAGCTTCTTCCATTTTCGTATTTTTTTCACACAATGCACTATCGTCACTTCCAATTTCCACTCCTTGACTCCTTAACCACTCTTTTCTCTGCATACGTTCTAATCACTCACACACTCTCAAAATACTCTTAAATTTATACACACAGAAACTCTCTCTCAGATCGCCAGTTTCCTGGAATAAAATCACAAAAATTTTATTTGGAACTCGAGCCCTCACGTTGTGGTCGCCATAAACTGGTGTGATATACTCCTTTGAATGCGGGAACTGGGTCCTTTCAACAAAAAAATTCTAGTCCCACCGATTGGGCGTCATAAACTGCTGTGATCCTGGTTTCGCTTCAGCTGCTCACCTAATTTTATAAACCTCCTCATTCATAAAATTAAACAAACACATTCCTACCACAAACATCAACGTCAACTCTATTTACATCAATATTCACAATACATTAAAATTTCAAGATTAAAATTCAGCATAAATTTCAGTTTTAAAAGAATTTCAAGATTAATTTTATTATCATTTTAACGTGCATCCAGAATTAAAGTCCTTGTAGGATGCCTACTAATTACTATAACAATATATGCAGAGTAAAAAGGGAGCATCTACCACCCCTTTACGTTAATTAACCAGGTTCGTCTAATTGAGCTCAAAGACATACCCAAAGTTTCATCATAATTCAGAACATCAATACTAAATACCCTTTCTACTTAAACAAGCAAATTTCATCTTAAAATTAAAATTTTATGGTTAGTACAATTTCACTAATGTCCATTTAAAGTAAATCAATTATAAAGTTATTCAACACACACAAAAATGTCAAACAAAATAGTATAATTTACCTGAACGTTACTGTCCTCGTAGCTTCAATGTACATCGTCCCTTTAGTTAATCACACCATTCCAACAGGATTATATTTACGGCTTCTAATTCTCAACGCTTTTAAAATTTTCTCCATCACCATTTATTTAAAGTTGTTTCTGGGCTTTTCCGGAACTCATCTGTGTATATCTGACCCTTGTTTCGTGGATCCAGACACGTATTCGAACCATTTAAGTATTAATACCCCCGAAAAATAACAAAGAAATTCATACTTCTTTCACCAAGATACGCCAAAACTGCCTACTTTTGTGTATACATTTGTCGTTGTAAATTTTGCTAATTGGTACAGTGATACTAAATTTTATTACCTTGTATCTAAGTGCACTGAAGTACATTCATGTTAGCACGTAAATAACAAACTATTTTGAATCACTAAAATATACGAGCAAACTTTAAATTATTTTATCAAACTAAAATGCACTGTTTAACATCTTCAATCAAGTCGCGGATGTAAGAGCTTTTAACGCATCGAATAGTCAAAAGTCTAAGAGGCCGAAATTCATATTACCACCGGTATATATAGCGAATAGCCGGCACGTCGCTTTTGTCCTCAAAACGGGTAATTCTAAGAATTTCTCATGCTATGTTCCCATTCCGTCGCTCGCGCATCGGTTTTTACGAATTTTTCACTCGCCCCAGTTAAAATCTCAGAAATTCTCACGGCACGCAAACATGTCCGAGAAAAACTAATTAATTTTGTACAGAAATTGTAGTTTCTACCTCTGATATTTGCATCCTATTTTCAACCAATTGTGACCCTCGTGACGTTGCTTAAATCACGCCTTTTACTATATGTGTCTTTGCTTGACGCATTTTCTCTTTCCTTTTCTAACCTGTTCGTATTGGTGCAAATTGATATTCTTTATTATCGATTATATTTTAGTCCATGTGGACTATCTGGGTTTAATAACCCCGTATCGCACCTTCTCGTGAATATTAAGCCCCGGTTTCTCCAAGATTCTTTGTAAACATTAATTATCTGCAAAATTTTCGCCGAATGAGCTTTTAAATAAACCCTGTTTTGTATTTCGTGCTAAAGCATCTGACCGTTTCCAATATCCTTAGAATCGACATGTTTATCTAAACAAATTAAACTGAAATTGCCTTTTAAAATACGCAGGTGTGTTCAAACATCCTACTTCTAACTAACACTTCTAGGATTTGCATTTTATTGGGTTTTACAAGTTTCTGTAGATATTATCTGTACGTTTTGTTCAATACCGGTTACTTGAAATAGAGTTAATTAAGATAAATTTTGCACGTAATTTCCATTTGTTTAGGAATAATTACTTTACACGCAGAGCTTTTTAATACTGCTTCTTTTGATATAAAGCGTCTTGTACATGATTTAAATCTCTTATGTTTAATGAAACTAATAAATTCACGGTTTTAATAACGCGTATTATCTAATAATATTCATTATACACGGTGATTAAAATTATTTGATGTGATTATTTAATTTTCTACCCTGGTCTAAATATGAGTAATATATATATATATATATATATATATATATATATATATATATATATAATATATAGTAACAGGCTTTTTGGTCTGCTGGTTAATGAAATATACTCTTTATTATAAACTAAGCTTTCGGTTTTATTTTTAAACCATTATCAATTGCTATCCACCAAAACTAATAAAAAGCCTTTTATACAATTATAAAGCTCCTTTAAACGCTGACTTTTCTAATAAAAATTTAAACAACAATAGTGAACTTTCTGCAAATATACCTACATACCATGTAATTCCTTACATTGAAAATTTAAGTACAAAATTCGAAAAAGTCTTCAAAAAATTCAACATCAATATTGCTAAACGAAACCTTTTAACGTTAAACATTTTTTTTTCCAAATTAAAAGATAAAACTCCAACTCTTCTACAACGAAACGTTATATATCAAATAAATTGTTCAGGCTGCAATCTTACCTACATTGGTCAAACCTCACAACAATTAAAACAACGCTTAACTCAACATAAAAGCGACATCCGTGTTAAGCCAAACGCTTGTGCTTTGACCTTACACGCAAACACAAACAAACATAAAATAGATTTTTATAATCCTATAATATTACAAATTAAAAATAAAAAAATCCTAAAGAGAATTCCTAGAAATGTGTTACATATTTAAAAACTTAAACACTATTAATAAAAAAACTGACATTAACACACTAAGCTCTATATACACCTATCGACTTCATTTTAAATCCAAAAACAAATTCAACATAACTGATCAAATCACTTAATAAAACACAACATAAACATACATACATACACAAACAAACACACGCATTCATTCACACACACAAACATCCAAATGCACCCACACACACTTGCACAGACATACATACATTCACACAAACAACATAAACACACTAAAATACATACTTAAACAAATAGACATACATCAACATACATATATAAACATACATACATACTAAAAATATCTAAATTTCAGTCAGACCATAAAAGAAATTAATTACAATCTAGAAAGTTATCTCGAACAATGTCAAAATTATAAAGGAATTGTCATTATAACATTCAAATGTAATTAACAAACCACATTACTGTTTTCTTTTTAATAGCTTTTTACCACACTTTCAACTTATATTCAAAATTTATTTATATCAACGATTTCATTGTAAAACCTCACATTAGTAAGTAAGTTTTTAACTATTTTACGCCCATACTAACGTTTCTTAATTTTTAGTATCTTTGATAATGGTTTAAAAATAAAACCGAAAGCTTAGTTTATAATAAAGAGTATATTTCATTAACCAGCAGACCAAAAAGCATGTTACTATATATATATTATATTTTATAATTGCAAGGTCGTTATACCACAAATATATATATATATATATATATATATATATATATATATATATATATGTATCTAGACGACCTACAAGCTTAATAATTGTGCAGTATTTGTGGGTTATAGATCTCTAATAAAAGTATACTCTTTTTATACCATCTAAATTTTCGAGTTTATTTTTACTCTTGATCACAGATTTCTAGAAATTACACGTTGTACAAACACATATCTAAAAACAAATGTATACTTACAATATTTGAGATTAAAAATTAACTGGCATGTGTATTGTTAAGTACACTTTGAATGATTGTTAAATATATTTTGGGATATTGGCGTAGCAATGGTAATGTGATGGTAGAGTCTTTAGTTGCGAGAGGTGGTACTTAACTCAGGTCCTAGGGACATAGAGATCTTTTGAGAAGTGTTAATGAAAGTAACAATTACCTGAATAGAAGTAATGAAACGATGAAATCAAACAACAGTATTTAATAATGAGTTTTTTTAAATATTTTAGATTAGATACTACAGAGTAACTATAGGATGAGAAATAACTCAGGAAAGACAAAGATAATGACAAGTGAGTTGCAGCCTAGTTCTAAACCAAAATTAAAAATAGGTAATACCGAGTTAGAGGAGGTAGATGAATTTTGCAATTTAGATTAGTATAATTACAAAGGACTGACGTAGCAGAAGGGATATAGTAGCTAGAATAGCTCAAGTTAGAAAAATCTTTTTAAAAAAAGAAAGACTCACTAATAGCTAATAGTATTAGTTTAGATAATAGAAAAAGTTTTTTAAAGTCGTACGTATGGAGCGTTCTATTATACGGTAAAGAGCTAGATAAGAAACAGATAGATGCTTTTGAAACTTTTTGTTATAGGAGAATGTTAAAGATTAGTTGGACAGATAGAGTAACAAATGAGGAATTTTATTGAAGGATAAGTGAGGAACCCTGTATGTGGAAACAATTAAAGGTCAGGAGAGATAGAATATCATAGGGCACCAGTTGACATGCGTGACTATTTAGAAAGGTCTTAGATTATAAACTACCAAATAAAAATAGAGTAGGAAGACCTAGACAACACTATATTAATCAAATTATTAGAGACTGAGGTTGTGAAGGGTATGTAAACCTTTTTAGGTTAGCTCAGAATAGAAAAGAACTTAGAGCTGCGTCAAACCGATCTTAAGTAAGTTCGAAAACAAAACAAAAAAAATAAATAAATAAAAATCAGTTAACTAAATGTCACTATGACATAACTCACAATTAGTTAGCGGTCTGGCATGTTGGCAGCGATTCGTTGCTTAAGCCTTACCTAACATATAATTTAACACTTTTCCTATTTTGGAGGAGATAACCAGGTAATATTTTATTTCTTATAAATGGAAATCATGTAAACATGTTGGAGTTCTTTAACAACCGCCAGGTTGCTAATATCTATGTAGAGCCAGGTAGATAAGAAAAAGATAGAATAGTATAAGAAGACCTAGATCAAGCTATATTAGTCAAATTATTAGAAATTTAGGTTACGAAGGGTATGTAGAACTTTTTAGATTAGTACAGAGTAGAAAAGGAGTTAGAGCTGCGTCAAATCGACCTTAAGTAAGATCAAAAATAACTAAATTAAATTAATTAATAATCTCAAAAAACTTTTAAATACATAAAAATATGTTGGTTAAAAGCATTAAATTTTTGTGGTAACCGGTATTTTAAATATCTATGTAGAAAAGCGTGTCTTGAAGACTCACCTTCAAGCTCGGAATATCAACATGAACAATCTTTCATTACACTAAGAAAATATATGCCTTGGTCCTATTTATTATAAACCCATTACCTGTCGCAGAAATTCAAAATATCCTTTTGTTAGCGAATAGTAAAGTATGATTAATACATTTCTTCTTTAACTGCAAATAATGTACGAGGGTTATTTTTAAAGTAAGAACCGCTTTCGCCCCATATCCCCACAAATTGTTTCCTGCAGTCGTTTTACCAACTGTCTTTTCTGGTAATTTATTAGCGCTGTAAGTCAATCTAAAGTTGCTAACAGAAGTAGACAATATTGTGTAGCAATTTAATATCAGCTATTTCCATTACTAATCCCGCTGATTGCGAAGTTCGCGGTGTTATTCGGTTTTAAATGCAAAAGCACTCGTCCTGCCGAAATCCATCGGCAACTCGTTCAACTGTATGGGAAAGGTGTAATGAATGAAAGGAATATGCGAAAGTGGTAAACCATTAGTAAGAATCCCACTGCCTCATTTCCACCAGAATCCCTCATTTCCACACTCATCTGGACCAAATAGTTTTCTTCAACTAACCATTTTTCATCTTTCGATATAAATATATCTCGCATTTTTATCTTAGCATCCTCATTTCCACCCACATCTGGACTAAATAGTTTTCTTTGACTAGCCATTTTTTATCTTTCGAGATAAATATATCTTACATTTTCATTTTAGCATCTTCATTTCCACCCACAAGATAAATGTATCTTGTTTGGTATCAATTAATATTAGAATTTTCTCAGCTACCCGAATTTCTAGGAATTTCTTAGATTGCATCATCCCCCAGGGAACTACCTCATTTTACGATTTTTTACCGGCAGCAATTTCTGACCGTCCTTAAACATTTTTTTTACTCATGCACTACATCAAATTACTCTAGAATTTTATGCAAAATTCGAATCTGTAAACAGATTTAAAATAGGGCTACTCCTTGCAAAGTTACACTTTAAAGCTCCCAAATCTCTTTAAAAATTTTTGTTCGCCTATGACATATGCTTCAACCAAACACGTAGCAGTGTTAACATAAATAAATTAAGCACGCAAAAATTTAATAATTTATTTTATCCGATTTACAGTTTAATAAACTAATTACAATTTTTACAAAGTATAACATTATTTTCTTCGTTTAACCAAATCCAGGCAGGTTAAAGTAACCTGTAACAAAAAAATAGAAATTAATGTGTTGTTTAAAAAAGACATATAACAAAAAGAGATTAGTGTACTGTTTAATAAGAGCGGAAAAGTGTTTTAGGTCAATAAGACATATTGTCATTAATCTAACAATATGAGGATAATGTAAAAACATTCCAATGTAATGTGTTTTTAATATGTAAATGGGAAGGTCGACTTTAACGTCATCATTGCCCCGAATTACATGTGAAAGCTGTATATAATTTCTTTTCAATGGACTTTCTATTAATTATGTTTGAATACAGTGCATCAGAAATTTACGTATAATTGCTAGGGATTCACACAAGGTACTTTCTAGTAACCAGCATCGACTACGTATTTAGGGAAATACAAATTTTAAATAAACACTTTAAACCTTTACTAAGGGAATACCAACTTGTTGTCTACAGGATACTTACTAATAAAGCAATTTAATTCTAAATAACTTCTGTCATATTTTCAGAAATGGTAGGCTTGAATATTTTCCTTAGAAACAATCTAAGATTGCCGAAGACACTCGAAGAGTGCACAAACGCGGTCACTAAACCAATTAGCATTAATACCAAATATTCCGTACTTTCGTAGGTTGCTCATTTCCTAAAACCAAATCTCCCGCAATGTACAATGTCCTTAAAACTATCTACATTAATATTCTTAACTACACTTCGTGAAACCCCTTTAATCTTTTTAATCGTGTCTTTCTCGCTTACAATACAGTAGGACTTAGCCCTACTACCAACAAATTCTAATACTAGATCCCCATTAAATTTGTCTTTGAATTTCCCTACAATGTTTTTTGAAGGAATGGATCTGGTTGTCGGTGGAATCAAAGACTTTATATATAGAGGCAAACTTCGGTACATTTTACAATTCAAAAATCTAGGCGGTCTTTATGTATTAAACTATTGGCTACAAAAGGAGATAAAGGACTTGGATGTTGATTTAAACTTTAAGCTGCGAATAAAATTAGATAAAATTAAAACCACTCCAAACAAACATAAAGAAAGGATTGTTTTCTGTGTATAACTTTGTATTAAAATTAAGTTTAAATGACTCCATGCTTGGTATTAAATATTTTTAAATTTGTTATGTATAATGTCAGAATAAACATCTTAGGATAGTATTACATTGTTCTTTATTTTTTAAAAGGCTATGACGTCACCACGAAATAGCAGTCGCACAGAGAGGGGTGCGCATGGGTAGGGGCGCGCATGGGTAGGGGTGCGTATGAGCAGGGGGGCGCACGCGTAGGGGTGAGCATAGGCTGGGATGTGTCTGGGCGTACACGAGGGAATCAGAAGTTAACAGTCACCAAGAATCTAATTCTTTATTTTGAGTGGTATGGAGTACTCGCCGGTGTATGTATCCGGAGTAAAAAACACGATTTGTACACGCAGATAATTAATAAAATTAGTTTATCGAGCGAAGATGACAAGCGTAACGTCATTCCTAATAGTACAGCAATCTACGCATGGGGGCATAAAGATATAGGTCTAAGATAGTTGTTTGATTTTGTAAATCTATTCTATATATTAGTTTTTAAATTCCATAATTTTTAAGTTCTTCGCTCACCTTCCAAATCCTTCCTGCTTCTATCCTGGTGGACAGAGTATACGTGTTATCTCCATGTGGTGTTCGCGGGACACAGCGGTTTTAGATTTCTAGGGAAATGGTTGGTTAAAGCATATGTCTTGGGTAGCGAAAAAAGGGTTTTAAAGATGGAGTTAAATAAAGATGGGTAAAAATTAAAGGTTTGAGTCTTTAAAAGGAGTGACTTTGTAAAGAGTGGTTCTATTTAAATCTATTTGCAGATTTGAGTTTCCTAAAAAAATCTAATATTAGTTGATACCAAAAAAAAGATATATTTATCTTAAAAGAGTGACTACCCCGCGGATAATAAATACAATATACCGCTTGTCAACAAAAAAAGTTGTAGGGAAATTCAAAGACGAATTTAATGGGGATCTAGTATTAGAATTCGTTGGTATAAAAGCCAATTAGTATATTAGACGAGAAGGGGTATGCATGTATCATACAGCGCACTGTTACTATAAAATATGTTAGTTTACGGGTAGCTCGAACGTGAACAAATTAAATTTTAATCTATAATTATCCGCGGTCGTACAAATGGGAAATTAATGGTTAATTTTAATGCCGCTAAGCATATACTTTCGCTTGATGATTCATTTAGAAAATATTTAAGCCTACCATTTCCGAAAATATAACGTAGAAGTTATTTAAAATTAAATTGCTTTATTAGTAAGTATTCTGTAGACAACAAGTTTGGTGTTCCCTTAGTAAAGGTTTAAAGTGTTTTATTAAGTTTTTGTTTATAGTAGCACTGCAGCTTCTACCGCACGACTTGCAACCAATTTGTGTACGTGTGCTACCACCCTTTTGGATTTTTAATATGCACGCGATGTGATTGCCAATCCATATAACATAGAAGACGTTTCCGATGTTTCTACTAACTGCATTCGCAGCATGGACAAAGCGAACCGGGCGCATACATTGGTGCTAAATGTATTGGACGAGCAGCAAGGATGGGCAAAAGATGACGTCATTTAGTTCCCCGCTGAATCCTCAACTTCATTCGGATGTCTTAGGAAACCTTCGGTTTGCATTCTATAGGGTATATAAAGCAGGTACGCAAGAGTAAACTCTTTAGTTATAAGTTAGTTCGCTTACAAGTTTAACCAAAGTCCTATAGTGCGGATTTTGTTTTGTACTAAAATGGTACCTGTAAACGTTTTTAAGTGCAAGCCCTGTCACGTCTACTTTACCAGGAGGGGTGCTCTCAAACGGCACCAGAACAAATGTCGTGGTGTAACATCGTCCAGGGTTAAGCTTATACATCCTTCGGCAGCAAAGTACTTAAACTGTATGTCTTGCGGTATCGCTTTTACGAGAATGGACAACTTACAGCGACGCAAGGAAAAACAGCACGGTATGTCATTAAACCGTAAACGTTCAGCTCCGCCAGCTGTTAAAGGGACCTGTGCGAAACAACCACGAATTATGTGTAAAGTATGCGATTTCGAAATGAAAAAGACTACCTATGCCGCACACTTGAGGAGCAACAGACATAAAAATGCATCAGTTACCGCTACTAGCGATGATGGCGTAGAAATGGTTAGTACAGCGTTTAACAACCTTATGGTTAGCTATCGCATAATGAACGCCAGTGTCGACGATGGAGTGTCTGAGTTTCTTTGGAAGCAGAAAGAGCGGTTTATTCGATTACTTCATGAAAAAAGAACACAACATACCGCGATAAAAGTCTATTGCGAACTCTACGGTGTTTACACCAAAATGTGAGAAGAGACTACCGATGTGAAATCTTTTAACACAAAAAATATGGTTATAACGTTTTCTAGTAATCTGGAAAATATGTACGAGGTCTTAAGCGAAACCATAAGAACATAATCAGAGGAATTTGAAGCATGTGGGTCCGGTTGGTCTTTGGAAAAGGTGCTCTATTTAGAAATAAATATTAATAAGTATAAGCCGATATGAGGAGTTTTAGGTTAAGAATAGAAATTGTGAATATGTATTTAGAAATGTGGTTTACAAAATTTAAACTGTATTAGTAAAAATTGTCTGTAATAAAAAGCTTTAAGAATGGTTTTTAAATTTTCTTTCAGGTATGAGCTGCAGGAAATTTATAATTTAGAGGGTGTGTGTAAAATGGTAAGGGGTAGTCCGATTTTAAATCTATTTAGAGATTCGGATTCTGCATAAAATTGTAGACTAATTTGATGTATCGCATGGCTAAAAAATTTATAAGGATGGTCAAAAGATCACTGCCAGCAAAAAAAAATTTGAAATGGGGGTAGCTCCCTGGGGAATGGTGCAATCTAAAAAATTCCTAGAGATTTGGGTAGCTGAGAAAATTCTAATATTAATTGATACCAAACAAGGTACATTTATATCGTGGGTGGAAATGTGGAGAAAGATTTATCTCGCAGAGGGCATATGTGTAAAACTGTAAGGGGTAGTCCTATATCAAATCTGTTTATATATTTGGATTTTGCATAAAATTCTAAATTAATTTGATGTATGGCATGGCTAAAAACTTTTATAAGGACGGGCAAAGATCGCTGCCGGTAAAAAATCTTAAAATTGGGGTAGCTCCCTGGGGGATGGTGTTATCTAAGAAATTCTCAGAGATTCGAGTAGTTTAATATTAATTGATACCAAACAAGATAGGTTTATCTCGAAAGATGTATTGGTTAGACGAAGAAAACTATTTGGTCAAGTCAAAGTAATGCAATTAAAATCGTAAATAAAAGATGGGTCAGTATTGCAAATGCCTGCACATTTAAAGAAAACTCTGAGACTGAGATTACTAATACTAAGCCGGATGCAAAAATCCTACCCCTTCACATACCACTGAATATCGGGGAAATAGGGTATATAACTGTAAATCAATAGAAGGTGTCCGAACTGCATCCAACAAGAAAGAACAGCGGATATGTTCAAAGACAACAAACAGAGACTAGAAAAAAATTGTTCAAAGCATATGTGTGAAGCACAGCACAGTACGTCAATGAAATAGGGGCACTAGGAAAAGCAGACAGAGAGAGAGATAGAAGCCTTCTGGAATGTTGTGTTTCAGATGTATAAGGATGATAGCATGGATAGACAAGGTTAATAACAAATAGGTTATAGAAATAGTAGAGAAATAATGCTGCGGAAATCCGTTTACAAAAGACTCTGACAAAATCTTTAAGGTACTGAAATTTCTAAATAAGCCACCTAGAAATAGTAAATAGCTTCGTTACTTTTGCGATTATGCATTGCCGCTAAAGAATGCAGACGTTGGGTTTTAAATAAAATCGATAAAAACTATAATTTCAATACTCACTGCTCTCAATATGATATGTAGATATCAACGGATGTATATGTGAAATTTAACAATAATTGTTATTTCCTGTCACTTAGTACATTTCCTCTTACAATATGCACATTTTACCTTACACTATCAGTAAACAGTGCGGCAACACTGATTACCCATCAGTCCTGCATCAACCTTGAAATTGAAAACATAGGCAACAAAACAAAGGTGCTTTTTTAATACGTGCCATAGAAAAGGGAGAAAAAGTGACATTTACTAGTTTATCTATAAAGTTGAAATATAATATAGTGTAAAAAAATATTTCTTTTACAAGATTGTTTAATCAGGTGAGTACAGTACACGCAAGCGCAATTTTACTTGTCCAGGCGAGGTTAGTTTTTTTTATCCCTCTTTTATTAATAGTTATTTGCATCTTAATAAACGAAGGGAATACGAATTTTCATTTATCTGAAGTAGACAAGAAGGTCAAATTTTCAACGCAATTTTGCGTAGAAAGTTGACCTTACAAGACTAGTATTGTGATGAATTTTAGAGTTCATCGACGTCAGATATTACAGTCCCGTCGACGCGGCATGCGCGCCACTAAAGACAGTTGGTAACGATATTACATAATGTGAAAGTCGACGCACAAATTTCGATGACGTCACACAATATGCAAATTATTTCAACGCATTTTCAATTATATAAAAAACCCCCACGGGGTACTCACGTGAAAAAGTAAAGCTTCTTTCGAATTACTTCATGATGGCGGCTTGCATCCGGATTGCTTCATGATGGTTCTCGGTTCGTGGATCTTGGGGCAGGTTGCATCCAAATTCCAATTTGGTTTTGTTCCTATATGTAGGGAACGACAGGAACGGATTTGAGGAACGATACCCAAAAAAAGACAAAAGGGAATCTACATAATAAAAAGATACGATAAGATACCACACAACCACTCTTCTTCGCGTTTCAAAGGCAAGTCCCTACGCGTCTTTCGAAAATTCTCCACTTTCTTCTTCACCCACACGCGTTGACGCGAATCTCGCGCAACGCACTTTTGACGTGACGGAAATACGCGCAACAGTCTTTTTAAATTCATGCCGCGAAACTCCCACATATCAAAACTATATGAATGTCTACGGCCGATTTCGGCACGTAACACAGAATCTACTACAAATTAGTTTTGTTTATTTATTATTACAATAGATAGATACATGATTTTTCACAGATTTGATTATTAAATATAAAAACCATGAATCAATTTTATTTAGAGAAATTTGACTTCTTTAACGTCAAACTTCTCTAACTATTTCAGGTAAAACATTATACATAACTCTTCATGAAAGTTATTAAACAGGACTCGGGAGCTTAAGAAGACTCGTACTCTCAATATGCTTCTCCTCCTGTAATTGATAATTGACATGACTTCGTAACTTGATATGTAAATAGCTAATCTTTTAAGAAATGTTTATAACTACACAGATTTTTTATTTTGTTGCAGATTTCATTAAAATCATAAGAACTAATTGATTGGTATTAATATGTCTCAACCCTTTGGGTCAAAATATAGAAAACGGGAGGCCGAAAAAAAAAAGCAATTTCAAAAAACGAAAAAATTTATAAATATGGATCAATATATCACAACAACAAATCAAGACCTTAACATGGTTTCTACATATCAAATTCAAACAGATGGATCGGTCGTGGAGTCTCTGACAAGTCGGATAACTGTTGAAGAGATTGTCGACGAAGTTTCCCAAAAATGTAAGAAGACAGGGTGTATTACAATATCAGATTTTGCTACAGATGACGCCACTGGTGGTGTAATATAACAAGTTCTAGATAGCAACGAAAAAGTTTTGATGTTAATGCCGTTGTCACGAATACATAAGATCCAGCCACTTGGCCATCCATTCGAAATAGTAAAACTATTGATGATATAATAACTTGCATTGATAATTATCCGAAAAATGACACCGGGCGACATTATTCTAATTTTCATTACTCGAAAAAACTTTCAAACAATGAAACAATTCGCCGTCGCTGGTTAATGTACTCCATTTCTAAAGATCGGGTATATTGTTTTTGTAGCTGACATAATGATTCTTCAGTGTCGAATTTATTATCTGAAAGATATAGCAACTGGAAACACTTGGCTGAAATGTTTAACATTCATGAGAATAGCATAGGAAATTTTACCTTACGTGGATTGATGCTGAAATACAATTAAAAACAGGAAAACAATAAATTGCCAAGAACAACATTTGATTAGAAAGGAAATTACACAATGGAATAATATTTTGTCTAGATTGATGTATATTACACATTATTTAGCTGAAAATAATATAACGTTCGGAGGCACTTCACACAAATTATATACGTCGGATAGTGGAAAATTTTCGAGTTTAGTACAATTACTAGCTACATTTGATCTTTTTATGCAGAAGCATTTGCGATTAGCTGTAAAAGGTGGCGTTTCAGGCCACTATTGCAGAAAAGATATTCACAATGGATTAATAGAGCTGATGGGTGAATAAGTGCAGTTTGAAATCATCCAAATATTATTCTGGACTGCACCCCGGACACTAGTCACGTAGCACAACTTTCATTGACACTCATCAGAGGACAATAAAATAACAGTAAATCAGCATTACATAGAATTTATACCAGTCAATGAGTCGACTGGTGCAGGTCTAACTGTAATTATCATTAATGTTTTAAATAAACACGGACTGGAATTGTGCATTTGTAGGGGTGTCAGGGGTATGACAACGGGACAAATATGAGAGGAAAAAATGTTGAGGTTTAAAGAAGAATTCTAGACATAAACCTATTAGCTATTTATGTACCGTGTGGTTGCCATAACTACAATCTCGTAGTATGCGATGGCGCTAATTCTGTAAAATCCATCACTTTGGAGTACTTCAGTGGTTGTTTACATTATTTTCAGCTTCTGTTCATCGATGGAAAATTGTAACCGATCACTTAGGATTATATACTATAAAAAAACTTAGTAAAACACGTTGGGAAACAAGAAAATGCAGTGTAAAAGCATTTCGTTATCAAATTAGTGCCATTCATGACGCTCTAATTACTTTGACTATTAAAACTGAGAAAGATGATGTTCAAATCTCGCATGAGGCCACTACTCTAGCCAAACGAGATTTCAGTTTCATAGTTTCATTGGTTGTTTGGTATGAAATGCTTTTTCAAAATAGTGTCGTTAATAAACCTCTGCAATCATTAGACATGGATCTCGGTAAATGCACAAAAATATTTGAAAAATGCTGCGCTTTCTTGGAAGAGTATAGAAAAACGAGTTTTAAAAGCGTTATTTTTAACAGTAAAGGAGTTGGTCGAAAACTAGATTTTGAACTTTTATTTAAAACCACAACAAGAATTCGACGTATTAAACGCCTAGCTGGTGAAGTTGAGCGCGATGAGCCTGTAACTTCTCCAGAAAATAAATTTGAAATTGAATTTTTTAACTGTAGTTTGGACACTGCCTTAATTTCACTTAATGAAAGATTTGAACGAATAAATGAGTACTCCGAATCTTGGTCTTTTCTGTACAATATAAAAAAGCTTCCAGAAAACCAAACCTTCTCAGACTCGGTGCTGATTTCCAGTTAAAACTAACTGTAGGCTTTTTGCGTGATCAAGATAATATTACTCCTCTCTATATTTTAAATTTCATTAAAGATCGTAACATACAAGAATTGTATCCAAATGTATGGATAGCATTGCGAGTATTGATCGTTCTACACCTGTAACGATTGCTAGTGGGGAAATGAGTTTTTCTAAGCTATCTGCAATCGACAATATCTCAATCTAGACTGGCAAACTTGGCAACTTTGTCAATCGAAAATGAAATTACACAAAATATGGACTTCGTCTTAATAAAAGTTTGCCGATAAAAAGGTTGAAAAGTAAAATTTTAGTAGTTTTTTTTAAATAAATGGTTATTATTTCATTCTTTTCCTTGTTTTTTTCTTTTCTTTTTAAATAACTTCCATCCACTCACTAACTCTTGACTAAATACCTTTATGTGGAAGAGTGACGTTTGGAATGTATAACGTCGCATGCAGTGTCACTAATTCTTTACTAAATAATTTTGTTCGGAACACTTGTAACATGTTTAATTTCAGTAATAATTATTCGCATTGAATTACGAGGATAATGCGCTAAGCTTGCATTATTCCTTATTAATCTTCTTATATTAAAATATCTGTGTCACATAAAGTTATTTCCACGCGCATCTCTAGTTGTTTCTTTCGTATTCCACGCCTCTAACGTCGCGACGATTCGGTTCTTGTTTCGTTAAGTTAGTCGCCCGCTAGCAACAGCTTTATCAACATGGATTCCCGGCTAGAGGCAGGCGACCTTCGCATCAATTACTAAAGTAAGCAGGTCAGGTCGTGCTCGACCTGAAACCATTAAGATACCTTCTACTAACGGTTGGTAAAGTATATATTTTACGAACTAATTTAATTTGGTTTAATTTATTTAGCGCGTCATGTAGGATTCATCATTTAAAATTCGTCACTTGGGATTTGTCGATTTGAAATTTGTCTACTAAGAAATTTGTTAACTAGGAATTATGGATGTTAGTTTGGATTGCAGTCGTCTCTAGTTAGAAATGGCTGGTAACTTTGTTTGAAGAATATAAATTTTTATCTCGATTTGTCGTAGAGCAACAAAAGCAGTTTGGTTCGTTATTAGATATAAGATATTTCATGCATGTGTTTTGAATATCATAAAAATTTGATAAACAGACTATCATATAAAGCACGTAAAGTTGCTATTATGTTTTCAACATGTAATCTGTCTAATTCTCAACTATTGTTGAACTGGTTTTATAAGCCGTAGAACAAAATTTTGTCAGATTAGGTTTTTATAATTACAAGCTTTGTTTCATCTAAACCTTAGATAATTTGAAAGTATGTTTTCGACGTCATATTTTTTTGTGTTGCACTTAAAGTTTTTATTATTTTGAAAACGATCCTAGGTCATGGATCGAAACGTAAATAAAGATAATTTTAAAAACTATGAGTGGTTTAATCCCCAAAAAAGATTAAGAAGAATTGACAGATGTTGTCGTGAAAACAAATGCTTCTTGCAGCTGTTATTGAGTTTAAACCAAACATTCCTATTTTTGTGATTAGCATTTATCTACATGTAAATCGTAAAATTTAAATCTGAAAATGTAAAGACACTCTGTATAAGATTTCAGAAATTGTAATCTACCTGAAAAGATCTGCCCAGGTTAGAACGTAATTCAGTGTATTATGCTTACAAATTATTTTCACTCAAATGTTTAAAGCAGGTTCATATTTAAAGTGTAGTTGGTTGTTTTAAAAAGTCAAAACCTTGACTTTGATATAGATGTTAATAATAAATTTTTGTTACTTGTTAAAAAGTTCCGAAATTTTTAAAGAGAGTTTTTTTTAGTAAACAATTAGTTCAACTTTGAGGCTTTTATTTTGGTCAAATGCGATCAAATCTAATTACACAAAGGTAAAATTTTTGAGTAGTAATTTGGTGCCAATATCATATTGGATATACATTTTTTTAATTTTTTTTATACTTTTATAAGACACAAATGGTGTTCTACTTTTTTATTTATTTACTCTTTGCAATTTCTTACAGGAGCTGCGTTTTATTTTGATAAGACAGGTTTTTGTTAATGAAGACAATCGTTTTATCTTTGGGTTTCCACGTCCGTCCTTAGAACTGTGCTCTGCTATTATCGTAATTATCTCAGGACATGGTGGCGCTTATTTAATTTAGCTTAGTTTTGGTTTGCAAACAGAATTCGACTTACCCCTCCCCCCCCCACTTCTTATTGCTCTGCCCAGGAATAGACCTCTAGCTATGTCGAAAGATTTTTGTTCACTGGCGCCCATTAAGAAAAATAAGTTACACTAGCGCCTCAACGTAGAAGAAATAACGTTTCAGTGGCGCTCACAACGTGGTGCCTTCTGTAAAACAAAAGTCGTTTCACACTGAGATCAAATTTTTTAATTATTTTTTTATGCTTAAAAAGTAGAAAATAGAATACATTCAAAAAATTTTTAAAATAAAGAACTTTTAGAAATAAAATGCACTAAAAAGTAAAAAAAATTTTCTTTCTAACTGATATTCACAGAAAAGTTTCGTTGCAAAATTGACTTTAAATGTTTGAAGTCATCAATGAATTGTGTATATTTACATCTTTTCAAGTGCATTAATAAAACTTTGAGCTTGAGTTGCAGTAGGCTATTGTGATTATAGCTATGGATGCGCAAATCTTATTAATACCTTAAAAACTGTAAATTTATACAATTCATTGATAAGAGTTCAAACATTCAAAGTCAAATTTGCAACAAAACTTTTCTTGTGTGTATCATTAAAAAACAAAGAAGTTTGTTTTTACTTTTCAGTGCTTATTATTTATAAAAGCTATTTACAGCTCTGGCCGTGGAAGCCTCCGACAATACGCCTAGCATGTCTGGTTTTTAATTACTGAAAAATCGCTCCCCATACTATTTGGCTTTTAATTACTTACCTATATCCAACCGGCAGGCAGTATGATACAAGACGCGAGAACTTTTATCAATACCAATTCATCGTACACACATCTAACACTCGGCCTTTCTTGTTGCAAGCACACTTTTTTGGAATTTTATATTGCCAGAAATTCGAAAAGCATCTTCCATTTCTACTTTTAGTAAACTCTATCAGGAGTATCTGTTAAGGTTGTAGAAAACGGAACACGTGCAATAGCCGTGTAGGTCCAGTAAGTTTCCATTTTTTTTAACTTGCTTGCTTGCTTTGTGAATGGTGAATGAGACTGTGAATGTGTGTTTGTGTGTGTGTGTGTGTGTACGTGTGCTCGTGTGCGTATGCGCGTACGCGCGCGTGTGTGCGTGTGAAGCTTGTTACTTCCGGGTTTATTGATTATCTGGATTTCTAGGACAATACTTTATTTTACATCATCCTGGTAATTTTATGATTATTATTATAAGCATGTTTTTTCTTCATTTTGGATTCTTTTAGTATATAGGCGTCATGTTAGGTGTAAGAAAGAGGCCTGTGGACCTAAACTCGCTTGTACAAAAGTACTATAAAAAATAAAGACGTTAAATAAAATAAAATAAATAAATATATAATAAAATAGTAAAATAATAAACAGAAAAAAGATCTTGTGTAAGTAGATTGTTTGGATTAACGTTATGAGGATTGTGTAGAATTGCATTTAAACTAGCAGAGCGTAACAACCTACCATACAACTTCAACAGAGACAGCCCGATGGCTGAAACAGTTGGTTTGACTCATTTATTAGACGTAATCCTGAATTGACGCTTAGATTGCCAGAAACAACATCCCGTGCTCGAATAATGGGTTTCAATAAATAATTTATACGTCAAATACCAGTTTTTGGTGGGTAGAGTCTATAATGTACATGAAACTGGTGTGACGACTGTTCCAAACAAGCAGAAGAAAGTTATCGCTCTGCAAGGCAATCGTTATGTTGGAAGTGTTGTTCCAGAAAAGCGAGAAACCTTGATTATAGAGAATCCTGCATGAGTGCAGCGAGGAATTATATACCTATCATGCTTGTAGTTACTCGAAGGAGAGCTAACCCAGAGTTATTGAAAGGTACACCTATAGGACTCCTGCAGAAATCGGAAAAGTTTTATGAAATGGTTTGAGTCAATAGAAAAACATCCAGTTCTTCTATTTTTAAACGGACATGCAATCCATACGAAATCTCTAGAACTTATAGATCCAGCAACAACAAATTCTATTATGCATTCCTCCACACTGCACTCGCAGGATGTTAGAACCAACTTCTGTGGTGAAGCAATTAAGCAGTACCTCGCCATAAAACGATAATAAAAGTAGAGTAATCAGGAACTAGTATTTTTTGTGTAGGATGCTGGCTTCCAGGAACGTCCAGTAAAATCCAGTCGAAGCTTACCATAGGCGAGAAAGAGCGGAGAGTGCGGGGACTTCCGAATCAATGCTGACCATGTAGGTGGGGAGGGGCTGGGTGACACAGACATACCAGAACTCTCCAAGAACTGTGACCTATAATGGTAGGGGATGCGAAGACACTAGTAAGAAATTCAAAGGGCCAAGAAAGAAAGATCGCACTGGTGAACATAATACAACGCTTAATTGATAGTTAGAATATCGATATCGATGCGGCCCGTTCAAACGACGAATCGATTCTCCACTTCGTAGATTTTCCAGTCACTACACTGTTTGCACATGCGGAATAACAAGCGTTTTATCACTCACGGCACTGGTTGGCGCGTGCTTCAGCAAACCAAGGAAATTCCACTCTAATAAATTTAAAAATGCCGCGACGAATTTAAAATAATCAACAAACTCGATGTATTAATAAAATTGGCAGTAAAATTTACAATATAAACGGAACAGTAATAAATAAGGCGGTTCTAAAATAGGCTGTTGTACTAACATTGCAGTTGATGTACATCTCTGTGGACAGTTCTTTATTAGGTGGTCGGTTTGACCATAATAAAAACAACTTCCTGGAGGACGTTTTGGGCACTTGTCTACCCGGTGACCAAATAAATTACAATTATAACACTTACCGCTGATTCCAGGCTTCTGTTGACTAATTGTGTTTGTCTAGTTTTCAACTTTCACATCGGGCTGCCTGACATAACTGTTAGTCACTTCACCTGTTGTAGCTACTCTTCCTTCTATCTTATGTTTTCTTCGTGCCTGGTCGACTTGCTCGTAGCAAACTAGCCGCTACGACAGTTGGTAACACAATAAATATTTGCAAAATGTTGCGCAATAAGGTATTACGTCATATAAACGTTTTTAAATTACTATATCACATGCAAAAAATGTTTATTTAGATTATAATAGAAGACAAAAGGTACTCACGTAAACTTTGGAACTCTTTACAACCTTACGGCTATTTTGGCGGCAGCTAGGCGTTGTTGAGCATTGTGGACGTGGGTCATCCTTTTGCCCCCGGTTGGATTCAAATTAATATTTGCCTTCTCTCTTCTTGCGTAGAGGGACGACATGAATACAGGTAGGAGGAACGATAATAGATACAAGAGACAAAGGAACCTACATCACCTAAAAGAGAAAAGACAAGACAAGACAAAAGGCACACAGAGAACCACACTCGTCGACGTTCAGTTGACTAGTCCGACGTGACGGAAATCACCACTTTCTTTCACTCTGCGTCTGCGCATTCACGGGCGCCGACGCAACTATCTAAAGGGACGGAAATGCACGCACAAGTCTTTTAAATTATTGGCGCGAATTTCTTTACAAAATTAGAAACTTACAGAAATGTTTACAGGCCGATTTTCGGCATGTAATAGGGGAAGAACAATAGCGACCTTAACTAGTACTAAGGTGCCCAAATCAACTTGAGGAGACGGGGTGTGCCACTTTGAGCGCTGTTGTAGCGAGTGTAAGAATTCTTTGGACCAACGGCACCAAAAATCTTGGTGAATGCGCTGGAGAAGTTGCCAGCGAGAGGCGGTTAAGCGGTAGGTGAGATAGTGCGGGCTCCGAGATGACAGTTAAAAGGGCCACAGTTAAAAAATGACCGGGTGTAAGACAGCTCAAATCATTGGGGGGTCAGTGCTCAAAGGTGTGATGGGACGTGAGTTCAAAATGGCTTCAATTTGGATAAAGACAGTGACCAACTCTTCAAAAGTTAACACTTGTTCGCCAATAGTGCGTAGTAGCAGAGTCTTAACAGATTTCACTCCCGCTTCCCATAAGACACCAAAATGAGGTGAAGCTGGCGGTATAAAATGCCACGAGATATGGTCCTTACAAGCAGTTTGGTATATGAATGCATTTGGCCAACGATTAATGAATGCGGTATTTTGTAAACGATTTAACCACAACTTAGCTTCACTTATTATAACCCCATAAACGCGGTAAGCGCGCCACTAATGACAGTTGGTAGCGATATTACATAATGTGAAAATTAACGCGCCAATTGTCAATGACGTCACACAATATGCAAATTATTGCAACACATTTTCCAATTATAAAAATTATATAAAAACCCCCACGGGGTACTCACGTGAGTAGGTAAAGCTTCCTTCAGGATTACTCCATGCTAGCGGTAGCGGGGCTCCGTGGATCTTTTTCGGGCGTCGGTTGCTCGCGGCTCTTTCTCGGGTGTGGGAACTCTTAAGCCAGGTTGTACCCAAATTTAATGTCTTCTTCCTATGTAGCGGGAACGACGGGAACTGGTTATAAGGAACGATAAGGGCAAAAAAGGACCTACATAACCAAAAAGATACGATAAGATACCAGACCAACTACACCTTTCTTCACATTTCGGAGGCAAGTCCCAACGCGTCTTTTGGAAATCTCCCACTTCCTCTTGGGCCACACGCGTCGGCGCGAAATCTCGCGCAACGCACTTCTGAAGTGACGGAAATACGCGCAACAAGTCTTTTAAATTTATGGCGCGAAATTCTCACATATTAAAACTTTATGAATGTTTAGTGCCAAGATTTTCGGCACGTAACACACTGGGCCCCTCTCCTCCATCAAATAATTCAATCGTTTTAGGAAAGAGCAGGCATCACATTAAAATTAGTGACATCATTAACAATACGCTCTTGTTACGTTTGTGAACCTTGAGTTTGGACGAGTAATTTCAGCATTTGTGCATTTTGCTGTAGTAAGGCATTTATTGACGCCATAAACGGATGCATCGTATATAAAACCAGTGGTTTTTTCTGTAACCGCAACAGCTCCCGTAACAGGACTTGTATTCTGATTTTTGAGTGACCGTTGTTGGAAGAATGTATTAAATTGTTCTTCGCCACTATTTCCATTGTATTTACTAAAACTTCCCGCCCAATCAGTTAAATATAACATAACCTAGCGATCTGAAAAACATACGTGAGAGCTGTAACCCCACACCTGAGAATTGTAGGAAAATTGCTAACGCTTTCTTTCGAGCTTGTTTGGATATAACACTCTCTATTACTTATGAAAACACAAATCAAACACATAAATAATACATAAAAATGCAAACGACATTACCGGCCATAATTAACATAATCACAAAGCCTAACCAATAATAATGTTTGTTCCCTAGTGCGCAGGCGCTATACACGTCTAGCTGATTTTTCATCAAACTGCGATCGTTTGGAATCCGGAACAAAATTGTAACAAACCGAACCGAAAATATGAAGGTTTGACAAATTTGGTTTGACCTTATTTCACAGTTTGTTGCGTGCCAAAGATTTGGCACTAGACATTCCTTAGTTTAATTTTGATGTGCGGGAGTTTTGCGCCTTAAATTCGAAAGACTTGGCGTGTATTTCCGTCACGTCAGAAGTGGGTTGGACGAACTTCGCGCCGACGCGTGTAAGGGAGAAAAGTGGGGAAGTTTCCGGGAGACGCTGAAACGTGGCTTTTTGCCTTTGAACTTCGAGAAGAGTGGTTGAGTTTTCGGTAACGTATCTTTATCTTTATTTATGTAGATCCCTTTTCTCTGTTATCTTTGTTTGTCGTCCCTATACCTGTTCCTCCTCGTTCCCTACATAGGTAAAGAAGATAATTTGAAGCAACCTGGCCGAACCGCAGTCCACGCCGGAGCACCATCTTTAAACACTCCGGAAGGGATCCCTGAGCAGCTAGCTGGAGCAATCCCGAAGGACGCTAATGCGCTCCATCCTAGCAACCCTGAAGGAAGCTATCCTGTGAGACGCATATATATTCATGTGAGTATTCGGTTTTATGAACTGTCTTATGAATTTTGATATATTTCGTCATTATGCGTAATAAATTGCATATTGTGTGACGTCATTGACAGATGGGCGCGCTGGTTTCTGTATTTTAGAGTAGCGTTACCAACTGCTGTTGCTTCGCGTATACCGAGTTTACGGTAAAATAAGAACACGTTTTAAATGTAAGAAGTTCAGCCGGTGTCTTGTTTTGAAGTTGTTTACCAAAGGCACTGGTCGGACATCGATTCTTCAGATAATTCGCTGCCAAAACCGCCTCTGACCAAAATTCCTTCTTTAAACCACTAGCATTCAGCATTGATCGAACTTTTTCAACCAAAGTTTGATTTAAACGTTCTGATACTGAATTCAATGCAGGATTATCTGGTTAAAACAGGAATTTGAAACTACATTCGAGGTCAAAATTGAAACTTAAGACTTAGATAAACCTTATAAACAGAGTCAAAATCAAAGTAATAACGTCAAAATCAAGATATTGTAATCTAAACATCAAAGTAACCCTCGAGTCGAAATTGAAATTCAATGGGAAAACTTAAGTGTTCGGGTTAAAATTCAAGCATGAAGTCTAAATCTGAACCTTGTACGAAAAGACAAAATCAAGGTAAAATTTTACAATTGAGGTTGTATCGAAAATATAAAGTTACTATTCAAAGTGCTACGCAAAAATGTCGAAATTGAAAGGCAAATTTTGAGGTTAAATCGAAAACTCAAGGCTAAGGAGACCAAAGTTGGAAATTGAGTTCAGGGAAAAGTTTGAAATCTACTTATACAAAGCTTATAAATCGAGCAAAAGTCAAGGGAGGAACGCCAAATCAAGATATAAGCTGAAGGACGAAATCAACATCGAAATTGAAGGCATGTTTCAAGGTTGAATGAAAAACTCGACGCTAAAGTCAAAGTTGAAAATAAATTTCAAAGAGGAATTTAAAACTCAATTATGAGTCAAAACTGAAATTTGAGACGCACAAACCTTTGAAATTGAGTCAAAGCCAAGGTAGCAACGTCCAAAAATCATTATCGTAAAGACACAAATTAAAGTCCATGTTTCAAGACAAAATCGAGCTTGAATCAAAACTTCAAACGAAGGTCAAAGTTGGAAATAAAGTGCAAAGTGGAATTTGAAATTGAATTTCTGGCCAGAACTAAAATTATAAATTGAGTCACGGCCAAGGAAGCAATGTAAAAAAACAGAACATCCCAATCGAAAAGACAAAAATTGAAGTCCGAGTTTCAAGTCATAATTGAGGTTGAATCTAAATCTCTACATTAAGTTAAAATTAAAAGTAGAGTTCAAAAATGAATTTGAAATTGTTTTTGACACCAAAACAGAAATATGAGACCTGCACAAAAGCCTTACAAATTGAGTCAAAGCCAAGGTAGTAACATCAAAGAAAAATCAGAACATCACAAACAAAAAAACAAAAATTAAAATCCAAATTTTAAGTCAAAGTTGAGGTTGAATCGAAAAATCGAGGCTAAGGTCAAAGTTGAAAATCAAGTTCAGAGAGAAACTTCAAATTGAATTTGGGGTGAAAACTGAATTTTAAGACGTGCATAAACCTTATAAATTGAGCCACAGTCGAAGTAACAACGTCAAAAATCAAAATATTATAATCGAAAAGGGAAAATTGAAATCCAAGTTTTAAGACAGAACTGAGGTCGAATCAAAAACTCAAGACTAAGGTCAAAGTTGAAAATAAAGCGCAAAGTGGAATTTAAAAGTGAAATTGTGGCCAAAACTAAAATTTGAGACTTGCACGACCCTTCTAAATTGAGCCTACTCAAGTCAAAAAAATCTGAATACCAAAATCCAAAACACAAAATTAAAGTCCATACTTCAAGTCAAAATTGCGGTTGAATCGAAAACTTGAGACTAAGACCAAAGTAGAGTGCAAAGAGATATTTGAAATTGTTTTTTAGACCAAAACTGAAATTGCTGACTTGCACAAGCCTATAAATTGAGTTAAGGCCAAGGAAGCAACGTCAAAAAACTTAGAACATCACAATCGAAAAGACAAAAATGCAAGTTTAAGTTCAAGTCAAAATTAGGGTTGAATTGAAAACTCGAAGAAAAGTTGAATGTTGGAAAAAAGTTCAAAGAGGAATTTGAAACTGAATTTGTGATCAAAACCGAAATTTGACATCTGCAAACTAAATCGAACCAAAGCCGAAGCAGCAACGTCCAAAAAAACACCACTCAAAACCAAGGTCCAAGTTGGAAATAGAGTCCAAACTGAAATTTAAGGTTTGCGCAAGCTTATGTATGGAATCAAGCTCAGGGTAGCAACGTCAAAAAAATCTAGACACCGCAATCAAAAACACAAAAATTAAATTCCAAATTTCAAGTCAAAATTGAGGTTGAATCAAAAACTCGAGGCTAAGACCAATGTTCAAAGAAATATTTGAAATTATTTTTGAGACCAAAACTAAAATTACAGATTTGCACACGCCTATAAATTGAGTCAAGGCCAAAGTACACGTTTCAAGTCAAAATTGAGGTTTAATTGAAAACTCAAAGAGTTCATGTTGAAAAAAGTTCAAAGAGGAATTTGAAACTGAATTTGTGGCCAAAACCGAAATTTGATATTTGCACAAGCTTTATAAATCGAAGCAAAGCCAACACAGCAACGTCGAAAAAACAACATTCTGTAACAGTATTTTGTAATGTTAACGAATAAACAAATCAATTAATTAATTAAAATTCAGTAACTTGCATAACTTATACACAAAAATTCCACAATAAATTACTTCATATTTTAGTTAGGCTCCTTATAATAAAAGACCAGGGTTACAAATAGCTTCAAGCTAAACTATTGTAAATTCCAGCGGCAGGTCATCATAATTTAAAGCTCTACCCTTGTAAATCAAATACAATAAACTTAAAACTTAGGTCGGTTACAGATTGACGAATCTGATAAAATTAAAATGGAATAGTACCTTTTAACGTAAATAAAGGAAAGCAATTTTCTGTTTGAAAAGCTTAATTTTCCTAATAATTTCTTTGATTGACAGCGGGTTATAGAAAACGAAACATTATAAATAGCGAAAACTATTTCCAATTTGATTTGTTCAAAGATTGCAAGTAATTTTAAGTAGTCTGGAGACATCCATTGTATTTAAAATCCATTTCGGCTCAAGTGGGTTAACCGGTCTTTTGTTAATGGCAGACCACTGTCGCCATAGGTATGGTCCACATTTCAATAATTAAGAAATTCTTAGAAGGTACAATATATTTAAACCCTTAGAAAAATAATTGCTTCCGTGACCCTCATCTAAAAAGGGGTTGGATTTGGTTTCTGAAATCTTGTTTTTGTGGGAGGTTCTGTTCAGTCATTGGATAACAAAAAATGACGTAGGTAATGGTTAGAGTAGGAATTAATCTATATAACTTAAGGCTTTAGCTAAAAGACGGAGAGTTTTTCCAATGGGGCTGTCCGTGGTCAAGAAGTAGAAGAAACGTAGTTTGCGGGCAGCGTTCTCCGGCATCACAGATATAATATTTCACATAGTATCACGATAGTAAAATTTGGAAAGGAGTAATTAGCTCTTCCAGTCGCGAGGGTTACGCCCGTATGTTCGCGGATTTATAGTGATACAAGGTATAAAGTAATAATAAAAAGCTTGTAGGCGTGCGACGCACAAGTTAAGTGATATTGTCAATAAGATCCTGCCGGGTTTGTGTGCCATTCAAATATTTAAAAATTACAAACAAGAGCAACAAGCGAGATTCTTTCCCCCAATTTAAGAGCTGTTCTACGTTGGAAGGCAAGCCATCAAACAATGGACGATTTTTAGTAAGTAAGTTTTTATAGTTAAGTAGCATGACCAATTTTTAGTTAGTTTATTTGTTAGGACGTTTTGGCCATAAACCGTAGGATTAATTTAGTGTAAGATTTATAATATAAGTTTTCGCTTATATACAAGTGTTTGGGAATTACTTATGTACGCAAAATTTTCATAATTCCATATTCACCTATTCAATTAAATTTCTAAATTAAAATCAATGAATGTAAGAGGTTCACATTTATTGCTCTGTTAATTAAATAGTTTTGTTTGCCGTTGATTAAGTTAATAGTTGTTTTTATCATGAAAGTTGCATAAGTATTCAAAAAGATAAGAGTTGATTAAAAGAAACAATTGTCCTCCTTGGGATGACAAGTCTCTCAAGGTTTCGCACGAACATTTGTACATTCTCGACTTGTCAAGCACCCTTGGTAATTGTCATTAAGCAACGATATTTCTGAAAGGTAAGTGCCAAAATCTTTTTGTAGTATATTATAAATTAATTTAACCCTTTCTGCAAAATTTTAACCCTCTATATGATCCACAACCTTCCGCTAGCTAGTGCCGGTGACCTTCCTTTAATTTTTGTTTTACAGGCCGCCCCCATTTTATAATTTTACGGGAAAATACATACTTAGTAGCTTTTCCGCCTGTAACAATTCGAAGATAAAGTCAAAGATGGAGATCGAGTTCAAAGTGGAATTTCTAATTGAATTTGCGGCAACACTGAAATTTGAGGCTAGCAAAAGCCATATGTATGGAGACAAGGTCAATGTAGCAACGCCAAAAAAATCTGTACACCACAATCGAAAACAAAAATTTAACTCCAAATTTCAAGTTAAAATTGAGGTTGAATCGAAAACTCAAGACTAAGGTCAAAGTTGAAAGTAGAGTTCAAAGTGGTATTTGAAATTGTATTTGAGACCAAAACGGAAATTTCAGACTTGCACAAACCTATAAATTGAATCTAGACCAAGAAAGCAACGTAAAAAAACTTAAACATCGCAAACAAAAAGACAAAAAATGCAAGTCAAAATTGAGGTTGAATTGAAAATTCGAAAAAAAATTCAAAGTTGGAAAAAAGTCGCAATATTCAAACGCTAAAATAATGAATTCTACTACAAACCCAACATAATACATTTAGCTGATTTTTCATCAAACTTCGATCGTTTGGAATCCGGAACAGAATTGTAACAAATTGAACCGAAAATACCAAGATTTGACAAACTTGGTTTGACCTTATACCACAGTTCAGCCGGTGTCTTGTTTTGAAATTGTTTACCAAAGGCACTGGTCGGACATCGATTCTTCAGATAATTCGCTGCCAAAACCGCCTCTGACCAAAATTCCTTCTTTAAACCACTAGCATTCAGCATTGATCGAACTTTTTCAACCAAAGTTCGATTTAAACTTTCCGATACCGAATTCATTTCAGGATTATCTGGTACTGTATAGTCCTGTTGAATACCCTTCTTCTGACAATAGTTTTTAAACTTATTTGAAATATATTCGCCACCATTGTCCGCCTTTAACTTTGCAACTTTAACGCCATGCAAAGATTCTGATGACGCAATAAAATCTTTGAATTTTTCCAAGACTTTACTATTTTGTCTAATTGTATAAACAGCAGAAACTCCTGAGAAATTATCAGTAAAAGTAACAAAATATTTTGAACCATCGTATGCTTGAATTGACATCGGCCCTGTGAATCAACTGTAATAATCGATTTGAACGAGATTGTTTTCTCTCTGGAAATGGCAATATAGCTTGTTTGCCCATTATGCACGATTCATAAAATTTATGGTCAATATTTATTTTTACCATTTCGAATGGACCTGCACCTTGCCGAAGTTCTAAATTACTAGAACAGGTGAAATGGATTGCGTGTTCTACTGAGCTAAAGAGCCAAACTACAGGTCCAACCAAAGTAGTAGGGTCGTAGTGAGGAACCAGACAAAAACAGGTCCCCGGAAGAGGGCAGCGGCTCTTTCGGTACTTAGGTTGGCAGAGACCATAGGGTCGGTATGACAGTCTAAGACACACTACCGCATGTGGAAGGCAACGTGAAACCACCACATTATCTCCCAAAAACACAGTGTACTTAAATTGTAACATACATGATGGCATTCTCTAGGGTAAAAGATTCCGGAGTTAAAATAGTCCCCAATTGGATCTCCGGGAAGGGACTACTTCGGAGGATGCGATCGGAAAATTAAAAATAAGAGTCGAGAACATTCTGCGAGTTGGAGCGTCGAATGTTAGAAGTATGAAGCAAGTGGGTAAGCTAGAGAACCGGAAAATTGAAATGAGTAGGTTAGCACTAGACATAGTAGGAATTAGCGAAGTCCGCTGGCCAGAGGCGGGGGATTTTTGGAGTGGAGACTTCAAGGTAATTCATACAGGAGCAGAGGAAGGAAATTTGGGTGTGGGGAAAGTTATGCGGGAAAAGATAGGATACTGTGTAGAAAATTACTTACAAAAGAACAAAAGAGTACTCATGGTTAGATTAAAATCTAAACCGGTAAACACAGTAATAATACAAGTATACATGCCCACCTCTAGCTACAGTGACGAAGAGGTAGAAGCAATCTACAAAGATATCAAAGACATATTAAGATACGTAAAAGGACATGAAAATTTAATAATTACGAGGGATTTTAATGCAGTGGTAGGTGAGGGTAGGGAAGGAGCGGTAGTAGGATTATTTGGTTTAGGCACGAGAAACGACAGGAGAAATAGGCTGGTAGAATTTTGCAGCAAGAACAATTTAATTATCACAAACACATTATTTCAACATCGTGCTAGAAGACGATATACGTGTAAGATGCCAGAAGATATAGGAAGATATCAAATAAATTACATTCTTGTTAGACAACGGTTTAGGAATCAAGTAAAAGACTGTAGAAGCTACCCAGAAGCAGGTATAGACACTGACCACGACATCGTAATTATGAAGGCCGCACTTAAATTAAAAATTTGAAAAAAGAAATGGAAAAAGGTACTTGGACTTAGAGAAACTAAAAGATAAAGATATTCAAGAAAGATTCGAAAAAGGTCAAATGAATTGCTCAAAGATATCGGGAAAATGTCTGATACTAAGGAAGTAGAAACGGAATGGAATAACATTAAATCCAGCTTACACATGGCGGCAAGAGATATTCTGGGATATTCACCAAAAAAAAATAAGAAACCATGGATAACAAAGGATATCCTGAATTTAATAGAAGAAAGTTCGAAAATACAAAAATAAATCAGACGAAACAGAAAAACAAAGATACAAAGTCATAAAATGGGAAATTATTCGCAAATGCAGGCAAGCTAAAGAACAATGAATTAATGAAAAGTGCAACGAGGTACAAACTAAGATGGAAGTAGGAAAGACAGATGAAGCATACAAATTAATTAGAATAAATTTTAGAGATATAAAACCATATAGCAAAAATATAAGGGATACGAGAGGAAACGTCATTATAGAAAATATAGAGAAAGTAGCTAGATGGCAGGAATATATAGGAATTTATATTTAGGAGAGGAATTAACAGCATTAGAACAGGGTATCCTATACTTAGAGATGAGTTTGAATTAGGATTAAAGGGTCTGAGAAATGGTAAGGCACCGGGTACAGATAAGGTGCAAGCAGAAACCCTAAAAGCCGCTGGACAAGCAGTAACAGAACGTCTCTTCCGATATGTATGAGACAGGCGAGATACCTAAAGATTTCAAACGTAACATCATAGTAACTATATCAAAAAAGAGACGCAGATAGATGTTAAAATTTTCGAACAATAAGCTTGACAGCACACATTTCAAAAATATTAACTAGAATTGTACAAAGACGAATGGAAAAACGAGAAATACTAAGAGAAGACCAATTTGGGTTTAGGCAAAAGAGGGGAACACGGGAGGCTATTTTAGCCCTGAGAGTGATAATGGAGAAAACAATAGAAAAAGGGGAAAGCGTGTATATAGGGTTTGTAGATCTGGAAAAAGTATTCGACAACGTAAAATGGAAAAAAATGTTCGAAATACTCAAAAATATTGGAATGAGTTTAAGGGATAGACGAATAGTACATAGCTTATACAAAGAGCAAACAGCAGTAATAGAAATAGAGCAGGAACGTAGAGAAATAAACATTAGGAAAGAGGTGAAACAGGGATGTGCCCTATCCCCATTAATTTTTAACTTGTACATAGAAGAGGCAATGCATACTGTCAAATGCAGGAAGACATTTGGAATTACTATGCAGGGACAAAAAATTGATATGCTTAGATTTGCAGATGATATACCGGTACTAGCGTCTAGCAAGGAAGAGTTAGAAGCTACTCTTAATGAAATGAAAACGATGCTAACAGAGACATACGGTATGAAAATTAATAAAACTAAATCTAAGGTACTAGTATGCAAAGGAAGGGAAATTAAATCAAAAACAAGAATACAAATATGTAACACGAACTTACAAGAGGTTAAAGATTTCTGCTACCTAGGAAGCCAAATAACGCAGGATGAGAAAAGCACAATAGATATAAAAGAAAGATTAGCACAAGGCCGTGCTACATTTAACAAGAAAAAGCAACTACTGTGTTCAAAGACAACAAACATAGAAACAACGAAAAGATTGCTTAAAACATATGTGTGGAGCACTGCACTGTACGGCTGTGAAGCCTGGACAGTAGGAGAAGCGGACAAAAAAAAAGTAGGCATTTTTGAAATGTGGTGCTACAGACGTATGATGAAGATATCATGAACAGACAAAGTTAAGAACAAAGAGGTACTAAAAATGTTAGGGGAGGAAAGAGAAATGTGGAAAACGGTAAAAAAGAGAAGAGATAGGATGATAGGCCACATACTACGGCATGAGGGAATAGTGCGGAATATATTAGAAGCAGAGATAGGAAAAAAGAGAAGAAGAGGCAGACCTAGGTTAGACTACTGCACACAGATAGTAAAAGATATACGCTGTAGGGGTTCCAGGGAGATGTGTAGGCTAGCCAAGAATAGAAATCAATGGAGGTACGCATCCAACCAATCCCAAGATGGATAAACTAATGACGAAAAAATAACTGTGCTTAAACATGATGATTATTATAAGTAACTACAAGAAGTGGTTGGGCAATATTCTCGAATAATGTTAAGTGTGTGAAAGAATTTACTGGAAAACCATTACTTCGGCAAATGTCTAAGTGTTGTGGGATCTTGGTGGCCTCAGGTTGCTTAACCCCCTTCACTGAATCTCGGTGAAATAGGGCATAAAATTAGAAAACAATAGAAGGGGAACGAGCTGTATACACATGCTGTGTGAGAATTTCAGGGAACTATGTAGGCTAGCTCAGAATATAAATAAGTGCAGGTACGTGTCCAACCAGTTTTGAGACGGAAAACCTAATGACGAAAAAATAAGCGCAGATAAATCTGATGATTAGTATAAACAACTAGTTGTTGGTTGCGAAATATCTGCAACTAATGATGACTGTGCGAAAAGATATATTGGAAAATATATTAAATCGTTGAGTGGTTAAGTGTTGAGGGAACTTGACAGCCATAGGCTGCTTACCTCCCTTCACAACCACTGAAGGTCGGAGAAATAGGGTATATAATTGTAAAACAATAGAAGTTGACCGAACTGCATGTAACAAGAAAGAACAGCACCTATGAGGAAAGACAACAAACATAACAAGAAGAAAATTGTTGAAAGCATATGTGTGTGGAGCATTGCACAGAATGCCTATGAAATAGGGGCAGTCTGAAACACAGACAGAAAAACGGTAGCAGCCTTTTGAAATGCTGTGCTTCAGATGTATGAGGACGATAGCATGGACAGACAAAGATAATAACAAATAGATTATAGAAATAATAGGAGAACAACGATATGTGGGGAAAAAGATAAGAGAAATACAAGAGCAGAATACGTTCTAAGGCATTTTTGGGGAATAGTATGGGATATATTACAAGCCGAGTGGTTCGTATTCCCGTTTTATTCATTTTAAAATAAAACACAATTTATTTCGCGTTTTTAAACAACTCCAGTTGTTAATAAAACTATTTTGAAATTGGTGCATTACAATCGCCAATTGTCGTAAATATGCCGAATTATCTCCAATCAGAAGAGAAGACGACTTGGCATTTGTTATCATTTGTTTTCGTAATTTCGAACTACAAGCAACAACAAGTGCAGCTGCTCCATATGGTTGAAGTGCGTGATTTCAAGTGAACCAAACCGCTTAATCACCGCCGTTTCAGGGTACCGTACCTGCTCAGAAAACTACCGGAGGTATGTTCGTTTTGTTATAATAAATTAATAATTTGTACTTGTTGCATTTATATTATAATTTTTTATATAAATTCAATCACCATTACTGCCGATAACCATATGTCATTACACATTGTGTTGAATCACAAACATATTAAAAGGTCCTTCGAATTTCGCAATCTTTCGCAATCTTTACGCACCATTTCTTGTAACAGTCCTGGATTTACATCCATTAAAAACAATAATTGCGACTTTGGTTATGTACTTGATAAATTAACGTATTTGTAGAATAGTGTGCTTCAACACCTGCATTACAGATTTGATTTTGTTACCGGCGTTATATCGCTTTCTATACAGCGAATATTATTTTGAATGTTTGACTTAAGGCAATACCCATAAGGTGGCGCAGTAAGTCAAACATAATTTCATTCTAAATCATTTGCATTTGTAAACAAACATTTTAGGTTGTGTTTGTTGAAAATACTTAATTACTGCAAATATTTATCAAAAGTTATTGCAGTTTCGCTAATATATGTTGTTTGTTTGTTACAAATACACATGATTCAAAAGGTATAATTAAATGGTAATTAAATGTTTACATATATGTTTGCAACTTCCTTCTAATATATGTTTACAGAGATTAATTAATTGAAAATTGTTTGTTCTTGTTTAATCTTATTTAAACACAGGTAAGTTATTGTATAATTATTGTTATTAGCATCTTTGGTAAAGTTTAAAGTTGTATTGTAGCCTAAAACTTGAGGTTAAGTTTGTTGTTTGCATTATTTAGTTTGTTTACTTAAATAAATTTGGACATTAGCGAAACTCTAATGGCTCCAAAAAAAGATCAATTGATTTTAGCCAATTCCTTGCATAAAGCAAGATTGGAAGAGATCTTAGATTGTGCAAATCGTTCGATGGATGATCCATCACTTAGAAATTTATTTAAAATACAATATAGAAATGTAGAATCAATTTACAAGGAATACAATGAAAACTATTTGTTAATTCTTCATGCAACAAGTGAAGAATCTCAACAACTACTATTGCAAGACCGATTATCACTTGACAAAATTTATTATTCGATAAATCTTTTGGAAGATCAACTTTTTTCTTCACTCAGCATGTCAGAGAGTTTTAATACACAGGCGCCCGCAACAACTTCGTCTCAATTGTCTAATGTCAAGCTTCCCAGAGTCCAGTTAAGTACATTTTCTGGTGATCTGAAGCATTGGTGTACATTTAAAGATTTGTTTGACACACTTATACATAATTCAAGTTTGTCGAACATCGAGAAATTTCAATACCTTATGCTATCACTTAAAAATGAGGCATATAATCTTATCAAGAGCATTCCAATGACCTCTGATAATTATCTTTTAGCATATAAAACACTTACAGATCGTTTTTCGAATAGAAGGCTCTTAGCCAACCATCATTGGTCTTTATTGAAAAAGTATCCGTCTCTTACTACAGAGAATTCAAAGCAACTTTGGAATTTGGTTGATGGGTTTAATGAAAATTTGTCAATATTGAAATCGTTACAATTTGATACAGATAGCTGGGACTTTGTTCTGGTTGATCTTTTGTTAAGCAAACTCGATGAAGCTACTCATAAAAGATTTGAGTTGCACTTTAATTCGTCTGAAGTGCCAACTTATCAATGTGTTAAAGAGTTTTTGTTGAAACAATGCGTTGCTTTAGATAACCTGGTGCCCAGTGGGATTTCGAAAACACCATTGTCTAAAGGTACTGATGCAAAATAGTATAGTGGACTAAGTCCTACGCGTTCTAATTTCGATTCGAAGCCTAAAACATTTCTAGCACAAACTACTACTCATTCTAGGAGTAATACGTTGTGTACTATTTGTAAAGGCAATCATTCGTTGTATTCGTGTGAGCAATTTCTTAAATTGTCTTCAACTCAGCGTCATGAACAAGCCAAACATCATCAGTTATGTTTGAATTGTCTTCGACCTAACCACAGCATGTCGTCTTGTTTTTCGAAGTCATCCTGTAGACATTGTGGTAAACATCATCATTCACTTCTTCATTTTGTTTCACCTAACACTACTTTGCACTTATCCTCTTCGAATACTCCAATTCGTCAAGAGACACCTCAAGCTAGTACTTCTACTAATGTTTGTACAACCATTATTAGTTCTGCAGCAACAACTTGTCTTGCTTTGTTACCCACAGTTCATTTAGAAATTCTTGACAAGAGAAATCGACCTCACATTGTTCGTGCTCCTGTTGACACTGGAAGTCAAATCTCGTTTATTACTGAAGATTGTCGTAAATCTATTGGGTCGTTATCTCGTCCTTCGCATGTTCCTATTTCTGGTTTGGGTCAAACTTCGCATCAAACTTTAGGCATGATTTCGGGTATAATACGACCCATTCAGGAATATGATTCTGACCCTACAGATAGTAATTTAAAGGTAACTTTTGTGGTTTTACCGTCCATCTGCGGTGACCTTCCAGCAAAACTTATACAATCTCGATGGTCTCATTTGGAGAATATTAAACTTGCAGATGAACAATGGAGACAGCCAGCTCCTATTCAGATGTTATTGGGTGCTGACGTTGCTTCTCGTATTATACTAGATAGGAAAATCACTGGTAATGACAATTCTCCAGTTGCAATTAATACAATTTTCGGCTACATGGTTTTTGGTCCTATAGATTTCATGTCAGCACATCGCTTAAATTCATTTTTTGTTTCGGTTGATCCTTACAGGGATATTAATCTCAAACAATTTTGGGAACTTGAAGATATTCCGGGTAATAAACGGTTCTCTCCGGACGACCTTATGGCTCAACAGTCATTCGATAAATCGTTATTTTGTTTATCCAATGGTAGGTTTGGAGTAAGTCTTCCGTTCAAGGAAAATATTCCCGACTTTCCAGATTCAAAAGCTATTGCAGTTAAGCGTCTGTTGGGTTTAGAGCGTCGCCTCCAAGCCAATCCAGAACTTCGCAATTTGTATGTTGATTTCATGTGTGATTATGAATCTTCAGGTCACATGTCACTTTTACCGTCTGCCCCTATTGGTAGTGATTCGTACTACATACCGCATCATGCAATTTTTAAGATGGAAAATGGTAAATCCAAATTGAGGGTTGTATTCGATGCCTCTGCACAATCAACTAATGGTATTTCATTAAATGATACCTTGCTTACTGGACCTAAGCTCCAGAACGATATTGTTAAAATATTGTTAGCTTTTCGTACTTACAAATTTGTTGTCGTTTGTGACATTAAACAAATGTATCGTCAGATATTGATAACAGAATCAGATCGTCGCTATCAGCTAATACAATGGAGG
Organism: Platerodrilus igneus; assembly: GCA_036346225.1. Lineage (NCBI taxonomy): Eukaryota > Metazoa > Arthropoda > Insecta > Coleoptera > Lycidae > Platerodrilus > Platerodrilus igneus. The sequence continues at coordinate 18,950 of JARFIW010000394.1, read as the reverse complement.
TGGAATCCGTCTGAGTCTATTCAGACTTATCAGTTGAACACCATCACTTATGGGGTGTCATCAGCTCCATTCTTAGCGATTCGAACAATTTTGGAGTTAGCCAAACTTGGCAAGAATACATATCCTTTGACTGCTCAAGCGTTGGAAAACAATTTGTATGTTGATGATATTTTGTGTGGTGCTTCCACTCTGTCAGAAGCTCAGGAACTAATATGTCCGCTTGTCCAGTTGCTTGGTTCAGGATGTTTTGAATTACGTAAATGGGCTAGCAATAATCTAGGCCTTTTGGAAGACATCCCTCTTGAACACCAACAATCGAAGTCAAATCTTGTTGCAAGTGGTGGTGATTTTATCATTAAGGTACTTGGACTTCGTTGGCAATCACAATTAGACATTTTTTCTTTCGATCTTCAACTTTTGGAGAATCGTATCTCTAAACGTATACTTCTCTCAATGATTGCTCGCATTTATGACCCTCTGGGATTTCTTACACCAGTCACTTTCGCCCTCAAGCGACTCATTCAACAATTTTGGGTTCTTGGGTTAGACTGGGATGAGGATCCTCCAGATATAAGTGTCATGTTTTGGAAAAAAATTGTTTCTGAATTTTCAATTATTGAATCAATTCAGATACCACGTTATCTAGCTATTAAAGAAGCTTGTAGCGTGCAACTTCATGGTTTTGCTGATGCCTCAGAAAAGGGCTATTCAGCCATTGTTTATTTTCGTATGGTATTTCATTCTGGGGATATTTTTGTTCGTTTTGTTATAGCTAAATCAAAGGTAGCTCCTCTGAAATACTTATCTGTACCTCGGCTGGAACTTTGTGCTGGGGTACTCTTATCAAAATTGGTACAATTCGTAATTGGTGCTTATTCGTCTATAACCTTTGAAAAAATCATTTGTTATACTGACTCCTCGGTGGCTTTGACTTGGATAAAGTCACCTGCTTATCGTTTGAAAACATTTGTAGCTAATCGTGTTAGTTTCATTTAGGAAAGAGTTCCTCCTGAATGTTGGTGTTATATTCGCTCTTGTGACAATCCTGTTGATCGTGCCACAAGAGGTTTGTTTCCTTCTGAACTGCGCTCGCATCCGTTATGGTGGGCAGGTCCTTCATTTTTGTCAATTCCTGAAGCAAATTGGCCTTTGCCTTTGTCATGTGTTTCGTCTCCAGAAGCATCTGTTGAAGAAAAACACCTTGTGTGTGTCGCTACTATAGAATCGACATGGATTGATAATTTCTTTGAAAGATTTTCGTCTTTACGTAAAATTCAAGGCATAATTGCATATTGCCTAAGAGTATTTCACGCGAGAAAAAATATTCTGAAGTCGTTATCATTGTCTTTGTTAGAGTTACAAAATTTTCTAATAGTTATCACAAAAGTAGTTCAACACACATCGTTTAAGTATGAATTAGAAGCACTTCGTCAAAATGAACTTTTACCTAAACACTTTCAGCGTTTAGGTTTATTCCTCGATTCCAATGATATTTTGAGAGTGGGCGGTAGACTAACTCATTCTAGCCTTCCCGATTCTTCTAAGTATCCTGCTTTGTTACCTAGTAAACATCGTTTTACGGACTTACTGATAGAACAAGTTCATTGCAAGAATCTGCATTCTGGAGTGAATACAACTTTATATTTAATTCAGGAAAATTTCTGGATTATTTCGTCTCGTCGTGCTATTCGTCGCATTTTGTCGAAATGTTATCGTTGCTATAGAATCAATCCTGTACCTATTGTTCCTATTATGGGTAACTTACCCCATTATCGTGTTTCCCAGGCTAAACCATTTAGCTCTATCGGAATAGATTTTGCTGGTCCCTTTACTATTATACCATATCGTAAGAGGGGCTCCAGAACATTTAAGTCGTATCTTTGTGTTTTGGTTTGTTTGGCTACCAAGGCCTTGCATCTTGAAGTTGTTTTGGATCTGTCTACTGACTCAGTTATTGCCTGTCTTCGACGTTTTATAGCTCGCCGCGGTCGCTCTCAAGACATCTACAGCGATTGTGGAACAAACTTTGTTGGTGCTGATCGACAACTACAAGAATATTTTCGTCAATCTGTCGAGTCAGAAGCCATTGTCTGACATTTTAACCCCCCTTCTGCTCCCCATTTTGGAGGCATTTGGGAGAATGCAGTTAAATCGTTAAAACTCATTTAGCTCGTGTTGTGGGTAGTCAAATACTTAGCCTTGAAAAGTTTCAAACTCTTACTGTTTCTTATTGAGGCTCTGTTGAACTCTAGACCTCTTTGCAGTCTAAGTAGCGATCCTAATGATCTTCGTTCGTTGACTCCAGGTCATTTTTTTGACCCTGGAACCTTTGTCGTCATTCCCTGATCCTATTGTTTCTCATATAAAGCAGTCTCGTTTATCGCGCTGGCAATTAATTCAAGCATTGCAGCAGGGATTTTGGGATCGGTGGCACAAGGAGTATTTACATCAATTATATCAACGTGCTCGTTGGTTCAAATCTAAACAATTAGACAACATTGACATTGGTACTCTCGTTATCATAAAGGAGGATTCAGTATCTCCCATTTGTTGGCGACTAGCTCGCATCATTCAGCTACATCCTGGAACTGATGGCGTTTCTCGTATAGCTTCTGTTCAAACGTCCAAGGGAATACTAAAACGTCCCATGGTCAAATTGTGTCAGGCGTCGCCGTGGATCAATGTAGTAAGCGTAAAACTACGGATCCCAAGGTCCTGGGTTTAAATCCCGACACGGCCGACTGCTTGAAAAATGCAGGTGAGCATTTTTCACAAATATTACGCCCTCGTTCGGATGAAAGGTTAAATGGAGGTCCCGTGTGTGAGTGTTGTCACGCACGTTAAAGATCCCGACCTTGCCTGGAACGGCAAGGGTTCGGCAAAATTCTAAATTTCCAGGTAAAAAAACTCGCCTCCTGGCCAATGTAGTACCTTCGGGTGGAGCATTGGAAATGTAAATGAACGGTCAAATTGTGTCCGTTGCCATCACAATGAATAAATTTCAATTTGTGCACCTATGTAAATATACTAATAATATTTTGTGTTCGTGTCTATAAAAAAAAAAAAAATTAGATATACATATGTACGTAACCAAACTCGTATTGTTGTATTGTATTCGTGTAACTTATAGCTACCAGCAGTTATAAGTCAAAATTTTGTATTTGAAAAAAATAGCAACTTACATGCTATTTTTGGTGGGCAGTTATGGTTCGTTCGTATTCCCGGTTTATTCATTTTAAAATAAAACACAATTTATTTCGCGTTTTTAAACAACTCCAGTTGTTAATAAAACTATTTTGAAATTGGTGCATTACAATCGCCAATTGTCGTAAATATGCCGAATTATCTCCAATCAGAAGAGAAGAAGACGATTTGGCATTTGTTATCATTCGTTTTTGTAATTTCGAACTACAAGCAACAACAAGTGCAGCTGCTCCATATGGCTGAGGTGCGTGATTTCAAGTGAACCAAACCGCTTAATCACCGCCGTTTCAGTGTACCGTACCTGCTCAGAAAACTACTGGAGGTATGTTCGTTTTGTTATAATAAATTAATAATTTGTACTTGTTGCATTTATATTATAATTTTTGATATAAATTCAATCACCATTACTGCCGATAACCATATGTCATTACACATTGTGTTGAATCACAAACATATTAAAAGGTCCTTCGAATTTCGCAATCTTTCGCAATCTTTACGCACCACCGAGATAGAAAAAAGAGGTAGATGTAGACCTAGATGAGATAGTTATAGATGCAGACTGTGCAAATTTCAGGGAAATCTGTAGGTTAGTTCAGAATAGGAAACAATGATGGTACGCGTCTAACCAGTTCCAGGACTGAAGACCTAATGATGATGACTGCCCTCCTAATTCTTGTCATTTCTTCTTGCTCTTGCATATATGAAAATCTGGCGTTTGTCCATTTTCCCTCTTCCTCAAACATCTGTGCTGCTAATAAATATTCACTTTTATCACTTCCATTCCTATCTTTTCTACTTAAGTAGTCGGCAGTTACATTATCCTTTCCGGCTTTGTGTTTTATTTCAAATTGATATTCTTGTAAGAACACCGCCCATCTATATAATCGATTGTTCAGAAACTCTTTTTTCTTCAAAAATGTTACTACTATATTGTCCGTTTCTATGATAAACTGGTTCCCACGTAGATAAAATTTTAGTTTCTTAACGGAGTACATGATGGCTAGCATCTCTTTCTCTGCTATTGTATATCTTGTCTCACAATCTTTTAACGTTCTCGAGATGAAACAGACTGGCACCTCTGTTCCTTCTTGGATTTGTACTAACTCTGCCCCTATTGCATAATCTGACGCATCAGTTCTCAATATGAATTGTTCCTTAAAATTTAGAAATTTTAACGCAAGTTCCTGTAAAATATTTCCTTTAACTCCTGAAATGCTTTTTCTCGGCTCTCCGACCACTTCCATTTTTCTCCCTTCCTCAGTAATTCGAGCAGTGGTACACACTTTTCTGAATAACCCGGTATAAATCTTTTCTAATAATTTTATAAACCTCTCAAACTCTTTACATTTCGCGGTTGTTCAACATTTTTCAGCTTTTCTAACCTTTTCATACTTATTTTCACGCCCTCGTCGCTAATCACATACCCCAAATATTCGACTTCCTTTTTAAAAAATTCACATTTTTTTACATTTAGTTATAAACCTCCCTCGTCTAATTTTTCGATCACCCGCTTCAAATGCTGTCAATGCTCCTCTTCAGTCTGTGAAAAACTAGCACATTATCAACATAATGCATACAAAACTCCTCCGCATCGTTTAGTATCTTTTGCATTGCTCTGACTAATGCGGCTGAAGATGATGACAACCCGAATGGCACTACTTTAAATTGATATATTTCTCCATCTATACTGAACCCTGTATATTTTCTGTTTGTTTAATCCAGAGGAATCAACCAAAACGAATTCCTTAAATCTAATTTGCTGAAAACTAACCTATCACTAATCTTATATCATAAACTATCTATACTCTGTGGTTGTTCTTACTGCGGTTTCGTAATCATATTCAATTTTCTGGCATCTGAACACATTCTAAATTCTGTCTTATCTGCCTTTTGTACTACTACTGCCGGATTTATGTATTCCGTTCGAGCGGGTTCAATAATCCCATCCCTGAGCTTTTTTTTATTTCTAATTTCACCCTGTCTCTCATATAATACGGTATGGGATAAACTTTTGTGTATAATCCTCGTTCATCATTTATTTCTAACTTGTGAGTGTACTTTAAAGCAAATCTTACTTCTTCATTAAATAGTCCTGCATGCACATTAAACAAATTTCCCAATTTATGCATTAATTCTACGCTATTAGTACCTATCTGTTCCCTCATAAAGACCTTTTCAAACAAACTACATAGTATTATTGTACCATTCCCTTTTTCTTCATCAATTTTTCTCATTCCTGATCCTACATCTACCATATTGTCACCCCTTTCCTGATACATATACGGAACCACCCAATTTTTCTTATATTCATTTATTTCCACACATTTTTCCTTCCCATTAATCAAAAATCCATACCTTTCCATTATATCAATACCTATTATAAACTCCATATATAGTCCCCTTGCTACCAAAATTTCTGCCATTCCTAATCTTGGCTTCCCTATATAAACATCTAACATCCTATCTACTTCCGACAATTTCTTTTTCATTGCAGACCATATATTTATCTTTTTTATTTCACATACACGTTTCTTTAATACGTCTGCATGCCTAATGATGATTTCCTCCCTTACTAATGGTAACTCTGACCCGCTATCTACCAATGCTAAATAAACACTGTTTCCTAATCTAACATGGATAAATGGTAACTTCTTTTTACTTATAAAATAATTTTTATCTAACAAAACATTTGTAACATTATGTACAACCACAGGTTCTAAAACTATCTTAACTATATCTACAAAGTTGGAATTTTTTCTCCTGAGCCATCACGATGCACCTGGGCTACTTCAATATGCTCCATATCTTCGTTCCTCGGTTCCGTAACAGTCAACTGCTGTACCCGTACATTCCTATTTTCTCCTTTGTCATTTCCTGTTTCTCTCTGATTTTCTCCTCGATTAGACTCGCCGTTTTCCCTCCTATACACGCTATCTTGTACATGATCATACGGTCCGCTACGTGTTGGTTCATGTCTTCCATGATCCCGATCGAAATGTCTATTCCCATATCTGTTATTTCTTATTTGGTTTTCGTTCTTTTGATATCGATCGTTGTACTTGTTATAATTTTGTAGTATTCTGAAGTTTCCCTTTTCATATCGATTTCTCTTTTTTTCTCATTCGGATGCAAATCTTTCTCCCGGTGTTTCTCTATAATCGTACCTGCCCATATTTTCTTCTGTACTTCTCGTTCGCTTGTCATTATCTTCAAGCGTCCTAACAATATCATAATTGCGTACGATTTCTAAGAATTCCTTCAGTGTTTTAACATTTTGTGCAGCCACAGCCCTGTTCACTTCGCTTTCCATATGTCTTGCCAGAATTTGTATGATGTCTTGTTCCATCATTATCAGTTTCAAGTGCTGTGCCAGATTGTATTTTTCTATTATGTATTCTTCCCGGGTCCCGTTATAATTCTCATAACGCCCTGTTATCAGGTTCATTCGGACACCCATCTGTTGTGAGTTTCCCCAATACTGGTCTTGAAATACTTCCCTAAATTCCTGGTACGATCCATAATTGTTCTTCATTATATTATTCCATTTTTCTGCATTTCCATGTAAACTCACATTCAACATTTGTATTTTTACACTTTCCGTTTCGTTTTTTACTGCTTCATCCAATTTATTTAAAAACACCATAGGTTGTTCCCATTTTTTTTCCTTCAAATCTTGGTAGATTTTCTCTGTTCAATTTTAAACTGTATGCTCCTTGACTCGTGTTCATTCTAGCTTGTTCTAATGACTCCACTTTCTCCTGCACTTCTGTCATTCTTTTTCCAACTGTTTCAACGTTTTCATTTAGAAGCGTCCTTAGTGTCGCCATTTTTTCCTGCAGTTCTAATTTTCCACTCGCGTTTTGTTTTTTCATTTCCTCGAATAAATCCTTTTGAAAATTTCTCTCATCTTCCTTGCTATCCTTCATTACCTCAACGTCGCTTCATGATTTTGTTCGTGCTTTTCATCAACCAATTTGATTTCCTTATGAACTCCCGACACTTCATGCTCCATTGCTTGCACGCATATTTCAAGTTTCTCATTCACTTCCTTGTTAATATCTTTTCGAAATTATTCAAAATTATTCAGTATTGCATCGATAACCCCTTCTACTTTTACTTCAATCGTCTTTCCAAAATCACGTTTTCCCTGTATATGATCTATTTTCCTTTCAAGTTCCTTCTAAAATTCCTGATTTTTTCTCTTGAAACTTCTTACTCTCTCTCTGAAAAATTTTACTCTTTTCTTGAAACACACGATTTTCCTTCAGTAAGACGAGAATCATCTCTAAGTCTGTTCCTGGTTTCTGTTTTTCAGTCCCTTCACCATGTCTCTTGAATTCAAATGATACCATCTCTGATTTTGTCTGCTCAGGACTATACCCTTGTCTCTCTTCAAAATATATCTCTGCTTCCGTGCTTATTTGTCCGCTCAAACCCTGTTCCTCTTGCCTCATCACCTGATCCGCTTCTACACCGTACACCTTTCCTGACCTAGCACAAAATTTCTCTGGCGTGCTCATTTCCTTGTTGCAGTTATCAGTTTACTGAATTTTATATATATATATATATATATATATATATATATATATTACTCATATTTAGACCAGGGTAGAAAACTAATTAATTATAGCAAATAATTTTAAGCACCGTGTATAGGGAATTTTATTAAAAATACGCTTTATTAAAAAACCGTGGAGAATAAATTCGGTCGTTTCAGTAAAAATAAGAGATTTAAATCATGTACAAGACGCTTTATATCAAAAGAAACAGTATTAACAAGCTCTACGTGTAATGTAATTATTCCGAGGAAAGAAACAAATGGAAATTACGTGCAAAATTTATATTAATTAACCCTATTTCAAGTAACCGGTATTAAACAAAGTGTACACATAATAATTAATATTTAATTTGTATTCGCTAAAAATGAAAGGATAGAAATCAATTTTAATTGGAGTTAATTAAACCATTATTAATAATAAGCATAAAAGCCTGTGAAAATCCAAGATTAAAATACCACGAAATAAGGCTCTGAGAATTAATAGTATGTTTGAACACCTGCGTAGTTTAAAAAGCTCATTCGGCGTAAATTTTGCAGATAATTAATGGTTCAAAGAATCTTGGGGAAACCGTAGCTTAATAGTTACGAGAAATGCTAAAGGTGGGATATTTCACAGTCCACATGGACTAAAAGAATCGATAATAAAGAATATCAATTTGCATCAATAAGAACGGGTTAGATAGAGACAGATAATATGCACAAGACCGAGACACATATAGTAAAAGGCGTGAGTAGAGCAACGTCATGGGGTTGCGATTGGTTGAAAGTAAAAGGCAAAATTTGAGAGGTGAAAATAACATTTCTGAATAAAAGTCAATTAGTTATTTCCAAACGTGGGGTGCCGTGTTGAAATTTCTGAGATTTAACTAGGGCGAGTACAAAATTCGTAAAAACCGACGCGCGGGCTACGGAATGGGAACCGAGAATGCGAAATTCTTTAGAATGGTCCGTTTTGAGGACTCGACCGACAGACAGGCTAACCTCTGTATATACCCAGGGGAATATGAACAAGCTCTCTTACATCCGCGACTTGATTCAATACGTTAAACAGTGTATTTTAGTGTGATAGAATAATTTAAAGTTTGCTCGTATATTTTGGTGATTTAAAACAGTTTGTTATTTACGTGCTAACATGAATGTACTTGAGTGCACTTAGATACAAGGTAATAAAGTTAGTATCACTGTACTAATTAGTCAAAATTTACAACGACAAATGAATACCCATTAGTAGGCAGTTTTGGCGTATATTGGTGAAAGAAGTATGAATTTCTTTGCTATTTTTCGGGGGTGTTAATGATTAAATGGTTCATAAATGTGTCTGGATCCACAAAACAAGGGTCAGATATACACAGATGAGTTCCGGAAAGGCCCAGAAACAACTTTACATAAATGGTGATGGAGAAAATTTTTAAAGCGTTGAGAATCAGAAGCCGTGAATATAATCCAGTTGGAATGGTGTGATTAACAAAAGGGACGATGTACATTGAAGCTTCGAGTGCAGTAACCTTCAGGTAATTTATACTATTTTGTTTGAACTTTGATATTTTTGTGTGTGTTGAATTACTTTATAATTGATTTACTTTAAATGGACATTAGTGAAATTGTACTAACCATAAAATTTTAATGTTAAGGTGAAATTTGCTTGTTTAAGTAGAAAGGGGTATTTAGTATTGATGTTCTGGATTATGATGAAAATTTGGGTATGTCTTTGAGCTCAATTAGACAAACCTGGTTAATTAACGTAAAAGGGTGGTAGATGCTCCCTTTATACTCAGACTCCGGTCTGCATATATTGTTATATTAATTAGTAGGCATCCAACAAGGACTTTAATTCAGGATGCACATTTAAATGATAATAAATGTAATCTTGAAAATTTCTGATACTGAAATTTATGCCAAAATTTAATTTTGAAATTTTAATGTATTGTGAATATTGATGTAAATAGAGTTAACGTTCGTGTTTGTGGTAGGAATGTGTTTGTTTTTTTTTATGAATGTGGATGAAAGTTATCTAGGGAGCAGCCGAGGCGATTAACAGAAGAAAGTCAATGGACCAACACAGTTAAAGTAATGAATAGCTTTTCGTAGGATTCACAGCATTCTGGACATCCAATTCGTAGGGGCTCGATTCGAAAAGCGGAGTACCCGGATTTTGGTGGTATCACAGCAATATATATATTTATATATATATATATATATATATATATATATATATATATCTACGGGTCCCACTTAAACTCTGACTTAACTTTAAATAAACCAACACTAATGACTAATCTTTATTTCTTTTACAAAAGGTTTCTATGATCTACCTACAGTCTATATCTCTTCTTTCTTACCAGTCCTTATTTCTTCACGCCTCACGTTGGGTTTGCCAAATTTTCTTCTTATGCTACACCCCCTTCTGTTCTATTTTAATAATGCTCCGGCAGCCTTATTCTCAGCACTACGACGCGACAAATATTTCTTGCAAGCAAGGAAACGAACTTTATTATAATGTGTTTTTGGTGCGTGTTCATCTTTTCCTTTCAACGAAGCATTAATGTTTTTTATCCACACCCATAAATAAAAACGTACTAAATAATCAGAAAAAAGAAGCTTAACATTATGGTCTGAACAATGAAATTGCACAAAATCATCATCCACAAATAGCTGCTTAAGTGTTAAACTTAAATTATTATTAAGTGTTGCATATATATCCAAATATTTTCTTATATTATAACTGTATTTTCTAAGTAAGTAACTAAAGTGAGAAGAAGGTTGCAATAAAGCATTTCTATTATATGCTTCAATTCAGGGGATTGAAAGAGCACTATGTTTATTTAAAATTAAGTCACTTCTGCACATTGCACAATTACCTATTTTCTTTAATAGGTTCTTGGCAACAAATCCGGCAACATATGAATATAGACCTATCTCATCAGATGATGATTCTATTCCTGGTAGTAGGTCACAAGTAACCAATTGTAGAACCGATGGAAGAACACTTTGTTCCAATATATTCTCGATATATGTATTCAATGCTCCATCAGTTTCATCAACTTCACAGTTTGCTCCTGGTGAATGTGTTGCAGTGAAATTGTTGACGAGTAGTGACAAATATGAATGCCGAAACTGAATGCAAGTAGGGTTAATATTCCGAATGCCATGACTACGTATGCTGCCAAAGAAATTTTCTAACAGATCCTGATTGAAATTTCTAGGTGAGAGAAACTTAAAGTTGTCATTCTGCAATTTTGCCCATAAATATTTAAAACCTTTAATCGTATGAATCCAATTAGTTACTGAGGGTGGTACTGACTTTGTTTTACCCTTGATAAATTTCACAGAATTCAGAACTTTTAGTGCATCATTCCAAAACTGCACATGCTCTGAAGTTGCAGTAACTGCACATCTCAATGGTTCACCATGCATAGGCAAAACAAATGTTCCATTTACGCTGTCGAACAACTTATCCATAAACAGAAAAAAGGCTGCAGTATCCTCAGTTTCTTTTGGGCAAGGTGCTCCTAAAAATAACAAACATTACGACTACATCACAACTATATACAAAAGTTAAAGAAACAAGCACAACAACTTTGTAGCAAATGCATTTCATAACATACATTGGTTTGAAACAACAGCACTCATTTCTTTTATGGAAACTGTACTATGACAGATACTTTTCCTTACCTACTTTCACAAGCGTTCGTAAACAAGATGATACTCGTTGGCTTAGGACCTGAGCAGCCAATGATACCTTCATTTTCTTAATTTTTCGCTCATAAACATGGGCATGAGTAAGTTTGTAGAGAGTTTTGTAGTCAGGATTAGGATCATCCCACTCATATGCTGCAACTACAACTTTCCACGGATCCCGTTGAATTCCTGCCCTCCACTGAAATTCGACATCATACTTCAAAAGGTTACTCCGGATTCCTTTTAACATATGGGGAGGATCAAATAGAGAAATAACTTCTGTACCATCCACCAAAAATCCAAAATTCCTGTTGTCCATTTTGTTCCTTGTAAAAAATTCTTGTGTTTGGCGAAGAAGTTCACCTATAGCTGACCTACTATTTGAACTTTGATCACATACAGTAGCAACAGGATTCAGTCCAATTAACCGCGCCGACCGTACAACATCTTTTATTATTTTTACAAGCTGAGCTCGGTTGGCTCCACTTTCAACAAAATAATAAGCAAGTGGTTGCTTCCACTTCTTTTTGATGCCTATTGCCATAAGCACTAATGCATGGTCTGCAAACTTTAGCCCTCTACTACTTTCACACACTTCTTCAAATCCTATAATGGAATCTGATCTACTGTCCAAATCAAGATGAGGTGAAAGTGCAATTTCATCAACCATTATTAGACAATATTTGTCTTCGCTAGTCAGGTTTGCTATGGTATTCTTTAAACTATTCATCAGCACTGTATTAATACCACAATTAGAAGGCAATTTTGATAGCAGTTTTGACAGCGTTTGGTTGGAGGGTAAAGCAAATACCCTCTTTAAAAGTTTGTAACATCTGCCTGAATGTTTTAGAATAGTAAGAGCAAATATCTTTTCCTCCAAGGTAAACCGACGTCCTTTTGGATTCTTTTTCTGTAGTCGCAACTGTGACATTATAAAGCTAAATGTTCTCTTATTAACTGTGCTTTGCAGATACATTGGAGTATACATAAATGCTTCAGCTTTTTCCAGTCGTGCTTTGTTTTTTGCGCATTCTTTATCCATTTGCAATAAAAATTTTTGCAAGTTTCTGGCAATCGAGTACATTTTGTGAGCCTTTGGACTAAGATCACAAGCCTTACTCACGGAAACGCTTTGTAAAAGTGGGAGTCTTCTGCGAAAATCTATAACAAAACCATATACATATTAATTGTTGAATTAACAAGAATTGCATTACAATGAACAATACAAAATGTTAGTACAAATTACAGAAAACTTTTTTTATGACAAATACAATGAGGCTTCAAGAAATAGTTTTTAATAGCAAAAGTTCGTTTTAAGTATATAGTTAATTCCGTAAATCCGAAGCAATCAAAGAAGCACGAAGACATGGAAAATATTAACTACTTGGCAAGTGCCAGTACATGATGTTTAAAAAATTATTTTGGTGTGTAGGGTAGTAAGTATACATTCGACCTATATTGGCCATTGTTAGAATTATAACCCTTACTTAACACCAGCATGTACAATAACTTTGTAATTGGTGTAGAACTAATGCAAGTTGGAAATAATTTAGCTTAATCTGTGAGGTATGCAGTGTTTATATTGATCATCACAAATAGTACTAGAAAAATTACCTTGTGTGGATTTAGAAATGTGCATTTCAGTCGTTATAATAGGAGTAGCAACGGGTAGTGTTGTACAAGCTCTAGAAAAAGTAGTAGATGCCACTGCCAAAGCTTGTCCATCACAAGCAACATTCTGATCTATAAGAAAAAGAAAAGATTATATGTCAGCAATACCAAAGAAAACAACATTAATAATTATGATTAGTAAATATCCTTAATTTCGATTTTGTTAAAATTAATAAATTAACTACACACTTCAGCAATCTGTTAGACACAAAGGGCTTACTTCAGGTTATAAAAGAACCAACTCGAATAAGTAACAAAAGTGCTAGCTTACTAGATATCATTATAATTTTCAATCACAGCAAAATTACTGCAGAACAGGTAAAAGTCACTGAATGACATATATCAGATCCATGTGTATTATCTTTTTTGAGTCACAAAACATCTACAGTCACTTGTCTCTGTAGGGATTTTGCAGTATTAAATGAAGCGTTATTTTTAATGTATGTGGTGCCTCGGAAACTTATTTATGATGTGAATAATATTACAAAATTAAAATTTTTAAACGATAGTAATTGCAAGATTTCTAACGTGCATGCTTCTTTCAAAAATTTCAATTTCTCTAGTGCTAGAACCTGTGAAGCACGGGTTACTGATAATATAAATACTTGATCAGACGAAGAGACAAATACCTACAAAAATTCAAGCAACAGAAGCTGCAGAGAACAGAGTTTACATGCAATACTAATTTCTAAAAAATAAAAGCCCTGCTACTATTTGGAAAGTATTTCATAAACTAGAGATAGATAATAAATCAAGTTCAAAACAGTTACCTCTAAATCCCCAGGATGTTAATGCATTAAACAGGCATTTTCTAAATTCTACTAATAATGTACCAATAAATACTGAATTGGATAAATACCGTGTCCAACCACATACGTGAATTTGACAACTTACTCAAATTTAAAGAAATTATAGAGGATGATATAGTAAAAGTACTACGTTCAATAACTACAATGTCGAGTGGTCCTGGTAACATTAGAAACATACTGAATTTATGTTCTCCGCATTATCAACTTTTGTATTATAAACAGTGAATTTCCCACAACATGAATGTCTGAAAGAACTATTTTTAAGATATGTTTTAATTATTTTTGGACCATCAAACCACCTCTAAAAATATCTCTATAATGTTTGGATTTTTAACATCCGGCTTATAACATGTTTTTAAGATGTAAATCGACGCCTGAGACATTTTGAAATTATAAGGCAGATGTATTTAGAACATCTTAAAGATTAAATTGAAAAGTAGAAAACTTTGGTTTAAAGTTTTCTACTTTTCAATTTAATAATTAAAACCCATTATAAGTATGGACTACAAATACGATTTTACATCTTAAAGATGCCCTCGTGCTTGTTGGGCAATCAATTTAAAAATTGTTTAAGAATGTTCGCTTGCAGACAATTAATCGAATGGAATAAAAAGAATACCAACCATTATCTTCTACACGTATTTGAGTTGTTTGCAGAATATCGAGACGTTCTAGTTCTATTATATCCCATGTTAAGACAGAATTCTGTTCATTTGGAAGTGCACTAAATCCTAGCAAAGAAATTCATTACACCACTTATGAAAAATTTATTGAGCTTACCTGGAACTGCAATCGTTGGTAATGAACGATCTTTAAGGGTTTTCTTACCGACACCACACAATGTGCTATAAGAACTAAAATGTTTGTGACATACACGATAATTCTTATATGCAGTTCGTGGGTCCACATCCATAATCCTATCATTGCAAATGCGTTCCATCCATATGTTAAAAACCTAAACAATTCATGGCATCAATTACAATACCATAACAATTTTTATGACAAGCAAATAATTAAAAACTAGGTAATTTTGGCTCATCTTAATTTTAAGGTAGCCCAGCAAACTTAAAATTATAGGTAAATGCATACTTGCTATTTTAAAGCTGAAGGTATGTAAATTTCTACAAATTTGTCAAGTCTCAAAACAATTTAGAAGTTTCATGAAGAATAACTTACCGGTTCGTCTAAGTATGGAAAACGATTCATTATCGAATTTTTCGAAGTGTTGTTGCACTCGTTAACAACGCACACAGACATAGTTCCAAATTAACATATAAATGTTCCACAAGATTAAAAATATATATAAATATAAATAAAGTTCACAAAGACGCGGGGGTCCCAAGACGGGGTATTAATTTATATGGGTTACTTAACACTACTTAGTAATAGACGTGGAATAATAATACAATAATTATGCACTCCTATAAACCAAACTACACACAAAAAATATGTAAGTTATATTTTATAACTGTTTATAACACAAATAAACATAAGAAGGAAGTATGTTAAAGCGCAACCGAATCAAACCGAATGTAACTTAATATAAAGCCGATGATCAGTCTTCGGTTATTTACGTAAACGATAATAGCACTGTGGTGGTAGGTGATCAAACAAAACAATAATTGGCGGGAACATATCTAGATTACCCAGCCTGCTAGCAAGATGCATAAGCGCGACATTCACATATAGTGGAGGGATAAAATGACGCGCATGTGCGTCATCCGCATTAAACCTGTTAATGAAAATTAATGTTAAATTGAGTAAGATAATTTACAAATTCCCCTAAAAGAGAATCTTGAGCACCACCTCTCACGTAGAGATTCTCAGAATTACTATGAAACGTAATTTGAAGAAAATGACATTTGTATTAATATTTGATATTTAGTTAATAAAGCTTAACAATTGTCTAAGGATACGGCAGGCGATGCAGGCACACATAAACGAACGTTCATTCGCATGCAATTCGTGTGATTATACCACATCACAAAAGGGTAATTTACAAAGACATTTTCGATCACATACCAACGAACGCCCATTCGCTTGCAGTTTGTGTGATTATACAACATTTCGAAAGGGTAACTTACAAACACATTTTCGGTCGCATATTAACGAACGCCCATTCGCTTGCAGTTTGTGTGATTATACCACATCACAAAAAAGTAATTTACAAATACATTTCCGGTCGCATACTAACGAACGCCCATTCGCATGCAGTTTGTGTGATTATACCACATCACATAAAAGTATTTACAAACACATTTTCGGTCGCATATTAACGAACGTCCATTCGCTTGCAGTTTGTGTGATTATACCACATCACATAAAAGTAATTTACAAATACATTTTCGGTCGCATACTAACGAACGCCCATTCGCTTGCAGTTTGTGTGATTATACCACATCACATAAAAGTAATTTACAAATACATTTTCGGTCGCATACTAACGAACGCCCATTCGCTTGCAGTTTGTGTGATTATACCGCATCACAAAAAAGTAGTTTACAAAGACATTTTCGATCTCATACTAACGAACGCCCATTCGCTTGCAGTTTGTGTGATTATACCGCATCACGTAAAAGTAAGTTTACAAAGACATTTTCGATCGCATACTAACGAACGCCCATTCGCGTGCAGTTTGTGTGATTATACCGCATCACGAAAGGATCAATTTAAAACA
Source organism: Platerodrilus igneus (assembly GCA_036346225.1). Classification (NCBI taxonomy): domain Eukaryota; kingdom Metazoa; phylum Arthropoda; class Insecta; order Coleoptera; family Lycidae; genus Platerodrilus; species Platerodrilus igneus. The sequence goes on along the minus strand of JARFIW010000394.1, from coordinate 2,353 downwards.
CATTTTCGGTCGCATACTAACGAACGCCCATTCGCGTGCAGTTTGTGTATTATACCGCATCACATAAAAGTAGTTTAAAACACATTTTCGGTCGCATACTAACGAACGCCCATTCGCGTGCAGTTTGTGATTATACCACATCACATAAAAGTCATTTAAAAACACATTTTCGGTCGCATACTAACGAACGCCCATTCGCGTGCAGTTTGTGTGATTATACCACATCACGTAAAAGTAATTTAAAAACACATTTTCGGTCGCATACTAACGAACGCCCATTCGCGTGCAGTTTGTGTGATTATACCACATCACATAAAAGTAATTTAAAAACACATTTTCGGTCGCATACTAACGAACGCCCATTCGCGTGCAGTTTGTGTGATTATACCACATCACATAAAAGTCATTTAAAAACACATTTTCGGTCGCATACTAACGAACGCCCATTCGCGTGCAGTTTGTGTGATTATACCACATCACGTAAAAGTAATTTAAAACACATTTTCGGTCGCATACTAACGAACGCCCATTCGCGTGCAGTTTGTGTGATTATACCGCATCACGAAAAAGTATTTACAAAACACATTTTCGGTCGCATACTAACGAACGCCCATTCGCTGCAGTTTGTGTGATTATACCACATCACAAAAAGTAATTTAAAACACATTTTCGGTCGCATACTAACGAACGCCCATTCGCGTGCAGTTTGTGTGATTATACCACATCACTAAAAGTAATTTAAAACACATTTTCGGTCGCATACTAACGAACGCCCATTCGCGTGCAGTTTGTGTGATTATACCACATCACGTAAAAGTAATTTAAAAACACATTTTCGGTCGCATACTAACGAACGCCCATTCGCGTGCAGTTTGTGTGATTATACCACATCACATAAAAGTAATTTAAAAACACATTTTCGGTCGCATACTAACGAACGCCCATTCGCGTGCAGTTTGTGTGATTATACCACATCACTAAAAGTAATTTAAAACACATTTTCGGTCGCATACTAACGAACGCCCATTCGCTGCAGTTTGTGTGATTATACCACATCACGTAAAAGTAATTTAAAACACATTTTCGGTCGCATACTAACGAACGCCCATTCGCTGCAGTTTGTGTGATTATACCACATCACGTAAAAAGTAATTTAAAACACATTTTCGGTCGCATACTAACAAACGCCCATTCGCTTGCAGTTTGTGTGATTATACCACATCACGTAAAAGTAATTTAAAAACACATTTTCGGTCGCATACTAACGAACGCCCATTCGCGTGCAGTTTGTGTGATTATACCACATCACGTAAAAGTAATTTAAAAACACATTTTCGGTCGCATACTAACGAACGCCCATTCGCGTGCAGTTTGTGTGATTATACCACATCACGTAAAAGTAATTTAAAAACACATTTTCGGTCGCATACTAACGAACGCCCATTCGCGTGCAGTTTGTGTGATTATACCACATCACGTAAAAGTAATTTAAAAACACATTTTCGGTCGCATACTAACGAACGCTCATTCGCATGCAGTTAGTGTGATTATACCACATCACAAAAAAGTAAGTTACAAATACATTTTCGGTCGCATACTAACAAACGCCCATTCGCTTGCAGTTTGTGTGATTATACCACATCACGTAAAAGTAATTTAAAAACACATTTTCGGTCGCATACTAACGAACGCCCATTCGCGTGCAGTTTGTGTGATTATACCACATCACATAAAAGTCATTTAAAAACACATTTTCGGTCGCATACTAACGAACGCCCATTCGCGTGCAGTTTGTGTGATTATACCACATCACGTAAAAGTAATTTAAAAACACATTTTCGGTCGCATACTAACGAACGCTCATTCGCATGCAGTTAGTGTGATTATACCACATCACGTAAAAGTAATTTAAAAACACATTTTCGGTCGCATACTAACGAACGCCCATTCGCGTGCAGTTTGTGTGATTATACCACATCACGTAAAAGTAATTTAAAAACACATTTTCGGTCGCATACTAACGAACGCCCATTCGCGTGCAGTTTGTGTGATTATACCACATCACGTAAAAGTAATTTAAAAACATTTTCGGTCGCATACTAACGAACGCCCATTCGCGTGCAGTTTGTGTGATTATACCACATCACTAAAAAGTAATTTAAAAAACATTTTCGGTCGCATACTAACAAACGCCCATTCGCTTGCAGTTTGTGTGATTATACCACATCACGTAAAAGTAATTTAAAAACACATTTTCGGTCGCATACTAACGAACGCCCATTCGCGTGCAGTTTGTGTGATTATACCACATCACTAAAAGTAATTTAAAACACATTTTCGGTCGCATACTAAC